>CM022530.1:8936725-10136725 GCA_012273795.1 Dendrolimus punctatus
ATGGCGTATTTAAACCATGCGCTTCAAACTTGCGCAATCCTACGGTTATGCACCTCATATTAATTTATTCATGTCCGTAGGTAGTCACTTATAAGGAAAGTTCCTACATCGTGGTAATTAATTTGACGACTTCCATAAATAACTCGCCTAACAATAAAAAACGTATAAACTGGGAACTTGTTAGTCTACATGACTACACTCTCATGAATTTGTGAACCGTATTCCGCGATAACTAGGTATTCGGTTATGCGAGATAAATGATACTTTATGTTCATCTATATTATCAGAAGTACATACCTCTAGGATATCGAATTTGATTGTAATAATTAGTCGAAGGTAGTTAAGAAGGTAATTAGAATGAAAGGACAAGCAAATATGCTTTACTAAACACAATTACTTTTGAATTTAAGTATAGATTAGTGTGGATGTAAAGGCAAGTATGTATGTTTACGTATGTATGGTATAATCAATATCGTTTTATGGTCCCCAAAAACGTATTCAAGTAGGATAGATACACTAATTATTTCTTAGAAAGACGACTGCTTTCAGCAAATGTCCGCCTACTTTTAGGTTTTCATTTAGTTTGTAAACTAATTTCTGTCGTGTACGATGTAAGTGCAACAACCTGAATTTTATTCAACAATAACTAAGTATATAAATTATTTGATCTGAATATAAAGGTAGATAATCTAGCATTATATTCAATATTAATATCCCGTGCACTTTTAACGTTGTAGGTAAGAAAGATGCAGGTATGCGAAATTATTTATGACTTCATCATGTCGTAGAGTCGACAATCCCGTGCTAACAGACGTTTTAGAATCGCTTAAACTTCGAAGAGACCAGTATTCTTCCGTCTGTACAATGAGAAGTCTTCCAGGGAGCTGATTAATTTGGTGCCAATACCTAATTTTTACAACCGCTCGCCATCGATAGGATGGTCCCCCCTTTCCTTGAGCTCCATGCTCAACTAAGCAACGGTTCTCTATTTTGTTTTATTCCGTGTACGACTATGATCTGGAGGAACTTTCTGCCGAGGTATATATAGGGTATATATAACTGCGCTATACATATAAAATATATATATATATATATATATATATATATATATATATATATATATATATATATATATATATATATATATATATAAAATATAATATAATATATATATAAAATAAAATAACATGGTGTTGTTTAAGAAATGCGTCATAAAATTCCCCCTGCCCCTGGTGTTGCAAACATCTATAGGTGTCGGTAACCACCTTCCATCAAGTAGGGCGTCTGCTTCTTCGCCTGCCACAAGCAATAAAAATAAAATGTAAGGACCAAACTTTAAAGTGACGATTACAATTCTCAAATGCTGCACATTTTTAAGCTTCATAGTAAAGTGAAAAGGTAATCGGCATGACTTGGACCCTTCCAACATTTAAATATAAGTTCTCTTTGAGGCAGGATAATTCTATGTCATTTGCATTTGTCTGCGAATTTTTATATTCACCATATTTTTGGTCTTTATTTAAGATCATAACAAAATTCAAAGATGATATTATGTCTTCGTATAACTTACTACATTTGTAGGTACAACTCCTAGTACCTACATAAGCAGGGGTAAATCATCAAAAAACTTGCTTTGTTCAGGCCGCGTCATCAGCTAGCAGGTTGCTAAGCTATACTTTATTACTAACTTCCTATCAACAAATACATTCAATATTTTATATGCAAAATTACCGTAATGGATTGTGATATCATTATACACTATTATGATTCCTATAAAATGAAAACTGCACACAGTTTCTCGGTTTTTCGCTCGATTACACTTTTATGTATGTATTAATGCTTAAGAATCATGAGTCACGCTGTAGACACTCATTGAATGCTAATTTATTTATAAAGTAAAATTACGTAAGTGTTATAGAACAAAACAGTACAGGTATGTAAATTATGGACTAAAGAAATTACTTCCTACACTTGCATTTGGAAATCGTGTTTTGATAATATCACCCGCTCGGAGCTGTATCAGAGCGTATAGCAAGTTTTACGAAGACTGATCGTTAGGAATTTTAGACGTATTCAATATATTGCATAATAATTTGTTTTACTTTTACCTACAGTGTCTTTATAAATAATAAAAACCTTCTGATGCTATTGTAATATTATGCTAAATAAACGATCGACTTTACATAGCGTTAGTTAGGGGCCAGGTTCCAGTCACCCTTTAGAGAGCGGTAGCGTATTTGTAGCACCTTTGCAGTTACAAGTGTCCATAGGCGCTGGTAACCGCTTTCCATCAGGTTAGCTGTCTTCCTGTCTGCTGAGTCGCGAAATTAACAACAAAAAATACAAGATAGATCCATCGTTTTCAAATATTCATCTACAATAGATTGCACGTGATTATGTAGACGCAAAATGAAAAATGTTTACCAACACTTATAGGCTGAAACTTAGAAGTGTCTGAAGTGGCCACAACTTTATTATTGTGGTTGCATTGATGCATTAGTTTACTAGAGAAGGAAATAGTATAAATAACAGTCGAGTTATACAAACGTAACTTTATAAAACTCTTAAATCTTTTATTTCTACTGTTGACCAGACAGCGCCACATTTCATTGTTATATCATTTCTTGATACAGAAAAACGCTGCTGTTACTCTCAACTTACTTTTGTTGTTTATCCAAAGAGATCAAGACCTACTAAATAAAACGTCTGTGTTTAAAATGTATTTTAGTGCAAATCTGCTATAAACGAAAGTGTTAAAGCTTCTTTTCAATTTCATAAATTTATTTATAGATAATCGGTGGGTACCAAATTAATAAGATTCCATAGATGTAAGGAAAAAATTGAAATTAACTATAATGACAACGAATGAATTTTAAACTACAAGATGGGTGGGTACAGATATAAAGATAGACCAAAAAAAAGATGGATGGATTGCGTGAAGGATGATATGATGATTCGTGGTGTAACAGAAGATGTATGTCAGAATAGAGGAGTGTGGAAGGAAAAGACCCCATAATGTGCCGACCCCAATTAATAGGGATATAGTGAAAGAAGAGAGAGAGAGAGACAACGAATGAAAGTATTGAGATGTATCGTTCCTAATTTACTTAATCGTTTGCAATGACATAAGATTGAGCCTTTTTCGTTATTTTTTACCACATCGATAGTATAATTCGCCATACACTTTCATACACATGCCATGTGTAATCTGCTAGTTTTAACAGACGATATCATTAAAAGTCTCCCAACTTTCTTGTAAGTTATTTCAGTTTTAATTTTTATTAGAAACACTTGTCATACTGTTTTTCGTGTCCCGGCTCCCAATATTGTTAAGACGGCCCTGCAACTTCACATTTCTGTAATTGGAGCCTTTCTAAGCACAAAATTACAATTGTGGATTTAAACCATCCGGGGACCCACTCAAACACACAAAAACAAAATCGGTCCAGGTGATTAGGAGGTTTCTAGAACCCGATCTCAGCGCCACCTACCGATTCTAACGGAATAAAAAGTATCCTATAACCGTGTCCTGGATCTAAGCTACCTCTCCACCAAAATTCAGCCAAATCGGTACAGCCGTTCCTGAGCTATAAATAATGTAATTAAAATGACTTTCTTTTATATATTATTATAGATTATAGATAAGAAATACATTAAAACAATAAAAAAAATACACTCACACTACCGTGTATTTGACACACTCAAGCATACTCGTTTGTTTATTTACCTTGGCGAAATCTTTATAGTCTTTGAATACAAATTACTAATTATTGTGGTTGAATCTCGACCACGGGCGACCACTAGTATAAATGAATGTTTAATATGTCTAAGTAAATTTCTGAAAAAAAAAATTAGGTCCTAAACAATCTGTTTCAGGTTTCTCATTTGGTTTAGATTTTAAATTACACAGATGAAACAAAATAGACATTATTTATGATCGCTTGTCTACAAGTACAATGTTTAGAAATTGGTCTCACTCTTTTAATAGTTTCGATATTTATCGATTAGGTACAAACAGACTGCAACGATTTACAAAGCTTTGCGAGGCGTGACTCTGGATGAATGGCTATTGTAAAGCTTCCACGAGATGGCTAAGTAGATACTGGTCGAGGCTGGATTACAATTAACTTGTTTTTGAATATAATAGAGGGAATAGAATATAGAATAGAATATCACTGACCTAGTCGTACTTAGTTTATTCTCACTTTTCATTTAAACCCAGGTTTTAAAAATCAAATGATAAATGTGAATGTACAGTTGGTTAAGATATGTAAAGAAGACGCATCAAAATCAAATAATAAAAATTAGCTAAAGGATGATTAAAGAGTAATCCTAATACATAAATCAAAATAAGAGAAAATAATTGTCACACACACACAAACACACACACACACACACACACACACACACACACACACACACACACACACACACACACACACACACACACACACACACACACACACACACACACACACACACACACACACACACACACACACACACACACACACATACACACACACATACACACTAATAGTGTTAAAAATAATGTAACATAGGAAGAGCGAGGTTTCCCAACACAAGTGTCATTTGATTACTTTCTGGGAAGCCCCGGCAACTTACATGTATAGACTTTTTGAAATAAATACATTTTTATTTTATTTTTTATTTTATTCGCGGTATTGTTGAGTCATTATAAAATCATGCTACAATTGTCCAATTTCTCTTGCTTTAGACAAGACAGTTTTATTTTCTTTGCTAGGATAGTAAATGAAGTGTAAGCTTCTGTAGTTGGTTATCAAATAGTGAAATATTCTTAAAATTGAATTATATTTTATTCTGCATATAGTTTGCAGATTGATGTTTTCACCGTCGCTGAGAATCCACCAGCGAGAGTTCTCGTTCGTTGTACCGTAAAATCTAACATAGTAATTAGCATAGCAAGTGATCATCCTATTAACTGCAGTTAGTAACTTTCTGCTTTCATAATATCACTTAATGATTATGACTGCAATCCTATATAATACGCGACTAAGCTTTCTATACTTATTCCTTTGCTTGAATACAGATAGAATCAGTATTATATTCCTGCTTGGGTTCAAATAGCACTTTCGAGAACAGGCTATGACCACCCGAATCTGAGATACTCCATAAACCCGCTCTGTGTTCCTTCGTCTTATGCCGTTGCTACGGGAAATCAGAAGCAAGACGCCGTGTGCCCTGGCACATATATTTCTTAATAGCGTGGGAGATGAGATGGATTGAAAGTAGGTAACGTGTTTATTTTTTTATCCGAATAAGCTATTGATATTTAAGTAATTACATAAAATGAAACAAAAATTAATACGTAAAAATATTGAACTTTATTCGCAAGCGGAAATGACAGTGTTGCTTGATACGCATTTTTAACTTTGTTCCGCTTACATGACTCGTACATTGTCTCGCGCAACTAAAATTGGTCTACTGCGCAGATACATCGGGAGGAATTATTAGTGTAAGTATTGTGTAAAAATGTATTCTTTTTTAATGATGACAGAATCAAAACTTTTCATGAAAAGTATGAAAAGTGAAGATACTTTCTATCCTAAGTTTTCATGTTCAGAATGCTTCTGGACACCTATCTTAAATCGGTGAAAGGTTTATATCTGTTTATGTGCGTGGCCGCGTGAAAAGCTTAGTATGTCGTTTTGGACAATTATACAAGTATACAATTTTTAATGAAATTTCAAGTAAGGAGATCCGCACGACGCATTGAAATTGCGTTTAATCACGATACGCACGAACACCTTTACATGACTTGTTATTTAATATAAAACCCGATCAAGTGTGCCTCAGTCCACATGTATTGATAAGTTCCGTAGTCGCGGTTTCCACACAATTATTTACGGAATCCTAGAAAAAGTACAGCAGAAATTAAATATTTCAAAAATGACTCGATTATCTTATACTTACTTTCTAATTTTCATTAAGATAAGATATAGTTTATTTGTAAGCATTTCATGATTATAAGATCTTTATAGTGTAGTGACAATGCTTTGCCATTTTTTTCGTGCAAAATTTAAAAGAACTTCTTGAAAGCAACTAGAAAGAAAAAGTTTGGTGATTTATTTCTATATTATTTTTTTCGGAAGTTTCGTATCTGACGGTGATTTTAGGATATTATATGTAATTTTTATTAAGTAGTTCAAAAGTTACATAAATACGATGGATTGATTTTATAACTTATTATTCACAATTTTGCAACCACATTGTATAATAATCATAGTAATTATGGAAGTGGACAACACGCCTCTTCTATTCTATCCTCCAGAAGTCATCTATGCATGTTAGTATACTTATATAATACTAATAGAACCCAATATATAGGCATTATATTATCAATGTTAATATTTATCTTATTAGTATACTCTTATTAAAAAAAGGCATAATTAGTATCATATAATGGAATAGAAAATTATGTTTTGCAGTACATTGTAGTGGCAAAGAGTATGTAACACATATTTTTACAATCAATTTTAATGCAATTAGCCGGGTTTATATCTTACGTACTATTATTTCATGTACTTAACAGCGAGTAGAGTTTTAACCAGCAGTAAGGCAAATAATTGTTTAGTAAGTTAGTGGCAAATATAGGAACTGATAATAAAAATGTGACCCTGCTATTACCTTAATTTTTATATAAAACATCATATTTAAAAACAGTTTTAATGATTCAAACAAATAAATACACTGTTTGACTCGTTAAAGGTATGACGTCATCATTTGTTGTGCTCGTACAGAATTTACGAGGATGCGTTATTTTCTCAGATGATAAAATGTGTTTCAGTTGATTCGGCTATCTACTAGCGTATTACAGCCAAATTGATGGTGTAAAAGAAATCTTTATTCAAATATCAGGTATGAAATTGGCAATCACTTGAACGGAAAGAAATTGACGTTCTATCGTGTCATTTGTCGTGTTAATGTAAAATGGATAGCACAAAAGCTTTCCTCGTGCAAAAGCACTTATATATTCAAACTGTGTTCGAGATTAACAATCTCGTACTTATTTACCATCGCAAAGTATATTTTTTACTCTAAGTACAACGGTTTTGACGAATTACAAAAACAGACGAAATTATTAAGGTTTTGTTTTTGGAAATGGCTACAGATCCCTAAAATGAAAAGTACAAGTTGACTGGCACGTTGCATTTATCATTATTTATTATGTAGGCAATTTAATTTCGCTTACATAAAGGACAAGTCCTATAAAAGGGCGTACAAGATTCTGCATTTGGTTTGGAGATTGTATGAAATTTTTATCTTAATACTTCTTGAACCTGAGAAGCTTTTTTAACTCTAAAATGTGCCTTTTACTGTATGACGATTAAAGGTAATATTATGGCAACCATCACTGGTTCTCATCAAATTACTTACTCAAGTCATTGTGAAATGAAACTATAAAACAGTTTTATAGTTTCATTCCACATTTACCTTGAACATGGGTGAAGGCTTAGCTTACGCTCTCCTCTAAAATGCACATTCTTGAATTGCCGTGAAATCTTCTCTGGTACAGCTTTAAAGTTTATTCATTAATTATTTTTTCACTTTCCTACTAAGGAATCAAATTAAAAGAAGTAAGTGATGATAATTATTAAAGTATACATTTTGGAAATCAAAATCATCTTAGCCAAAATGCAAACGCGTCGTACGTAACGTATAAAAAGTTAAGGGGATATTAGAAAAACCGCCAAGTCAGGCTATGAACCCATGCCACTAGAACGCAAGTGGGTACTAAGACCTTATTTACGAAACTATGTTAGAGCGGATAAAGCAACGAGAATTCTAAATATGATACTATTTTATAACATAAATAATTAAACTGTTATTGAAGATGTTTTAAACTTTCTCTTTCAAGTATATCGCTTTACCCTTGCGATTGAATGAAAAACGTATACGTATTCAAGCCAGTGTATTGTTACGCCAGTTTACTTTCACACATGGCTTTTGTCATTTGAGAGGGTTGGGAATTCACACTGCTTTGTGGTCACTCTGTTATAAGTATTACTGCTAATTATGTGCATACGTGCATTAAGTAAGAATAAAAGTGAATTTTCGTAGTTTGTTTTTTGTTTACCTGCGAACTTTCAATCGAGAGGGCAAATTTTACTAACTACTTATGGTTTATATCATCACCGTGTTCATTTTACAACAACAACATAACTTCACGCCTGGTCATTTGCGGGGTAGGCACACAGAGCGTGTTCATTTTAAATACATTTAATATGATTATATTTATTTATTACAATATAATTTCATAAAAAAATGATTGTGTAATTAAACAGCTCAATCGGTCAGTATACTAACATACCAATGTTGTAAAAATTGGGTATTTGACATAATTTTAATTTCTAATAAATCCTAAAACAAAGTAAATAAGACTGTACGTTTTAATACATTGCTACAATCTTATTTTCAAAATTCCATGATAGAAATTATTGATATCTTACTGTTTAAACAATACTCATTAAGAGATTTGACTCGTTATTATTGTGACGTCACAACGCATTACATCCATACATACAAAATCAAGGAGGCCGTGACATTTTTAAATTGACACAAAGTATCTTTATGTAGTTAGTGAGTTATTTGACTAGACGTTGGCGTTAAAGTTATTTTTGAAATGAAACAATATATGGCCTCATACAAAATTGCATTAATTTGAACGTAATTAGATGATTAAAAGCTCGCACTAAACACTTTGTTGATTTGACTGTGAAACATTGGACTTTGATAAATGTAGTATAGAAGAATGCTCCTTACTGTCCTCCTATGACACATTCATCGGCCGGGTACAGCAGATGCCGTACGCAGCCTATGGTGTTTGTAGCAGACCACCACCTTGTCAGTCTAATGAACCTTTTTTTTAAATCTTTTTTTTGTATATATATGGGGCAGTTCGTATCAGTCCAAAAACTGTGAAGTGTTCTGTAGATGTGAAAACGTACCAATGTTTTCGTCATTTGGCTACACAACATAAAAAAGCATTTAATCCAAAATACCCAAATCTCAAAGGATTATTTTTTAATTGTTGTGCGGATTTGCTACACCATTATGTAGGTAACATATAATTAAAGTTAGTTAATAACACCACATATCTTACTCCTTCTTGTAAGATCTATTTTGACATTTGCTTCCCTGGAAAATTACATATTTTTGTTTAGAAATAAACTTTTAAAGGTACGACATGTGGATAAAGCTTAGCTTATTTTGTGCAGCCGGTCGATGTCCGGCACGACTGCCCTAGCTCGTGACACAGCGGTACTATCATTATCCCACGAATGTTTCCATCACGCATTAAAGATTTAGTTATTTGGATCACGTCTCTAATGTGGATTAGTTCTCGGATAGAATTTAGAATACACTAAAACACTTGTGTTTCTGGTAAAAAAAAACAACAACTGTGATGATTCAACCGTAGGTGATTGTTTTGTACATGTTTGGAATATATTTGGAAGGGAATAAGGTATGGACAAAGTAACGCACAAAGAATCTGGATCGGCTTCCTATTTCTAGTGTTGTACCCACTAGTTCACTAGTACATAATATTTAACAATAAGTTAAATGAATGTTTGTTTATTCCTGCACAATAATCATATTTCTTTTTAATACTACAATCCTGTTGCATAATAACAAAATTATATTATTTCTTTTACCAAATATAAAAATACATTGCATGATGGAAATAGTGAAAACACCACCAGTCAGAACTAAGCACTTAGCTTCTCTAGTGGGCACTGCTAAATAGTGAAATAATTTTCCGGAGTATTTTTTCCTGACAAATACAATCTTGAAGTCTCCAGATCACGAATGAATGAGGTATCCTTTAGGTAAGCGTGCTCCATCATAGACCGCTTTATCAGTCAACATTAGGTGAGATAGGTCAAACGCAAACTTCAACAACCCCAAAAAAGCAATGTTGCGTTTTAATTTTGCCACTTGACTTTGTATGAAAATAGGCTTTCATACATGACAAATTATAAATATAAAATTAAAATTGAATTACTTTAACAGACCTTGGAAATTAAGTATTCTTATACGCAATCAACCCTTGCCAAGGTAAGATGCTAATGAGTAAAAGTAGTTCATGTAATAACTTTGTTAGTTTTACAAACGAATATATTAAATAATACTAATCCAATCCAAACAATCAAATAAACAATCAATTTTTAATTTCACTTTTATTTTTACAATATTTTTTTGTATCAATTATATATATAATAATAATAATCGGCAGACAAACACACACATTGTATATCCCCAAATTGGAAAAACCATTTGGAGGAATAGTGTCCCTAATCATTTCTGTCTAGTTAAAATTCCAAAAAATATACGATCTTCTTGTATTTTGTAAGAAATGCGTTTGACCTTTATTTGACCTTACTAAATCCAATCAGGTGGGCCGTCTGCCTGTTTGCCTACTTCAGGTGTAAAAAAAATTCTAGCTGTACATTAGATTTAAGTTCTGTAACATGGATTTTCCCTAAAGACCACTTTAAAAAATTTAACGATAACTATAGAAAATAATAATCGTTGAACACGAAAAATTATAAGTCTAGCGATAAGAAACACTAAAAGATCACGATACGACCTGATGAGTAATGACAGTGACATTTAAATAGTAGCACAGATTACTATGATTATATATAGATAAAACTGACTTTAATTATTTTTGTTTTCTAGGCAAAGAAATCAATGTAAACTTGTCCCTTATGACGTCATCGGAGAATTGATTTTAAAATAGAATTATAAAAAAACTAACGCTTAAAATACAAAACATTCAAATTAGTATCTTAAAATTTTACGTAATAAAAATATAAAATCATAGGGTAATTTTTTTGTGAACAATCCCTATTAAGCAAGTTACGTTTGTGTTATGGGTAATATACAACGGACCACTCTAGGGCCGATCCCAGACACCCAGACCATGGTAAATAAACCCGGAACCTCTGGGTTGTAGTGAGGTAGGCCGTCAAAGGCTTAGCCCGCTCAACCACAGAGGCCGCCAATAAAAGATCATTTTTAGAATTTTGTCTGGAACTCTCTCTGAACACTTGGTTCGTATAGGCTTCGAAACGGCTCATTCGATTTCCATAAAAAAATAGGGATTAATTAAAACATGCATTATCGTTAGTCATGAGGCTATGTACACTGTCCATATACCTTGCCAAAGAAGTGCTGAGCACAACTGGTTATTGATAAACCAATTCAGGTATAGACTGTACTTAGTTTTCCAAGTATCTTCTTGATATGTTTTAACGTAGTAATCACTATAAAACGGCTACAAGAAACTGTTCACTGGAAAACTTTCACTATAATCAACTTACATAGATATAGAAGTACAAAGTCGCATTGTTCTCGTTAAACTGTATTGTTGTGATGAAAAAGAACTGTTTCTTGTAATTTCCTATTCCGCTACGATAGTTTTACATATTTTATAGTTGTTATGGCTGTTCAGAAGAATGCGAACTGCCATGATTGCCATGCGCATTCCTACGGCCAAGTCAAACGAAACATTACATTACAGACGGTAGCAAATTGCTTTGAAATAAATGGAAAGAAACGTGTTGGGTGCAGCGTGATAAAATACGTTTAATCATTATACATTTTAAAATATTATCCCAACATCCTACTAATAACGAATAATTATAAAAATACTTGAATGTTTGTTTTTCATTCTCGGTCTGTGAATGAAGCGGTATGTTAATTTTTATTCCAGAAAGAATATAACATTACAACTATTATTATTACAACCCCGCCTTTTGTTGCTCCTCTTCTCGCTAGAATTTTTTTGGGATTGAGCTCGTCTGTGTACGTCACCACTATTTTGTATGAAGTTTTGTATGTAACTTTTTGTGTACAATAAAGTAAAAAAAAAATTGCGTTGGACCAAAACCGGTGACTCAAAAATGATCAAGATTGAAATATATTTTTTATTCACTGCTAATAACTGTGTAATCTTTTCAAATACGTGGTTAAAAAACCTTTTTGTATCATGGACATTTCCAACACCACACGTACTACCAATGCGCCGTCGGCCCTGAAGGGGGCTTTCTGGAACATAGTTTAAGGTCGTTATATATACCATACCTGAGACCAGAGGCGGTAACCATCCAGGCAAATGTTTTACGACCTGACCATCGCCTGATTTTGGGTTGTTTTGTCGCCTTTAACAGGCCGCCGATTGCAGGAATTATTATTTTATCTCTGTTCCAGCACTGATAAAAATGTATACGAGGAATTAACGTTCTTGAAAACTATTGCACAGTAATTCAACAACGTTATACCTAAGTAGATATAAGTAATCTATACAGGTATTGAAGTGTTAGTTTGTAATGTCAAAATAACTGCTTTTTACTAAATATAATATAATATTTATATAAAAAAAATATCTGTATGTCTGGATATTCCTCCGACTACTCTCTGAAACGGCTGGACAGCATTTGACAGAAATTCACTGGCAGATAGCAGACTGGCAGATAGAAGGAAATTAGGCTACCTTTTTAGGGGTTGCGCGAAAAAAATATCCACGCGGAGGAAGTTACGGGCACAGTTGTTATAAATAAAATTATGAGAGAGATGTAAAAGAAGACCCATACAAGATGACCTAAGACAGAACAGAAACGAACGACTGGCAGAAAATAGCTCAAAACATTGAACCTAAATATGTTACCGGAGACGCAGGGCATTACAAAAACTTATCTAGTTGTGCCTCTTATTAGCTGGCTACAACAAACGAACAAAAACAGGTAGTACCTACACCTGTAAGACGATATCAATAATCTTCCGACCAAATCACTGAAACAGGTTGTATGATACACTATTAATACGCTCAATGAACACATCCGATTTAATCCTCGTGTAATTCTATCTGAACATAACGGTGGTTTACTACTGTTTAAATTATTGTTGTTGAAGAAGTATTAAGCAATCAAGCTCTTGTCTTCTTTAACCTTTCATTACCCCATTTCAGAATGTTGTAATTGTGATTTTTGTGTAATAGATATCTGAGGGTAGATGCGTATATTATTTGCTACATACAGTACAGGGAGTAATAGACAATGACATGTTGGCATGACGTCTCCTACGGTTAGAACTATAAGGCTATAAAGGCATATAGTATAATGATTTTTGAGGCCATAAGAACTAACATAGTTTTGTCTATTCGGTAAAGGCAGGTCTTCTGTTACTCTTTGGCTACAAAACCTTAATGTGTTTGTTCTGTTACAAAAAAAAATCACTATCACAAAAAGTACGACATATTATTTCCATGTTTTCTTTCAAATTGTTTAATAAATTGAACCAAATTGATATATCAATATTTCCAATCTTATAGTTGTCATATTGTTAGAAAGCTTTTTCGCACATGTTAGAGAATACTTTTTGTTTTCTAGAAATTTAGCTAAGTAACTTTACAATATCATACACACGTTTTTAATTTCTCTATATTGTTCAGATTATTGTTAGCCGGTTCCCATATCTTACTATCCGTCCATTTGCCTTACCATCGGTTAAAATTTGACATAAGCTCCTAAGGCAAGTGAATGAATATTAATATAAAGGAAAAAACCACATACATATCTCATACATATCGCTTATATAAACCCGAAAAATTCCTAAGCAGTTTTTTTCATTATTACAGTTGATAAAATTAACAAGTAACCACTTACAAAGAAGATTTCTTGTTAGTATTATACCATATATTCAGGTAGAATGATTTAGCGAGGCCCAGTGGCCAGTTATTGGATGTTCTTTAAGAGAAAGCTCGGTGAAACGCAAGGGAGGATTATGTAGGTGTAATTGACTTTGTAATAACCATCCATAGCTACCATAATGTGTTCAGATGGCAACTGTTTTTTGAAAACCTTAAATTGTAAATTTTTAATTTGTGCATGAAAATATAAATACTTTCGTGTTTTGAAAAACGTTTTATCAATCTATAAAAATTCGGGGTTGACGTAAAAACTACAAGGTCTATATTTCGATGTGGTATTCGCTGTTCGACAGGAAAATCTTAGATTTAAAATTCGTGCTCCTTTTCTGAGAATCTCGAGGGGATTTTTCTGGGAATGATTTGAAAGAGTCCGTTAAAAAAACCAAATTCCAATGTAACTTTTTCACTGATCGGTAGCCAATTTTATGTACCTAGTGAAATGTGTGATTTTTATCCCGGGAATCCGGCGAGAATTTTCCCGGGAGAGGTTTGTAGATGTTCAATGTTCGGTTGCACAAAAATTAGCTTATTCCGACACAGGTTTCCACTAAAACGATAGCTTGCATTTTTTTTAATGGTGCGGTACTTTATATTACGGAAATTTCAAGTCAAGCGTGGACGAAGTCACGGGCATATCCTAGCGAGACTATAATACAAGTAGCAGCACTATTATTTCGGAGAGGTGTTGATATAATGTTATAATAAATATAATGAGTATAACTCATTGAAAACTGGAATAGAGAATATTGTGTACATTTAATTTAATTACCCCGCAAATTAATAGACACGTGGTCTATTAATTTTATTATGTGGGTAGTTATATCTTTTAAGGTTAGAAAGAAAAGTATTGCGAAAGTATCTCTTTTGACAAATAGATAGTTTATTTAAATAGAAATTGTATAAAATGGTGATGTCATTTAGGACATTGGATTGTAAACTATTGCAATAAATAACAAAAACATGTAGGTGTGACAGAAAACCGATAGTTTTTAGCCAATTTAACTAGAAATATTTATAGTATCTCTTCGTATTTAAAGATGGCCATTTTTATTTATTGTAAATATGACTACTACTTAAACTCTTAGGTGGGCAATGTGTATATTGATTATATTATGTTACACTTACTACCGCACTCAAACATGAATAAAAAAAAGATATATATAATCAAAATCATTATAATAGTGTTACGAGTGTGGGACTCGAATAAAAATACTGTTGGAATTACTATAGAATTTATTATAACTATACAAACACGTATAACACAGGTACAAATATAACTGAATACAACCAGTACAAACTGCACAATTCAATAATACGCACAAAGTCCGTCACTATATTGCTTATCGAATGTCTTTGTACGAGTATAACCTTTTTATCTTGCCGTACTTGTAAGGAATATATGGAGATATGTTGCAAAAAAAGTAATTACGTTACGTCTTTATATTTATAACTATAATTATTTTCTATCCTTTTATTGCGCTTTTGTCTTATTGAATATGCACTATTTGCTACAACTCCATTAATTCTTCAAAAGTTATTCTGTAACATAATTCTGTATTAAATTTTAAAAAAAAGTACTTAAATGTAAAAAATAGAACAACAAATATAAAGAAAAACAATTTTTAGCTAGACGTGTTGCTGGGGAGTTTCTTGCCGCTTCTTCTCCTTAACAGCAATAACACGTTGCGAAGCGGTGTACATAGACTAGGAAGTAAAATTAAGTTTTAACCTATATGTATGACCTTCAAAAAGTGTTCTCCAGTGGAACTTATTTTGAATAAAAACTTTTGAATTTGAATTTGAATTTGAATTTGAATTTATCGTCTTCTCTTGTCTTGTCTTGATCGTGGTTCTCGCAAGACTCCTGATCTCTCCATTGGGCCATTGTTGCACCGATACAATATGGCTGCTAGTCCGTATAGATCGAATTTCTTAGAATTAGTTTGACACACCTGCCTAATGACTGCCATAAAAAAATAACAATACACAATGGACTGTTTTTCTAATTACAAATTTGGCCAAAACTATACGTAAAACATGCCGTGTCTCTACATTAAACCTTTTTAAAAAGAACATCTGTAATAGACTATATAAACGATGGAGACTGTACTTCAATTTCATTTAGATTTCTCGTTTGTTTGTTCTGGATTGAAGAAAAAACTACTGAACCAATTTCGATGCGGTTTTTGCTGATCGACAGAAAATTATTAGACTTAAAATCTGCGCCACTTTTTATTCTGGTAGTTCCGCAGGAATTTTTCTGGGAATTATTTAAAATGGCCGGTTGAAAATAAATCGGATTCCAATGTGATTTTTTCAGTGATCGATGGCAAATGTTATGTAATAAATGTGTAATTTTTTTATCCCGGGAACCCTGTCGGAATTTTCCGTGGGGCTGTTTGAAGTGGTTCGAGTGCATAAAAATTGACTTATTCTGACACAATGTTCACTAAAATTATGGCTTAGATTAGTTTTTAAATGCCGCGGTACTTTTTGTCCCGAGAACCCTGCGGGAATTTCAGGCCAGGCGTAGACGAAATTGCGGGTATATGCTAGTTTACTATAAAATTCATAATGGAGTGATTTATACTTTTGTAACTTAAAACGATTAGAATTTTACGTTCACGATTGATGCAATACTTCGCTATTAGTTGTCGTTAATGCGAAATATTATAAAATAATAAAAGTAGAAATAAAACTACCAACAACAATATTAAAAGTTAATTGACATTATTCGACTTTGAGAGCGACAGTAAAAAAATAATATGGTCTTAATTATATTCAACGGTAATTACATAATACTGGCATATAATATTGCACAATAAATAAATTTAAACCACTCAATTACCAAAAAACTGGATATGGTTTATATCTAAAACTACTTCTGTAAGCAATTAAGAGAGTTAAATGCAATATCAATTGAAGTATTTCCGGTTATTCTACTTACGTTTATCGTCATAATAGCCTACAAAAGGGTATTAAAAAGCAAGCGAGTTTATCACCTCATGCGAACACGTAAGGTAGTAGTAACTGATAAGCAGGGCGTACCAGCAGGTTTACTGGAAATACCTATAAGAACTTTCATAGCCCTTTCTCTGGACTATCCCTGTATAATGTGACAGCAATTTACTGTTGACAAATCTATTTTTAATGGACAACACATATCTAAAATCATAAGGTGTAGTGTGAGTCTTAAGTTCATGGTTTCTATCTTGATCTTGCACATAATAGTCTTTCATAGCATATGATTTAAATTTAGCGCGTTTCAAATCTATAACAAGCTACAAAGTTTAAACCCGGTTCGAAATTAATTATGTGGTGCACAGGTTTCTTAGAGTTCTACAAGTATCAGCAGATTTTGAAAATCACATTTCGAATTTAAATTCATTGCGAAATTAATAACGTACGCGCGTCGTTACGGAGCTCCATAAGTTACAACAGATTTTGCAGAAAAAATGGCAGATCTAGAATTTGAGCCCGGTGCGGAAATAATCACGCGGTATGCAAGCGCCTATGAATTTCAATAATTGCACTAAAATATTCACAGAGTTGCAGAGTGCACAGCGACTTATGATTGAAATTATTAAAATAAAAATCATTATAATTGTTCGTCCTAGGGTGCAGTTGAAAACCAACGTTAGGCAACCGCGGTTGCCTGGCACAAGCTGAACTGCACTTATTTGGTACCATCGCGAGACTGTCTAATTCTTAACACCGTACCGTGTAATTCATTCCATGTCTGTCTCGTTGTGTGTTTACTAAATAAACGTCTTTTCTTTTCTTTCTTTCTTGTTTTTATTTTTTAATAGTCATTTTCCTTTATTATTAGGTTCTTTGTTTTTTTTTAAATATTTCATCTTCATATCTCAATTCCACAATTGTATTGCTCCGTGGGATGCTCATTCACCCTCATTTCTTGAACAAACACTTTGCATTTAACATCTTGGACGTTTAACTTGGCGGGATCTTCTCACGAAGGTGTCCCCTTTGTGCCGCGATATGGGATGATTTAACATCACTTTAGCAGGGGTCATAAAAATGTCTCCAAGACCGGCACTTGTTACTCCTTTAGTGTAGCGGACTCCCGTATGCTCCGGTCACAGTACATTTCGTGGACCGACTACTTGTTTGTTTGCATTTGACAATAAAAATACCAACTAGTCTTCCACATGACCACAAAATCACAAATGTTTCCCATATTCATCCTTATTGCCGCAAGCAGGTTTGCTATTATAATAATTGGGTCATTCCGTTTCTCTTATGTAAATTTTATCGGTCTTATTCATATTTACGTAAGTTTGTAGGCTTCTTTAAGTTTCTTAAATAAGCTTAAAAACTTACTCTAACTCAATATGAATGAGACCGTACGTCACAGACACTGTCTATGAAATTTTTCCTAGTCTAGTTTTGTTTTGTTTTTATACCAAATACTGCATCAAAACATACAGAGTGTATGTTGCGTGAATTTTGATTACACCAAGAAAACTAACAAATATTCAATCATTTACAAAATCTTTATAATGTGACTATACCAAATACATCTAAAATACACTCTGGTTGCGTGAATTTTGATTATACCTAGAAAACTTATACATTAATTTACAAAACTCTTTATATGTGACTCATGCCATCAATTTATTAAATGTATGCTTCTAAGATTTGCAAAAAAATGTGCTATGTTCATAATTTTAATAAGGAAGTAACTTTACGGTTTTTAAAATTTTATATATACTCGTACAATACCAATTTAAATAAATTAATTTAAAAAAATAGCATCAATAATAACTCCTGATTCAGGCAAGCGAAAACTTCGTGTTAATTCTTTAAGAAAATCACATACCGTGCCCAATAATTTTATCCTTCAGATGTTTTACAGTTCAATATATTACATTATTGTAGTTCAGCAGTTCTATAAAGATACATTTGGCATCTAACAAACTGATTTTAATAGTTACGTTAACTGGATGATTATACAATTATAATTGGAATCGATATAGGACATCTCATATATTATTCAATAAAACGATTTATTATATATCTCTTATTATTACTATTTATTTATTATATTTTAAAACGAATATTTTGCATTTTTTATTTATAAAATTTAGAAATTAGGCACAACTTTATTACAATTTATGTTTAAATTTTCCGAATATACCTACATCAATCTGATTCCGGTATGTTACTAATAATTAAGAAAAAATGACAAACATAACCTTGTTATGTTTCTAAAGTAATAAGCTATTTATGGTGTTTTAATTGAATATTAAGTTATTTTGATACTGTTACAAAGTTAGTTCAGTATTTATAATGTGAAACTGCAAATGGGGCTTTTTAAAACGGTTCAACTATAATGCCGTAAATAGACGTCATTTATGATTCAATATTGATAGAAATAAGACATTGTCATCATTAAAAAAGAAACGAATTTAATTGTGGACGAGGTATCATATTATGTATATTATTTGTTATTTAATGGTGTTTCTTAGTTAATAGAGTATTTTCAAATACACATTTGTGTTGATTGATATAAAATATTGTTGTAAGTATATATAAAAAATAACCGAAATATAAATATAAAAGTGTTGAACTATTCACTACTCACTACTAAAAATACACGAAAAAAAAGTTACAAATGTCACTTATGAAACCTTTTCTTAACAAGTAAGATCGTTTTACTTTTCTAAGTTTCATCACTTTACAAATTTAAATACAGAAATGAACCACCCCTCTATTCACTCTCCCTTTTAATTGAAGTTGTGTAATCAAACGAGTGGGTAACACTACAGATGAGGCAGCAAGAATATAATTAACGAGAACACATGCGAACGATTGACGCAACCAACCACTTGATGACTGTTATTATTGCTTAACTCGTAATTAGATGAGCCATAAGAATGCACTTCCTTATTAAATTATAGTCTATTCTTTGCTGAAAATATTTATAATTATTATTTAATTTTTAATTATGATTATTAATATAACTATTTAATCAATATTAAATCATTACCTACAAGAATATTCCAAGCAGTTGCGCATGCGCACATATGGGTTCTTATCACGCCGAAATTATCCTATTTTCTAGAATAGAAAGTTTCTACATATATTACTGTATTCAGTAGTATATAATTAGTTGTGCATAATAATTAAGTCTTTCTAAAAGCCATGAAAAAGGCACAAACTGATTTAATTTCACACGTTTATTATTATAATATTATTTTCAAAATATGGATATACGATATACGTATGTGCTTCTAAAGATTCTTCCATGTCTTGCCTTTAAGAAAATCAAAAACTATCTTTTGAATATTGGGGATGAATAAATCTAAAAAAAACATTTAAGGTAAATAAAACTTAGAAATTATTTTCAAACAATATTGTATAAATGGGTCGTATCAATAGCATTCTATATAGTTTGTTGAGTGATGCAGTTGATTAATTTTTTTATTGGAGGTAGGACAGTGTAAAATGTCCGTCTGCTTAGATACGCTCATGCTTATTTGTTCTGCCAAACTGTGTCCTGGAAAGAAGGGTAGTATAGATAATGAAATAATTGGCACTAATACTAACTTGTCAAAATGAACAACACATTTATGGCGAAAGCATCAAACGTTATACGTGACGATGTCCACTGGAGATATATGTAACTCTGCTGGTTTGCCCATCTTTCTTATGAAAATGTGAGTGAAGTTACGGTCGAAGGCATATGAATCTTACAAGATCATAGTTACCACATTCAAGATCGAAATCTATATCTAATTGGTTGAACAATCAAAACAAAAATAAAAATGTTGAAACTTGTTGTGCAATCAACACACACCTAAGCGATTGATTTTGAATGTTTGTGTAAACAAAGTGTAGTATGGAACAAGGATATTAGGATTGTCTGTAATTTTATGTCTGACTATTAAGAAATTTTGTCCGTGCAGGAACGGAGAAAGAATACAATTTCCTGCGGCCCGGCGGCCTGTCGTAAGAGGCGACAAAACAACCCACAGCCAGGTGGTAGGGCATTTGCCCGACTGGATGGCTACCACCCCTGGTCTAGAGTATGTCGCCATAACAACCTTGTGTTGTGTTCCGGCATTAGTGACCAGGTTCCAGGCTCCCTAAAGAGAGCAGCAGCGCATTCGTAGCACCTTTGGTGTTGCAAATGTCCATAGGCGATGGTAACCGCTGTCCATCAAGTGGGCCGTCTGCCTGTCTGCTGATCTCCTGCAATAAAAAAAAAGAAAAAAAAAAAGAAATACTTTGAAAATGAAAAAGTTCTAAATGTTGGTAAGGATTTGGCCTCTCTGACAGTAAGAGGCAGCATATTCCAAAGTTTAACAGCTTGCAACGTAAAAGAGTTATCATAATAGGATGAAGTGTGTGCAGGCGTCATAAGTTTTCGATACGTATCATGACGCCAATTGTGGGCAGTGGATAGGCGAAGAAATTTAAAACGTTCCTTAAGGTACTGGGGACTGTTAGGTGTAAATAATATGTTATGTATATATTTCTATATATATAGTTTTTGTACTTTCCGATGGTCTTTGATTACTTCGTTCTAACCAGGTGTCTCAAGGACAGTTCATTAGTTTATTTACGTCACAATTATTATGTATATAGATACATCTTTTTTAAAAATGTATTTAGAAGTAGGTAATATGAAATTCAAAAAAAATTATGAATAATTACTGAAATAACTTGGTTGAATTCTGTGCGGTCGTCTAGAAACATCTTTCGTCTTCATTTCTATGAGATCAAGGCTGCCAGGAGGATACGGCTCAGTTGGGTAACATTCAGGAAATTACTTCAAGGCCTCAGCGAGTAGTGTACTGAGATTGGTTAAAGATTAGTTATTACCTTGACTGGTAAATATAAGTGAACAGAAACGTATGCAGTACGCCAGGCGTTTTCTTATAAAGTTTAATTATACAACATTAATCCTTCCCCTCTAAAGCTAAAGCACAAACTTATAAAAGACAGGTCTATAAAACTTGCTCGATTAAATTTATGGGGTCCTTAATTTACCTGTAACACTAATTCTCAGACGTCTCGCTGGCACGTACAGCACAGAATAGCAAAGATCAGATCGCTCATTTTATCGAGATTGCTGAAACAGAAGCATCCAAGTAGAGACATTTAGTTCAAAACTGTCGAATAAAAATGTCGTTCCAAAAAGCGCTTCCACTATTCTAATTGTTAATGTTTGAATTCTCTACTCTGAACTCTAAAGGAATTTTAAAATGTTAAACCCAAAAGTTCTGTTCGAAAAACAATATTTTTTCAAGTACATGTCGAGTAGCTTTCTTGACGTTGCTATTCTATGCTGGCAGGTCCCACAGGAATGCAGCTCTACGGGAAGCGGTCAACGACCGGCCGACACTTTGTTCAAGTAAAGCGTATGCAGATTGTTGTAGAGTAGTCGATGAGGAACAGACCAGACTGCCAACTGACTCAATTCATATACATAGCTTTAAATGGCAGTCTTAAATACAGACATACAGTTTAATAATGTTGGACATTTCTAGTGATTAAGGTAAATGATATTCCAACTCAAATAGTATTGATTGTGAGGACGTAAACAAGTTTTTTTAGTATTGTAATTTATTCAAATAAGATACACATAAAATTCTAACAGCAATTGACGGATTAACAATATGCATATTATACTCAGAATAACAAAACTGTACATGGTCACCATATGGATTAGACCGGGTTCGTCGACACGATGTGTCATTTATCTTAGCAAAGTTTCGTAGCCAAATAACACATAACTTTTCAGTAAACTCAAGTCAGAGTCTGTTTATCATTCTGTGTAACATGCCAAGCGTTTTGCTCGGAGTATCAGTAGTTTGTTGCATATAAAGATATACGGACATGATTATTTTGTAAGGGTGCCGTTTTTGCCGAAATATCTACGGAACCATAAAATTGCTGCGAACGATATCAGGAGGTAGGCGAGGTTTAAGGCGGTATGCGGGCGGAAAGACCGCATTCCACTAGTTCGTCTAATTTTCTTGGTCGTGCAGTAGTAAAGTGCAAAAAACGAACCATTAGACACATTTGACGGGTGATGTTTGATTGTGCAGACATATTATTAAACTAATTGTTGAGTGTAAACAATAAACATATTGTTTTACATTTGGGTCTCAATAAAATGTATCTTTTCAAGCTACCTACTACAAGATATTCCCTATTTGGCGTTAGTCAAAGACTTATACTAATATACTCATTCCTGCCTATTTAGCTGAAGCGTTTCCTTGATGTTTCTCTTAAAAGTCATTCATGTCTACTAGACTAGTGGTGGCATCCTAAAATATATGGCAGCTAATAAGTATTTACAGATGTCATGACACTATAATCTTAGTTATTACTCAGATAATAATGTATGTCATAATTTTATAGATTATATGAAACTGTGTGAATAATAGTATACGATATTGTATAACTTTGACTGTTTTAAAAATAAAGTAGTTGTATTGTCAAGAAAACCTTGTTCCCGCCAACATTCGCTGTTTAAAGATGGCGCCACTTGAGGTACCAATCGCTTACGGCAAGTCTTGGTTTTGGTGGAAAAATATAAAAACGGCTAGTGTTTGTTGTGAACGATTATTCGGTCGCGATCTATTTACCAATAACCCTTAAAGTGAAGTGTAAAGTCGATGACTCGTATTGTATTTAGATATGGATAGTGAAATAATGTGATGTTATTATCCATTGGTTTTTTCTGAAATTCGGCGGAGTGTGTTTCTCACACTAGGCACAGCTGAAGAATATTTAAAAATTAGAAGTAACTCGTACCTACCATGGACCATAGTACCTACATGTACTAGTGTTTTGATTTCATAGCAATATTAATTACAATACAGGCTCAACATAATGCCTGTATTGTGTTGTTAGTAGGTTTTAGTGTTTACACGGTTGAGGGGATTTAGGTTAGCTTTTATGTAATAACAGACTGTCGTTAGTTATTGTTAAACAATGACATACTACAGGAAACCATGCCGCGGTGATTATATGATAATTAAGACTGGAATTGCATATCTATTTTTATAAATTTTAGTGGCATAGACAAAGACATTACCTAACAGGAATCACAATAGAGGAGCAGCTAGCCAAATCAATTATATTTAGAAACTTATAGAACGTTGCAAGCCTCATAGATTTTGTACGAGCGTACCTGCTTATAACATCGTAAGTAGGTATATACAGATAAAGGCATAGCGCATAAATTAAAATGATTTCTATTGTGATATTTTAAAAGATAGACCACAATATGTTATTTTAATGCATTATATTTTATATATTAGGATTTATTATAACATGCACCCCTGTTGCCCTGTAAGGTAGATGACAACTATTTAAAAAAAGTCCTTCTTTGATCGTTTTAATGTCTTGCCATAAAAATAAATCAATGTTCATGTTTATTATGTTTTCTTGATGTTTTTTTTTGACTGATGTATTATTATAATTGATATTTCTTAATTAATTCAATCATCACTCATCGGCTGTCATTCCTACTCTTCCATGATATAAGGAAGATGTCACTCAATGTATTAATTTATTATACTATTTAAAAAATAAATGTTTACTCAATAGTATTACCAAACTGATCATAAAATTTCCTTTGCGCTGAATGCGTTAAAAAATTTAATTAACTATCGAACACAGAACCTTGACATGGAATGAGGCTGGAGAAATATTTAATGTATAGTCATTATAATAATAGCGAAATTGCAATGCTAAAATTCTTTTCCATATGTTTATTCCAAAAACTAGTATTTATTACAATACCATAGTGCTATGTAACACATTTGTAATCTACATATGTTGTGGAATATATTACCTAATTTAAAGTATTATACATTTGCTTAAAGTTAAATTATAATCAACCTAAATATCGTCGGCATTTTTCAAATTATTTTTTTCATACATTGACGCCGACGATGTTTATAATAACTAGTGGGCCCAATAGACGTTGTCCTTCCTACTGATTGCACTATCTTGGCAAACAATTGCAGCGGAACCTATCGAGTTTAATTGTGAATCTAGAGTCTATATTGTTCCGGGTCCCATTTCAACAGACAAAGCTAGGCTCTTTGCTCTCTACCCTCGTTATTCTACTTACCGGTAGAGTAAAATAGAAATAATTTAAGATTTGTTTTTTTTATTAATTTAAAAAGTCATACAATTACTTGACATAGTATTCACTGTCATTCAGGCATGTTACATCAGATTAAAAAATGCCATAATAAATCATTTTGCTTCTATAAAGTTTTCTAATAGACTCGTAAAAGTTGGAAATGATTTGAACATACTCGGATCAGACGCGGCTGAAGGCCGTTGTCTCAGTACGTTCGGATTTCTGCGATACGAGTAGCGATCTTAGTGTACCCGGTTCGAGCATATTCTGATCCTGCAGACGCGGCTTTAGTCATAATATTCTTGGCCCCATAATCAGTCAGTATCAGCTAGTGGAAAAGAATATCGACTAACTCTGAACTTTTACAACTGTATCGACACATTTTATGTCCAGTTTCTATATCTTGTTATTCATGCTTCATACAACTAATATTCACTTGCTTGCAAATGTAAATCGATCCTAAGGCAAATGAACGGTCGGTAAGATATAGGAACCGGCTATTAATGCAGACATTTACAAATTAATCACTACTTGTAGTAAATAGGTAATAAAATATTATTATTGTTGAGAGTAGAAAATAACGGTGTTGTAACCAAGAAATAAGTTTTCCTTGACATTTCACTGAACAAAGTATCACGAGCTCACGACTGTTATTGAAGAATATTATTTATTACTAAGATATGCCCGCGAGTATGTCCATGCTTTACTGGAAATTCCCGCGGGTATCCCGGGACACCAAGTACCACAGCATTTAAAAAAGAATGTAAGCCATCGTTTTTAGTAAGAACCGTGCCGGAATAAGCTAATTTTAACGCACCCTAACAACTACAAACCACCCTTTTGAAAATTCCCGCGCTATTCCCGGGTTACAAAATATCACACATTTTATTACATTAAAGTTACTATCGATAAGTGAAAACATCACATTGGAACTCGATATTTTTTAATGTGGCAATTTTAAATAATTTCCAGAAAAATTCCCGCGGAATCCCCAGCATAAAAAGTAGCGCAGAGTTTAAGTCTAAGAATCAGCTGTTGATCAGTGAAAACCGCATCGAAACCAGCCCCCCACGTATTAGATAAAATAACAACTCAAAAAGTCAACAAAATCCAAAAAGTAAATATTACGTGTAGTGGGCACTTGCATCACAAGGTGTGTTTTTTTTACCGGCTTACCCCAGCCGAATATGACCCGCGGCACTGGTACTTATACAAACAAATTTAAGTGTACACCACAACCCTGTCTCTTGTTTTCCCCCGTTTCTCGCTAAATGCACAGGTTTATTGGAAGAAAACTCTTTTCAGGCTAAAGCTCGCCTTTGTACATCGTCACTATTTTATAGATTTACTAGCGGCCCCGGCAGACGTTGTCCTACTCTGAAAAAATAAAAATCTAGGACCCGATCCCAGCGCCACCTACCGGTTCCAATTGAGGATTTAAACCATCCGGGAAACCCACTCAAACACACAAAAACAAAATCACCAAAATCGCTCCAGGTGATTAGGAGGATTCTAGAACCCGATCTCAGCGCCACGTACCGGTTTCAACGGAGTAAAAAGTATCCTATGTCCGTCTCCTGATTCTAAGCTACCTCCCCACCAATTTTCAGACGAATCGGTACAGCCGTTCTTGAGTTATAAATAATGTAACTAACATGACTTTCTTTTATATATGTAGATAACTAGATATATAGATGTGTAACTATTTTGTGTATAAGGGGCGTCCATTAATTACGTGAGGTGTTTTTTTAAATTTTCTGCCCCTTCCTCCCCCCCTGGTGAGATGTGGTGAGATTTTATTCAACCCCCTCCCCCATCCCCCAATCTCACGTGAGATTTTTCAAAATGTGAGTTTCTTACGTAAACGCGTTGGATTGTTATTGTAAACAGAAAAAACCAAATTTGCTTCGTGCTTTTATTTATGACTAGTTAAGACTAGTAATCTATATTGCTGAGAGTTTAATTATAAGTGTAATAAAAATTTAACAATAGAATAATTAAATCGTAACTACTGTGATTAAAAAAAGAATACTTACTCTAATTCAGTCCATGGAGAATCATGCACGGTCTCAAGAGAGACTATTGAAACCAACATGTCCATATGATTTTCAGTAAAATCATCTGCTCCTTCAACTTCGTTCTGATCTAGCCACTCTAAGCCATTGGCACTTGCACAAAGTAACTCATTAGGTCGTCTTGTGACAATTACGATTAAGATTAAATCTTAAGCATGTACAATCTGGATTAAATGGACCAAAATAGTATTTTTTTTTTGTTTCAATCAGAAAAAAAATTGCGTGATATTTGCCGAGACCCCCCCCCTTTCTCCAACGTAAGATTAGATGAGATTTGACTCGACCCCCTCCCCCCCTTAAACACCTCACGTAATTTATGGACGCCCCCTAAGAAAGTCTAAAGAAACTATTCATTTGTATGTGGTGCTAATCCTATTTTACTAAGACACCTGTCGGCATACACAGGCGTAAAGGGAACGTGGCATACTTTCCGCGCGTGGAAGTGTTAAGAGTCAAGTTGTACCTGTTATGGTTATAAGCCCCGGTGTCCCGACCGCCTTGACACAGTTTAACTATAATTCTACCAATCTCATCCATACTATAGATACAATTAATTAATGAACTGCGTTAGTTATGTTCATAGGATTTAAGGCAACAGACCATTATGCTGTTATTAGACGTATCAGCCAAACTTTTCGGTTAAAACGCACACAACTGAAAGAATGCCACGGTATTCAATGAGATAGAATGATTCACGATTATTTTCATATGGATTACTTTAGTTTATTCATCCGAATTCTATATCAGAAATATTACAGAATGTCAGAAAACAGTCTAATATCAATTTTAAGGAATTTCATACTAAAACTCATCGACTTAATATGTCCTTAAAAATTGAAAAATTGAATTGGATTCTGTAGAGTTTGGCTACGGAACCTTAAAAAAATATGTTATTGAACTTATTGAAAATACCGCATATTAAAACTACTCTACAGATAATAAAACTACGTTTTAACGGTTTTAAGCGCGATAATTTATTTAATTTTGGTTATTCCGACGTTTCAGCCGCTTTTCAGTGACCGTGGTCACGGTCGACAAAGATGACAAGTGTCCAACGAGTATTGTTAAAGTTTTATTTAGCCTACCGCCAACTTTTTCATTTTAATTTTTAGTTTTAATTTTGTTTATGGTTATTATTTACTCTATGAAACTACGAAAACTTAAGAAAGTACTTTACAGATATTGTTCAAACAATTTTTGCTAATAGTATTTTTAAGACATTTTCATTTTCTATCTCATACTTCAGAAGTTAATGATTTTTAATGCTAATAATTATGGCCCCATTTATGAGACTCAATAAAAAGTCACGAAATATCTAACGATACACGGCTCGCGCCTATGAATAAAGTGATAATTTCTTATTCACTAGTTATATGTAGGTCCACTCTTGATTTTTAGTATTTTCTCGATTTAACTGTATTGTCAAGTGATGGTGTAACTGGCAAAGTAGTGCGTGTTCCCTGAACAAGATCCATAAGTGATTGGGAATACATGCGGGTGCTTTCACTACTGAGCTATCGTTTGGAGAGAAACTTTTTTTATAACTTGAACTTGACTTGAAACTCGATGAAACGAAAAAGCGACACTGAGAAGAAATAATCACATAAATCTATAAGACTAAGCCTGCGAGAGAATGAGATACGAGTTTTACATTGTGCAGCACAGATTAGAGAGTTAATAAAGCCGATGATTATACTGGGTACAATTTAAACCGAAACAAAACTGATAATGAATATTTTTTTGACTAAAACAGCGAAAAATTTAAAGTGTACATACATAAGAAGCTATTTTGAATTATAATATGTATATTTATAAAATTTAAATTACCCGTGTGAACTGAACACACAATTTTTTACTATTTTTCGGTTATACTTCGTAATTACAGTTAAATTGTTTTTGTTTATAATAAAACTATGTTTTAAAGTGTTCAGCTCGGTATTTTATTTGATTTTTATTCCGACGTTTCGGCCACTTTTCAATAGCCCTGATCACGGAGGACAACGATGTCTAATGAGTAATTAAAGTTTTTAGTTAGCCTACCGCCAACTTTTTCATTTTAATTTGGATTTTATTTATATTTAATCATTTTTTACCATTAAGGCGTACAAGTAGAGTTATGATGGGAACTTGTTGCCTCCAAAAGTAAAAGCATTAAATATTCGAGTCGAATGAACGGAGCATTCGTCATTACAAGTTGAATAAAATTCGTGATTATATCTCACGCAAAGCAGTGCTACATATGTTACAGTGAATACTTCTAAAAAATGTATGAGAAAAGTTGCAATGAACAAAATGAAAATACAATAATTACATTTAATTATTTATATGGTAATTTTATACTATTGCATAAAACATATACGCAGGTACTACACACCCTTATGATACTAGGGAACACTGCAAATAAGTCCGCTATAATAAACGAACGAGGTTACTTTGCTATATTATCAAATGTCAAAACAGTCGAGAAAATCTCAAGAGGGGAACATGCGCAGTGGACATCCGATCAATGCACCCCGGCGGGTTGCGCGCGCCACCCTTACCCCAGCTCGTTCGCAGCAATCTACGCAGTTCGCCCCCACAAAAACACCATCTTTTAGAGCTAGCTCAGTCATCGTATCGCCCTTGAGCCAGCAAAAAGAAACAATAGCGTCGAACTTCATTTTATTCGGTTCTCAGTGTCGAAATATCCACGAAAGTACGCTAAGCGTTTCCAACGCGAAATTGCTCCTGGTTTACCTCGTTAAGGACACCCACACCTTCCGCCTGTAATAGTGGAATTCTAGGCAGTCTTGCGCCAAGTCGGAGTTCCATCGCGTGACTCAGCGGATAATCCCGAAGATTTCGATCGTTTAATTCGTTACGATAGTGGTGTTGATCGCACTCGGTGTTATTGTGCAGCGGTGTCTTAAATTAGTGGAAGTTCGGATGCCGGTTGTCCGGCCGCGTGTGTCCGCATTGATGAGGGGCCCGCGGGCTCCTGCCGAGGAGTGAGAGGCGCACATCCGCAGGGATGGACGACTGTGACATTTTCTATGACGACGACGCCGAAGCCCAGTGCGATATGGTACGTAAGCTGAGATTAACCTTGACACAAACCTTCAACGACAACTAAACAATGCAATTAGTGCAAGCAGTGCAACATTTTGCTCTGTTGACATTGAAATTGAACTGCTTTAATGTAACTGCAATGCATATTGAGTTGATTATATAATACTAGAAGCAATGTTCGATAAATGTTCACACAAAATGGACGACATAACAGATTTTCGCAATGATGCAACGGCAGCAACAAGATTGATCGGCGAAATTAATGTGCTAATCCAATAAAATGGATTTTAAGATTTTATAGTACTGCATTTCAATTGTTTAACGATATTGCGGACTATCGACCTTTCAATTAAGATTAATGTTCCTGCATTTGCTACTTGACCTTGACTGTGTTCTACGGTTCCCCGGGCACAGTTATTTTATTGCGTGAGCACTTTTGTAATAGCAATTAGTATTAAAATACACGCCGAAAGTGTCTGATAAGGTTCTTATTGTTTATTTTAATTAGGCGTTTTTTACATTCAAAGTTGTACGTTAACATAAATGAACAAGTTTGAAGAAAACAGCGACATGAAGCATATGGACCGAAGTATTTCATAGTAAAGCTTAAATATCGGATTATTTTTACAGCGTTTAGCTAATTCGACTTCTATTTGAAAGATCTACTTCCATTTAAATAATTAATTATTAGCACTTTGATACTTTTTTACATTGCTTGAAGCACTTTTTTTATAATAGTCCGTCATAGATCTGTAGTGTTCCTTTAGAACACAGTGATAGTTATATTGTAAAATAAGTTATTACCTAATAAGTTTCTATGAATAGTCTTTTTTGGATTTATTGTTCCTTTAGACAAGTGAGAGCTTTTAAGTGCGTAAGGTAGAATTAATCTTCGTCATGTCAACTGGCAGACTTTGAGAGCATCAGACTAAAAGCCTAAAATAAGAAAAAATATTTATAAAAATATAAAATGGTAGTTAGTAGTTTTTTTTTCTATTATGTAACAATATAAGATTTAAGTAAAGTACTTTTCTTTCACGTTATCAATGCAAGGTTTGAATAAAATGCAATACATTCCTAATGCAGTACACTTCATTTAACGGGAGTTGAAATTTTAATTCGACGAGTTTCGAACTCAACAGTAGGAAATAAAAAAAACAAAAAGATTCCGACGAATTGAGAACCTCCTCCTTTTTTTGAAGTGGGTTAAAAAGGCATGAAGCAACGATCAAGATTTTAAAGTATTAGATATAAGTAGGTATAAATCGCTGATAGGAGAATTACAATTAAAACAGTTAATTTTCTGGTCCATAATCATAGTACGGAAGTAAGTTTTAAAATGGACTCAGCTAACCGTAGCTTCCTTATTCAAGAGATGAGTCTCATATTTTATGGCTTAATTGCTTCAATATAAAAAGTATAAAATAGGGGATTTCCATAGCTGGGTATTAACTCGTTAATCCGTTAATCGTTAATTATATATTAATTACGTGTAAAAAAAATCGGCTTAGAATTAACGGAGATATCATGTTACGAAGAAGTGTCATCAATTTTCGTGCGTTTCTCTAATTCCTTGGAATCCACTCATCAGATGGGACAAATTCGGGAGTATGACCTTTCGACTAAAAAAAACTTGGTTCACAAATGTCGGAGAAATCGATTAACGATCATACAAAAAAATACATCATATAGAGGAATTGAGAATCTCCTCCTTTTTGAAGTTAGTTAATGTGACAATAAGGAAATATTGTCATTTTTACCTTTCATATCTTTCACTTTTAATTGTAATATATAGAACGTCGTCTCGGTATTTTCGTTTAAGTTAATTATTGTAGTTGGCGTTAATATTTGCCAGAAAATTACTTTAATAGATTGATGGAAGTCTTTTTATTGTTCACCGCATGCACATAAAATAAATGACATATCAACATATTGACGAGTTATGGAAGAGAGGTGAATAAAAGAAATAAATATATATGTTAATATTATTACCGAATTAAAATGTCGTTAGAATTACTACAGAGTTTATTAGAACTATACAAACACGTATAACACAGGTATAAATATAACCGAACACAACAAGTCCAAACGTAATGCAGAAGGTCGTAATTTAATAAAACGCGCAAAGTCCGTCTGGTATTAGTTTCCCGATTGTAGTGCACATGTCTTGCTTCGCTCGTGGTTATTGCTCGACTCCCTGCTCCCTCAATCAGGCCATTGCTTTATACTGCACAGATGCAATATTTCCGCCCGACCGCGTGCACCCACTTTCCTAGAATCAGCTTGTACTTTAAATCCGTAACACGTGGCTAATAATCACAATACAACAATAGGCCGTATGCCAATAAGTAAACAAAAGAAGACGACCATACAAGAATTTAAATGTTATTAGTTCAAATGCCGACGGGTAATAAAAGTGCTTTGTTTCAGATATACAGGTGGGTTTTGTATTTGTCGGGATTTGAGTTGTAACAATATGTGGTATAGAAATTATTGGATTTAACTTTAACTTTCTCACTACTACAGGTTGATGAATTGATTTCTTTAATGTTATTTTTTTGCTTTGCTCCAGCAGTAAGCTTACAATAATTAGTTATTATTCTTCTAATATAACGGCGTTTATTAACTTCAGATACAACACGAATTTACTCTCTTACGCAATATAAATACAATTCTAAAATTACAAAACGTTTCAATTGTATTTGTCTATTTGAGACTACACAAAGGTGAATAATGATTACTCATGTACGCTCTTAAATTCAAGGCCAACAAGTAAAGCGCATACATTTATTAATGTGTGTCGTAATTATATATGCTCATTAATTATGTATTGTCCTCAAAATGGTACCGTTTCGTCAATAGAATGGCCGTGTCAAAGATGCATAAAAGATTAATGTTAGTGAGTAATAATAACAAGTGTACTTCTTTAGTTCTTTCAGTTGCATTGTAATTGTCGACTTTCCAGTGACAGCTAACTTATCATAGGTAGCATACTGTTACAACTCAGGTCCTGACAAAAACAAAATCCACCTCCATATCTAAAAAAAAAACATATTTTATTACCTGTCGGCATTGGAATTAGTTTTAGTTATTTTATGATCGTCTTCTGTTCACTTATTTATTGGCCAGCGTTTAGTAATTATTATTAACAGTCCATTGTTTTATTGGACTCATTTATGGCCGCTTGTGGCCGACTCATTAGCCGAGTGTTTCGGATTACGTCAACTACGATACGGGCATATTGCATTTGTGCAGTATAACACGATGGCCTCATTGAGGGAGGGGGAAGTCGGGCGAGAACCACGATCAAAGCGAGACGTGTGTACATTCGATAATCTATTACTGACGGACTTTTATTGAATCACGACCTTCTCCGTTACGTTTGGATTTGTTGTGTTCGGTTATATTTGTACCCTTGTTATACGTGTTTGTATTGTTCTAATAAACTCTATAGTCATTCCAACGGCATTTTAATTCGAGTCTCGCAACTCGTAACAATACGGTATTGGTTATATGTATCTTATTCTTCTTACCTATTCCCTTTCTCCTGATCGTCAGTATCCCTTATTGTGAGACCATAGTTACGTATATCATCGTTCATAACGTGAAGCCAGCATTTCAGGGACCTGTCCTACTTACTAGGAGAGCACAGTTAGACATTTATTCCAGAGATAACTAGCCGCTATTCGTAAAACGTCATCTTACCAGCGCAGGTGACTCTCCTGATGTTTACTTGGTATGAACATAAAGACAGACTGCCGGGATCGCAGGAGTACCAACACTTTCCCTCTACGTAACTCTTCACGTCAAATCTAAAGAATATTTTCACTGGAAAAAGACTGATTAATACCGATTTATGAATTTCATTGCTTGTTAGCTCACCACTTCTACCTCATTGTCGACTAAGACTTATATTAGTAGGTATCGCGTTTGTGGGGAAGTCTTCTCCTGCTGTACGCCGGCCAAGTTATACACCAACGAAAATTAATTTTTAAGTAGCCATAAATGTCTACTATAAGATTGTTACTTAACATCAGGCGGGTCTAAATAATTCCCATAAGTACATTATACTCATACATTCAATCCTGTGAGAATACTGCAACTGGTTTGCTTCGAATTACAACACAACGTTTTCTAAGAATTTTAATTACCTTCCGTTACATAGAATGATATGCTCTTCATTACATAAACACATTTAGTGTAAAAATAAGAAATTACATGTTTTATTTTTCAATTGTGTGTTTAAACAAGTGTTCATGTTTTATTTTATTTATATTCGTTTGTTGTTTTAACTACATACCGTTACTTTTAGTTTTGTAATGTTATACACTCCATTATAATCACTAATATTATCGTTGATGTAATCCCATTTAAAAATTCAAATAAATTAGTTCATGAAATATTAGGCCGTGAAAAGTTAACTTATGCCATAAAAGCGTCCCATTTTCCGGGATAATAGTCCTATTTTCATTGGTGTGGTCTAAATTTGATTACCGTAATTCATGAGAAATGGTACATATATATCTAAAGTCCTGAGCGAGAAACAAACACAGAAACATGTAGCGTCCACGTAAGCTTAATTTCGCTTTTGTGATATTAGTATTTATAATAATGGTTTAGATATTAATGATTTCTTTAGCCGATATTAGAAATCTTAATCTTAATCTTGTCTTTCAACTTCGATATCTTAATCTTGATCAATATAAATATAAACTTAAATTATTCAATATCATTGAACAACCTCGTGTACTTTCAGGCTTTTGCCTTTCAATCAAATTGAATCAATTTCGTTGATCCGTCTAATATTTGCATTACATACTTATCGCAGGAGATCCGACCCTACATCGACCTTCACCGAGCTGGTAATAGAATAAAACTTATTTTATAATAAATTTAGTATATTAGAAAATATATTAAAAATAGGTTGCCTAAATAAATCCGGGACAAAATATTAAGGTCGATGTAGGGTCGGATCTTAGACCATTACTATAATTTTTATGAGACGTAGCATTTTTCAATATAATTTTTTGCACTTATGATCTTGGTTCAATTTATTTATTTTGTCTATCAGAAACTTAAAACATTTATAATGAAGTAATATCCTAAACAAAGTATAATATTTAAAATCAAAGTACATACAACTACATTATAAATATCTTCATCGACTTATTTGAGCTGACCTTTAAAATTTATATAATTATACTTATATTATTTTGTAAAGGGCAGTTTCTATATCTTATTATTCATTCACTTATCTTACCATTAGTTGAATTTTGACATTAATAATAATTGTATGGAGATTATGTCAATTATTAACCGAGTGTAAGGCAAATGAACGGTTGGTAATAAAGTAAATGAACCGGCCATATAGAACGTTTAGTTTGGAGTAGTTTTACGATGGTTTTTACCTTCTCGTTATCGAAACAGATTTTGAAAAGAACGTATCCATGCAACATGTATATTCACTGTATTTATAAGACCATATATGCATAGTGGCGTCAGAGGTAGATGTAAAAGGCACATATGAACGGGTGATCACTAAATACACACATTAGGACTTGCACATAGCTTCTATAGGGGCCGTGGAACTCAGATGTTCTGTATTGTGATGTAAAGATAGCTTATGGTGAACGGCGATGACCTTTACTGTAACTGGCCAATCATGATGCAATTGCTTGCACATTCGCAATAAGTGTGTGACAAGTTACCTGTGTATGGTATGCTTCTTAAAATTTAAGTAAATACTTGTTTCACAAGATGTGAGTATTTAAGCAATACTTTTAAGGTGTAACAGCAGTAACGCGGGTCTCAGGAGGCCATGATTAACTCTATCATAATCAATTCACAACTAACCAACTTGATATACTTTTACACTATAATATATAAGAGCCTGAGGAAACGAAAACATTTCTGATGAAGCTGACTGCCTCATTGAGTCCATTATCTCATTTAGGATATTTTAATTAGCACCCTCATTGGCATTATAAAAATACACTAAGATCCATTTTGGATATTACATATAAGCAGTCTCTTAAAACTATAAAAAATAGAACGCTGATAAGGATTGCGATGAAATAACAGTACGATCTAAAGTTCTAGAAAATCGATCCTAGGTCGTGGTTTTCTATAGGTAATGTTTCCCAGTAGCTTAATTACATCGTGGAATCATCATACTAATACGTTGTGCTTGGTAAACATTGTTTATTTACTTCTTGATTGTGAAATTGTGCGCTTACAAGTTACAAATTTTCTTATATACATATCGTCACGCCTGTTTCCCATTGGGGTAGGGGTAAGCAGAGACGATGGATCTCTACGAAGACCTGGACCTGCTACGAAAATACTTTTCGCTTTATCAACTTTCATTAATCTATTCCACACTCTTATTATTCTATAATTTAAATACACGCTTATTTAAAGTCCTTTTTACATGTCCTTTCGTCAAAATATATTCAATTTGATCATGGTGAGTACGTCATGGTTGAGTGGCACCGACTATACCACTCACTTTGCTGTCACATACTTGTTTTGATATTTTGCTTTCATTCATTATCTCTACATGCACAAATCACCTATAATTCCTTTTACAACTCTTGTCACTGCATCCTCTTTCAATCCACAACGTCCCCTTATCACACTGTTTCTTGTCATATCACTTCTTTACCTTACCTGTTTATTACCTCTCAAAGCTCTCATTTCAACTGCGTTTCAAATATTTCAAATTTTCTTCTCTGTATAATTTCTGCTTGAGATCAAATCAAATGTTGTGTTCCAATTAATTCTAACCAAATACATTCCAAAACAATGTAGTAATTAAGAAAACAATGTTTGATTATTAATAATCTAACATGATATTTTAATTGAACTACACGTACATTTTAAAAACAATCTTCTTCAGGTTTTCAAAAGAAAAATCATATTACGATATATTTTATGAACTGTGATTTTTCGCATTCACATTCAAAGTGGTATTATGTCACATTAGCTATAAACAGCGGTGATAAAATTTATTGTTTTATATCTCACTTCAGTACCCAAGTAATGAAAAAGTTGTAAACATTACTTACAGTTATTAAATATTATGAAACTGGGGCTCTATTATAAATTGAATGTTAAAACTTAATTTTTCATTCAGTTAATCTTATTTTGAATATCTGACTAAAGCAAAGAAGTGAGGCTGAACTATATAGAGCTCTTGAAGATTTGTCTACATCAAAAAACTATACTTATAAAAACCTAGAAACAGTTAAAGTACTAGTTGAATGCTAACGTGTAGGTAAGCAATCTTCAACGGTACTTGTTAAACCCATCAATTTATTATCAACAGTTAAGAATGAGGGTTTACAGTTATAAAGGGCAAGTTGGGCGATGCGGTCTCTCATATTATGCGGAAGATTATTCCGCATGCTAATGCATGTTATAAACCTATGGATAAATTGCAAATAACTGTAAAATAACTACCTTCACCTTGAGTAGGATTAAAATTGGAATTAAGCATTACTTGAAAAATGATGAGACTACGTAAGCTAAATAACCTATTTAAAATACATATACATGTTAAGTCTCGTGTGAATAGGTGTTATCTAGGTAAGCGTGCTATCTTTGACCTCATAATCGTCCGAAAATAAGCGCGATCGTTGTCAAACCCGAACCTGTTTATCATATAAAAATAGCTTTGTTTAAATATTTGTTTCTTTTCCCCGGTCAGATTACAGATTACTATAAAGATTTATGGAATTGTATAAACATAAGCTACTTACTTAAATACTTAATAAGGTTTTTTATATATATGTATATATACCTTCAATAAATCTTTATCTAAATAAACCGCTTTAAAATCATAACTACAACATTGTATGTTGCGCATACGTTATCTGTCAATATTTAACGTCGTTTACAATTAATAACAATATTATTACATCACAAATATTCCATTAAACTCATCGCTCTATCTGTGTGAAACGGTTAATAACTAGAACATTATTTCAGATAAGAAAGTGGCATAAGCTAAAAGCCCATGAACTAAACTGCACTTTTATGTATTAAGAATGTATAATACAGGCTTGAATATTAATGATGAAACAGCAAAAACATGAAATGTGATGACGATTTCTAGTGAGATTTTGTTACTTTAAAAAACATATTTGATTAAAGAAGGTAATAATATTCAGTAACTTTTTTCGAGCTAAAACTTTACTGTTTCTTGTTAAATTCACTACAATAGTAAAGAAAGTAATGGCATACACAGGCCGTTCTATCTGTAACTCACAACGCCCAAAGTGCTCTGTTAGCCGTTCCACAAGGCAACCGCGGTCGTTGTGGTCGTGGCGAAAACGACTTTATAATTATGTTATCATTTTCAATCACAAAACGCTCACAACGACCCATGTCAAGAGGTGGGTCGAATAGCCGTTCCACTGGGGTTTACGATTGTAACGCCGGCAAGCAAGTGGAACGGAATAAATCGCGGTCGTCAATGTGTCCAAATGATCAAGAAGGTATATATTAATATATACCTATAATACCTACCTATTTAATCGTTACTAGTACTAATATTTTTTTATAATTATATAAAAAAATATTAGTACTATTAACGATTAAACAGTAATTGAAAAACCTGAAACAATGCTTTTTGCCAACAATGTAACTCGGCCAAAAAGGTCAAGACTTTGTGGCATGGTGCCAAAAAGTGGATGAATTTGCACTCTAAAAAGCGTGCGCCTTTAGCGTTCATACTCAAGACTGTAGAGGCTATGAAGAGTGGATTGGAAAGTATTTTATTTGCAGCAAAATGGTGCAACTATTGATATTGCTACGAAAGTCTCGATATCGTTACATTCCTTGACTGTCGAGACCATAACCGTTTACGATACAAACCCTAAAGAGTTGACGTAAATCGAGATGTCTTGAAACGAGCCAATCTCTTTTGATATAGGTCTGATCCATATCGTTAGGTATCAGAAAAGGATACAAGACAGATATATAAGTATGTTGTAGTGAATAACAAAGATTTATATAAGAAGTATTACTTGCTTGCTAAAGATATAATTTAATGTACTTTTTATTATTTACTAAATACTTTTATCAATATTTGTAACATTATCTATTTGAAAGTTAAGCAATACAGTACATTTTATACTTCACACCTATACTTGTATAATTAACGGTAGTTTTAGACATTTAATAGTACTAACTCGCTCGTGAAATAAGGCGGACACAGTTGTTCTACCAACCGCCAGTGTAAGGTTCTTCAGTAACAATAAGAGAAACCGAGTAAGTGATGAATTTATGTTACTCTTTATGTATATGTTATTGATTGTTGTTGAAGTGATTACTTATTATGGGATGGTAAACTGATTCGTTACGTAACGCGTTACGGTGCAGTCTGTCTGGCTTCCCTTTCTCTCACGTTAGATTAGTTTAAGTTATCACTTCTGTTGGGCGTCCCGAGACCCACACCTTCTGCTTTTTTACTGTGTGTATTGTTGATATGATATAAACATTTATTCGTATATTTTGCAATCTATCCATCCATCCCATCCAGTTCCATCACCCTAAATGTACCTTTACATTATATATAGGTACATTTAGTGTGATGGAATATTATTATTATACAAACAATCCTTATTACCATAAAAAATATAGCTGACCGACCGTAACGAAGTATTCGGAAAGCGGACGTGCAGGTTGCGGCTGAAGCTGCGGTTTGAATATTGACTTGTATATCGTAAGGTAATAAGCGCTTCAAGGAATTAATAATTCAAGCCTTTACACAAGTATTACAATCGTGCAAAAATTAATAGATTCTTAAGTTTCTTTCTTTACGTTTGTTTATAGGCAAACTGACAAACGGACCACCTGGTAATAGGTGGCTACCGTCGCCAAAGCAAAGTAGGTTATAGTAACAACGAGCTCACAGAGCTTTGGACTTTAATAAAAAGTATGAACTTAGCAAATAGGCATACTATAACACCAGGGGAGAAATAACGCGTTGCCATCGTTTAAGAGGGAATGGGACAGAAAAGATAGAATAGGAGGAATGGTGTAAAGGATATGGTACAAAAAGTGTAGTGTAGTAGTTACTGGTTACTGGTTTTCATTGCGACTCGCGCAGTTCGGTTTGCGGCTTCTGGCTACCTTCACGTTACCTCTTTCAGTGGTTTGTCTTTTATCTCTCTGCGACTTCTCACACACCTCTGATTGTATGAAGTCAGGGGGCTCTATCGCCAGGGGCTTAAGCCGATATAGTCGTGCGCGGTGGACAGCAATCCCATTGACGAGTGGCCGACGTACATATCGCCATAAATCCTCAGCATGATTTAAATGTTGTAACAAAGTATAAACTTTTGGGTAATAAATGTTTTTCCAAGAATAAAACGTACAGTTTTGCATCGAAGAGAAATCTACGAATTTAAATGAGAAAGTTAAGTCATTACAACAAACCTTTTTTATTTGAAAGGGCCAACAGACATAATGATACGTATCAATTTTGGTGTCGCGTAATTCGAAATTATCTGGCATTATTGCCATTGTATCCACTTTACAAGCAAGTAATCTTTTAGTATTTATGACGTACGAATACTCTTTTACTTATTTGTTAGTGTAATTTTTGAGATTTATACTATTTTGCGGCGGGCCTTTTATAATATCTGTAGATTGTGAGTGGATTATTATACTAACAATTTAGTATCAATATTTTGCATCAATACTAATACGAATTTTCAAAAAACATAAATACTAACTTTTTCAAAGGACATAAATACTAACTCTAATAGTATTTTTTAGGGGAACTGATGGTGTTTCTGCTACGCTTATCCCAGATTGATTAATTTCACAAATTACGATAATCCCATGTCATCAGTACGTAGTAATTATAACAATAAACACATATCGTTAATAATTCACGTCTTTGGAATAAAACGTGTTCTAAGCTGTCACGACTTATTTATATTCTGCTTTATATTGTCTTTACAAAATATTCAGGGTTTTGTCAATAAAACGATTCATATGTAATACTATTGTCGGTTACATCGGAAAATATATACTTATGACTTATTTGTAATATAATAGAAATGATTAGGCTTTTAATGGCCAATCATCTAATTAATAATAACGGTTAATCAATGACAATAACAACAAACGGTTTGAAAAGAAAATTTCGGGAGAACAAAAGGATGTTAATCTTAAATGTGTATCGTGTATGTTATATTTCGGTATATTGTTGGGTCAATACAATATCAATGTAACATCCAAGGGCCAACGCAAAGACAGTGGCGAGCTCATCTAGAATCATATTAATGAATATGTATTTATTCACTAATTATGCCCGCAACTTCATTTGCACGGGATCATCACGTATTTTAGATAATTTAAATTTTTAAATAATATCTTTGTGTATAATAAGCTTGTGCATTATTATGATGTATATACTATACTGTAAACTTTGATCAAAATTAAATTCGTACTTTTTGCATGATAAAATAACAAAAATCCATTTTCACAAACTTTTTCATTTATATTATTAATTAAATAGGAATTGATAACATTAATACAATACAGAAAACTTAACCTTAAATAAAGCTAATTTACTATATGAAGTAGTTATTGTACTTGATGATAATCTGACGTTTTAAGAGTCCCGATGTATTCTTCATAGCGTAGTTCAAACTGTTCTCATTGCCTTCGATTGAATTATAAGATGGGAAAGTTTTCTCAGCATTGTATTCGAACAATAACAAGATCTGTAATTTTCTGTAAGGTTAAGCCGAGATACGATAAAGTTGTGAAATTGGTTGGTTTGATTTGATCTTATTATATGTAATAATGTGAGTAGCGGGACGTATTTCGATTTAGTCTTGTATCGAATAGAACATTATTATACCTAAAATTTGTGTTTGTCGTAAGAAATAATCCATTGTTCATTAGAAAAAAATACTCTTTCGGCCTTACTTATAACAATTCCGTTAAGAAACGATTAGTAATCTCTTAAGTAAGAGAATCAGCCCTAATTAAAAAATATCTTTTTCTTCACTTATAAACTTGTATTACCTGTTGTTTACCTAAGAGGAGCACTATTAACGAAATGTGAATGATTGACGTAGGTTTCCCTTGCCACCTTTTGAAAAAAGTTAGGACTTCTACTTATCTGCATTATTGTTAATGTTAGTGGCTGCGGCTAATTGCGTTTTGTTCATAGCGTTAAAAACTAACAAAATTAATGATTAGCTACATTAGTGTTATATAAATGCGTTATATATCAATGTTTAAAGTCATTAACAATGTCGCATCTCAAATAATGCATTAAACCCTTAGCTACACATACGAGTATGCCGACACAGTCACTAACGTAACGAAATTTTCGTTACTCGACTACGATAGAATCGTAAACAAAGTAGCCTTTTAAATTAGTTTTATTGTGTTTTCTAACAAATAATGGTTTATCCGTGTTATTTGCAAAGAAACTGCAATGAAACTTATGTTTTAAATTTTCTTGCATCCCCTTGGATTCATTGGCGTTCACGCGGTCTGTTCAAATATATTTTTACTAGTGTCTATAAATTAACTTTTTTATCCGTGCAGGAACGGAGAAAGAATACAATTTCCTGCGGCCGGGCGGCCTGTCGTAAGAGGCGACAAAACAACCCACAGCCAGGTGGTAGGGCATTTTCCCACTGGATGGCTATCACTCTCGTCTAAAGTATGTCGCCATAACAACCTTGAGTTGTGTTCCGGCTTTGGTGACCATGTTCCAGCCTTCCTTAAGAGAGCAGCAGCGCATTTGCAGCACCTTTGGTGTTTCAAATATCCATAGGCGATGGTAACCGCTTTCCATCAAGTGGGCCGTCTGCCTGTCTGCTGAGCTCCTGCAATAAAAAAAAACTAGCGACCAAAAAGATGCAACGCCATGATTTCATTGGATTCACACATATTGCATCAAAAAGCAACTTATAACCCGATCGGCCACTGGATTTGTATCAAATTATGCGGTAAAGTTGCAAAACTAAAAATACAAATTATAATAACCAAATACATCGCGAGTTAGACATTTTTATTTGTATAAGTTTTATTTCCAAAAACGTCAGTGTTCTGTTTCGCCATTACGGAGTGCGTGCTTGTGAATTACTATAGTTTTTTGTTTTTATGTTTTTTGTGTTGTTGTTCGCGGATTTTTTACCAATTCTTGCAGTGAGTTTTATTTGCCAAAATGGCTTTAATTCATTTGAAATGCTGACCCACTGATTACTTGCATTTTTGAATGCTCCTAATAGGGCCTTAATTTCTTTAACAGTGATGCAGTAGGCGCTTGTATGTATCATACGGTATGTTATTTCAACCGACTTACTTACCCAAATTTCCACCCCGCGTCACTGCTAAATATAACTTTGAAGTTTTCAATGTATATAGTCTTAATTAGATCTTGAAAAACCATTATGATGAAGAGGACCTTAAAAAATAATATTACTACGTTAAAACATTAAATTGTAGGTCGAGAATAATATTTAAAATAAATTGAATTAAAATAGTGTTTTTTGTTGAAACTTGAAACTGTTTTAACATTTTTTCAGATCGATTTTCCTACAAAAGGAGTTCGAAAACAAAAAATGCCGTTATTACGGTCAATTTTTTTCCAACAACTTTAATAAATTATCTTAACTTTCATAATCTGCATAAAAGTGTCGAGACTAAAAATCGAAGAAATTCAGAATTATTAGTTAAAAGTTCATTCTAGCTATTTTGGACAAAATATTCTAATGTTCTACTCAAAATATAAAAAAATATTGTATCAGTACAGATTCTGAAAGTAATATAAATACTTTCAAACAAGCCAGATGAGAAATCTACTATAATTCTATCCGATTTTATGACGAATTTAATTAATTATTCTATGTATATATGGAAAATATCTATTTTGAATTTTGGGGGCTTCAATCCGGCTCCAGATGTTCTTTAATTACTTTTTAGTTGAAGTCAATCGAGTTGCGCCCTTTAGATACGTGCGCCTGGGTGCTGCGTACCCCTGGGTAAAGACGGCTTTGACTCATTGTATCAAGTTTTTTGGTGTAGGCAGATGTAAAATGACTAATTACCATTCCAGTTGATACCTACAATCTTTATTATAATAAATAAATAATAAATAAAATAAATGCGTGGGATAACCAAAACAAGTAAATTATTCATTGGATTAACATAGAATCGAAATTTATTCATAGATTGTTTTAAATATTGTATTTAAGATAAAATGATAATACGTTTATATATTTAGGTCTTTTAGATGTAATTAAAACAAATGTATGTGATGTGATAATCCTTATTATTTTCTCAGAGATAATTTAATTTTTGAGAAAACAAAAAGTACAAATATTTTAATTATAGAAAAACAAAATATATCCAGGTATGATTGGACAACATCCTCAGCTTCAAGGCATGTTGCATTTAGTAGTATAATTATTTGAGATACAAAAAAGTTTATAATAACTAACTATAATAATATTTTCTATATTTTTATTGTGTCTCTGTCTTATTGAATATGCACTTTATGCTACAACTCCATCATTCTTCAAAAGTCATTCTATAACATACTTCTGTATAAAATTTCTAAAAGAATAACTTGAAATATAAATAGAATAAGAAATATAAAGAAAAACAATTTTAGCTAGACATGTTGCTGGGAAGTTTCATGCCGCTTCTTCTCCTTAACAGCAATATAACACGTTGCGAAGAAGTGTACATAGACTTGGAAGTAAAATTAAATTTTAACCTATATGTATGCCCCTTAAAAAGTGTTCTCCAGTGGAACTTATTTTGAATAAAACTTTTGAATTTGAATACAAACGATCGTGAAAAGCATTTTTATTCAGTGAAATGTACAAAAAATACACTACATGGCCTTTTATTTTATGCGCTCCAGACGTAATAAGTTCCAAAATAACACCCTATTTGAATGGCACCTGCTTTGCATCCGGTATTACCTCCCTCCTTCACCAGACAGGGGTCAATGTTATTCCCGTCTCCCCTTTTACGGAAATTAAAAGTGTTAAGGCAGTCAAAATTAAAACAAATTAATTTTAAATGTAACTAAAAGACGAAGACGCGTATACGTCCCAACGCTCTCATTCATACGTTGTTGGATCGAGATTGTAAAAAGACGAGAATGATTTTAAAATTTATTTTTATTTAGTTGATATTTTTAATAATTGTAGTGGGTGCAGTTATTTTGAATGAATGATTGAATTGGTATAACTATTTTTTATGATTAATTGTTGAAATTAATTCACGTAAATCGATAACTTATTTTATGTGTGATGTTATTTTTCAGTTTTCTCGTCTTCCACATAGCATGTACTCCAAATAGCATAATGCTGAGTTTGGACTTATTTTAGGGAATATCTTGAATTTAGTTTTCAGTTTTATATCTTTTCGATTAATGCTTTTCTATTTTTGCTTTTAAAATTAATGTTTTTCTTACTCCTTTTGATATTATACTGATGAAGAATAATAAAAAATATTTCTAAAACATGTTGACCGAGCGCTATTGATAGCTCTCTTGACTATATTACCCACTCAACTTTTAAATTTCATATTTCTTGTGATACGAAACTGCTTATACGTGTGCCAAATTTTACATCATTAACCTAAAAGTGTAGATAATTGAGTAGCTACTTTTTTAACGAGGGGAAATCCGATTGGGACTATCCACCGCGGGGGAAGAATGGTGGGGTCTATGGAATTCGCCAGCTTGGGCTGGCACTATCACCCTAGAAGAAGTACTATTATCACCCGAGAAACCCTGCCTTTGTACAGGTATATGGGCTTGTCATTCCGCAGGCCCGAATAGTCGGCGACCCATCACTTCAGCTGACCTTAATTGTTTCTAAGATAAAGGCTGTGAAATACAGAAAGACAACTAAATAGAGCCGTAAGGGTTTCTTTTTTATTTTGAAGTGTCGGAACCTTAATAAACTTAAACATGTCGCATATAAATTGCCGCATACTGTCTAGAGGAGAGGTACCTTATACTACCAAATGTGGCTTGATGCCGTCAGTTGAGAGGTAGCTATTGTTTCGCTTTTGGGATTCATATCCGCCTCGAATTACGCCATAATCGCCGTACGGTATAATATTAGAGCTTAGCATGTCGTGTTTGTTACTCGCATATATATTAGCTCTGTATTCCTCAAAAACTATACTATTTTTCAGCAGAAAATGTATTTTATATTCATTTGGAACCCCACGAAGACGTTAAATATTTGTGACGTGGTGTATTAAGGCATTAGATGCCTAGGGCCCATCGGTAAATAGCTGCTTATTAAAGATATTTGTGTATAATTTAGAGACCCAAAGTTATGACAACCAGTTAATGTCCAAGACCCCAAAAATGGTTATTGTAGATACATATAAACGGTCCAAACAATCAGTTTGAGCGACACCTGCTCACTATTCGCCATGTGTGCTCAGTTGTATACATACACCAGCTGTTTGAATGACGTCAGAATAGTAGAAGTAGGTCTATTATAAGTATGTATATTCTTTGTCAATCATTGAAGTCATAATTTCGAAAATTACTTTGTTTCGTCTTGTATATAAGAGTTGTAATAGCGCAACCCTGATTCTGTGAAATTCCACCGTTAAAAATCCAACTTTGTTATTCTTTCCAGTCTAGATTAGGGATCACGGATTGGTGAAAATTATGCGCATCATACTTTGCTCTAAATATACAAATTTGATTGAAGATTCATACTTACATTTATACTTCTTATAACAAAGTTTATGTGAGTGAACTCACGTAGAAAGTTCCAGTATAATTTATTTTCTCTGTATGTTCACTAGCTTCATAATCGATTTAACTTTCCCTTTCTTTCCACAGGGTCACTCTGAATCGAAGGGTGCAAAGAAACGAGACAAGAGCATAAGTAGAAACGGGAACGGCAAGCCCAGTAGGGGTGTGGCCACCTCCTTCGGGTTCCGGCGTCGCCCTGCGAGCACCTCACGTGCAGACGACAACGCTCGCCGAAAGCAGAAACCCCAGGACAAAAATGGCAATGGAGGTATTAGAAATGTTTTAGTTGTATAATGTATATATCGTACTTACAATAAAATAGTGTCTCGACTGAATTTATTTTACGTTATAAGAGAATTAAAATTGTTTTAACGATTTTAAGCGCGACATTTGTTTTATTAATATTTTAACATTTCTGCCACGTCAGTAGCCGTGATCACGGAAGAATGGGTACTTGTCGAGAATATACTATGTCCATGTGTGTCAATTTATTTCCTGTAAATGCCAACCAAATGTTGCTGTTACTCTATATAGATTTCTAATTCGTTCCTTTTTATTTGGTTACCGACTTCTCAAATTGATGTAAGAGAGAGAGATAAAGAGTCTCTTCGGTTTACTTGAAATAAGTAATTATTTCGCATTGGAGGTATACATCTATTATTCTAGATGCGTTGTTTTGTTACAATTGCTTATAGTTTTCATTCACATTGCATATATTATGCGTAGTGAAATCGTTTATAAGTCACTTATGATTACTTAAGTCCTTCAGCTTCTTAGCCATGTATGATGCATTCATATTATATGCATTCATTATAAAGAACAACAAAAATAACAATCACTTTTGTATGTAGGCTCGATGATGTAGGCATTATAAAATCTATATGTCTGACTTTGTGCCACCGAAGAGGCGCCGCGAATCAATAAACGTATACAAAACCTAGCTGAAAGCTGATACTACATTGAAAAGTTACATTTATAGTTGCGTTTTTCAGAGGACTCAACTTTTTTATGTGTAGGGGGGTTAGTTAGTACAAGGTTAAGTTCAAGTTTGTGGGTCGCCACCCTTGTCCCCCAGCCGCCATCTTGGAAAAAAGGGGGTGCAAAGGGTTTTCGGTGTATCTCGTAAACTCTACAGAAAATTTTACATTCTACAACTTTAATCTTATTACTTTTTACAGTAAAATGGAAAAGTTATTACCAAAAATTAAACGTCATTTTACAATAAATGATATCAGAGCAATCTTATAGATGGTTTTTTTTATCAAATAATTTTCATTACAAATTTGTTTTACAGCGCTCTGGAGTTAATCGAGTTCTTAAATACTCGTAAGGATACATCGAAAAGTAGCCATCATTATCTGAAGATTGAATGAATGAATGAAAATTCTTTATTATGAACATAAACTTAAATCTAGGCAATTAATATGGATACATTTGCATTAGAACAATGGGCGGCCTTATCGTTTATAGCGATCTTTTCCAGGCAACTCTGGGTCTCAAGAGATTTTAAATGAAATTCCAAACGTTTTTGTTGGTGTACTAAAATAGAATTAAAGTAATAAAATACAATCTAATACTGTTAAAAATAAAATATAAATATACTACTATATATAGACATGTATAATGAGATAAATATGATATTATAAATTAGATATATAAACATACGAACAATAGATACATTCATGTAATGTATCACATGGTAAAACGTAAAGGTAGGCCAAAAAAGAGGTGGATGGATTATGTGCAGGAGGATATAATGATTTGTGATGTGACAGAGGATGTGTGTCACAGAAGAGGAATGTGGAAGGAAAAGGCATATTGTGCCGACTCCAAATAATAGATATGTACAAGGCGAATGAAAAGAGAGAGATTTGTTTCGACCCTAACAATCGTATATGAAAGAAATGGTTTATATTAATAATTGACTAGTTTCACCCGTTTAATATACCTTATCTCTTAAAACGTGCCCGTCCTGTACATTATGTAGTGATTCATAAAATATATTTCACAGGTATTTAGTTACTTGCATATCAAAATTGTTGATGTGCGAACGTCAGTATTGTACAAGTGTAACAGTGTTGTGACATGAATGGCCATAGTTTTTTTTAATAGAGATAGAATAATAGAATATGATATGGAAATTGTGTAAGTTCCGTTAAAGAGTTATAATTTTATTATACCTATAGTAGTCTCTTACCAGTTCTTATACATAACAGTTATACCAGTTTTATAATAGGCGCATTAACAATAGTTTAAAGAGACTTTCGTATAGTTTGTTTATACGTAACTAGGACATGCTCGCGACTTCGTCCACGCTTGAATTGAAATTTCCGAGACACAAAGTACCACGGCATTTAAATAAATACACGCTGTCGTTTTAGTGTAAATTGTGTTGGAAGAAACTAATTTTTATGCACCCGAACAACTACAAACCGCTCTCGGGTAATTTCCGCTGGATTCTTAGGATAATAAAAATATCACGCATTTTATTATATAAAATTAGTTATCGATTAGTGAAAAAATTGCATTGGAATTCGAATTTCTTTTTCAATTTGGCCATTTTAAATCATTACCAGAAAAATTACTGCGGGGTATCCAGGATAAAAAGTAACTGTAATGTATGTGTCTCTTTTTATACCGTATAATATAAGGTAGTTACGATTATCTTTAGTCCGGCAAAAATACGTGTGCGAACAGTCTGTTTTATTCATTTATCCGGAATCTTATTTAAATATCAATATATAGTAAGCTTAGGGCCTGGATATCTATCAGTAACTTTTGGAGATTTTAAGTAAGGATTTCCTGTCGATAAGCAAAACTCGAATTGAAATCGGCCCAGTACTTTTTACGTAAATCCAGAACAAACAGACAAGAAATCTAGAAACAATTGCATCATGTTCCATTGTTTATATTGTTTATTCCAGTTGGTTTTTTATAATAATTTCAATGTACATACACGGCATGTACTAAATTTCATAATATTACAGATTGCTCCTTTTATGTAAATACTAGCTGACCGGCGCACTTCGTATCGCCATATTTCGGAATTCCAAAGACTTTGTTTCATGACACAAAAACAAATCACCAGAATCGCTCCGTGATTAGGAGGATTCTAGAACCGATCTCAGCGCACTACTGTTCTAATTGCAAATCTAAACATCGGAACCACTTAAACACACATTCATTCATTAGTGCTCCGCTCCTATTGCTCTTAGCGTGATGTATATAACCTATAACCTTCCTCGATAAATGGGCTATCTAATATAGAAAAAAAAATCAAATCAGACCAGTAGTTCCTGAGATTAGCGCGTTCAAGCAAACAAACAAAGAAACAAACTTATCAGCTTTATATATTAATATGTATAAGATAAAACTCTCTCACCAACACCACACCCTGTTAAAATATCCACTTCTATTGTGTTACGTTGCAGAGAAATTACTTTAGTCTGTTATAAGCTATTTAAATAATTAAAGCTTTTTAACTATCCCACGGGAACCCTTTAATTTTTCGGGATCAAAAGTATCCTATATGTTGACCAGGGATATAAGCTAGCACTATACAAAATTTCATGTAAATCGGTCCAGTCGTTTCGGAGATTAGCCGGTACAAACAGACAGACAAACAGAGAAACAAAAAATTCTAAAAACTAAATTAGTTCTATATCACTTCTTACATCCTCCTGACTCGGTTTTTAGCATTTTTTTAATTGTACAGAAATTCGACCTCTACAATTTTATTATAAGTATAGATTATAGTAAGTTTGTAAACCTGTTGTAATTATGATTTTGAAGAGAATACAAGGACTGTGAATCTAACCTTGAAATCTTAAAATGTTTTTCAATATCAAAAACAAAGAGCTGGCTTGCGGCGCCTATTTAATACATAATGGGTGATAGACATTCGAGTATGTACGTATACTTAGTATATAGCTCGGTGAGTATTTCCTCGTCTATCGCCGTAAGTAACGATCTTTCAGATTTAAGAGTCGTTAAGCAAATACACGTATGTTTTGTTTACATGTTTGCTACCCGCAAAAAATTTAAGGTCATTTTAGAATTTCAATTAGATTCTTTTTACGTATACTTGTTATGGTAGATACCAGTCTAGGTGCTTCTTGGTACCTTACAAAACACAAATATAAGAATACGTCGTCACAAATAAAAAATAATTCGACCCTGTGTATACTCGACGGCAAGGTGAGTGTAAAACGTCTGATCTGAATAGTAACAATTAAAAAAGACAGTATAGCATTTCATTTCTACAAATTGATTACCAGACTGATTTTATTATCACAGGTTCTACTGAGGACCTACGAGGAGATGAGGTGTTATCAGGCAGGTCAACCCCTCTCGCGCGGCCTCGTAAGGAGACTGCGGGACAGCCACTTCGCACGAACAGGTAATTAATAGACTTGTCACAACCACATGTGCATAAGTTGCATAAAACTGCGTAACATTCACTAGAAAGTACACGTGACAGGTAAATAGTGGTGACACAAAGCAGCATACAATGTATTAATACAATTAAAAGTGAACTCTAATTTTATATCAGTGCTATGTGCATTGCAAAATGCAAAAGTACTCTGGCTGTCATTGGAGTATGTTCCTGTAGAAAGTTTGCACACCGTTTAATTTAATATCACATTGGCAATATTGCTCTTAATTTTTCTGTAGGAGTAATATATTTTAATAGATTACTATGTTTCTCAATTAAATACTTTTTCATTTATTTGCCAAAGTTATATATAATGTGTCATTATAATTTTGGTTTCAAATAATTGTAATTAAGTTGCGTAATCATAATAATTTCTAACATTATTTACACCATAAAATGGACGTATAAATTAAATGATATATTTTACCATTTTATTTTTAAGATATCATAATACAAATAGGTAAATTACTGTTTAATAAATTAATTAATGCGATATTTATTAAGTTTATGATTCCTTCATACAAAATCTATGAGGTTGCAACGTTTTGTAAGATGATAAAAAGTCTCCGTTGATTTAATTGTTCTATCTAGTATGTGAGTGATGAATAAGTTTTCTCAACAAAATTTCCTTCAGTGTATTGATTATGAGACTACCTTAGGCTGCGAAAAATGCCTTACGAATCATTTGCCGTTTGCTTTAGCTACATAACTGCCAGGATATCTGTGGTCTGCGACAAACTGTATGGCTCCTAATTAGCGACAGATGATACCGCGATACCTAGACAGATTTTCGAAATAAAATTATTTACTTTGCAGCCTTCTGGTGCTAATTTGTAGTGGTCATTAAGTTTGTGGTGGAAAATACTAATGATTTATTACAGAAAGCGTGTCATTTGTTAGGTTCGGTTTCAGGCAACCGCACGCAAAGACGGCGAAGGTCGCTGACGTGATCGTGGCCGCGGAACCGGCCTTCGGAGCCACTCATAAGGATAAGGAAACCGCCATCAACAACAATGCATTAGGTGAGCACACGTGACTTGGAACGCATATCTATAATCACAATACCTGTCTGTACAAGTTTTCCTTACATACCTTATTTTAAATCAGATTACAATAATGTTACAAGAGACAAGCAAACGCATTCCCCTTTTAAATTGATTCGATACTTGATAGATTATCAAATGAAGTCAAATTGTATTGCACAAACCTCAGTTACTTTTTTGGTCATTGAGACTTGTTTTGGAAACGTTAATACGTAGACTTAATATATTACTAAATTAGCGTATATTAGCCTAAGCATTTCTTCCGTATTAAACAGAACCTTATTTGCCGAGAATAAAAGGAATTTCGACTTCACTCCATAAAGTAGATATTTTTTATAAGTATGTCATATTATTCTAAAAGCGAGGTACTTTGCAAACATCCACACAAAGCGCATTTCTCCGTATATGATCTAATAAAGCATTCCACTGGCTAGGGTCGGGCCATACAAGTTCTGGTGGCAACGAATAGAATAAACACCACAACCGCACTTGATCAAAGCGCCTCAGCGGTTTTGAAACGTCGGTATTCTAACTATCTAGATATGCAATTCCAATTTTTTTTCAGCACTAGCACGTGATATTTGTAACAATATGAATATTACGTCAAAAAACTGCCTAAGAGGTGCATAGTTTTTCGGCCGGGATTCAAATCCACGTTATTTGTACGTTATCGTCAGCGCATTATCCACTAAACTGTCATAGCCTAACAGTAATTATCAAGCATTATAATAATATTACAACATAATAATGGTAGTGATTATTTACACCATGAAAAGGGTATGAAAATGTCTTATTTATTTATTATAATTTTTCTGATTTCAGATAAGAAAAGTACAAATTCTTACAATAATCAACTTCCACTTCTTGCAACCCAAGTGTCATCCACTGGCGTAACCACCATAGTGGGTGCTGCCGGCATCCCCAAGACTGTCACCAAGCAGACCGTTATTCTTACTTATCAACCGCAGCAATATGTACAGGTAAGAATCTAAATACATTCTTATAATATCAATTAGTAACCGTCCTCAAAATTACCATATAATTTTCCCATATTTAACCCATTCAATTGGCATTTGGCCATATTCGGTAGCATCTACGTCTTGTTCAGCCAATCAATGTCTACTAGTGTACGAAGGCCTACCCAAGTTTGTGCCACATATCCCGGTCTCCTCACCTCTTTATCCAGCTTCTACCAGCGAGCTGATTAGAGTGTCGATGCTCCAGTCCGGTGTATCGTCTTACACTACTTTTACTGGTCTCCACTCCAGGACGCGTTTGCTCCCTCACCCGTTGGTCCTGCGACAGATGAGATCGGCCCACTGCCACTTCAACTTGCTAATTGGATTGAATGGTTGCCTTAGTTCTCTTATGGATATCCTCATTTCTGGTTTTTCCATAAAAGAAATCCCCAATACACTTCGCTCCATAAGGAGACGAAGCAGCAAAAATGCCCCAGCAACACACCAAGCTAAGGATTTTTATTTAATCTCTTTTAATTTCTTTTTGAATAAACGTATTCTACATATTCTGTTTCAAAACAAATAAAGTATTTATTTATATTTGTAGGAAGGCAAAAGACCTGTCAGATTTGCCGACCAATGCAACAATCGCGGAGCTTCAACCACAAGGGTTCAAAGTGCGCCCGAACCGCGACCTCCAGGAAAATACACCTTCCAAACTAACCAGCTGCCAAAACCTCAATATCCGGCTATAAAGACTATTGATGCCAAAGCTAATAAACAGGTAAATATTATTTCAGTACCTACTTTTTTATTGCAAAGTGGGTAAAGAAGCAGATCGGCCCAACTCACGAACACATTAGAGGCGAAATCAACGATGCTAACCTCTAGAATAGAGATAAGATAGAGGGATCAGACAGGAGGAATGGGATAGAGGGATGGGATATATGATTGGAATAGGAGGATAAGATTGAGAAGATAGAATAGGGGAGAAGGAAGTGGGCTACCCGAACTCTTACTCATCGCAAGAAACACTAGCTCAAGACTAACCTTTTCATGACGACGTTCTGCGAGTGCATGCGAGTGGTATCACATCGAATCAGCCATAAAAGCTGCAATCAAGATAATGATATCGGCTTGACTTTACCTACTTGCCTGAAATCCATATTGTTTTTGGTTATTTGAATAATCTATATTGCGCCGATCCCAAATGATTGAAAATAAACGAAATATATCTACAAAATATAGAAAAGTTCTATAATAGGTACTAATTGCATGTAAACATAATAAAAATGTACACATACAAAAAAGTATCTACATGCCACAAATGGTACAAATTACAAAGTAGGCTTAGAGTAATTGGTTTTGAATTCCATTCAGGATTATGTAACTTGATGGAAATAATCTGATTATTTGACATTTAAACTCATAAGCTTTAGACAATTTACATGAAGAGGGATTATACTTATTTGAATCAATTGAGCGTTGAGTTGTTTTCGTAAAATAATCCATAAACTTCGTCGGATTAGAAAACTGATCGCATAGATACTACCAGTGTTTTCAAAGCGGCAAGGTCCGAACACAGCGGTGTCCATGAGGGGGGGAGGAAGTTGTTAAACTTTAAATTAGTGATCATTTTAATATCAAGTAGTGGGGGGAGGGGGAGGAGGAAGGGGGAGAGGAGTACTTCTCCATTCTGCAACCCCATGTCTAGGTGATATGCAGTTCTTGAGATATTATTTTTTTCATTCGTTCGTTTCGTTATATTGGGAAGATGGTGACTAGTCTGTTCTGGAGTTTTGGATTGAAGTCTAACATAACCTAAGTCACTATTCTAGTCACTCATTGCGACTTTCGACTGAAGCCCATAAGCCAAGTGAGTGTGCCATGGTAGCGGTCAGCGAGTCTCACAACCGAGTTGTAACCATCGTCGCAATATAATATATAGTAAATATTGCCGTTTTAACAGAGAAGTGGTGACAGTAGATTTTTTTAATAGGATCTCAATCTACTACGACCCTCATAAACAGTTTTCGCTTCATCAACAAATAAAAATCAAATATTTATACTAGAAATTTTAGAATTACACTCAAATCATGCCATAAGTTGTTAGATGTTCCTGTCATAGATAATAATACTATATAATTCCAACCCTTAAAGTATTAATTGCCATTATATTTTTTTATAAATGATCCATACTTTATTAATGAATAGCCACTCAGTCGGAAAACCAAAACAGTCCCTGTTATGATTTATTTTGACTCGTGAATAGGGTTGAAGAGAAATATATTATGATAGAAAGATACAAGCGAAAGTGAACTCTACCATTATAAAGACAAAAATGTATTTATCTTTCATATACAAGTAGGTCAGGACACGTCTATTTCAGTGTTGGCACTTTGAAAGCCGGCCGCTGTTTGCTGAAAATAACACTGCAGATTGCATTTGACCACGTGACTTGAGAGATACACGAGATAAAGCCGGCATGTTGTCCTGCAGTATTGTTTCTTTTTCCATGGTATTACTTTAAAAGAGAGAACCATCCTTTCGAAAAGAGAATGCCTTATGTATTTATATTCAACCGCTTAAGGACAGCAATGAGTTAGTCGAGCCTAGGCGTGTGAAAAATGCTTAGAAACAGTCTAGTTTCAGCCAAGTTTTAGTCTAACGGTGGCTGCAATTTCTGCTACTCGTAATCTTCTGTGATATTGAACCGATGTATATTTAATTTTAAACAGACGAGTAATAAGAACTGAATAATAAATTGACTAAATTATATAAAATTGTTAATGACATTATTTTAATTTAATTGTTTTTATAAATAATATATTAACTAAAAGAGATATAATTGTATATTAAATATTTGTTGTAATTTTATTTAAGATCATTATAATCAGTTAAATAATCATAAAATCTATGTAGGTAGTCATTAGGACAACAAACGGCTTGTAACCGAAACTACAAGAAGTTTGTATGCCTGTCAAAGCGAAACATGTAACTCGAGATTTAGCATAACATCTGCAAAAATTTCCATGTTTCAAACAAATAAATTACTTTGACTTTGTGCCTATCAGGCTTAAGTCTAATACAGTTGATTATTTGTCTGAATATAGAATGCTACTATCGAACTTTGGTAGTATGAAACGTTTTGGAAAGGAGTATCCTCTGTTTTCAGGTCCCGTCTGAATGGGTACGTTTTAGATAAGCGTATACCATCTTGAACCATATCTGCGTTTGTCATCGGGCGTGATAGTGGTCAAATGCGAACCTATACCACGATAAAAGAAACTTATATCCTACAAATCATGAAAATGGTGACATAGGATATTTTTAAAATTATATTTGTTCAACCAAGTGCATGCATCTGATGTATGTATATGTAAGTACATGTGTTGGACATAGGCATGTCAGATTATAGGGGGCGCCGGCAAGCCGGGACCCGGATTACCTTACGGGTCGGCTGAATAAATTAATTCGTTTGATGACTAAAATATATTTATCGCAATAAATAAATCTGCAGACAATGAGATTTTAATGGTCATTATTCTGATCCGGTCCGAAATATCCACTTGGATGATCAGAATCCGTTTTTTCCTTTTTTTTCTTCCATTGACTACAATCATCGTCTTCAGCCAATCGCACTCCACTCTTGGACGTAGACCTCCCCAAGTTTGCATAACATATCTCGGTTCTCCGCTGTCCTCATCCAGTATCTACAGGCCGCCTTGCGCAGATCGTCGGTCCGTCGGGCTGGAGGGCGTCCTATTCTACGTTTACTGAGACGAAGTCTTTTTTTTTTTTGAGGCGAGGGAAAATGCTTAGTCGATTTACGCACAATCTGGGCCGTTGCTAGGGAACGACACGCGTCGGTCGGGGGCGATAACACTGCAGCAATAGTATGCTCTTGACAGTGCTCCGTCTGCGAACGACGTCACAGAATAGTGTGGAGACTCCGAGCGTTGCTACACGAGCGAGCAACCCCAATACCCACTAAAAACCCCCTCCTCCCTGTCGACCCTGCGCTTTAGTTTGTGAAGGAAAGGCTGAGATTTAGAACATAGTTACACCCAGCCGATCCAGCGCAATAAAGTGCCTGGAGTGTGCCCTGGGAGAACACACCCCACTTCGTTGACGGGGGTAGATGATCCCTTGCTTTCCTAGCTAGCTAAGGGCCCCCGTAACGGAACCTAACTCAGGGAGGGAAGTAATGCGCGTACCTGCCTCTCCGGGTGCCAGCTGAAGGCCGGCGACCTCGAGTAGAGACATTAGCACGCGCTGCAGGACATCGCTCCCTATCCCGCTCTGCGGTCTCCTTGAGAGACATTACTGCCTCACAAAAAGTAATCGCAGCTCCCCAGCAGTCGTCGCTCTGCAACATGGCTTTCACCAGGTCACCGAGCGAGACGACCGCTCCTACGTGCGCCTCGAGTTCGAAACGCTGCGGCGCACTCGACTAGCGTATGGACCGCCGTGTCGGGCGCGCCGCATTGGCGACAATCCGGAGAAGGCAAGCAGCCCACAATGTGACACAGATACTGATCGAAACACCCTTGTCCGGTGAGTATCTGTGTCATCCTGAAGGTCAGGGTTGCGCTGGTGCGGGTGACCTATTCCTCCAGCTGCGGCTGATTGCATCCACCATAGCCGGCCGCAGGTTCTCGAGGTTCGAGACCATTGACGATCATGGCTGCGATTCCCGCTCCTGATCATCTCGATTCGACATGACAGAGGTCAGGCCTAGCTAGAGCATCCTGCCGGGTACGACCCACCTCAGCCAGGACGTCTGCCTGGAGATGCCAGGGCAGCTCGCCTGCCAGAAGAGTCGCCGCCGTCCACGACACTGTGCGATACCCCGTATGGTCCTCACGGCCAGAACCCGCTGCCCCGGTGCAGCAGAGTTCTGTTGTGGCGGTGAAGTGCAACGGACCAGACGGGTGCACCGTGCAGCGCCATAATCCTCAGGATGCCAGAGTATAGTTTCCGAGTCGCACCCTCCGGACCCCCACGTTGGGAAGCAGCCTCGAGAGGATTTGACAAGTTTGGGAACTAGCTGCTCAAAGTGCGCTTTGAACAGCCATTTCCCATCGAGAACTAGCCCCAGATATTTCATATGGGGCCCTACTCTGATAGCGACCCCTTGGACAGAAACGGTCAAGTCCGCGGGGGGATTACGAAATTTCCTTTGAAACATGATGGCCTCCATTTTCGCGGGGGAGACCCTCAGGCCCAGCCTAGCTATTCGATCTACGACTATCGCCAACCCGGCGTTGGCGACGTCCACGGATTCCGCATATGACGCAGCGCGTGCCGTGAGTAGGGTGTCGTCCGCAAACAGATCAGCCCTACTCCGGGCAGGACCGGAACCCGAAGGATCCAGTCATAACCTGCGTTCCAAAGAATCGGCCCGAGAACCGATCCCTACTGAGACGCAGTCTGCGACAAACACGGCCTGCTACTTCAACTTACTAGTTTTATGAGCTTTACTGTTATTACTTTACTCCTCTTATACGAATATTTTGATTTTATCCATACTAGAAATCAGAGCATAACTTTTCGATAGCTTGCTGAGCGATGTATATCATCGATAAAAATATCAGACCAGTACGTTTTGGCCCTACTTTTACAGAGGTGGAGGCGGTATGGTAAGATATATTTTATTCCCTACATGTTATACTAGTTTTCGTACTACGGAATTAAATTAATTGCAATATGTATATTTTAAATACTTATATATTAATATCCAAATATAGTAGAACAAACAGAGATTGCGCTATTATCAAATTAAACAAGTAATTTGTAAGAATATAATTTCCCTTTAGTTCTAGATCGTAACATGACGAAGGTAAAACGTCTTTATTAACTTGATAGTTTTTGATTACGGGTGATACACAGAAAAAAACACAATCATTCCATTCCATGACTTGCATTCGACAGCAGTGAAAAAAACCTAGTAGTTTATCTTAAGACACGTTCCAGGTAAGACTACGCCGTGTATTGTGTTTAAAAATAAACTCAACTAACGAGATCACTACTAGACATTTCGTCATAGTTTACCGTAACGTAAAGGGTTTCTACTAAGCTTGTTTTCATTCAGAGTTATGCACTTCTGGAAGCATAATGGTGTATATGAATTTGTAAATATTTATGAGTGAAAGTGAATATAATAAGGTGATGTGATTATTTAATTGTTGATTTACTTTACAGGTGGTTAACAATACTAGGAAAGCGAGTACATCTGATTGCTGGAGAGAAGGTAAATAATGCAGTTTGATACTTTCTTCTGCTTTTTTTCTTTATTATGATTTTAAACATTTCTAATATTCGAGAATAAATATCCCGGGTAAGTTATCCAATTTTGCAGGATAAAAAAGTTCAGTAATAATTTCACTAAATTTCACAATATTATAATTCATTAGCTGGCCTGCATAAACTTTAAAATGGAGTCGCAATATTACTCTCTCATTTACGGGACAAACTTGCGGTCGTGCAGAAGAAACTAACAAATAAACATAATATATAGATATTTCCAACCGAAGTTAGTTTCCCATTTATATGATACAATGACCTGTAAATTAATTCATAAGGGCTAATTACGAAATCAATCTACACTCGTACATAGTTTGATTTTTTTTAAATCGGCAAATGATATCTGAATGAATCTGATAGCTAAGCAAGTTACATGTTACAACGATATGAATATCATAAATGCGCCAGTAATTCTGTCTGTTAGGCTTTTACGAAAAGAAGACTGTACCGATTTTGCTGAAATTGGCAACATATGTATGTATGTATGACAGAGTATACTTTTAATCCCAGAAAATGGAATCTTTGTCGCGAGGCGAATATGGTTATTTCGAGGTTGAATAGCGCATAGATAAAAAAGTAATGCGATATAATCTGTGTAAATACTTGCTCTGAATATGAAATCCAATTGACACAGGTCAGACCTTTCAAACCACCTACTTAGAATGTCTGGTTTCTAGTTAGCCTAAGATCACGAAGACCATGAACAGGTACATACATAACTCACCGTATCATATGGTCTTGTATCCAGGGGCTGGCTCTGCAGTGTCCACCGACTCAGGCGTGTGGACTGGTGGCGAGGGCCCCTCAGGAGGAGAATTGTCCCCGCGCACGCATCGCCGGCCCCGCAATCTGGAAATGGTGATGCGTGGAGCTCATAGCTTCCACTTAAGAGAACTTCAAGTAGCTGATCTTGATATTATGGGTGAGTTGATTAATTATAAATATTCACACAGCATCAGTGGCCTAATCTCCGAGTATGTATCCCGCCGATTACATTTATTAGGACAAAAGTATTACATGTTTATTTCGTTTATCTCTGTTATCTAAAGCACATGTGGTTTCAATATTATTTTAATGAGCTTCTCTCCCGTAAACTTTTAATATTTCTCCTTTGGGAATTATTACGCCTTCCGTAAAAATAATTATTTTTTGTTTATATCTTTTATGAAAAGCAGTATTAATAATATGCATACGGATGAACAATTATTATAAATCTTGCTTTATATTATATATACCAAATTTAGTCAGTCAATTTCCATTAAGCATCTATCATTAGAAAATTAAAAAATAATAATCATGCTGTGTCAAAAAAAAAAAAAAAAATCAAAAATTATCTCAATATAATATATTATTTTTTATTTAATATTATATTGCATATTTTATTTTATTATTTTAATATTTATTATCAAATATTTTTATTATTTTTTTTTTTTATATATATTTTATATTTATTATTAAATGTATGTAATCGTATAATTATGTAAACCATCGATAATCACAATATTTTGCACGGTTGTCTGGAAGAGATCGCTTTTAGCGATAAGACCGCCTGTACACAATTAAATTATTACTAGTAGTCCATAAGTTTTCTGTAATGGTGTACAATAAAGTGTTATCTATCTATCTATCTATCTATAACCTTTTTATTATTTTAGATGAAGCTGTCGTAACAGGTCATACAGTAATACCACTACCAAAACTCCCAAGTTCATTTGACGACGACTCGACTCCAGAATACGAGGTTCCTGCTCCAACATATCAACCACCTTCACCAATTCTTCCAAAACCAGTCGTAGTAGACATATCTCCGAAACAGAATTCCCCAATGTCAACATTGGAGAGGTACAGAAACAGGAATAGGCCAACAAGGATTCAAGCTAATTTGGATGAGGAGAAGTTCGTATTGGATAGAGCACAGCCAGAGAAGTTAAACAAACAGGTAAATATTGTCATAAAAGTGGAAATCCTGTTTCATTATTAATTGAAACTAGAGGCGTTTTATCAAATAAAAAGTCTCCATTTGGCAGCTTTTGTATTTTTTTATTTTTTTTTTTTTTTTTTTTTTTTTTTTTTTTTTTTTTTTTTTTTTTTTTTTTTTTTTTTTTTTTTTTTTTTTTTTTTTTTTGTATTTACAAGCGCAGACTTAGTAATAAACAATCCTTTTACCTGCTATCAACCCTGGGAAGAAATATAATATCGGAAACTGGAGAAGTTGCAGGTATAACAAGAATATTCGAAATCACATTAACAAACCTAATCACGATGTGTAATTAATATTACACATACATTAAATTTATGGTAATTCTTATGAGAAGTATGCTATGCTAATATAGAATACTTTTTATACCTTAAAATTTTTACGTGCAAAGCCGCAAGGTAATTAATGAAATTCATTAATTATAGTAAAACTTAGTATTTGATCTTTATTTTTTTTCAGAATTCCTTTATAAAGTCTTCTAGTGGGGTATCCTCGCCAACTACAATAGACTCCAGCAAAGAATCTAGTCCGTCGTGCAAAAGTGAAGAGAGTCATTTTGGTAATAGCAGTACTTGGCAGAGTCACGCCGCTGGAGAAGCAATGGCTACTAGGTAAATATACCAACATACTAGATAATGTATCCCAGACATTGAAATTAGAAAGAGAATACATTGTAAATAAGTATAAATATGCTTCTTTGTGGGATTTGAATAGTTTTGATTTTTCAAAGTAATTTTTAAATATACTCTTTCATCAAGAACTATGTATAATATAAAAATCACAAATTGATTTAAAATTATCAAAACAGTCATTCATTCATTCATAGTCATCCAGTCTATGCTGAAAAATAAACAGACACAAAATTCAAACAGACTTGCTTTCACATTTGTATATTTCTATGATTGCTGAAAACTTTAATGAGGTCAAATAAATCGACAAATTAAATTACTAAAACAATCGTTTTAACGCTCCCAGATCTCAAGATGATGTGTCCATCGCACTAAGCGTATCAAGTTGCGAGGATGATAAATCTAAGCACGAAAAGAAAGAGGCGCATAATCCACCAGAAATTGAAGTACCCACAAAAACAATTGTTATAATGGACGAACCGCCTGTGCCGCATCCACTTCTTATGAAGTCAATCACCCTAAGCCAACATGACTCTATTCGTGGAACCATGATGGGTGAGTAAATAACTTCTTGGAAGCTTTTAAGTCCAAAGCTAATAGGTTGGTTAATGATTTTCTGTTGCAACATTCAAATTAATTTAAAGTAACATTTTGTAAACTTAAATGACTATAAGTGACGTTTGTAGCTTATTACTCACTTCGCTAAAAACAAAGAAACATTCGATAGCTGCTATTTATTTTTAATGATCGTATAGCTTAGAATTAACAGTTTTGATATCACTTAGTAGTTGAACATGCCTAATATTCTTACGTTCGTATAAATTGTATAACACATCACTGATGTGATGTACACCAAGTCAGTGTTATTTGGTAAAATTAAGTGAAAAATCATCATTGTCATCATTTATCGCGCGAAAAAAAATTCTTACTTCTTACTCTAGTGCAGGGAGAGTATTTAAATTAGCAAATTTATCCACAGGTTCAATGACAAGTTCAAACTATAGTACCACCAGTACTTGCACAAACCAGAGCGTTGATCATCACAACTTGACGCTTACTTTAGAAGAATCTAAATTTGATATGTCGGCATTAGAAACGTCAACTCAAAGTTTATTGGATGACGAAACGTCACCAGCAGATAGTTTAATATCATCAACTAGTACTAGCGATTCTAATAATGAGTTGCAAGTTGAAAGAGAGCCACCGTCCATATCCAGTGCTTATCAAACTGCGAATACAAAGACTAGAACGCCTGAACCTATTGTGGAAGAGATGGATGGAGTTGATGGAGAATTTCTACAACCAGTCAAGGAAGTGAAGTGAGTAATGATGTAAGCAATGGTAGAATAACATTTGGGTAATGGTCTTTCAATATTAGACGCTTTCAATTATTGGATCTCATATTCTAGAAAAATACCCATACAAAAGCTGATGCATGAGATGATGTTTTTGTATGTTGGCTAAATATATACTACCATATTCATCATTGAAAATGTACCTACGAATGCTTGAAGATTTATCACAATGTTACATTTTATAGATAATGTCATCAAAAGCACGGGTAAGAGCAGAGTATTGTTCTAGAATACAGATCTGAATATTAACTTCTACTGTTCTGTGTCGTCTATATTTCGTTTAGACTATTGCTACTAAACCTTGCTTACTTTTAAAATTTGTATGTTAATGTGTATTTTAAATATAGGTTTCAGTATTACTTACAATTTGATCGAATTCAAGCCATTGGGCTTTGTTGAATTTAGTTTAACGAAGCTCACTACTTTTACGATTCGATTTACATAACAATTTATTAGTAGTATAAAAATATTTTTAATCTTTGCGAAAGAAGTAATACAAAAAGAAGTGTCGGTTCCTAGCAGTGACATTAACTGTCCTCACAATTGCTAATTCCAATGACTTATTAATAATACAAGTACTTCTTCTAGCCGAAAACAGTTACTTAGCCATTGACTACGAATACATATACTTCATTTACCGTCTTACTTCTTGCGTCCTATTAAAAACTCAACTACGGTTTATATTATGACTGTGCTCTATACTGTAATTGTCTGTTACATGAATGCTCTTAACATTGATATCAGTTGTAAATTAGTTTCTCATTCAATAGCGAAGTAGTCCGCCGCGGCAGTGAAGTCGATAGTGGTTCTGGAAGCAAGAATGTGACTCCAGAGTCTCCTGGAACTCCCACACATGCGTCAGTGTCGCTCTCGCTCTCCGATGGAAGGGACTACTTTGATGATGAAATAGCTGACCAACCAGCCTTGCTTTTCAGAAGTAAGTTTTATTTCTAATCGTTCTTATAAGCCACGGCAATATTTATTAAGGGTATTCCGGGACCATCAGATTCTGCTAGACATCTTGGTGGTATATCCGAGTTAAACTTTCATAAAAATAAAAACTTAAATCTATGAGAAAAAAAAATTACTTTGAAAAAATATCCTTTAAAAACAAGTCAAATAAAGCACTTCTAAATTAGATCATAGGCTAAGCTGATGTAGGTGGTACAAAAAACGTAGTAGGATTAGAAATTTTTTAAGTTTAATATGGTTTATGAGATACCTGTTTGTTCATAGAAAACACCGATGGCAGCCCATCAAGCAAAACGGTGGAATCCGAAACCAGCAAGCATGTCAGAAGATCAAGGGATCGTGTAACCTCCAGTCCTTTGGCACAGAGGAATAGAAAATGTAAAGCATTATTAATTTATACAAACTATTATTACCACATGTAGCCTATTTTGCGTAAACTGAACTGTTATATTATCGTCATTTCCTTCCAACTTCCAGTCGTTTGTTTATCTGTCATAGGTATTGTTCGTAAAAATATTGTAGCTGTGATATGAACAAAACGGAACTTTTAAAATTATAAGGTCCTTTCTTAGTGTTTTATTTAAATCAATAGGTGAGAAGACATTAACTTCAAAAAGTTAACTTAAAGTCGAATAACTGTGCAATAATCTGTTTTTTTAAGTAGTTTCAGGGATATTAGAATTTTCTAATAATTATTTTGCCTTTACGTATGGGAAACATAAAAAGCGTTTTTTTGCTTAAACTTCTTGATTAGCCCGATCAATCATTGCGATTATAGGTGAGATGGAATAATTATTCATTATCTCAATAATTGGGTGTTTAAAATATTTGACAAAACGTTGGCATCGCCACTGTTGTTAACAAAATTACGAATAAACGAATCTCCATCAGATGGGCTATTTGCCTATTTACAGCTTTAGTAAATTAAAAAGACCTCTCTATTCATACTCATTTTTCATGTGGTCCTATTCGTGTAGCGTGCGGCGGCCGCAACGGCGCCACCGAACGCACCGCGTCCTTGGATACCTTGTCGAGCCTCGCCTCCGACGACCTCATGATGGACAACGACCTCGCGCAGTCCATCACCAGCCTGCAGAGCGTCGATGACTACATTGAGAGGTGAAGTCACAGACATTTTTCTCGAATATAACTAGGTTTATAATGAATATGGATCATTTCCAGCAAAAATGTGTAGTCTATAGAGCGCTGCAAAGTTATTAAGGGATTTTCGAAAAAAGTTAATATTGGGAATGGTTGTCATACACAACTGATGTTGGGCTGATGTTTCTTAATGACCTAAGTTATGAGAATTGTGTAATAAATAAAATGACAACATTAGGCGAAAAGATTTTTGTTAGAGTTTGTATAATTTCATCAAGACTACCATAACATTTTTGAAGGAAAAAACACGTATATTATGCCTAGCTGAACCAACCACTTTGTTTGTGTGGGACTTATGGCCAGTTCCTATATCTTAAGCAATATCATCGGTAAGATATAGGAACCGGGCTTTAGATTATATTATATAATAACTGTAAAATGTCTAATTGAATTGTTTTTCGTTCCTAAAATTTGCATTTCAATCCGCTTAGCAGTTTCGGATGCTATTCGAGACAAACTGTAAGATAATAAATACACCAAATTTTGTCATCTACTAAACATTGTTTAAATAGTAGCTTTGTATTTAAATTATAACAATCTTATTCATATTGAGTAAGTTTGAAGGCTTCTTTGAGAACCATAAAGAAGCCTTATTACTATTATACGAGTACACCTATACCAATTACACGTACTACATACATATTGCAGATAATAAATATTAAGAGATAATTGCGCTGATTTATTTCACACACTATTATGACATATTGCATTAATTGAACTGTTGTTAAATTTTAGCCTTACTTTTTAATTTTACTATGTCAAGAATGGCATAATTAATTTAACATTTATATAATTAAAACGTGGCTCGTTTAAAAATAATGTAACTTTCCAACTTACGAGACATCATTATTCTATAATTAAATCTTTATAGATTACTTCCTTAGCTTTCCTTCTGAAAATGAAAATTAATGTATTTATTTCAAAATTAAATCCGCTTCCAAAGCAAATTTTGGTTACTGCTAAAGGAGAAGAAGCGGCGCAATAAATTCTTCAACGACATAAGAGTATATTACTTCATTATTATTATGTACATATATACATGCGTGGACTCTTTTTTAAAATATATTAATCTAATACTAGGTTGAACAAAGTAATAGCTTATGAATAATTACCCAAAGAGCTTGTTAGCGATCGCTTTATTCCCATTCAGTGCGGTAGTATAGAAAATCTTTCTCTCTCTTTTCTTTCACCATATCTCAATTATTTGGGGTTGGCACAATATGTCTTTTCCTTCCACACTCCCCTACTCTGACATATATCTCCTGTCACACCACATTTCATCATATCATCCTTCACACAATCTTTCTATCTTTTTTTGGTCTACCATTACATTTATACCCATCCATCTTGAAGTTTAACATTCTATTAGTCACGTGACTTTCATGCCTTCACGTTTGCCCATACCAACTTAATCTTCTTCTAACTAACTAACATTCTAGTCTAGAAAATCTTTCGTCGTGTATAGGATAGGAGTTCTCCACAAATGTTGCTTTACAAATTCTGTGCTTAGTAACATTATGAATTTCTCAAGACGTCACCAGTATTTCTTGAACGTAGTACATACATACATCAAACTTGTTATTGTACTATATCTATAATATTATTAAATTCGAAACATGCTGTGTGGAATAGACTATATAAACGATGGAGAACACGATGGAATGTTTTTATATTTCTTGTCTGTTTGTCTGTTTGTTCGGGATTCCCGTAAAAATTACGGGGCCGATTTCTAGGATCGGGTTCTAGGATGCTCCTTATATTCTGAACCGATTTTGATGATTTATGGTGTAGATTCATAATTATAACAGGTAGGAGGGACTAGAATCGTTTTCTCGATGTTTATTTTTTTCAGGGCAGGACAACGTCTGCCGGGACCACTATATAATATTTAGAATATTATTGTATACTAGTGGTCCCAGCAGATATAATATTTTGAAGACATTTATCTGTATATAAGAAGTACCTTATTTCCACCATTGAATAAATATTTCAATGCGTTCCAGTAAAAAATAATGATGCTTACAATAACTATACTATTTTTTATAACAGAACTAATCGATTATTGGAAAAATGCGTGTAAATTATATTTTTATGTTTTTATTGTGATTCGAATCTTAACAGATATGAGGTTTTCGTATAACGTATCTAATTCTATCGTACTATTAACGTTATAGTGTAACATAAACAATTTTAACGAACATACATTATTACTTTAACATATTATATCAAAACAACATAAATCATTTCAACAAAAAGTATGTAGTATATATACATCGTTTTAAAACGTTTTACTTTTACTTAGATAACATTACTTAATTACACTTCTGCATACTGCTATGTAATTAAATATGTTTTATTTATTATTATACAACCTTTCACATAATTACCAGTGAAACTTCATGCAAACTTATGTCTGATTCTGTGGTGGGTGGTTAAATAAAACAATTACTAACGTCTATACATATAGTTATTGAATACCTAACTCAGTTTTTAAATCTTATACATAGTTTGACGGCCTCTGTGGTTTAAGCATTTGACGGCTTACTTCATTGCAACGCAGAGGCTCTAAGTTCGAGTCCTGGTACGATAAATATCAGAAACGAATATTCTCCGTTATTTACTATGGTCTGCATATTTGGGATCGGCCCCAGAGTAGTCCGTTGTACTTATAAAACCCATAACATAAGCGTAACTTGCTAAATAAGGTTTTGCTTGCTAAGGTTGTTGAAAATGTGTTTGTATGCCGATTATTGTAATGAGTCTAAAATATTATTTTATAGTTATTTCGTATAATAGTATATACCTAACTCACTGCCCAAGGCAAATGAGCACGAGGGAAACACCATTTGTGACGCTTGTCTCTTCATACAATAAGTTTTTGTAAACGAATGTAATTTATATACATATCTACTGGCAGGTCCACCAAACGCTGTTTTTGTCTCGCTAAAAATAAAATTTAGGACCCAATTGCACGGCACCTATCGGCTTCAATAATGAATCTAAACTACGCGGGGCCTACTTGAAGACACACAAAAAATACCATCAAAATTGGTCTATCGGTTTAGGACGAGTTTAGTTACATTCGCTTATTTGACCTTTATTCTATTAAACCCGTGCAGGAACGGAGAAAGAATACAATTTCTTGCTGTCGGGTGGTCTTAACAGGCGACAAAACAACCCACAGCCCGCTGGTAGAGCATTTGCCCGTCTGGAGGGCTGCCACCCCTGGTCTAGGATGTGCTGCCATTGCGTTGTGTACCGGCATTAGTGACCAGGTCCCAGTCACCCTTTGAAGAGTGGTAGCACATTGGTAGCATTTTTCATAGGTTATGGTAACCGCTTTCCATTAGGTGGACCCCTCTGCCTGTCTGCTGAACACATGCAATAAAAATAAACACACGAACAGAAGAATTTTATACATAAAGATAATCTTTTTTTATCTACGAGGTAAGATACCGATTGAGTATCAACAGCCACGCGAAGGGGGAAAATCACGTTTGGTGTTGAGATTCGCCCGGTCGGAGTGGTACTAGCACCTCACGTGTGAAGTGCTATTGCTACACCGCAGCCAGGAATGCACACTAAACCCCTCGGTATCCTATCCTTCGCCCTTATGGCAGGGCCACGGGTACATGGCCTAGCCCCTCCGCGGGCCCCCGGTGGCCCAACGGTCTCACCACTGCCGGGAAACTATTTTTGTCACAGGCGTCATTTAAGATAACCTCCTAAATTACTAATAGTATTTATATTAATAAAGCGTACATTAACACATTTTTTATTGTAACTATCCTATACCAGATTAAGTGTGCATATGGAATGAACTCGCCCCCGAGATATTCCCTGGAATATAGGGATCTTTAAAAAGTGAAATTCTTAAAGTCATATTGTTGCAGTCTATAGGCGGTGATACTGGCTACTTACTGTCAGATGTACCGTTTGAAAATATTCTAAAACTTCTTACGTCTTGATCCAACGCTAAATTCTTCCATAGGCTGGACAGCTCTCTACGCAGTGGCTTAAACTCACTAGATGAGAGGCAACTGCGGCAAGAGCTGTCGTCGTCGAAGACAGCGGTGCGCCAGTGGAGCCAGTTGCTTGAGCAGAACAACATGCTCGATCGACAGCTCGCCGCCATGGCACAGGGGAAAGTGCGTCCGACTCACTTACTGCTAGCAACAACAGTCTTACCAATATTGGGTAAGTAAATTAGCATTTTATGAACTATTATTAAATTTGCCTCTTACTGCTACTTCTAAATAAACGTTCAGAACTCCGCCGTTTAAAGATAAAAAGGCACATCTATAGGCTCGCTTTAATAGTAAGTTGATTCAAAAATAATTTTAGATAATATTTGAGATTTACACTATAGAGGTTAGACTGATCTTTTAAATGTATCTACATGACTTCAATCAAAAAGTAAAAAAAAAATCTTGAAGTTGGTGCCAAAAAAAACAAAAAATTTTTATGTTTTAACTTCGCACCGACATCAAAACGGTGTTGTAGAAAATATTATTTTTTTGTTTTGTAGTCTGAAGTCGGTTTTGTTAATAATGTTTTCTACTTTTTTGTTGCGTAAATTGTTTGTATGTTGCTCTCGATTTCCTTGGAACCCACTTATCAGATTTTGAATTGGCGCCAATGGGAATACCTCAAGAGTATATATACTCTGTCGAATAAAAAAAATGAAAATTGGTCTACAATTGACGAAGAAATCGCGGAACAAAAATACAGCCAAATTGAGAACTTCCACCTTCTTGAGGTTGGTTAAAACTGGCTTATTATGAGTTATTAATGTAATCCCCATTTTACTCGTTATTCCTTTTTTGCATTGCTGTTCGTATGTAAGCATATAATATAATAACAACCCATAAACATCCCACTGTTAGGCTCTCGGGCCTCCTACTATTGGGGAACGGACAGTATATCTGCCACTCTTGTCCAAGGTGGCTTGGATTTGATAAAATGGCTATCTCGATGTGCAGGTTACATCACGATGTTTTCCTTAACCATTGTTAGCACGTGGTAATTATAACAACATGCACATAATTATCCCCGCAAATGGCTATTGCACCTGGCCGCCATTTTGGTGACGTAAGCCGAACACTCAGTACTGTTAGCATCACTGGCCGGCGAGTACGCGTACATATCGAGTTGCGGATGACGTCACGTGAATGTTAATTTGACAATGTTCCAGTGCATTACCAATTTGCGGGGAGAATAGGTCATAAAACTGCCTAAGTGGTGCATGCGTACCAGAATTAGAAACCGCGCCCTTTCAATTTCGGACGCGTACGCTAGCCATTACGCTACCACGACTTGGTATGTAAGCATAAGTGGTATGTAATTAATGCCTATATAGATAAGATCAAAATTTCTAAAACGCCGTTGCGTATTACATACATTAGACATATAACTTAGAATATTTCAAGACTCTTAACAATGGTCATGCTACCAAAAACTACTAGAGCGTTTATCCATATTAAGAAATATTTTAACCCGTGTAATGTGTAAACTAACTGGACATTATAGTTAATTACACACCTATTGTACATTCGCTTAATTAAATTTATACTAAAGTAACAAGATATTTGGTTGCAATAGTTTTTTGAGTGGAAACTTGAAGAGCGATGTTTTCCTGATTAATTTTCTTTTGTATAATATAAGTTAAACAATAATTGTTCAGATATTGATTGTCTTAACTCGTAAGATCCTAATAATGTTGTGTCAACTATTCTTTGAAATATGTCTCTTCGAGCTAACACAAGAACTCTCATTTGACATCAGTGAACTGACTGGCTGGGAATTTGGCTACGGTTTTTGTAAGACTTACTCCTATTGCCAATTTACTGGATAATTTTTAAAGCTTGATTGTTGCTAATTCTTATTTCATTGTACAGAATCATATTTGAAAAAAAAATAGTGTAAGAGACGCTGATCATCGACCTTCTCCCATCTGATAACCAGATGAGACGTATTTTGTATCAAATTATTTTGATTTATTAACACGCCTATTAATAGCTTGTCATTCAAAAAGTGTTAATGGTTTGCTGTAGGTACTCTAACAATAAAAAACTATGTATTGGATAATTTAGTCATAGACAAAGTTTATTGTTCTCCAAAAGAATTTACAAAAATGCACAACAAGACAATAGTTAGTTACTTGGTAAAATAAAAGGCGGCCTTATCGCTAAAAGCGATTATGTCATGAAGTTCTTCCGTATCTATCTATAAATTTCGTCCACTTTAATGGGAGTCCTAAATTTTGTGACGTCACATTTCAAAATATAATATACATATTAAGCCTTAAAACCCGATATTTCCAATTTGACGGTGACGATAATAAATAATATGAAACATTCCAAGAATAAATGACAAATAAATAATAATATACTTTATATACTATACAAAAATAGGATATATCATTCTATGTATAGAATCAGCAGCATGTTTTAGACTTATGAGGACCGAAGATCCAACAGTAGATTCCATCAGTTTAAAAGGCAATATGGATTTAGCTCGTCTGATGTTGAGTTGCAGTGAGTTCCATAAACGAACAGCCTGTGCCGTGAAAGAGTTATCAGTTACGAAATTCGTGTGACTTAAGTAATTTCTGGATGACCTCTTAGTAGTACGTTGGGCCAACAAACTATGCCAACGTCTACAGCGAGCATAATACTATAGTTCCAAATTGAACGTTAGTCGTTACTAATGGCCTATAAGATATAACGTGAATTTGATATCTATATAAGACCTATTATTATCTTAAATAACTTTTAAAGACCAAGGTTCACTCAAATTTAGTTAATTATAGTCTTAAATATGCATATTATAAAATATAAGTTTAAGTTTTGTTACTTACAATAATTGTAGACCACAAATCTCAAAATTTAATAACAGTGTTGTAATGTTGCGTAGTTAAAAGTTTAAAACAGGGGCCTAAATAGCCACCTTTTATACAGCTTTTCTATAACTAACTATCCATTATTTTACCTTACCATTGGCTTGAACCATTAACCATTGACAGACTGAGTTTCGAAATCTCAAAGTGAAGCCGGCTAAAGGAAGTCAATTTTGGCATAGAATTAGTACGAATAAAGGAAGAATAGTTTTCAGTGGCCAGATAAAAATATGAAAAGTGATTGGTCAGCTTTTAATTTGTTCCTTCCTACTCGTAACACCCCTTAGAATGAAATTATTATAATTAATTCGAAGTTTACACAAGCGAAGCTGAATGAACGAATTTTAGTATATTTTTGTATCTGTTTTCGTTAAAGATAGTGAGACTATTCTCAAATGTAGGTACTTATACTATTAAAAGTACCTAAATTTTATTCCAATATATTGACTATTCCATATTGGATACGAATTCGGGTGTTGACGCATGCGAAATCGCAACAAAATCTTATGTATAAACGATTTCAATTTTTCGAGATTACTTAAATTTATACACAACAAGCAACAGCTGATATCGATACCGACCCACATGCCTATACTCCGCAAACAATAATCCAATAGAATCTATTGTTGTTTCCCTTGAAACGTCTAAAACAATCGAACAAAGGTGTTGTTGACAGACAAATAAAACTTCAATGATGCCGGAGAATGGGTTCAAAACAAATATCGGATAAGACGATGTCGTGCAGAATGTGCACAATTCAAGGCGAGCTACCTTTTGTTATATGGTGATAGTAGCCTTTCGTATTCCTTGATGGGAACTGGATTCCTAAAATACGCTGTGCTCTGATTGTTGTATGTTTGGATTGCTACTTGTTTTTATTGGATAGGAGAATATTTTACGACTTGCGGGACTGGAATTAAAATGCCGTTAGAATTATTATTGAGTTTATTAGAACTGTACAAACACGTATAACACAGGTACAAATATAACAGAACATAACAAATCCAAACGTAATGCAAAAGGTCGTAATTCAACAAAATGCGCAAAGTCAGTCAATATTAGATTCCCGAATGTACACACGTCTCGCCTTGATCGTGGTTCTCGCTCAACTCCCCCTCTCTCCATCAGGCCGTCGTTTTATACCTCACAAATACAAATGTGCCCGTATCGTATTCGACGTAATCCGCAACACTTGGCTAATGATTCAGCCGCGAGCGGCCACAGACGATTAACAATGGAACTATAGGCTATTCTCTAGAAACGGAAGCCAATAAATAAGTAAACAAAGAAGACGATCATAATTACAAATAGTTCAAATGCCGACAGGTAATAAAATATGTCTACAAATTAGGAGGGGAAATTGTTTTTGTCAGAACCTAAGTGCTAACAATATTATGAATAATAGAACTACAGTAAAATTTAGCACTGAAAATATTTCAAATCCCACATAACTAGGGGCCATCCACAAATTATCCACACGAATTTCAAGATTTTTTGACCCCTCCCCGGTCCTTATCACAGCTGGACACATTAGTGAATTTCCCCCTCTCTAGTGTGACGTCACATAATTTGCAATTTTACAGCGATAAATTATTATGCATAGAATTTCAGGCACATCCCAAATATATTTACCATCCAAATTAGTGAAATCAGTCAGTCACCAAATTCAGAATTTTACTAGAACGTAATATTAATTGTTGATGAATAACGCTTTCGTGCTGTCATACTTTTGCACATCTATACTTTTTATATGCGGAAAACGTGAGCACTTGCCTTGTTATTCCGGAGCATTATTGTAGCTTCGGGCTAGAAGCTTTGCAATTGTAGTTCGCAGTCACGATTTAATCGTGCAGTTGCTAATATTACAAATAGCTGTGCGTGCTAATAAAAAAACAACCATTTTCATAATTCTTTAGTAGCAGTTTTTATACATATGCCATGCTCGAGATATCTGTGTAGGTATATGGAGAAACATGCTTTGACATTTTTTAGTAATAGAAAACAAGTTACAATTTTTTGTAAGCAAGTATACCGATAGATATTTTGCTGATATAAATTGTATTAATTTTGGGGTGTTATTTTATTATGCCATATAGGATTATTTCCACCAAATTACAATATCTTCGCGTTCAACCAGTCGTGTAATCTTATCTTATAGCTAAAAAGTTTGTTTGTTTGAACGCACTTATCTAAGGAACTACTGGTCTGATTTGAAAAATTCTTTCAGTGGTAGCCCATTAACCGAGAAGGCTATAGGCTACATATCATCATACCAAAACCAATAGGAGCGGAGTACAATGAAGAATGTTTCAAAATCGCGGGGTTTTTTATCCTACTTTTTTACCATTCCTATAAAGAATATTAAAAAAAGTAAGAAGAAGCTAGTCATAAAATTAATAAGTTTATTCGGATTCTAATAAAAGTATCTAACATAAATTCATTTTCTTATTAAGTTTACAGAATATTCGTCGAATTCAGAGTAAAAATAAAAAATAAAATTGAAAGCGTGCTCAATTCAATTTAAACGGACTGTTTTCATTGTATATAACTGTCACAAAAACCTAAAAAAACGAGCAAGTGCTTGTCAGTATATGCACAGTGAATTGTTCCGTAATGTTGATATTCAATACAGAAACAGACAGACAAAAAAGTCCAGAACTGCAAGGCCACGCGACGGTATCAATGACATGGAATGGTTCAAGTATACTCATAATAATATGTATCACTTTGGTCATGTCATCCAAATTGCAAGACAGAAATGAATTATTCTATGAGGATCGTCTACTAAATTTGTAGGGATTTGGATCAAAATTTTAGAAAAATTATTTAGTATTAGTATTTTTAAAGGTAGTTTCTATATACATCAATGTCATAATATCTATAATATTATGACATTCTAAAAATGTCGTGTCTATACATTGAAGCCATGTAAAAAAAACCAACTAGAATAGACTATATAAATGAATGATGAACACGATGCATATTTTTAGATTTCTTGTCTGTTTGTTCGGGATTCACGTAAAAGCTACTATGCGGATTTCGATGCAGTTTTTCGCTGATCATTAGCAAATTCTCAGACTTAAATCTGCGCTACTTTTATTCTAAGAATCCCGCGGGATATTGTCTGGGAAAGATTAAAATGGCCACATAAAAAATATCAAATTCTAATGTAATTTTTTACTGATCGATAGTAAATTTTATGTAATAAAATGTGCAATCTTTTTTATCTCGGGCATCCCGCGGGAGTTTTCTTGGAGCGGTTTGTGCACCTGAACAACTCAGGTGCATAAATATTAACTTATTCCAAACTAAAAAAGAAGTTACTTTTACTGTCTAAGATAATTTGTGTTATACCTACTTTGTTATTTAAATACTATTTTTTCAGTCTACTTCATACCCTAGTAGTTTATTGCGAACTAAATTATATTTTATTAAGTTTAACGTTTGAATATAAAGGTCAAGGTGTTAATGATCTTTTTATTTTTGCATTATCTATAATATCACTATAATTATTATTATATTCGGCACTTAGTAAGTTATATATAATGCTATATTAATAATACTTTAGGTGTTTCACTAAATTTAGTAACGCCATTATGTGTACCAATTCAGATTATTCATAGATTTCTCGTAAAATAAATAATCTGCACTCTTGCTTACATATTTTTTTATTTTATGAGTCATGGATATTATTAATTAGAGTGATCAATATCACGAATGCTTGAAGTATCATCCAATTCATATCAGATCTTATTAATATTAGAATGTGCAAGAGACTAAAAGTTGACGTATTTGGTTCCTCTTTCTAGAGACCTATTATCATGAACTTTTAAATACCTGTGCGTATTTTCGATAGCAAAGAATAACATAAAAACTAGGAATAGTTTTCCGTGGGGGGCTATCGTAATTTAGTCATGGGTACAATTAATTTGTTTGTAAGATTGCTTCAATGTTTGTAAATGAATTCAGCAGCGGTTCTGTACCTTATTTTGATGGACTAGAGAAGCAGAGTGGTAATAATGATGAGCTTAACAAACAGTTAAAATGCAAAAGTATCGAGTATTTGTGCAAGTGGTATCTAAATTAGAACATTGCAACCGTTCCAGCTCCAATGCATCTGATTAATAGTGTGGGTATCAGTTTGACCTCCATGCTCTGTGACACGACACGACAATGGATGCTATTTATACAACAATGGGAACGGTATCTTAGAATCTGGCAAGCTGCTAGAGATCATTCTTTGCTTGTAGAATTATATTTCGAAGGTCGTTTAGAATTAACTGGGAACGTTTCACTATACATAATTATAGAATTACTAGCTTTTAGTCCGCAGTTTTAGTTGCGTTAATGTTACCCCACAGAAACCGTACATTTTCCGGGATAAAAAGTAGCCTATGTACTATTCTAGATTGTAATCTATATCTGTGCCAGGTGCCATTCAGCTCCGTTTAGTCGTTTTGGCGTGATTGAGCAAGAAACATTCATCCAAACTTTTGCTTTTATGATATTAATAGTATAGAAGTATTAAGTATAGAGCATAGATTTTATGAAACTAAGAATAATATTCCAGTTACAAAATTTCAACTAAAGTCAAACCGTGATTACGCTCAAGTGGATCACAGTAAGAGTAAAAAATTCGTAACTGTCAAAGCTAATCGACGGCGTTTCGTAAGAGATTTCGCGGTTCGCGTACAGATGAGATTTTCAAGGTAGATTTTATGGCGAGCTTTGTGTGTCGTAAGGTCCTTGCTCCATGAGGTAATCAGATAAAGCAGCCGAGAGGCGCAGCTGTCGTTGCCTGTGCCCGAGGCTTCGGTTCATCTCGCCGCGTTCGAAACCCCCCGACCGATCGGATGTTAGTCTGTTCCTCGTCGCGCACGCGGACGTACGTAGCGGGCACGACGGCACGCCGGCACGCCGCCACCGGGCACTATTCAGACCGCGACCACAACACGTGTTGTTCTTCGACTTGACCTCGCGCACCTACAACATAACACAAACGGATCACATCTGCTAATAATCCGATCGCACGGGTCACTGAACGCTCGAAATTCGAACTAAAGCTATCGTATACAAGTTCAATTCAAAAGTGCGTCTATGGTGTATTTTAAACTTGTACGTTATTTTTGTTTTAATATTTTTATCAGTTTATAAAATATAGGCCGTGCTCTAAGGGTAAATGATGCCACTCACTAATACGGATAATTGAATTAGGTTAGAGCGAATGACATGTGGGATTCATACTGTTTTGTTTATTACTCGGTTAAATGTAAATATTTACGGTTAAGTTCTAAATTCGATTAATGGTTCGCATTCAAAGGAATTGAAACAGTTTTAGTAAATGAAGTAAATTTCTTTAAACAATCATTTGATTGGTAAAAGATTTCAATATTTGCACGACTACGTATTTCAGATCTTCTAAGCCCTTGTAAATGTTGCTTATTCAAAATTTTAAGATAAAATTCGTTTGTTATCTCTATAATCTTCAACAAGACTTATCAAAACGCTTAGAAGCCTCTTCGAAACATCATCTCACTCTGATTAAATGTCGTATTAATAAAGTTTTCATTTCAATTTTAGTATTGCTTAGATTGTAGTCACAGTTTCAAAATTTTGTATCAGTGGTCATAGTGATTATAGTGCTTATTATCAACAAACAGAATGTTAGATGTGGTGGTCATTGACGCTGTAATATTTATTATCAGTTAGATTATAACAACAATGCATGTAAAGTAAATAGTGCATTTCCTTTGTCATACCACAACATGCGCTATTTAATACAATGTTTACATTACGCCATATCGGTGGTTGGTCAGTAATATTTGCTTACAAGAAACGTGTGAATAAAGCTTAGATATTTACGTTTTCTATTTTCAGAATACGATCTTAACATTTTAGCAACTTATTAGATATTAGCATATTCTAACTTTTTAGTATACGACTTAACATATATCTATTTGGATGAAATAAGCTTGCACCAATAGAATCGAAGTGTATATGTAGTGTATATGCGGGTAGTATAAAACTTTTTATTATGTACATGTCTCACTGTTAATCTATGCTGATTATGGCTGGTATCTTACTATTCATTCAATTACCTTACCATCGCTGAGTTTCGAGATTACTCGTATGGTGCTTATATCAAATGTTAAGCGATAATAACGCGAATAAACACTCGTTAAGGTTAGGAACCAGCGATTAACAGACAACCGCCAGGGCAGAAGCAAACAATGTTTCGTTGTACTGATGGCATCCTAAGGACAATATAGGCGTATCCTATACAAATTCCAAAAGGTACATTAACACTATTTATATGATGCTTATACTTACATTTTTATCCGCACACAAACGGAGAAAGAATACAATTTCATGCGGTCGGGCGGCCTGTCGTAATAGGCGAGTCAACAACCCACAGCCAGGTGGTAGGACATTTGCCCGTCTGGATGACTACCACACCTGGTCTAAAGTACGCCGCCATAACAACCTTGAGTTAAGTTCCGGCATTAGTGGCCAGGTTCCAGACTCCCTTAAGAGAGCAGCAGCGCATTTGTACCACCTTTGTGTTTGCAAATGTCTATTGGCGATGGTAACCGCTTTTTATTAGGTGGTCCATCTGCCTGTCTCCTGAACTCATGCAATACAAAAAAATTACCGTATTATATATTTTGTTTGTCAGTTTGTCTCAAATAGTCTCAGAAACGGTTAAACAGATTTCAAAGGAATTCTAAGGAATACAGCAATTCTATCTTAAATTTCCGTGTGTTGCATAATTGTATATCGATATCTTACAGGGTTCAGAAAATAATGAATATAAAGTCCAAGTCAAATGAACTAGCGAACACAGCTTATTAACCTCATTCTGACAAAATATCTACTGCGTTTGCATAGCTGTGTAAAAGTATACACTTGGTTATCTTATCATGAATGATACATTAACTTTATGCTCTTCAGGTTTATTATTAACGATGGCATTAGTCATATCGTATTGGTATTTTAGTTCAAGGGAAATTCACTTACTAGACAACAAAAATAAACAAGTTATAATCAACGGAATTTAAAGATAAAATCGATGATAATATACCTCCTCAATATTTTGCACAGTCGTTTCACTCAAAGTCAACCATATTTATTTTGTATATACAGGTCCGCATATGATGACCATATAACAATTGAAGACATGAGTGGATGAAGGTGATAAGTCGCATAATTCCAATTCTGAGTAAATCGAGATAAAAGTTTTACTTTTATTTTAAACTAAACTAAACTGAACAACTTTCTCAACTCTTTATTTTTTAAATATGCCTTATATCTATGGTCTAAGGTCTGTAGTCATTTGGTATCGACTTATAACCTTCATTTACGCAAAAAAAGCAAAAAACCGAATATGCGACATATCACCTTCATCCACTCACGTCTTCAATTCATAGTAGGACATCCTGTCATGTTTGCTTATAAAATTTCAAACTAAAAATAACACAATATATCAATCAGTATTTGGGTCAGTAACATTTTCATTGATCGATATTCTATTCTGTGAAACTTTTCGTTCAAGCATCAATATTTAGGTACAGACAATATTCAATATCTACCACATTCTGGAAAAATGAATATCTAGGTCCTATTCTATGACACCTTTGCAACGTCGGTCGTAATCTCCAACAAAAAGTTTTATATGTTTATTACGGCTGAGTACTGGCCACGAAATTAATATTTACATTTAGCACATACTTAGATGTGTTTTTGTTATGTTACGCGTCAAATTTTTCACTCCATATTAAAATCGGCACATTTACGCACGTGAAATATTAATTATTACAATATCTACAGTCCCTTAATATATTAATGTATTTAAGGAAGTGTTTTATTCAACGTCTTATTCTGGTTATAGTAAGAAGAAATTCTCCAGCAATAGGTGTAATTGAGAATTTTAATACACTATTTCAGGTAGTCTTTTTTAAATATTTTTTGAAGAAGATAATTAATATATATTTCAAATAATCTTCAACACCTTGCCGGGCTTTAAGAAATTTAATTTTGTCTTTCTTAAACAACTCTATATCTTGGCGTACAACAGGATGTTCTGCCTGCCTATAGTTCTCCCTACAGTTCTGCCTATACTAAACACGCCTTTATGATCTTTGAGTTCTAAGTTACATACAATTTCGTACTCTAAATATGGAGACGAAATCCATTAAATACTGCATCACCGGCAAAAGGCAAAGTAACTAATACATGAGATTTCTATTATAACTAAGCGGCCCTTCCTTTTATATAAATCACTGTTTATTTATTACCCTCGACTATTATTATAAAAGTTCGTAAAAAGAGCTTTTGTTGTCCAAATTCGGTAACCATGGAAATATTGAATAGCTTTTTGCTACCGTCCTTTAAAGGGGAAAAAAGATCAGTCATGTTTCTACTTTGAACACGAGCCATATGGCTTGCTGTAAAATAGATATTTATAGTGAAGTGGTGAAGGGCTTTGAGTTATTTTTAAATGTGTACAGTGTAATTAACAAGTAGGTAAATAGTTGTGAAATAAAATCAAAAAATTGCTTTTGACAATTAATGCGATTATTTTACCTTTCGTTATAAACAGATTCTTTCCCTAAATCAGGGTAGTGTTAAAGAGTAAGTTTTTGTAAAGACTTAAAATATTTTGATGATTTTTTGTTCTAAACATAGGGACTATGTATGTTTATAATTGTTAATTTGATGTAAATGTAGTTTTTAGAAAGTGTTACTTTGTCATTAATTTTTGGGGTTCCATAAACATTTTGACAAAACTTAACTTATGTACGGCCGTCATTTTCAAACCAATTTATGTATATATATCACTGCCATTTTCTCAGAAATCGCTTAATACACTTGACCAATTTATTCGGTGACGAATTTTTAATGTTTACTTAGATAAATATTATAAAATAATATTTATAAGGGATGATGGCCATATAAGTCCACTTAGGGCTATTTTTCAATGTTCATAGACCTGTGAAGTTTATTATTGAAGTGTTAATCCAGTTGTAAGTAAGTAGTTATTCAAATATTAATCAAGTCTTGAAAAATATAATAATGTTCCTTATTAATGTTTTATTTAAATAAACAAATGGGGAGAAAATCATTTTCGAAGTCGTCAAAAGTGTGCCGCTCTAACTTTTTGTGGTGGAGAGTTAAAAATACTTTCAACGAAATGAACTTTATTTGAATAGTGGTGCAGTAGTTTTTAAGCTGCGAAATTTTTTCAATTACATTTTTTGCCCTGTAGCTAAATAGCAAAAACAGTGGGCTCTGATTCTCTACAGAATTCTTAATTATGTGTAGACACGCACTTGATGAATTTTCAAATTAATAGCCTCCATAACCCAATGCACTGTTTCTTTTAGAGATTAACGGGTAATTATGCTCGAACGTTGTATATTTTCTTCGCCTTCTTACTTTTTAGAACACAATTATTCGAGTTTCTACCATTACGGTATCATAATCAATTCTTAGACACAAACAGATATGCTAATGTGGACTTCTTGGTTACCGTTGCACTTATTTGAAGTATCTTCAGTGACATTTCGGTTAGATAAATTTATATATTCCATTTTTTTTCAATAGAATATAAATTATAATTAATATTCGAGCTCCAATAACGAATTCACCAACAAATATTCAGGCAATGTTAAACTCGAGGTCAGGTGTTTAACAATCATTTGTTGATATTATCAAGAAAAGAATACTTTTTGACGGTATTTTATATCAAACCGTCCCCAGCTTTTTGATGAAAATAAAATATATTTTATTTTTTGTATCATGGAATAGGTTCACGTTTAATATCTATCTCAATTCTAGGATAGAGCATGCCTAGTAGTTACCTGTTCACTCATGACTACTGGTTTATACCTATGAATAGGGGAACACAAACCTCGGCATATTGTTGTACTTGACGGCTATAAACAATGAAAGGCGGATTGGCGAATTAAATATATTTGGTAGTACATAATCAGCTTGTTTCGTCATTGGAAATAATTTATTGCAGTAATTACGGGTGGACAGAACAAGCCAAAATATGGTATTATTACATGCATCAATGATTTAATTATAAATTTAAAGATGTTACAACATTATAAATTCGCGTACACTTTCGTCACTATGCAAAGAACTTGTCAATTTTATAAAGAAGTATATCAACATAATATTTTCATAACTCTGTTAATAATGCCCCAAAATGAGCATTAGCGTCTTGAGGTGGTTCTCAGTGCTCATCCATTAACTTTGAAAGCCACAAAACTTTCTATTTAATGCTTAAATAAGTGTCAAAAGTCATGCCTGGGATCTAAATAGCTGTTCCCATTTCAAGTAATTTAGGTGTGCTCACTTTCTTAGCATTACGCCCACTGTTTGAGAAGGGTAAACAATAGAAATCGTGGGTGTTGTAAGAGTTTCATGACGCTATTCTATCGAATGTGATAATGATAAATCTTAAGATAATGAGTTGTTGACAAGCGCACTCACATTACACTTATAGTACTTAAATGGGTAGTGTTTATAATCGAAGTACAAGAATGGTGATGATGATACAAAGATGCATATATAAACAAGCTGATGCAAGACAATTTTTTTAGAATGACAACCTGAACAAGTTTTACATCTTATGAATCTTGTACATTTTTACTTCAATAATTCCAACAAATCAAAAATAAAAACCCACATTCTATTGCAGTAATGCAAACTGGTTATTTAAATGATAATACATAATAATCTAAATGAAGACGTTTTCGTGAACGCACGAGGTATTAAAAGAATGCGACACTTACAATTTATTTTATTATTTTTATTCAGTGTAACAAGTGCATATTATAGTTTCCACTTGCACAATATTGTATTCAATTCTATTCTGATGTTAAATTAGTATAATAAAATAAATAAAGAAAATACATAGAACCTATACACAGAATGACTAAAATGCCAGATATAGGAATCAAAATTTAATAACTTACTAATATATTTAGGGCGGATTTTTCAATCACCAGATAAACCTTATCCATCGAATGAATGTAATGACAGTATAAAAATGAAGCTATTGAACTGTTATATTTACGGAAATGTAGTTTTTAATTTTGTGACGTTGTTATTGTTAAGAATATTTTTTGACTTATGAATCGGCCCCTAGCAAATAGCTACATAGAACAAAAATGTTATATCACATATATGAAAATGTATCTAGTTCCAGATTTGATTATAATAAGACAATCTGAGTTTGGGCCTAAGTAACTGTACTATAAAGACAAATATAATAAAATGACACCTTTTTAGGAATCATCTCTGCCATAGTTGTTACATGAAGCGTTTCTTACTTAAAAGTTATAATCAAACGGATTAATATGACGGATGTTTTAATTATACTTTTTGATGTTTCCTACAGAACTTATAAACTCACGCCCCGGATATTAAAAAAACAATGAAACAATTTAACAAGGTCGTGAGAAAAGTTAATTACTGCTGGTTTGCGAAACTTTGCGCATTAGTGAAAATATCATTTAAATTATGCAATGATCTGTCGAATTCAATTCATGGTGAATTATCATCGGTGCAAGAATTATTGCTTGTATATGGTTGGGAAATATTTTATAATCGTATTATTTATTATTGGAAGAAGGTGATAAATGTAGTAATTGAAATAGGCAATTGCTGCAGAGCTTGAAATTTTTACATCTTTTATTTCTTCGTGCGTTTTGTTTTTGTATATAAACTGTGTTTTCAACTTAGTTTGTGCGTGATTACCAATATTTATATTCAAGCTTTCTGAATTCTGCTCAATATCAAAACGGAACACACACAAATTCTATGATATAATAACGTTGTGGAGTATTGGAGTCTGTATAATTAATAAATAAAAAAACGAGTGGATTCATTAGCACCAGCAGATTCCGAAAATTTTAGAAGTTTTAGAATATTTATATCTTCTATTAAAGCATGATGTAAAAGTTAATGATGGGATTTAAATGAAACTCGATACAGATCTATTTTATCCCAGGTCAACATTTGAGATACTCTTTTTCATATAGTGTAAGTAGGTAGTTATTTGTAATGTAGTGAAAAAGATGTCGGTGCTGTCGCGATTTCTTTTTATGCCGCCTTTGTAATACTAACAAATACGGCCTCATCATGGAAACGCCAACAAAATTTCGCTATCGCTTAGTTGTTTGAAATAAAATTTACATTTTAATTCATAAAATCTCCTTTGAAGTCTGTTTCGCCATTCGGAGTCTATTCGAGACAAACTTTCAGACAGATTTTTTTATATATATTTATCATATAAATAGCAGTTTTGTTTACTTTACATTCAATTGATTCTACAATTTCAGACGAAGCGGTCGTTTTGCTACAAGTTGTATTAAAATATTATAGCATATTCATTACTAGTTGCCCAGGTTCTCCTCCTTCACTGATGTAATCCTCAAATCTGTAACGTTACATTACAGGCGAATGTTCGTGGAGACACCTTTATAATAATAAACAAGAACTTTAAATTGGCCATCAAAGTGTAACGGATACCACCATCAATTAAGAAGCTTTAATTACACAATATTACTCTAAAGTGGCGGAAGTCCATAATCCGGTTAACGCTAACTGGCACAGCCACGTTCAATCTCAGCCAGATTAACATAGAGCGCGTGCCTAAAATTGGAGTAACGGTGACTCAATTTTTAAAAAAATTGCCAAGTGCGTTCGGTCACTGTACAATAAAGGGTTTCGTAGATAAAAACGTCCACTACCATTGTCATTGGGTTATGGAATCCTATAAAGCATTTGCTCTAAGATATACGACACCAAGGCTGGTGTGCACCAACATTTAACAGACGGTAAAAATAAAATAATCGCTGTTTATGCATATATTTTGATCGATTATTTTATTTTAACCCCCGGTTAAAAGTCGGTGCATAGCAGCAGCCTTAGAAAACTACTTATCGCATCTTATTCAAATCAATTCTCGTTAAATACACTTGTATTATTAGGTATTTAAAGTGTAAATTTTATATTTCACAAATTAGGCAATTGGTTTCGTAATTTTCAATTTTAAGTCTCAGCTGCTAAGTTTCTGATAGACATCAATATGATTTTTCATGACCTGAATAGTGTAGTATCTCCTACATCAAAAGACGTTTTATTTATACTCCTATGCACCGAAACCATAGAGACTACCCTTATTATTTACTTTTCGTCAATACACTACAGATAATTGTAGTATTTCATAGACAAAGACTCGGTAGTTTCCTATCCAAATGGCTTTAAGACAGAGACAGTCGGACAGAGCTGATTTAAGGTTTCATTTTACCAGAATACTTGAAATCGAACTCTAGAAAATGTAGTATTTGTAATGAAGCATAAATAATGCTTAGTCAGGCGTTTGTTTATTGACGAATTTCTAAAATTAACGAGACCCAAGTAAAAATAAATTACTTTGACATAAATATTGCAGTTACTAATTTAAGTATTCTTAATACAGTATGGTGTATGATCTTTGCCTGTTCTTCGTGTAAATAACAACGGAAGAAACTAGTCATAGAGTATTTTTATTTAAAATAAGCAATCGACGAAACTTTAAATAATTAACACATAAAAAATATTTTTCCCACACAATTCCACAGATGTAACATCTTACGCAACGCATGCATAACAAAGTTAATTTTGTGAAGTATAACGGAACAGATAAACAATTTAACGACAATATAAGTAACAAAAACAATTCGAATTTCGAGAATCAGTGTTACCTGGATCATGCTATAGTGAAGTTATGAGAGGATTGTATAAAAGTTGTGAAGTGCTTAACGTGATGACGATGGAAAAGTCTAGTGTGATGTTGGACAGAGAGGCACCAGTCAAAGGCATAGTGGCCCAAGTGGTCACCATGCTCAACGGCCAGGCACAAAAGTAAGTACATAACTATCTAATTAATCAAGAGCATATGGGGTACAGCAATCATTATGTCATTAAAAACGCTGCTGGTACATAATATTATTTTGATGTTCATATTATCATACATTTCAGTTCCTTAATTTTAATTACTGTTTAATTAGTAATTAATAAAGCTTCTTGACTCATTTAAGATATGATGTCCTAACTTACAAGGCAGAGACCAAATTTAGGTAAAATTATGTTGATATATTACGTGAAGCTAAATCTCTCTGTAGGCTAAGCGACTCTAAACCATTTATCAGGAAGGGATAGTCGAATACACGAACGACAAGACGCTGGATGGAGTCGAGGGGTCAGCTGATGCTCTGTCCTATAGGTATGAGCAGTGCGGCCCCATGTGCGGCCTGATTAGCACTTTGTAGAGCAGAAGTTTTTGTCGCGGAGTAGTACAGTACTGTTTTGACCGCTTTAGCACGCCAAGCTTTTTGGAGGCAAGTTTGGCCTTGCCTACCAGATGACCCCGAAACTGCATGTCGTTCGTTATGCCGACTATAAGGATCCCGAAACTGTTGGATTGGTATGGTCTTTATGGCAGTAAATCTATATTTCACAAATCATAATCAAAATACGACTTTGTTACCTAGCTTATTTTACTCTAGTTAGGTTAGTAAATTATGGCGAAGTCAAAATATTTCACAGTTGATTGATCTATTAAACGCTTAAATTAGAAACGGTGCTTTCGGCTGGTTGTCGCTCCTCTCAGTAACGGTATTAGACATTACATAAAAACTATGTAATAACGATGAATACCTTATAATTAAATGTAATGATCAACAAGTCGACAACCTGTAATTACGTAATTTACTCAGTCAATTGAAGAGGGTGACAAGTTATTTTAAAATGTTATTTTTCATGTTCTGTTGGTATTGTATATTATGTTAAATAGGCATTTATTACTTTTTAATCTTCTCTCTTCGGTTTCATATAATGATAATTGATATGGGTTCTTATAAAGCCTATGCAGTTTTCTGGGTTATTAGCAATTGTAGATTGCTGATAGTAAAGGAACACAACCTTAACCAAAGAAAATGACCGACTTGTGACATCAAACAATCTACCCTCGATAGGATTCACACGTGTGGCACATCTACTGTCCGATCCCCTAAAAAAGAAAGACCAGCATCCATCACTAGAAACTTGTAAGCTTGGAAGAAAGTGCTAACTATCAGAATAGCTCAATAAAAATCGTAACTCTAAAGGAACTCCTCAAATTTCTCCTAGCGCTCACTAATATGTGTAAACCATGTACTACATAATAATTTATATCACTGCTGAAGCCACAGTCATTCTCCTGTCACGTTTTAGTACTTAAACATATTGTTATAGACCAACAATTTTATTTAGGATACATATAAACTAAATGTAGTAATGTAGAATGAGTGACATATATAAAATATAAATAAATTACTGTTGTAATAGTACTAAATAAATGACCAAAATAATTAATAATTAAAAGAGACTCGATTTTATTTAACTGAATTACAATATTGAATTTCCTTTGCGTTAATAATTGCGTTAAATTATATCATTGGAATACAACATAATATAAATATAAGTAATGAAAATTCGTCTTCATTATCAAAATAACTTCAGTACCATCAGGTAGAAACAAAATAAATGTTAAAAGTATAGTCGCGACTCACACGATATAGTTACATCCTTGCATTAGTAAGCCGGAAGACGAAAATGGATCAAGACTAATCAAGAGAACACTTCTCTTATCTTTGATGTTACTTACGACTGCGTAATGTTATGAAAGTGTAGTTAATGGCACGTGAAAGATAATTTTATTGATTTTATCAGATGACATAATGAATAAGCATCTTAATTTTCGGTTAATATTTCCGGGTATGTGAATACTCACGTTCTTGGTTATAAATGGAAGGAGAACTTGAATTAATCCTAAATCATGGAAGAAGGAATAACATATAACAACATATAAGGCATATTAATCGCCCAGTAAAGGGCTGCCTTAAGGCTCGTAGCAACGCCAACGCCCTTGACGATTTATCAGTGCTGATTTGTCAGCCCATAACGGGGATTCCATAGACGCGGTTTTTTTTCTTCAGACGCATTATTATTTTATTGTGAATAAAATGAAGTAGTGTTAAAAAAATATTAAATTATTTATCTCCTTTTTATAAAGTTGTAGATATTTTTTTTATCCTGCTATCAATGCAAATGCAAACATTGAAGGAGTAACATGATTTCATGTCAATAATTTCAAGTGATCTGGTGTTTATTTTTTAATAAAGAAAAAATACGAATAAACCACGTTACGACCAATACTGTCAAAATGTATATTTATTTAGTACATTTTGGATCAGTTATTATCAAAGAAATGTGGTTTCATTTGCACGCACTTTCATAGTTTTGCGGCAACAGGGGCTGCCTTGAACATATTAGACGCCGCTTACCAGGGTGCAAAATTCAGCTTGCAACCCCTCGCCAGCTGCTTATCTTAGCCACCTTATGAAATCGTCATGTTTATCGACATGTCCTTTTGTGTAGGTATGTTTATTTACATTTTTTCTAAGATTTTAAATTTAATATTTATATTTAGAGAGAGATATATATATATATATATATATATATATATATAAGTAATATTACGTTACACACTACTAATTCTATAAGTATACCTATATAATTTGACAGGAAGTGGTGATATATATTGTGTTTCACATTGGTGTTGTAAAGCTGCAAAACAGTTGTAAATATAACAAAGGGTTGAAATGCTTTTCAATCGACTATTCTGTTTGTGTCATTAGTGAAATCTTGAAAAATCTTACGGTGTTTTAATTTTTTTTATTTCAAGTCAAACGGTTTGCGTTTTTTTTTTTTTTTTTTTTTTTTTTTTTTTTTTTTTTTTTTTTTTTTTTTTTTTTTTTTTTTTTTTTTGGCCAGGGGAAATCCGATTGAGGACTAAGCCGCGACAGGCACAGAAGCCTGGGGGATGCTCGCGACCCGGTGAGACAGTGTGGGATTCGCCAGATCGGGGGTGGCACTAGCGTGCCCGGTCAGAACCGGTGCCACGCTATTGCCACTCCCCACTTAGGGATACCCACTAAAACCCCTGGGTGTTCCGTCCTGCGCCTTATGCCAGGGCTACGTGTATGCGGTTTTCCCAACTCCGCTGCCCTGACAGGCGTGGGCCCCGCTCACTGGGCCTCTTCCAATGCCGGGGGAGCTACTCCCCCGGCGACGACTGGGTCTTTTCGGCGTGGGGCGGTTTGTAACGCGCCCCACGGGAAGAGAGATGAGCGCGCGCGGAACACTCGCGCTCTCATCTCGACGGCATGTGCGGGTGAGTGAGAACCTCTATACCCCTAGAGGCCCCACCCGCGCCGCCCGCTTACGGTGGCCGAAGGTCTAGATCAGACCTCCGGCGCCGACGCGTCCTCCTTTGTCGGGAGCGGAGCAGGGAATTACGCTCACGCTCCCGTTCCGCCTCCTCCTTCGCAAACATGACTTGCTCGCAGAAGGAGGAGACGGCGTCCCATCCGGTGGAGCTCCCGACCATGGTACGTACCACGGCCGGGAGCGAGGTGTCAAATCCGGTATGGGCAACGAGTTCTCGGCGCTGCTCTGTCCACGCTGGACACTCCTGGAGTGTGTGCAGCGCCGTGTCCTCGTCGCCCGTGTCACAGTGATGGCACCCTGACGTTGCCTCGCGGCCGATGCGACACAGGTACCTTCCGAAGCAACCATGCCCCGTCAGGACCTGTGTCAGCCTGAAGGTCAGGGTGCCGTGACTTCGTTCAAGCCAATCTTGCAGGACGGGCCGCACCGCCTCAATGGTGGCGGGGCCCGCGCTGGGGCGTCGTAGGCGATCTTCCCAGACCCCCACGGCTACCTGGCGGAGCTCCGACTTGCACGCCTCGATCTCGCGAGGCGCGGGTCTGGTGCCCCTGGCCAGGGCATCTTTGCGCCACACGTACAGTGACGCCAGGACCCTGGCTTCCAGGTCCCATGGGGGGGATCCGGCGAGTAGCGAGGCCACTTCGAAGGACACCGTTCGGTATCCTCTTATTGCTCTGACGGCCAATATGCGTTGCGCTTGACGCAACAGCGCCGCTTTTTTGGCCGTCAGGCGGTCCGACCAAATCGGGGCCCCATACAGGGCCATCGAACGTACGATGCCTTCGAAGAGTTTTCGGCACGTGGCGTTAGGCCCCCCGACATTTGGGAGCAAGCGCGACAGCGCACCGGCTGCCCCCTTGAGTCTGGGGAGCAGCTGCCGAAAGTGTGCCGAAAAATCCCATCGGCCATCGAGGACCAATCCCAGATACTTCATGGTCTGCCCGATGCCGATGCGGATGCCTCCTACAACGATGCTACTGTCTGGAGGTGGGCGGTTACGAGGACCGTGAAACATCACGGCCTCGGTCTTCTGCAACGCCACCTCCAGACCAAGACGGCGGATCCTGCCTACTATCGTTGACACCCCAGCCGTGCCTAAAAGACACGCCTGCCTATGGGTCCTCCCGCGCGCGGCGATCAGCGTGTCGTCTGCGTAACATACGACGCTGACGCCCGGGAGGACCCGACACCTCAAAGTCCAGTCGTATGCGATGTTCCACAGGAGGGGACCCAGAACCGACCCCTGTGGAACACCGCACACCATTGCTCGCCGATTCCAACCCTCGTGGACCGGGTAAGTGACGGCTCGACTATTTAAATATGCCCCGACTATTCGGCGGAGGTAGGTCGGCACCCCGAAATATCGGAGTGCCTCCATGATGCATGCCCAGGGCAAGGAATTGAACGCGTTGGCGATGTCCAAACTCACCGCCAACAAGACCTCACCCTGGGAGACTGCGTCCTCCGCCAGGCTTCTCAAGCGCATGATCGCGTCGATCGTGGAGCGCCCCGTGCGAAAACCAAACTGATTGTCCGCCAGATCCGGCCCCATCGTCGTTAGGTGCTGGACGAGGCGGTGGACGATGATACGCTCAAAGAGCTTTCCTACCTCGTCCAGCAGCACAATGGGCCGGTAGGCGGACGGCGAGTCCGCAGGGCGCCCCTCCTTCCGCAGCAGGACCAGCTTTCCTGTCTTCCACCGCTGTGGAAACTGGCCCTGCTCTAAGCATGCGCTGAAAAGCCCCATCAGTCGGGGCTCCAGGGCGTCGTAGGACAGAACCCACGCACGCCCTGGTATGCCGTCAAGGCCAGGGGCGGCGTTCTTGGCCTTTAGCCGTAGCATAGCCACCCCCAGCTCTACCCGGTCCACAGTGGGCACAGGGTCTCTTTCCGCGCTGGGCTCCGCCTCTGGCGGTGCCATAGCAGGAGGCGTGTGTTCAGCCCGTGAAGGGAACAGAGCGCCAACAACGTCGTGAACGACGTCCCTGGGGAGAGACTCGGTGAGTGGGGGCGCCCAGGCACGGAGTTTGTTCCGTGCCATCTTGAAAGGGCGCCCCCAAGGATCCTGGTTGAGACTATCCAGGAGCTCCCCCCAGGCTACGTTCTTTGCGTTTCGGATTTCAATCCTAAGTGTTCTTCTGGCGCTTCTGTACCCTTCGTACAGCTGAGCCTCTACGGTCGCTGCGTCCGCTGCGCGACGACGCCGTCTTCTGTGGCGGGTGTACTGGCGGCGCGCGCTATTGCACGCGCGCCTTAGCCCCTCCAGTACGGGGTTCCACCAGTACACCTTTCGGAGGGGCTGGAATCTGCCCCTCCTCGGCATCGCCGCATCACAGACGCCAGTGACGAGCGACCGTAGGTTTTCTGCCTCCTGCTCTACATTCACATCAGGAGCGTTCACTTCGGGCCCTGATGCCCAGGTGGCGACGATCAGGGCCTCCTTGAACAGCTCCCGATCCAACTTTTGCAATGCCCAGCGCGGACAGTCACCTGCCGGGGACTCTCGGGACGGGGGGTCCGGATTTCGGTTAGAGACGCTGAACCGTATATAACGGTGATCGGAGAGCGTCTCCACCTCTGTGACGACCCTCCAGTCTCGCACACGGCGCGCCAGTTCAGGGCTGGCAAATGTGACATCCACTATTGAGCCACCCCGCCAGCGCACACACGTGTGTATGGAGCCCCGGTTAAGGACTACGAGACCCTTTTCGATGGCCCATTCTTCCAGTGCCTCACCACGCGGGCACGTACTCGGGGATCCCCAAGCCACGGATTTTGCGTTGAAGTCCCCGAGCACGAGCACGGGGCGAGGCCGGCTGCGGGCCACCACTGTGCCCACTTCCTCAATCCAGCCCTCGAAATCGGCGAGACTTCTGTTTGGGGAGAAGTAGCCACCAACGACTACTATCTCCCCGATCGTTGCCGCCACGTAGCCCCGTCCCCTCACCAAACCGGCTAGGGGAGGGCATGCAGCGGCGGTCCGGACAATAATGGCCACCAAGCCATCCAGGTCTCCCGCCCAGTCAGAACGGGGGGGGACGTAATAAGGCTCGGCGACCACTGCGAATTGTATATTCCACTGCGCCATGCTCTGCACTAACAGGTCTTGTGCAGCGGCGCAGTGGTTCAGGTTGCCTTGGACCACTAGGAGAGCCATTAGAACGACTGTTTATTCCTCCATCCTAGTGGTCCCAGGCTCCGACATCGGCGACGGCGGCGGCCTCTTAGAAGGGCGCTGCGGCAACGGCGGCTGTGTAGCTGGTGGCGGCAACGGTGAAACGGTTTGCGTCCCCTAAGTCCTAGCGCCCGAAGGCCACGCACCCGTTGCACCCCCAGGTAAAGACGGCCTTGGTCCAGTAAAAAACGTACCTTGTAACAATTGCAATTGGCGCCACCATTCTGTTCTTGTTTTTATAGGAAATCTGAATTTAAACTTTCATTCAACGTTCAATGAAGAGATTGAATTAGACATTTTAATTGAGATTTTCTATAAAAACAAAAAGAATGGCTTCAACTGTAATTGCAGAGTGTGTTACAAATTACGTTTTATTACAAAGTTCTTTTACGCACCTAAATAGAATGAACTGGCAGAAATCGGTCAGGAGGCCAGGAAAGAAAAAAACGTTATGCCCCTTGTAGGCGAGCTTAATACAAACAAATAAGATCAAAAATAATATTAAGTATCCCCGTTAGAGCTTACGTGATTAATCCCTATTTTCATTACCACTTATAAAAACAAACTACACACAAAACACATTTTTATTCCGCGCTTGTCAGCAGTACAATAATTATTTATAATAATAATAATAATTATTATTATTATTATTATTTATTCATTTGAAACTTAACATTGATACACAATGCACTGTTTACTAATGTAGACCCTTTCATAGGTAATTTATATCAATATAAAACACAAATTAAAAAAATTTGAAATTTAAAATTATGCAATTACTTTTTCGTACTTTCTGTTTTTTAGTAATTAATTATTGTCGTTATCTTTTTTATTTATGTTGATATATACGTATGTACTAATCTTGTGTTTTATATTTAAGAATATTAATTAATATGTGTTTTCCAAATAAATTAAATTAATTAATAAATAAGAGTAACCGTTGTCCGCCCCTATTCGGCGGTATTCACACTTGCACATGCTGAAAGAACAGTTTTGTCAGTAAAGAAACTTTGATCCCGACTTTTTTCATGCTAGTATTCAATGTATTTCTTATAGTGGTGGTCATTACCACTTTGTTCGTTAGAACTCACTGATGAAGGTTCATTGTTATTTTGCGTAGGTAATATATGTAGTAACTTGCTTATTAATTTAGTATTGATACTCTTTATATAAATAAAATTGAAAAGAAATGATGAAAAAACAATTGAAAGTCTTAGTGGTGCTTTTCTATACAAAAAGGTGAGGAAAAAAATGACATTTACCGCTTTTTAGATATATATATAGTATACGCTCTTGGTTAAAAGTTAATTTCTTACTTAATATAATTTCACCTTCATATTAAAATAAATCATGATAAATTTGTTGGATGTATAATACATTTAAGTATATAAAATTATTCATCGTTATCAAAGCGTTTCAAAGTCAAACCACAGTAACCCGAGACCACTTGAAACAAACTACCGATTGTTGTATGTATAGGTAAACACACGGCTACCGTACTGCGAAATTTATTAATAAAAAAATGAATAATAAACATTTTCTAATTTTTCCAACGGGGTTCTATTCTAAAGCCTTTCAAGAATTGCTCCAAGAAAGGAAAAAATCTTAAATTTATAGTTTAACAATTATCACACTTGCAATGTTCATGTTCAAGCAAAAAAAAATTATTAATTAACTATTGAATAACTAAATGAAAAATTGTTATAAAAAAATTGTCAAGCAGATTATTGTTCATTCATCTATTCAGTTAGTGCCTGAATTTTTTCAATTTTTTATTTTCATATTTAGTATGTTTAAATAATATTTATTCCTTAAAGGGCCGATGTGGGTGTGGCTTGCGTAAGCCAGAGTACCCGTTTTCGGCCGTATTTTCATTCCTCTGGGAAAATTATAAATATTGATCTTACAGTTTCGGGAGTCAAAACTTTTTTAGGAAATTTCTTCCTCTTTTCGAATCTTTTTTCAAATTTGAAAAATCTTTATTACTTTTTGAGATATTTGCAAAAAACTAACCCCCCCCCCTTTTTTTAGTTAATTGTTAATAACTTTTACAATTTTTGCAAGCGGAACTTCATTTTTTTCAAAAATCATCTAGGTGCCATTCCAAATCGAATGACACCTCATTTATAATTTTCGGAGACTGCTGAAAAAAGTTGGTCCAAAAGGCACTTGTTTACCAGTCTAAATAATCGTTTTTCGTCGCGATCTAGACACAGCCCGACCGTGACCATGCCGTGACCTATCCAGTGAACAACGTCTCCTCGAGAATGATGGGTGCGCGCAGAGCTTACGACTTGCAATTATTATAATTACAAATGAGTGAGAAATGATAATCGATCTTATTCGGTTTGGCAATATTATAATAATAAATTATTACAAAAAAACTTACCTTGAATGGGGCTTGTAAATATGCACCCATTTACAAGCCCCATTCAAAGTCTTTGCCTACAGTGACTTATACCAGTAAGGACCCCTAATTTTGAAATGAATTACAAATTAGGTGTAACGACTAGTACAGGTGATATTAAACGCCTCAACCCTCTTGTAAAATTTTGAAAATAAAGAAATAAAATAAAAGATAAACAAAAAGCAATAAGCCCGGACAATCCAGGTCGTCTGGAGAGGGGGAGTTTATTAAAAAAAAGCCTGGACCTAAATGATTTATTGTGGTTGACACGTCTCAAAGGGGTAGAACTGAAAAGACACTACCACATTTTACGACGTTGAATAACTAATTTTTATGTTTACATGTATCACTTCGGTTGATTCATGCAAGTTGAATGACAGAAATGAATCGTCTAATATCGGCTTATGATTAGTGGATAAATTTAAAGCAATGTGTTAAAAAGTATGTTATTCTCCACATTGCGTGGACAATCGTACTTAGGAGTTAATTAGTTATCGATAATTATCTCGTTTCTTCGTCGTTGGGGCTATCACTATTTCTGCAATAAAAAGAAAACCATTATGTCTTACTAGCATAGATAGTTTACAACCACGTCAAGACGAACAAACATCGTTTATTAAAGTTAATCGTCATATCGTAATTATCGTCACGATGGTTCTATTTGATTAGCAGGCTCGCTAATTGTTTATGTTTTTTCTGGTATTTCGCTCGTGTTTGAAACATTGTGCATGCGAAAACAATACTGGAGATTGTAATCCGCCTAACTTTAAAAGCAGTATTGGATGCACTACCTGTTATAAATTTTAAGTCTATCGCACGCATTGTTTATTTACATCAAAGCACCTTCAGTGCAATCTTTCGAGTCATGAATTTATTTTTATCATCACTGCTTTCATCGCCTAAATGAACAATTTAATAAATAAAGTACGATAATAATCTGCATTTCGGAGAAGCATGATAATTTTATATTAGTGACAAAATATATTCAAATTGGCAAAAAAACCCAAAACAGTTGCGTTTTGAACATTTGTCATTAAATGAAATGCCAGGCTTAAAAGGGCGTGAATGTTGTTGTAAATGAGTGAATTGTGTTAATGAACACCGTTTCATACTAACGGTGCCTGGCAACGTTATGAAAGCTTTAATTAGTTTAACATGTTTCGGCATTAATATGGGCGTTTCCTTCACTTGTTTTGACTATTTCCCTTACATTGTAAAACGTAATTACTATAGGTATTATGCCTCAAATAAAGTTAAGTTTTGTTGAGTTAAGAATATCAGGCTAAATGCTTTTGTAAACCTGTTCTAGTAAAAGTACAGCGGATGCTGTGTTTGCATAGTCCTAGGATTCGTAACCTGTTGAAGCTATCCAATTTCTCGAAATTAGTTTGAATTACGCACACAAAAATATACTCAGTCTTTTTACATTTATATACAACTGAGGTCGGAGACAGTGTTTACTTATACCTACTACTCAATAAATTAGGTGCATAAGTGCTTTTCAAACTTTATGGCCTCTGGAAAATCTACCCAAATGTTATATATAGGATATTTTGAATACGGAATCGGCTAAACTCATTCATACCAAACATAAATCTAAAATTAATCAGGAAAAAGCATTAGTAAACAAAGTAACTAAACAATGTACTTTCATACATTGTTTAGTTGTCTGTCAAAATTACGAGTGTATCAAAATTACAAGATATTTAAGCGCAGTAATGATAACTAATAATTTATATTCCATAACAAATAACTGTTGGATAGCTGCACACAACATAGTTAAAGGTCAACACGAAGTTATTATTAGCAACAATTTAAAAGACGAAGACCTATATTTTAGACGTTGAGATTATCCATTGAAATTTCTTTCGAATGCAAGAGACGTCACATCACTTTGAGTCATTTGATTATTTCAATATTATCTTCTGGATTCAACTTTAATTATAGTTCTATAAATTTGAATTACTTAGGACTACCAACAAAAACCTACAATAATCCGAAAGCATAACAGATGCTTAATATTAAGTTTAAATTTGAAGTTTAGGATTTCAATAAGCCATCAGTATTCACCGAACTTTGAAACTAATTTATATTGTGTAAAAGCTTTTAGTGCAATAGCTAGATTACTTGTAGAAGGCGTAAATATTTACCGTGTAAAATAAACATTTCCTCACTTATTACTCCAAATCAATTTACTTACCCACAATTACAAGTAAACAATTTTGCTAATAAAATAATAGGTACATAAAGAGTAAAATTATCCAAATTATTAAGTGATCTCTGTCTGGATCGTTTTATTATTTTCTTTTCTATCGAGTTGTTTCTTTCGCTTATTCTTAAAAAATATATAAACAACATACCTGCAATAATTATATATCAAACAACACAATTAAAAGTTATTTGGTATTTTCTTACATCCAAAGGCCCAATATAATTTTATTTTATGTTTCGCCATATAAACGGATTTAAACAAGTTTTATTTCATTTCTTCGTGGTCGGTAGCGGTATGGTAACATATCGGATGTTGAAAACGTCCATTCCATAGGCAACGGTAACAAATTTTCATCAAGTAGGCTGGGTGGTCTTTGTAATGTGAAAAAAAAACCTATAGACAAAATTTAGTCAATTTTGAAAACTAATCATTAAACAACACTAACATATCTCACTCCAGAGCACGGGCTATGAGAATAGTCCCCAACCTATGACCTTGTGTGGAGCCTGGATAGACCAAAATTTGAACGCCCTTCCGAAAAAATAATCTAAATGTGGCATGACAATAACTGATTATTTGTGGATGCTCCATGACTGTGCACCATATGAATGCATAGTGCATGACAAGAAAAGGGCTAAAAAGAAATGGGTACTATGATGAAATGGTAGAGGTGCATTATGGATCTGGAAGTAGTAACATTGCTTTCCTGCCCATTCAATGCATGTATAAAACGGGCCTCTTACTAGTACATGAGCCTCCCAGACTAGCGTAAAGTAAACTGCAAGGGACAACATGAGAAATAAGTTATTATTAAAAAATTAAGCGCCATTTTTTCAATGTAGTACACAAAAGTACAAATTAACTGGTCGTTTCACTTGAATAATCCTAGCAATATCACAGATCAACGTGGCCTAGGTCGTCGACGCGTGACTAGGTTTATAACAAGTAATTTCAGTACAGGAAGTAAGGGTTATATAGCAAGTAATATTAGACCAAGTCGATGACATTCAACCATTTATTTGCAACGGGTCTATGAAAATGGGTGTGAGTTACAGTAGTTTTAGACAATTGCGTTTCGCTTGGCCGCCTGCGTCACGCCGGGTGCAAAACCCTGGTAGCCACCGTGACTGACACTCAGAGGGGAAACTGGTTTCTGCAGTTTTTACTTTTCACGTCATCATTATCTTACTGTCAAGTCAGTCTATAAAACATCCGTACCTACTTGTGTACAAATTTGAAAGTCACTTATGTGGACTTCTTAATGTTGCAGAATAAAATACAATATCAATAGATAAAAGTGATTTGTGTGTCTGTAATATCAAATTAAATGCCAAAATGCAAATGTACGATGCTTAAGCGTCGCAGCCATTAGACCGTTTAGATTTTCGTCTACCAGTTTGTCTAAAAATTTGTCTTCAATGGGTTTCGAAATTGCTTAACTAATAGTGAAACTGATTAAAATAGCAATTGTGTCTTAACTTTTTACATCCATTTCTTTTCGAAAAATTACAGGGTTCGGAAAATATTTGTTGCTGAAGGTTTATTTATACCTTCTGTATAAACTACTTTATAGTCACGAGACATCAACCAGTCATTTGGTTGTTAAGATAAAGCTTGTATGCTTCAAGCTTCTTTGATTGAAGGGCCTTGGCCCCGTCATCATCCAATCGCAGTCCACTCTTGAAAGTAGGCTTCCCCAAGTTCGCATCACACTTTGCAGTCCTTCGCACCTTCTTTATTCAGCAGCTAACAACAACCTTACGTGATCGGGTTGGAGGCTGTCCCATTTTTCGCCTATTGAGATGCGATGGAAAAAAGAGAAAAATCTTCTGTGGTAAAGAAGTAATTTTTTACATTATTTTGAGTATAATTTGAAAAACTAAAATTGAAACTTATATAAAAACTATTTTGAAATGTTTTCACAGAGGCCTATATCTTTGCGATTTTCTGGATGACTGATAAAGTCATCCTTTTCAATATTCTAAAAATATTTTTACAAATACCTAACAAAAATTTGTAAATTGTCAGTCATGAGACTTCTCCATGCACGCCAATTTTCACATCTTTGGCCTAAGTGAGATAATGGGGCGTGATAGCGGTACATAGACACTTAAAAGACATCAGAGTGAGGGTAACATTTTACCAGCGCCTTACAAAATGTACTTAGTCTACAAACTCACTTCAGACAAAGTGATGTTAATGCACAGCTCGTTATGTGCCGTCAGGTGTTCTTGCAGTCTTAGTAGCCATTACCTACTTATAAATGTTTTAATTATATGGTATGAATAAGTACTAGGTAAATAATATGTACATTGCAGTAAATTTTCATCTATATGTTAAAAGAAAGTCGTGTTAGTTACACTATTTATAACTCAAGAAAGGCTGTACCGATTTTGCTGAAAATTGGTAGCTTAGAACCAGGAGACGGACATATGATACTTTTTATCCCGTTGGAATCGGTAGGTGGCGCTGAGATCAGTTCTAGGATCCTAATCACCTGGAACGATCTTCGTGATTTTGTGTATTTGAGTGGGTCCCCGGGTGGTTTAAATTCACTATTAGAACCAGTAGATGGCGGTGGGATCGGTTCCTAAATTTTTATTTTTTCATAGTAGGACAACGTCTGCCTGGGCCATTAGTATTTTATAAATGAAGGTGTTTGTTTTAAGGCTAGTGATTAGTAATTAGCATTGAAAAGTATATAACTATCAAAACGGTTTCTATTTAATAAAAATAATTGTAATTAATCTGTTTGATTTTAATAAATTATTAATTTACTATGAAGTACCTACTTATTATAAATAGTAACATTTTGTGGAAAAAATTAAATGTCAATGATCAAACCACTCATTATTTTTTATCTAAATTTAACTTTATTTTAATATTACATAACTAATAAGGTATATTTTAAAATTGTTTGATCACCGTGTCGGTTATGTTGTCTTCAATAATATTCTAATTTTAGCTAAATTATTACTTATGAGTTTAAATAGCAATGTTTCTGCGAGTCGTGATGCAAAGTACTGTATATATTTTAACAAGTGCAATCGAGTTAGTATTTAATTGTAAGTTGAAATATTATTTTAAAGTATTTTTAATTAACTTTTCTTAGTTTTGTTAGATAGTGATTGTTAAGACCATTATGGTTCGTTAAGTGGAGAAAGTAATTACGTATAATTATTTCTTTATTCTACGTGAAAACCAGTTTATGAGGCATTAAATCAGCTGGGCGAGGGTATGATTTTATTGAACGGACGCACGCATGCGCATTGTGCACTTAGGGGATGGCATTTAATCGACAACCCGGCACAAAATAAACAAGGTTAAAGGCATTGACACTGACCCAGAGCTCCGTTCCAACAAATCCCTCCAACGTGACAGCCGTCCAAACAGGATTAGTGATTTCATTATTTTCGTATCACCTTTTGTGTTAATTCAATTTAGGGATTACCGAGGATTCGCAACGTTGTCTGCCTAAAATCGAAAACAAACAAACTCACGTGTAAAAGAAAGTGTTCGTGATCGGTACGTGTGCAACCAGCGTGACGCTTAGTATGACGGGTCTGATATTGGAATCAGTCGCTCAGTCTTCTCCCTTTCTGACATAGCTCGCTGCGTCATTTTCGTTTGTGAATCGTGAATGTGCTAACGTCGCGAACTATGTTTCGCGTTCAACTTCAACAGCTTGAAATTGTAGGAATTGCAATAATCAGTAAGACCACACAGGACGAGTAATTATGTCACGGTTCATAAATTCATAAGTGTAACAGTATATAGTTTCGAAATAGAGTGTAAAAAGAAAACCGCGTGATGATTGTGATCCGTTCAGCGTGAATGGATAGGGTCGACGCCACGAGATCTGATTTTTCCGGGCGAGCTGGTGCGCCGGCGGAGGCGGTGGCAACGCCGATTGCGCGGCCAGCGAACGTGCTTCAGTCACCCGCGTGCGTGCGCGCCGTGAAAGTCTCTTGTGCGGCATGCGTCCCGTGTCGGCCTCGGCCGCGGGTGCAGCCTCCTTGCACCCGCTCGGCGCCCGCCGCCAGAAGACCGACCTGCACGTGGCGGACCCGGCTGCGGCGCGTTCCAACAGCCCCGCGCCCAGCCTGCGCAGCCAGCGAGCCAAACAATACAGGTGGCCCCTCATCCCATTTACCAACGTCCGTCAACACAAGTACCTACACCCTGTCATTATATTTTGCTTTTGATAGCAGTCTCTACTCTCGTCTCATTTATTGCCTCTTTACGTTAAAGAGTTTCACATGACATCCTTTATTATACACAAAAAAATAACTTTCTTGTGAAAGACTATTTCTGCTCTTTACTTTTCTATACCTTTAATTTTCAATGAGATCTAAATTGCTATCGCTCAGTAAAAGAACATGGTCTGGGTTTTCTGGTTCTGTAATGAACGACCTGTACATTTGAATATTTTCAAGATTTTATAAATTGTAATATTTATAAGATTGTAAATACACCTCAAATTGATGAATTTAAATCTAAGGAAGTTAAATTATTTAAAAACGAAGTACCTAGTTCGATAACATATCTTTGAAGATATAACACACGTTATCTCACATGTCCCGATATCTGTTTTATATGAAAACCATACATTGATTTGGAAAAAAAATGTTTTGTTTAAGTTTTGTTTTACTTATTCAAATCATTAAACTAATAATAAACGTTATAATTTGTACAGCTGTTGATGTCATCTTTCGCCTACATTTTTATTACGGATTAGGTTCTGAGCAGAAGTGTATCGTTGCAACCTTGTTGATGTATCATATTTTGTTTTGTGTGCAGAAAAGCCTCGTGGCTCGTGGTTAACTCGGCCAAACAAACACAAGGCCAATTGAGAGGCAGCTGTTTGCGATTTCATATTTAAAACTAGAGACTTGAGTCATTCATACTAAAACGATGCATAATATGCAAGACACTTATTACACCAAGGATACTTATTTGACTTTGTCCGGTATCCTCTTAGGTTCTATATACTGCTTCATAACGGAGAAGTTAAATCATGAAAATACTAAACATTAGGAATAGTTACAATACGCGTAATTGTGGTAAAGGTAATTTTTAGCATGTGGAAACGATACACGATACAGAGGTCTTGAAAAATCATATGACACATAGAAGGTACAATGTGAAAATGTTCGCTTGCAAAGTCTAATAAAAAAAATCCTCTCTCACAGTGGTGAGCTAGCCTCAAAGCTTTTAAAAATACGGAGTGGAAAAGTCAATAAAGTAAAATAAAAGATTATATGGGGTGTTTTGAGATAAAATACAATTTCGATTAAGGTTTCAAAGTTCGTAAGGTGGTATCAATGGGCGCACGCTACCATTTTACGAACGATACACACTTGGCTGATCTTTGGCTTAAGTACCACTAGTTTCCTGAACTGCATAATTATTAGAGCATTTATTTATATTATTTTAACCTTGTTTTTAATTTTGGATAATTTTGTACAGCACTTATATAGTAATCTCCTCCAAACTTAATGACCTTTTTCGATTAGTTGCAGTAAGCTGCGTAGTAACTAATTTACTATGAAAACAGTTCATTGTACAGTCACCTGTTGCTAAGCGGCTTGTGACAGACGTACAAGCACATACGCGTACTGAAGAATCGACGACTTTATTCGACCATATGTCACCACGTACACGACTTATCGCAGGCAAAGTAGTACGCGTATTTTTCACACGTCCATCACCCATATTAGTTGGGAATATATTGTACATGTGTGTGTTCATTAAAAGATAATTAAAAATTATAGAGGTTAATAAAATCAATTGAAGTAAACTATATACTTAAACCAAAATTGTAATAAGTGTAGATTAATTTTCTCTGCCTAAAGCTACAGAGAACAATGCGTGGTAATTTGTATTCATATGCAGCAGAACTTTTATGGCCAGAAATCGTCAAAACTAGATCTATGAATGCTAAAATTCCAATACAGTATTTTTTTTTGATAGACTTATAATTTAATTGACCGATTTTAATATAAAATATTTCTAGGAAGTAATAAGTTTTTCCCGCAATAAAAATATCTATGACACTTATACGAAAGTTTAATATTTTATTTCTTTAACGAATCGCCTAACCCTACCGATGAAATTGTAATATATATATATATATATATATATATATATATATATATATATATATATTTATTGCATTTACATTATATACAGATAGATATATTCATTTGTAATCGAGGAATTAAGAATACTATAAGGAAGTTAATAATTAACATTTGTTCATAATAACTGACCATTTGTAATTTCCATTGTTACATTTTCCATTTCTGTAAAAGGTAAACACATTTCAGCTTTGTTCAATTTTGTACCTTTCTTACACGCTCTATTGGACATTGCAAATTTCGTAACCGGATATTAATGATTTTCTTTAACCTGCCTATAAGGTTATAACTATTTTGTAATTCTGTAACAAAATGCAACACCGTTGAAATATGAAACGTACAAAACTGTATCAAAATTTAACGTACAGTATACACGCAAACCGTTTCTAAATCTAAATGGACCGCTCATAATTTTTATTGCGAAATCAACGAATTTTTATACTAATTAATACTGTTCTCAGTTTTGTGAATTGTAGAGGTGCAATTAAATATATTTCACAGTGTATCTCGATGACGTAAGGTAGCAAGTACTGGGCTGGTACTGTTTAATGTTCACTGGAAGTGGTCAAGATCTTATGTAATTAAAATTATTTTGAAAGTTCCGCGTTATAAATAATGCGAAATAATTGTTGCTTCTTCATACATTTACATAAATATGGTTTTATATTATTTGTGTGTATAGCCAGTGCCAAACATAAATGAATAAAGCAAACAAGTACCAGGCGAAAGCCGGACTAAAATAACACCCCATTTCAGAATCAGTCAAATTGTAGCTCTAATCAACAAAGTTCTTGTACTTACATACATACATAACTTCACGCCAGGTCCCTTGCGGGGTAGGCACGACCAACAGAGCGCCATACAGGCTTATTCTTACACACCTCACTTGCTTTTTTTTCCTTTTTTTTCCTGTGTTAACGAAAAATGTTACATTGCACTACACAATTGATTAAAAAAAATTAAAACATACATTTTTTAAATTAAAACATTCAATGAATATAAATATATATCAAATACTACAAGTTTCAAGTGCATTATGGTCAAAATCTTAAGAACTTTATAAGTTATAATGTGCTCTGTTGTAATGCAATGGAAATTAAAACTATCACCAAATTAGGAGCTGTTCATACATAACATACAGAATATAAGAAAAATATACGTATCTTAAAATCAAAACTACACAACCAAAGTAAATTCTTCAAGTTTCCGCTAAAACCCCCGTAAGAAATGTTTCTCGCCTTTCCCCGAGGAAGTCCCCGTGCCAAGCCCTTTTATCGCACTTAATTCATGTTATTTTGTATGACCATTTATTACTACGCAATTAATATAATTACAAACTATTAATATAATTTTCAGGCAGTCATTTCAAACTGTTTGAAATAATGATAAAAAAGAAACAAATTTTTATTTAGTAAGTTTCGTAATACACGACCTTGCATAATTATGCTTTACCATTACAAAGTGCATATTCAAACTGTATGAAGAGAGTTGTATACTCATAGATAAAAAATAGGTACCTATAATACGGCCGGGGTAACTTGGCAAATGTGAACATAGGCTCTGCGAACTTTAGAGCATGTACACTCGTGTGATGAGTGGGCATATGACTCGTCAGTGAATACAATTGGTCGCCCTTCATCCCTGTATTTTTTCATTGCTTTGTACTAGTTGGTCACTATATTTTCTTCACGAGTTTACATGCGCTCTAAAGTTCGCAGAGCCTATGTTCACATTCGCCAAGTTACGCCGGCCGTATTATACTTAGGAAAATTTTAAAGCCATCCTATTTATAAACTATACTATTATTTTATTTTTAAAATATCATCATCAGAATATTTGTAATAATTATTTAAACAATAATATTCCATTTGACTCGTTTAAGTTATGACACCATGAGTGGCTATTCTCGTGATTAATCTAATGGAGTTTTTATAAGATAATAAAAGGTGTGTCATTTAACTTGACTGTCAACTACCTTATTACTATGTGCTGACGGTGAAGTAAATAGAACGAAATCTGAACATCGAGATCAATCCGTTACCTACTTTATAAGTGGTTGTTGTGCTAAATTATTTTACGAGAACTTATCACTATCACGCTTATCTTCCGTGCAGGAACGGTGAAATACAATTTCCTGCGTCCGGGCGGTCTGTCGTGAGAGGCGACAAAAACACCCTACAGCCAGAAGGCAGGTTATTTGCCCGGGTGGGCGGCTACTACCACTGGTCATATGCCGCCATAACTACCTTCAGTTGTATTCCAGCATTAGTGGCCAGGTTTCAGGCTCCCTTTAGAGAACGGCAGCACATTGGAAGCACCTTTGGTATTCCAAATGTCTATAGGTGATGGTAACCACTTTCCATCAGGTGAGCCATCTGCCTGGCTGCGGAATTCATGCAATAAAATAAAAAGTACTCTGCTGCACTCGAAAGTTGCTAAATCCTGAACTGAAAATAAAAATGATTGACGGAACACTATGACTGAAAACCCACATAAAGAGGTAGTAATTCTGTGTACCTGTCGCCCTATTTCCTTAATTAATTTGTAAAGGTGAGTCATGTTCACGCCCTGTGACCTGGGCGCCGGGCGCCAGAAATGGAATCAAATAACTGCTACTGTGATATTATCGCATCATAGTATTAGAATCATAAAATAAAGATATAATATAACACATTAAAGTACCACATTAATGATATACAAATGTTGCATAGCTCATGGCCTTCGATGATGGTTTAAGATCGCCTTACGAGTACCTACCTATCTGTGGGAGAAATATACAGTTGCATCAATAAAATCATTTTAGCTACTGGCTCTCTCAAATACGACGGTATGTCCGACACATCCCATAGAACGTAACCTGTAGCAGTGTCTTATATTTGACCTATGAATTACTCATACATATAAATTGTAATTATATAGAAATAAATTAAATACGTAATAAATAAATACGTAAGGGCATTCTTTTCACTACTCTTAACGCAAAATAAAACTTTCCCAACACTCAAACCTACCACAGGCTGACAGTATTGGTGTATTGGATGATCGTATGTCTTGACATAAATATTCTGATACATCATAGATCATGTCAATTTTTATAGTTTGTGATGATATGTGGTAAGGCAAACTTGTGATTTTTTTTATTTGATTGGCTAGCAGCTATCGTCGCCTTGTATTATTAATATTAAACGAATTATTAAACAGAGTATATGTAAAATAGTTACTCAGATAGTTGAGAAAATCAAATTCGGTAGTTACAGAGCAAAGCAATTGGCCCTTTTGTGTAACGAGCAAAATACTTAGTATTTGTAGCAGCAGCGCATTCGTAGCACCTTTGTTGCAAATGTCCATAGGTGATGGTAACCGCTTTCCATCAAGTGGGCCATCTGCCTATCTGCTGAACTTCTGCAATAAAAAATAAAATGCAATAATGTATACACTGCAAACCTCACTTCGTATATATGCAGTCTGATAACATGATAAACTCTCGTGTTATATATACCAATCATGTAAGTCAGGGTTCTGGGACAGTGTGTAGCGAATTAAGCTGATCTGGTGACTCTGTTTAAATCGGAGTGGTGTAGTAAGATAAAAGTGTAGAAATTTTTAGCTAGGCCACTTCGTCTACCCTCTGTGTTTTAATAAGCATTTTAGCCCTTCTATTTGTTAGATTCAGGTAAACAAGCCAACATCATGTTTCGTTTGAACAATAACCTATATGAAGCACAAGTTTCTAGTATTCAAATGTTGTCTCATTTATTGACATTTCATAACATTTGTAGATCGAGGACCCATACTAGTTCTACTAGAATAATATATTTCAGTAATAAAATAAATTAATTTTCGACCTTACGATAAATATGTTTTTATCCATTTAAATTGATTAAATTTGTTTTCTAACAGAGGCCAGGAAACTTCTACAGGCAATACTATACAACAACAATTGAAAGCAGTTTCCACAAATTGTAATTATCCTTGTGTTATAAGATGTTGATGTAATACGCTGTTTATATTTACAACGCTTAATATTTTTCCTAATATGAATATTTGCTACTAGGTCGCGTCCATCCATCTGTCTGCACTACTCTACGACGATGCTATTGCAACCTTCACTATGAACATACATACGAATATATTTAAAAGGCATATATTAATGTAATATAGTTATAGATAGATAGATAATTAGATATGTAAGCAAATTATTTATTAGTAAGATATGCCCGCGAATTCGGCCACGCTTGACTTGAAATTCCCGCGTGATTCTCCGACTACAAAGTATCACAGCATTTAAAACAGATTGTAAGCTATCGTTTTAGTGAAAACTGAGCGGGATAAGCTAATTCGTATGCACTCGAAGAACTATAAACCGCTCTCGGGAAAATTCGAGCGGGATTCTCAGGATAAAAAACACACTTTTTATTACATAAAATTTGCTGTCGATCAGTAAAAAAATCACTTTTGAATTAGATTTTTTTAATTTGGCCATTTTGAACCATCACCAAAAAATTCCCGCTGGAACGAGATAAAACTGGAGCAGATTTTCAAAACAAATTCTTAGATTTAAAATATACGTTACAGTTTATACTGGAAATCCTGCGGGATTTTTTTCTGGAATGGTTTGAAGTTTTATCGGATGCATAAAAATGAGCTTATTCCGACACAGTTTCCACTAAAATGATAGCTAAGACAAATTCTGCAATACTTTGTGTCCCGGTAATTCGCGGGAATGGCAAGTTACGCGTGGCCGAAGTCACGGGCATATACTTGTACATAATACTCAGTAATCATAAGTTTAATGTATTTTTAGTATAAATAATCCGCCATTTTTATCATAGGAATAGAGAATGTTCAAAATCAAGAATATGTTGGCTTTTGTTGAAAGCAGGACCCAATAACATACAACGTGCTTTTAGTATCTATTAAATTATTTCATTTATTCAGAGCATTTTGAAATATATTAGTGATGAGAAGAAAGTGAAAGGGTCCATATATGGCGTTACTGTTTCATTGATAGTGATGTAATACTTAACAATCCCAATGACAAAAACAGTTTAAGTGATCACGTCTTCGGAATTCCTTATTATGCGTGGACTAAAAAATAAGGCTAAGTGATTCTTTTTTATGTGGTAATATTAGATAGATAAAAAACACTTTATTGATCACCAAAATAAACAGATATAAAAACAAAATGCATAATTACAATACCTCTTGGCAAATCAACAGGCGGCTAAAAGCGACCTCTTCCAGGTAACCTAGCTTAAAAGAAATTCTTAACTAATCTGGCGATGTAGGTGGACCCGAAAAAAGATAGGACTGTACAATTTAAATATACTTACCTAATTTTTTAAATTTAATACATATAATTATAAATATAATAGTAATATATATATATATATATATATATATATATATATATATATATATATATATATATATACGTATATACAAAATAATAATAAATATATTTGTTAACATTACATGTGACAAGCATTTTATAATTACATATATTACAATAAATAAGTAAATGTTTAATATATTAGACATATTTATTTAGAGACAGATAGTGCTTTCTAAGGGAGTTCCAAAATGTAGGTAATATTTTGTCGTCTGACGATTCGCAACGCATTCCAGAGTTTGACAGTTTAATATTCAATATTGTATGTGGAAAAATCCTTAAAAACTGCCGATAATAGACATTTCAATAGCGATTTGTATAACGTTTGGACTTTATTGTCACCAGGGCCAGTTTGCCGGTACGCACCGCGCGCCTGCTCCAGCGATCGCGCACCCAGACGCCGTCGGAGATAGGGGTCAGCGAGGGCAGTGCGTCGCCCTCGCCGGCGCCTGCCTCACTGCTCCAGGATGTGGTTGATATCAAGACACTGCTGCTGCAGCTCAAGCGGGTCTTACAGGAGGTACGGGAACTTTAAATCCATTTTGTTATTTTTCTCATAACTCATAGAACTGTTTGCGCGAGTATTAAGTAGCATGATTATTAGAATTTTAAAAATATTCATTTAAGGTCCGATTTTCCATTCATCATATAAAATAATGAAGCATATTATAACTTGACTGAATATTAAAGTGAATCAATTGAATTATTATTATGTATAAATAACTGTCATTTTCAATTTCTTTATCTTACCTTTAATCAACTTTTATTTGGTGATGAGAAAAACAGAACTAAGGGCCGCTTGCATAACGATCGCCTTTAAATAAAATCAGTTAATTATATTAAACTGCCTAAATACGTTTTACACAAAACGTACTGACAGTTCTTTAAACATATTTAGCGGCAAATTTTGCATTGTGCAAGACGCTAATTGTATTTAAGGCCGTCAAATATGTTTTGTTTCTTAAATACATTTCAGCAACCTTATGCAAGCGGCCTTAAGTGTTATTACAAGTTCTAGTTTAAAAAAAATAGTAGTAATATTTATCGGTCGCCATGGTCTACTGGTCTAAGCGTTGATCCGTCTAATTCACTGAAATTTCATAAACGAAGTTTCCTGTGTTTATTGTTAGCGATGTTTGATATTGGCTCCAGAGTAATCCGTTATATATTTTCATATCACAAGCATGACTTGCTTAGCTTAACAAGACTTATATAATTTATAGTTTTATAGTTACATTAATATAACAATGGGCGAATAACTATACCCGCGTTATATCTAGAATTGTAAGCCCCAAGTCATCCAAAGTAATGAATCCATACAATTATAAATGTGAAAATAAATTGGTTTACATATTTGTGCCTATGCATTTTTTTCTTTACGGCGCGGCGTTATATAAAATTATGAATGTAGGTTATTATGTATTGCACATAATTTTGTGTGTTTTATTTCTTGTCTGGATTTTACTGCGAGCGAATGCATGGATAGCTATAGTATGAAATAAATAAATTTGATCCTCGAGTCTCTAGCAGAGTGACGTTCGAACATACGCGAGGAACTAAATTGAAGAGAATCAACTAATACTCTGAACAATAGACATATAGGCGAGCCAGACGGATCTGTGCTCAAAATGTTTGCCTAATATTACTTGCTTACCGCTAAATAGCATAATTTCTATTGAGGTATCATTTTACATTAAGTAAGAATAACGTGTTATCCCCAAAAAATTTAATATGCACCGTGTCTAAAGGACGAAATTGTATTAATTTCTCGTTTTAAATATATCACATTTTTCTTGTAAATAAAGTTTATATGTTAAAATACTATTTCTAATAATTGTTAGAAAATTATCAAACGTATAATGCGTAGTATTGTTAATTTAAGATGAACAATTTGTAGGGCGCATGCGTTAAAAGAATAGGAACTCTGTTTACTTTCTAACATAACAATTTACAAATAATAAAATAGTGTGTAAATTGGTACTCATATAATAACAGCCTATAAACATCCCATTACTGGGCTCGAGTCCCCCATTTTTACGGTAAGAGGCTGTAAACCCACCAGGCTGCTTGGCGGGTTTAACGGTAGTCAATACAGATTTATCGTAGACCACCAGTCTTTTATTGATCGTTGAACATTTGTAAGAGTTTTGAACGGTTTCTAATCGTGTAAAAACTTAGAACATAATTATTCTTGATCTTAAATCTATTCTTGATAATTTGTCGAAATATCAGGTAACAAACACATAAACGCAAAAATACGTAGACAAAGTCTTCACAAAGTGGCAACATGTTATGGTGACATCACCATGATTTAAACGATTTTTATAAAATATCCGTATGCTAACTTAAAATTTAATGAATGCTCGACTTCCTAGAAATACTAAATAACTTCGAATTTCTAATTAACAATTCTTAAAAATCATAATTGAGCACATAATTGCAATTATTGTATTAAATTGAAGAACATTATATCAATGTCTAATTAAACTGTAGCAAAGATAAAAATTGTGAAACAGTCTGATGAAATTTTGGCAAGTTTAATTTTAGCAATGTCAGTGTTGGTTAACATTGCAATAAAAAGTTGCAATCGTCGTATTTTCTTGAGAACATAAAACCTTTGTTTTTATATCGTGTCCTGTTTCACTTCGATGTCTTTACATTTGAATGTATAATTGGTTCTCTTTTTTATGAATATTTCAATAGAAATTATGAATAATTCCATGTTCCGTTTAGCTTGTGTTGTGTTCTAGGCCTGAGGAATGAGCATGTGTAATTAATATGTAGAACGAAAAGTAATTTGCTGTGGACCTTATTTATTATAATACCGTTAATAGTATTTATAATACATTATTTCTTTTTTTTAACAAAGTAATAAAATAACACAACTTTATTCTGTTAAGAAATATAATTTATTATGTAGTTAAGATGCCAGGTCAGTAATTACGCCGTTCTTAAAATAAGTAGTTCACCACCATTTGAAGAAGCGCAATATAATATGGCCTTACTAAGAATTTATACTGCTAGGAAATTATAACAAATTTAGTTATATGATATATCATTCTAGTTATAAAATTAAATTTTAATACGTAACAAATGCCTCTGCACTCAAGTAATCCAAGACTTTTGGTGATGCAAATGTTCATAGGCGGTGATAGTCATGCTCCATCACATGAGCCCCCAGCCGGTTTACTGTACATGAAATGTAAAACATCTTAAACTTAAAAAAATTTACACACGGTTACGCTTTTTAAAATTTCAAATCTATATTCCTTGGAAGACATCCCGTAACAATATACATACATAATATGAGATTATATACAACCATTTTTATCTACAACATGGGATAGATAGATCATCCCATGCTCTTAGAAAGAAAGTACATATTTATTAGATTAGATAGGTTTTATAATAATCGATTAATTTTCTTCTCTCTCGTAATCTTTGAATACCGGGAAAACGAACTGAGTTTTCGCCAAAAATGGTTAATGCGGTCACCACATCATTGAAAGTATATATAATATTATTTACGATAATCTATTAATTCGCAGACCCTTTTTTTTTGGCCAGGGGAAATCCGCTTGAGGACTAAGCCGCGACAGGCACAGAAGCCTGGGGGATGCTCGTGACCCTGGTGAGACAGTGTGGGATTCACCAGATCGGGGGGTGGCACTAGCGTGCCCGGTCAGAACGGGAGCCACGCTATTGCCACTCCCCACTTAGGGATACCCACTAAAACCCCTGGGTGTTCCGTCCTGCGCCTTTTGCCAGGGCTACGTGTATGCGGTTTTCCCAACTCCGCTACCCTGGCAGGCGTGGGCCCCGCTCACTGAGCTTCTTCCAATGCCGGGGGAGCCACTCCCCCGGCGACGACTGGGTCTTTTCGGCGTGGGGCGGTCTGTAACGCGCCCCACGGGAAGAGAGATGAGCGCGCGCGGAACACTCGCGCTCTCATCTCGACGGCATGTGCGGGTGAGTGAGAACCTCTATACCCCTAGAGGCCCCACCCGCGCCGCCCGCTTACGGTGGCCGAAGGTCTAAGTCAGACCTCCGGCGCCGACGCGTCCTCCTTTGTCGGGAGCGGAGCAGGGAATTACGCTCACGCTCCCATTCCGCCTCCTCCTTCGCAAACATGACTTGCTCGCAGAAGGAGGAGACGGCGTCGCATCCGGTGGAGCTCCCGACCATGGTGCGTACCACGGCCGGGAGCGAGGTGTCAAGTCCGGTATGGGCGACGAGCTCTCGGCGCTGCTCTGTCCAGGCTGGACACTCCTGGAGTGTGTGCAGCGCCGTGTCCTCGTCGCCCGTGTCACAGTGATGGCACCCTGACGTTGCCTCGCGGCCGAGGCGACACAGGTACCTTCCGAAGCAACCATGCCCCGTCAGGACCTGTGTCAGCCTGTGAAGGTCAGGGTGCCGTGACTTCGTCCAAACCAATTCGCAGACCCTGAAGTAAGAATAAAGAACATACCACTTAAAATATAATAAACAAATATTTAAATATGGATGGGATTGTAACAGTTTTTTATAGATATATTGACATGTTCATTTTTACCTACTAAGATAGTTAACTATTCTTCTCAAAACGCGTATTCGAAATATTATTTTCATGTAACACTTTTTCTTATAAATATAGAAATATTTACAAGAAAAAGAATTTTTACTTATTTAAAAAAAATATATAACCTTTAGCAACATACCCTTAATTTCATTTATTATAAACAAGTACCTTATTTCGATGGATAAACCGTAAATGATATTACTGAATTGCGCATAATTTTTTTGTATTTCAATATAGGATTTATTAAAAATACGTATTGATCTTACAATGAAAATTTTAATTTTTGTCATTGTTTACAAAAGAAATATTTGAAAGTTATTCACGTTTAAAAGAAATCTATTCAATTAAGCTACAGTATTTTTTTCAATTGTAATAAATGTATATGCATTATTTGTGTTGCTTGCTTTACTTTTTGTTTTTGCGTGTTTGTAACATTGTTGTTTCTTTGGTTGCATCGCCTTGTTTGCCGCACGCAGCCCGGGGAGGAGCATCATTCGATGAGTGTAAGTATAGCCTTCGCAGTATGCCGTTTCCATATGAAATTTATACTATATTTTATACTCCATCGAGGTTTCGCCTACGTAAATTTCGAATCCATATCCCCCGGGAAGAATTTCATTTTACGAGATAAAGAGAGATGATTAAAAAATAACCGTGGACAAAGTTTTAGGTCTTGTACCTAATCGAATAAAAGAACCATAAACTATGTGCATGCTTTAGGCCTTCTCCGTGTCAAAAGAATACAGGTTATTTTTTTAAGTGGGCCTTCATGGCCAAATTCTAAACTGTACGAAATAGAAAAAAACACTTAGTCTCAAGGCCGATTTTGATGAAAAGTATAGTGAGATCAATAGATTTTTAAAAAACCTAATAATGCCATTTTAGTTTTAATCAAAATCAGCTTCGAGAGTCCTTTGAATGTTTTTGGATATTTAGCATAGTTTAGTTAGGATTTGGTCCTAAAGCCTCACTTGAAAAATTCATCTATATATCAAATACAAACAAAGAAAGAAACTTTCACATTTATTATACATGGACATAGAAGAATAATGCTAGTACATGGAAAAGAAAAAATAAGTTCGAAAGAGCCCTCAAATCCCTGCTTCTAAGAAATCGTCTCGATGATTGAATATAAAACCACCATTAAAACTTTCAACTATCGTGTAAAATATAATTAATAAAATAAATAAATAGATTAATAAAATCTTAAAAGTCTCTTTTAAATTTCATATTTTAACAGAGTATAGATAGATACTATATAAATAAGTTTTGACAGAAGTAACGCACAAGAAATGCAATGAAGCGTTAACCAAGACATCTAGCCAGTAAAGTAGACTATTATTACTATTAGTCTAAGAAACATATTTAAAAAATCGATCATACCAATCATAGCAATAGCATTCTTCTTCCATGTTACGGTGGACCATGTCCGAAAATTCTTTGTGCGAAATTGTTTCATATTTCTATTTAGTTGCACGGTAAATATAGTTTAAATCTTTTAAATAAAAAATGTATTTTGAATTATAAATTGGTTAAATTTTAATAATGACAAATATATTAATATTACATTTCGAAAATGTAAATCAATGAATGAAGTAAATCCTTGGGAACTTTATGATATTTACCCTGTACGTTTCTAAACGTTTGTGCGTAAGTTACTTAGTATTAATATTTCTGAATTCCCCGCATTCACTGGAATTCACACAGCTCTATAATAAGTAATAATAATGTCATAAAAATATTTATGATTAACATGACATTGTATTTTATTATTCAGTTAAATCTTAAGTAAAACTTAAATCTTTTGTTTCCTTTGTGCTGCTTGTCTCGCTGTAGCTGGTACCTCTCTTTAAATTTTATTGACCCATTGTATTTATTTTATACCTTCAAAATAGCGATGTGCAATTCCGATGTGTTTAAACAATCGAATGGATCGCAGTCGATTGCGATCTACTTAAATTATTATCGAGTCAATAAGCGACTGGAAAAATCGATATTTTCAATTAACTTATTTTACTCGCAGGCCGGATTAGAAACAAGATAGTCGTTACTCGCACAAACAAATCATGTCGATTTATCGACGTTTCCCTTGATTACAATACTTTATTTAGATATGCGATAATACAAGTAAAAATACCTATACTATCGAAACAATCGATTTAAACATTTCGACATCGCATTCGCTAATTCATTGGTAATGTGGTATATTATGTTTAACAAAAACTTCAAAATGCCTATTCTAACCAATAACTAAGGTACATTTATTTCGCCCATATGTCGTGCTGAAAATAGCAACGTTTGTAATTAAATTCCAAATACCGTCAAATGTAAGTAAACCATTACTACTTACAACTCAAGCTTTTCATTAACCATTTTAGGCGCGTATTTTACTACCGCTGATTACATAAGTAGTTTTTCTTGATAAAACCTAGATCCGTGGTTTTACATACATCAAAATTATTTTATATTATACTATAAGATATTCGTATATTTTTAATTACTTTGCGAGTTATGTTACACGTTCTTTATAATGTTACAGAGCGAAACTCTCGACCCGTTGCTGGCGGCGTGCGCGGAGAGCCCCGCGCGCGGCAACGGGCGCCGCCCCCCCGCCTCGCCGCTGCACCCCGACGCCTGCGCAGAAATGCGACGACAGATACTCTATTTACAGGTAATAAATATTAATATAATACTTTTTTTTTATTGCGAAGCCGGCAATCAGGCAGTCCATCTAACTAATAATAATCGACAGACAAAGATATTGAATATCATCATACTTTTCCACTTATAAGTTTTTTTTTTTAAATATATATTTGTATTGCATTTTAGTTAGACAACCATCTTTATAAATTGTTTGTACCCATATAAATCTATAATATAAATACAACTAAAAGGAAAAGAAAACACTGTAAAACACATACAATCGGTCCAGCCCGACCAGTTAGTTAGATATTACTGTAACTAAAATTGTATTAAAAAAATTGTGAAACACTGGTTATACATACTTTTTACTGAAAAGGAAGCCAGTGTTCACGAACTCGGGTTCGTAATATTTATTTTGTCTTGGAAGTTTAGTCTGAATGAAATATTAACAAAGTAAATTAAGGACAGTGTTTAGAATTACACATTTTATGTTTTTTTTTATTACCTAGAGTTAAAATCATTACAATTCTGAACACGTTTGTTTATGTTTCAATTAGTAAAGTTAAGGCGTTAATTGTTGTGGAAAATATTACAGAGTCAGCTAGAGGAGCGCGATCGACTGGTGCGCGTGTTACAGCAACAGATGCTGCGGATGGCTGAAAGCCATGAGCCGCGGACGGATGACACATGTAACGTTGCCACGCAAACAGATCGGGTGAGTAACGAATATAAAACTGGATCTAAACACCTACCTACTTACCTCAAATGGTGTACGCATTTGAGTTATCCAATTTTATAGACAGAAAAAATATAAAAACAATTTTTCTCTTACAATGTAAATTCCAAGTGTAGCTGAATCAGTCGTAATTGCTTAAGTTGGTCAAAAGACAAACTAAACTAAACAATTTGTATAAATACCATTGAATTATGGTACAACTAATCTAAATGCTATGTAGAATAGTACTTTCCAGTATATTTAAAATTATACACATCAAGTTTTGGCACTTGTTTTATCCCGAAATTGTAGATTCGAATTTTGTCCGCACTTCGGCAGTGTAGATAATAAATAACAACGCGTTGTAGGTCACGTATAGAACACATTTTAGCATAATTGTCTGCACAACGGAATACTGATTCGAAAATGGTGAATACGATTACGACAAGCATACGCCAGGTGGTAGGCATTTGCCGGACTGGATGGCTACCACCCCTGGTCTAAAGTACGTCGCCATAACAACCTTGATTTGTGTTCCGGCATTACTGACCAGGTTCCAGTCTTCCTTAAGAGAGCAGCAGCGAATTTGAAGCACCTTTGGTGTTGCAAATGTCCATAGGCGATGGTAACCGTTTTCCGTCAAGTGGGCTGTCTGCCTGTCTGCTGACCTCCTGCAATAAAAAAAGCATGACAATTCAAGCAGAAGAAATTAAAATTATGTTGCTGTTATTATTTTTTAAGAGATGAAATACGGTTGAGATTGTAATATCTCGTAGGCTTTTCTTTCCATATTATAAAAATAAAGGTGAGGTTAACCTTCGTTTCATTGGATGTTTCAGTTACGGCCGCCAATGGGCTCGACGCTAACGAGTTCTGACAATTCCGGATTAGTGAGGTAACAACATCCTTTGAACTAATTACTTGCCCCACACGAGTATTTACTGCCTTCCCCTTATGATACTTCTTACATTACATACATGACTTCAGACTAGTTTTCATTCTTAATTTGGAACAGCTACATCCAATATATTTATTTATTATTATTATTTATTGTTTTAGGTTACTCTTCGCTTCGTTAAAATCCATTATAAGAACATTACGATCATCATTTATTACTTCAATATATATAGTACCCATAATGCCTGCATATTACTTCTCACAATGCAAAGATCACTGCAAATCCATTGTACAAAATACCATCATCACTACTCAAAATTTCACTTCACGTCCTGAAGTTTCCAGATGGGTTATTTTCTTTAAAAAATATATGGATAAGAAAATGATATTTGCACCGACGTCTATGTGTAGAATTACTCTAACCATCAGCCCTTATTTTACGGGTATCTTCATTTAGTTCCTTACATGTATGTTCATTATATTCATTTACATCTATTTTTAAATCAAAGACATTTTCAATTATTTGACGAAGATTTATCTTAAACTTCGGCAAATTTTGTAGAAAATCTAAAAGTTTAAGGATTTTCGAGATATTGACTTTAAGATATTTTCATTTTATCATTTTCATCATCATATCGTCTCCTTCCAAATGTTCATTTTGTTCTAATTTCCTCACATGCTGCTTTAAATTTCAATTGGATTTCGGTTGAAAAAAAATATGGATTCGGACGATGGCAGTTTTCACTTGGGTGGATCGAGGGTTCGTCCGTCGGATCAGGTAGCGTGGCTAGACTGCTTGCTCGCAATTTGCCTCTTGTGTTCCGTTAACGTGATGTGTTTGTTGCATCTTTTATATCAACCCAATGGAGATACGGTATTCCCTATCACTAATAGTAGGGACATCGATGAATATTGTCACAGAATTTTCAAGTGATCGTATATTGATGATACCGTTATGAGCATGTTTCAGGAGGCTGTTAAGATAAGAACTTGCTAAAAAGCGAGTTAAAAATAACTAACATCTTTTCATATCTGTACGCTAGAGACAACATTGATGCAATTTTCTCTCTGAATTTCATTAAAAAAAAACTGATTAAACACGTTCAGATTAAATACACAACATAGTAGAGTTTTTGGAAATCACGGTTTCTCTTTTAACTTATTAAAATATTTAAGTGGAATTTTAATTAATTAAAGTGCATTTATGAAAAATATTAAAAATAACTGATGTTACGGTACCAGTTTTTGTTACTAAAATGCTAAAATAATTGACTGTGAATAAAGGATCAAATCCGAAAAAAGTGCTTTAAAACAGGTATTAATATATAAAATTAAAATACTTGTATACAAATTACCTAAAAAGCATGGGTTTTATGCCATGGTTGTTTATAATTGTGTGGTTTAAGAGCGCAAGGATGGATTGTCTTAGTTTAATTTTATAATAAATAGCCTTGTGTTTGTTTGGAGTGTTTTAAAATTGCAGAGACACTTGATAAAACTTACTCCTCTGTGCCTACTTACAGACTTAGTAATGTAATATACTTTGATTATGTAACTTGTCTCTGTGTTACACGCTGCCTCATCAGAATATAAAGGTGAGATGTCATTTACATTACCCACAATCATTTCATAGTATGACACCACAAACAATACTTAATCATGACTTATAATAAAAATATATCATCAACTAAAAGCTCCATACACATCTCAAAATGATCACAAATAGTAGGTATATACAAAAAAATCTTGAACTATTAGGATAAGATTCTTAAGCTTGCATCCACATCTGTCTTATAATGTTGATATGGTCATACGGCCTCTATTATCTTGCAAACACATGTTAATATTATCGACAGTTTGGACTCTTGAGATGTAACTTAACAGATAACGGATTAGATTCGGATGCAAGCTAAGACCGTATATATAAAACTGTAAATCGTCAATTGTTCATAATTTAAAAAAAACGTTTTCTGTAACGTATGCAAGGAAGAACGACTTCAATTTTAATGTCCAATATAAAACTTGCATTTTGGTAAATGATAGTTTATTTCTATTCTACAGTTGGAATGAACAAGCTAGCGCGAGGAAGCTGCCGTCGTATAGTGAAGCACAAAAGACTAAAAGACCTGTCACCAACGGGACTGTAGTGAAATGTCAGTGCAGTGGGAAAAAAGTGAACGGAATTATCGGGGACGACAACGGAGTAAAAGACAAACGAACAGACGTGCACCTCAAGACCAATAGCCGGGTCGGATCTAAATACCTCCAAGCTCTGGCAAGTACTAATATTGAGAACAGACGTTATGTCAAACGGGACTCCTCTGTTGGATCGAACGAACGAAAGACACTGTATTCGAACAGATCCCGATCGATTGAGAACTTTACACATCATCAAACGTTTTCAACTAATGAATCAAGGTTAGCAAAGAATGCTGTTATAGAGGAGCCTGTTGTAAGACATCATACGTCTTATGGCGACTTGTATAGTGGACGCATTAGTAGTAGGGAAAGTGTCACTGGACAAAGACATAGTCCAGGTTTGAACGGGCATTCTACTGATACGGACTATTCATCGACGGTGGATACAAGTCGTTGCCTTCATCAATAAATTGCAATTCCCAATCGCCTAAGAAAATCAGTGGCATTCCAAGAAGATCAATCGAACAGAGGTTCCTTGCTACTAAACCAGTTAAAGCGAGCGCTATATAAAGGCTTTAAAGATGACGAAGGAAACAGCAATCTTCTTACTGAACAGCTTCAAGTAAAAATATCGTACATTAGCGCTGACTGGCTTGAATTCTTTTATATTGCAGGAGTTATTAAACTGTTATTTTTGAAGACTTTTTCAAACCCATTCAATCTCTAAACGGAGACATCATCCATTAGGAAGGTCGGCGGTTTAAACAGACTTATCAGACTTGGAGCGCTGTATTTGGATTGAGTGAAGTACCTACCATGACTTCTGGAGCTGATTTTGATCATAACATTTCAGAACAATTTTTAAATGTGATTAAAAAGTTACTTCGATAACCCCTATTAGATTACGTTCTATTTAAAACAATTATTAACATAATTATTTGATGAGATGAAATATATATTATTAAACATCAGCTTTATTCCTCACGGAGAAATTAATTCCAAACCACATATTTCACTTATTAGTGAATTGATTTGTTTTAGCTATAGCTTGTTACAATTTGAACATCTAATCAAAACATACTCCTTAAAAAGCTATTTCTGGCATTGTAATAGTTTCTTTCATTGCAATCAATTTTAGCTCTAGGAAGTAATGTTTCGTTATGTACAATCACTTTGTTAATCAGAAATATTGGACGAGCTTTTGGTTTTGGTTTGGAATCACGTTGTCGTTCTAATAAATTATACAATAAAACACGCTAGAAAGACGCTTGTTCGCATTTAATCTATGATTTTGAATAGACGTGAGTATACGTTTAGTTGATCGATGCCAAATTATAATCCTTGTAATTATAATTCGATGTTTAACTTTGATTAAAGTATATGCAGACTACGTACTTTTTGATGTGTTGTTGTTACGTCACGCAAGTTCTGCCTATTATTATACCATTATTATTTTATCTAATATGTAATGTAATAAATGTTACCCTAATACCAAGATTTACGTTCCTAGTATATATACTATATCCCACATCCCACTGGTGTATGATATACTATGATAATAAGGACAATCACATACTTAATAATGCCAAGAAAATTTACTTTTCAGTATGTCAAAATTTGTATAATTTCTGTAAACTTGGTTTGCGAAATTTACTTTGTTTGTGCAACGTTTAGTTGTGATGCCACACACGAAGCACGATATTCTGGACTAAATAAATAAATTTAGACAGCTTACGTAGAAATGCTTCAGTAAGAATGTGAAATTAGTTTGAACGAGATTTACGTTTGGGTGCTTATTTATTTTATGATTGTGGCAAAGAAAATGGTGTCTGTAATTTGTGACTCAAATGTACAACCAGCATTACGGACAAAAAGAACGTAGTCTGCATAGATCCTAAATGTTATTATTAGCGTCGTTTGACATGAAATGTGATGTATATGTTTCGTTTTGTAATCGATTTGTTGCTTTATGCATTTTTGTTTATATTATGATTATAAGCGGATTTGACCTGTGTTTATACGGTTAGTGGACTCAACCGATCGGAAACTTATTTTGTAGAGTTGATTTACAACTTTGTATACAGGCGCTACTACTTTTAAGGATACTGCCTAGTGTAAAGCAAATATAGACTAAAAACCCCGATGTTATGGACTTTGTGTTTTCAGTGTTTCTATCTCACGATACGTTGGTTCCCACTAACGCAAATCCAAACAGAAAATTATCATACATAAGAGTACAGTTGTTTCATTGAAAAACTGTACTGCATCTTTGTTTGTTGATTTTTGAAAAGTTTAGGTTATTCCAACACTAGCGAAAAGGTATATAAAAACTTATCGAAGTTCAATTATTAAGAAATTGTCACGGGCTCTAGTATTGAATGTCAGATACTGTAAAAAATAATTAAATTAAATTGTAGATTTTCGTTAGAGATTAAATGCCAATAAATAACTTATCAAATTATTCATTCTATTTGGGTTTCCGTACTAGGTAACAATACTAGACAGTATCCTTATCAGTGTTATCTTAGATTTTCTATGGTAGACAAACTAGAAGATATATAGAGCTACCTATATAATATGTGATAAGAGTGGCTGTAAGAACTTATGTGTATGGATTTATTTCAAACAATGTAAATGTAATATCTTCCTTAACATTATCGCAGTATAATAATGCATTATTATAAGTACCTTATATTAAATCAATAATATTAACATTTCAAAATGTATTTTATTTGCTGTTTTTAAAATTACTAATATCAGAATTAGGTATCATATAGGTACAAACAGAACCCAATAAAACAAGATTTTCTATTCTTAATTTCTTATAAATTTTCTTCGGAGTATTATAATGTATTGCCAGTGTAGAAAAGGCATAACACAAAACAGAATATCTATAGTGGATGTTATCTATTAAAAGAAAATAGGAGACATAATGGTGTTAGCGAAACAGTATTGATATTTTAAATTTATATTTGACACATGGCAACAAATTGCTAGCAACACACGTCAGCAAATTATTAAACTCATGCGCAGTTTTGAATTAAAACATTTTACAATGCGTGTGAATTTAGATTCGTTTTAAAACAGATCTAGTGTGACGTAGTCCTGAAAGCAAGTTTACTTTAAGTAGAATGCCTTGCTTTATTGGAGTTTGGGTACAAAGATCATTCGCTTATAAGGCATTTTTGAATAGTCCAGATTTTGAAGCATTTGTCGAATGAATGTCGATATATTGTTATTAATTGCTGTTATTACTTAAATAATATCTTAGTGGAATTTAATCTTATGAAGCCAAACACTACCAACAATTAGATATGTTGCATTGGTGGCTTGAACTAGGTCTGTTCCAACACTAGTCCAAATAATCAGAAGGGTTCAAAAATAATCAAAACAATTTTAAGAACTGTATGGTGTTGGTATTTTTCGAACTGTTTGGACTCCTGTTGGAACATACGTGGTTACTTATAGCAGGCGTTTATTATTTCCCTTAGTGCTGTTAAAAATTTGACATTAAACATATTTAAAGTAGTATCAAATTTCTAACAGCAGAAGATAAGATTCAGTATTTATATAAATAAGCCATATTGTAACTTATCTAAATTTTATAGCCTGTTTCTATAAATACCCTTGCGTTGGTTAGCAAAATTTACCATCGTTTCGCATTGATGTGATCTACGCCTAACTATAATACCCTATATCGATACCTAGTAGGACAATTAATTGTTGTGCTGAGAATTCAATTAATGAATTTATATGTACTTATGGCTACTTATATCTGTCAGTTGTATTGCGCTTTCCTATGTTAGTTTTGTAAGTTCTAAGCCCATTAGCTTTAGAAAATGTTATAATTTAATCTGAAAATTGAAGTTGTTTCAATAAATAATTTTAATTTTGTGTCTGTCTTTGTATTTTTTCTTATGTCAATGGAGTTACCCCCGTTCATTGCGAAGCTAGCAAACACTCGGACGGCGCATCTACTGGAATGGTCGAGGATCAAAATAACGGAATTTCAGAGATGAATACAAATGTGAACCGTTATCAATGTCCGCCACATTGTATCCTAAATTATCGTGTAAAATGGGCAATTTTAATATCTTAAAGTCACGGTAAAGTATAAATAAACTGCAATAAGTATCAACATTGAACTCGTGTGAATCACTGCCGAACCTAGTGCTATTACCAATTAATTATGGTTGTGATTATAAATACATAATAATAGATCATCTAGGTATATTCAGAAGGTGATGTCAGGAGCCTTTAGAACAGACGAGCGTGCATGACAAGAACTATGAATGTCAAAGAAGCAAGTGAGGTGTGTAAGAATAAGCCTAAATGGCGCTCTGTTGTTCGTGCCTACCCGCAAGGGACCTGGCGTGAAATTATGTATGTATGTATCTAGGTATATTATAAAAATTTAAAAAAGGCCGTATCTGTATAAAAAAAGCGACTGGAATTCTTGTGTGTTTTTTCGGGACGCATCTAAAAACTACTCGACCGATATCAATGCAGTTTTCGCCGATCGACACTAATTTATAGATTTAAAATCTTTATTACTTTTAATCGTGGATATCTTGGGGATTTTTTCTGGGAATAATTTAAAATGGCCAGACTGAAAAAAATAGAAATCCAATGCTATTTCTGATCGACAGCAAATTTTGTGTAATAAAATGTGTGCGTGAATGAATGAATGAATAAAAACCCTTTATTAAACTGTGTTCTTAAAACTAAATACAGTAAACGTTGAACAAAGGGTGTGTGATACTTTTTATACCGGGAATTTTCGGGAGAGCGGTCTGATGTTCTTCGAGTGCATAAAAATGTTCTTATCCTGACACAGTTTCACTATAACAATAGCTTACATTCTTTTTTAAATTCTGCAATACTTTGTGTCCCGGGAATGCCGCGGGAATTTCAAGTAAAACGAGGACGAAGTCGCGCTTATATCCTAGTTAATAATATAAATATTGGACCTTGTTCTTTATTTGATAAGCAAGAACTATGCAACAATCAAATTACCACATGTGGACATACATAGATGGTAAAGCGCAAATGAATATGAATATTTTAAATAATTGGTAAATGTTGCCATATGTTGAAATCATTTATACTATAACCTATTAAACTACCTGATGGAACATGGAATAAAATATTAGGTCATAGACATCCCTTTGTTGGACTGGAGCCTGCTCATTATTAAGAATAATTAACATATCACTTTCTCGCTTGGTCAAGGCTGGTTAGAGGATTTCACTTATGGGTAAATGCGATCGTAATCAATATAATGTCCTAAATTTTCTTCTAATATGTAAGATGTTTATTCTTGTATTTAGTAGTAACTTGAAAATCACATCCATATATAATACACTATTCATCAATTGTTTTTAATACAAATATGCCCAAATCGATGTTTAGCTATTTGATGATCCGGGATGATATTATTTGAGAGATGGAAATGCTCATAAAAGCATCGGATTTATTCGCGTCTAAAAAACATATGTGAAAATAAGTTTGCGAGCATTATTTACACCATATCGTACTTCTTTACATAGTGAGTATATATATATTACCTTTTGCCCGCGGCTTCGCCCGCGATAATAAATACATAATTAAGTTTTTATGTAAGTACTTCTAGGGTACTAGGGATAATACTACTCGTCAGGGTTAAACCTATATAAACCTCTAGTAATACATTATTTCAATTTTGCTTAAGCAACAACTTATGCCCTTACAGACGAGTAATAAATGTTCCATGTGTACAAAGATACTAAACTGGTAACACTATTGCCAGCCCCAATTTCATTCGCTGTCCGAGCTGCGCCCACGCCATACCGCTACCCGCTGTCCGATCATGAACGCTTTGTATTTCGCGGCAGCAGTTTAAATTCATTATTGATAACAAAGCAAATATATTTCATCAAAAGGAAATCATTGATATTAAAAGGGATGTGAAACCTACCAAAAATCTCAGGTAAATAAATGCGTTATTTATTTATGAATATTCCAAAATTAATAGGTAAAATATTGGTTAGGTATAGGTAATTTTGTCCTTGAATTTATTAAAGTTTAGGTCAGACTAAGTAAAATTACGTATGTAGAAATGTTAATGTAACATTATTTATCCAAAGAAGCAAATAATTCCGCATTGCCCTAGAAATCTACGTAGGAAAATTAGATTATTTCGCGATTTCAGGTCACGGGCTATTTATGTTATTACGTGATAATAAATGTTTTTCATTGCATAAATTATCTTCAAGTAATTCGGTTGGTAACTAGGAGACACAAAACACTAACTTCCTATAACTATAACTAAAAGGTTGTTTATATGTAAGTATTAAGAAATTAATTTTCTTTGTCGACTTATATTGTTTTTTATAACTTTGATAATTGAACCCGACATTGTAAAACGAAACTAACAGCATTATGAACAAATTTCATATTATTCAATGATACCAGCAATACTCTAAAAGCTTAACTTTAAGTTCCTCGCTTCATTTGAGGTTCATGTGTTTGTTCAGACTTAAATAACACAGCTCTACAAAAAAAATGTTTTTTTGCCCTGGATATCATCGCAAATTTTTACGTTTTCAAGTGCCCAAATTACGAATATATTCATGAAAGTTCTCAATGTGCTCGTATCTTAATGATTTTTGCATATCTTATATTTTGAATAATTATAACACTGCTGGTATTTGAAAAGAGATTGTCCCCTGAAAGATTATAAAAGAAAATCTCATAAAAGGCGTTTTATGGAAATATAAAATATATTTTCGATATTTTCCTCTTTATTTACTCCGATGTATCCTAATTTCTCAAAATATTACTGACATTATAAATATATCTGTTATTTTATTTCTCGTTTTTTGATTTTTGTAATGTAAAATGAAAATAAAGATTAAAAACAATTCAGAGCAAATCTAACAAAATCATTGATAGTTTCATGAATTATGTGCATAAATGGACCCAAAATCATTTTCATATCTAGGGCAACAAAACCACTGTAGACAGTGTAACAGATAAACAATCGTTATCCAGAAATATCAAGCAATCATCCCATAAAAACCGAAATTTGAAAAGATTCTAAATCCTACATGAATTTTTAACTTCGTTTTAGAAAAAGTAATGACGCATTTAAGCGAAATGGTAATCAATAAATATAGTTACCCGTTTCGTAGTTTTCTACCAATGTTTTATTTATTGTTCTGACATATTAACTACTTATTTATCTGGCAAATCTGTTTACCAATTGCATCATGTCCCTTTCATCCATTCATGTTTTCAATTGCGAGACTATTTATTGCCACGCATATCGTTACTCACTCAAACCTCTGTATCTTAGGCAGCATAAAAATACAATAGGTAACTAAAAAGCGATCAGCATGAAATTTTGTTTATTATCTTTTTTGTTTATTACTTTAATTGTGTTATCCTAAAACAAACATTACGTATGACAAAGCATGAGAGTGGCCGATAGTAACGTTATCGCGTGCAACAGGGTCACGCAGATATAACGAAGTCAAGACACGCCGCGCGGTGTCCGCTCTTCCGAGCGTTATTTTCGGTAGCTCTTTCGATGACGGAGCCAGGGTGGTCTATACCATATTCGGATACAGAACTGAGTTTGAACGCCTAGGTGTCTTGCACCCCTGGGTAAACGGTCCTGCCTCTTTAGTTTGTTGTTACACATGTTAAATGAAATTTATCGTTAACTAACATTAGCTATTAGTATTGCTAATCTTATTTAATTACACCAGAACAGGCTAAGTAGTCGCTACAATTGATAATAATGACGAGCTTAAACGATTTTAGTTTAATGAACTTTATCAATTACATTTCTAATCTAATAGAATATATAAAACGAAAGTGCTCAAATCGTAAAATATGGAGTGGACATTAACATTACATACATAATTAAATGGCTTGTAAAATATGATGATATGACACTGAAAGGTTTATAACCAAAACCACTAGAAATAATTTTGTTTGTATGTCGAAGGCGAAATATCCTAAACACAATGTCGCATCAGAAATAATGCATTACACCCATTGACACAGCTGCGTGAAATGGTCCTATATCTGTAAAATTATCACAGGTGTGGCTCCAACATAAATAATCTGGTTCCTAATTTAAATGTATAAACATTATTTGTTTCATACTTTGTACATACATAGTCTACGAATTTTAAAACTTTTCTCCTTATTATGCATTTTCAAAATGTTGTTTGAAGCAAATAGTCTTTCATCCTCGATTATTATTTTTTTATTAAGAATTAAACTTACCAATGTTTAGTGCGAACTATAACAAATAATACAAAGCACAATTCAGGAGTAACACAGTCATACCAAGACTAAATCAATATTAGTTAGTATGTCCGAGATTTAATGTAATGTTTAGTAGGTAGACTGCTAGATAATAATCATTTATAATATGATGCGTTCTTAAATCAAATAGGACTCGCTCATCGATAACTAGATATCTACTACTGCAATGCTTTTCACTCGATAGACAATGTTATTGTTTGCAATACGAGTTGTATGCGTGACTCATTTCGTCGAGAGCGAAATGCAATAGTTACAAAATACGAATTTAAAACAACAAATATTGAACTAAGCCATAAGTTTTAAGTATTGCAAATAATTATAAGAATTGCAAATGCGATCCATAATATAGATAAATAAACTAACCATTAACGTGTCAAATTCAGGATAATGAGGAAATTTACTTGACATGTAGGTGCTTATAAAAAATACACTCTTTATTCTTTAAAACTAATATAAAAAAGGTATTATTTATATAATAAACTAGCGGCCCCGGCAGACTTTGTCCTGCTCTGAAAAAATAAAAATCAAGGACCCAAACCCAGCGCCACCTACCGGTTCCAATTGTGGATTTAATCCATCCGGGGACTCAAACACACAAAATCATCAAAATCGCTCCCGGTGGTTAGGAGGATTATAGAACTCGATCTCAGCGCCACCTACCAGTTCCAAAGGTAGAAAAAGTATCCTATCTTTCAAGTCGGGTTAAACTGCACACGGTGTGCATATTTGATTAAAATCGGTTAAGTAGTTTAGGAGTCCATCGCGGACAAACAACGTGACACGTAATTTATATATATTAAGATATTTGAAAAAGATGCGCTGTATTACGATGTTAAGAAAGTACAAAGAAAATTATCATGCAGTACCAGCTGTTTAAATTAAGTTTGTTTTGATTCTTAAAGTCTGAACATTTTATTGCAATAACTTGAAGAATTACCTTTCACTGGGCGGAACAGTGAAAGTAAATTCACCACAGCAGTAACCTGTTTTGCAAGATACTCTAGAAACACAAAAACTTCGCAACGCATTTCTGACTGTATCTTCATATAACAGGGACATTAGAATTAGAAAAAAAATCTTATTATAATAGGATTACACAAATATTAATACATAAGCGGCCCTAAATCTATAGTCAACCATTAATTATTGACTTTATTATAATTGATTAACTTCGACCACCCACAACGAGGTTCTTTTACTTCACGGAAAAAAATGTAAACATAAATTCGGAATATTACTTTTTCGTAATCCGCTGGTTGGTTCGAATTAACCTAACTATTAACCCACACATTATTTTTCTCTTTTTTGAATTTATTGAATAAACTCAACCTCGCTATAGATATTATACAATAAATTATAGCATTGTAGGCAGTTCCCCCTAAATGATTGGCACACTATTAATTTATTGAAAGCTTTAATATTAACTAGAATATGCCCGAGACTAAAATAACACAAATCTCATAATTATTGGGGGAGCACGCTCTGTATAATTTTTTTAAATTTAAACACGTGACTCGTTACATAAATCAGCTACTCATTATTTAATTGCAAGCAACATATGTGCATAAAAAATACATGCGTCCAAAAATTTACCGACCATGACCTCGCCCTGGCTAAGCTGCCCCTGACCTCCGCCATGGAAAATAATATATTCTATATTTTATTTTATATAAAAAGTGATGAATCGTACAAATGTATGTTATGTACGCGCAAAAAATGAGAACAACTTTACCGATATTGATGAAACTATTGGTGTATGTTTGAGCGAGTCTCCGATTAGTTTAGATTCACAATTGGAACCATTAGGAGGCGCTGTGATCGGGTTCCAGGATCTTACTAATTTTTTGGACCGATTTTGATGTTTTTTTGTCTGGTTGAGTGGGTGGTCCCCGTATGGATTAGATTTACAATTAGAACCGGTAGGAGTAATTTATAACTAACTAACTAATCGGGTCCTAGATACTGATTTATTTTTCAGGGCGGGACGTCTGCCGGGAACGCTAGTTAGGACTAATTAACGAGCAAAAATGGTCACAGTAAAATACATAATTAGATATTATCTATTCATTATTTTTCCCTGTTTGACTTTTAGGTATTTACATTTTTGTATGTGACTTTTTAGTCAATAAGTGATAAGTTAAAAGACCCGTTGAAAAGATAGAGACGAATTAGGAAGATATACCGCTTTTAAAGTCGCAAAGTGTATCCCACTTCTTTTACGTTTCAATTAGTCAAATTTCACTGAAATAATATACTGAAAAAAAAACTGATGGGAATACAGTCCATATTTGATTAAATATTCTTTTAGGGTTCGCAGACCCAAAACAAAAACATCTTTACGGAACCATTGGACATGCATTTGGTCGTTTTTTTGTTTTCATTCGATATTTCTTAACCCGGACAGAAATTAACATCGACGTACCTACTTTTTCTTAATCAGTGACCGTTAAGTATGTTTATAAATTTTGCTATCAATATTATGTCAAATTATGAACTATTAAGTAACCTTCATGTGAGAGAAAAGAAAGTATAACGTTCTTTTAAAACTGTTACACATGTAGTTTCGGAAAAATAACTAGTCCAATAAATGCGTAACTATATATAATGGTTGATGATAAACGTGGTGATGTTTCTGAACACAGAGTTAAAACGTGCTTTTATCATTTATAGTGTAAAAGTAAAGAACAAGAGCGTATGTCATTGGTAAGATGGAAACGCGCAAGATGAGCGTGCGGGCGCGGCTGGCCGAAGAAATTTATACTTACTGTGCCTTCTGGATAGCAGTGTCCACACTACCGGCTTTGGCAATCTCTTACATTGGTAAGCACCATCCTAATGAACACTCACTTCAGGAAAATGTAACTCCTTTATTCTTAACAATTTGAAAAGAAACTTATAAAGTTTTTCATTTTTTATATACAAGTACCTTGGTTCACTACTGCAAAGTTATAGATGTGAAGATAGATAGAGAAGGATGTAAGGAGAAGAACAAATGTAGCATGCCTAAAGTGGAGCCAGGTAACCGGTGTGGCGTATCACAAACTAATGCCTCTGAAACTAAAAAGTCAAAAATATAAATTTGTCATACGACCAGTCAAGCTATATGGGTCCAATGTTGGGCCACTAGAGTGATAAACCACAAACGTCTCAACTCAGCTGAGATGAAAATTTGAGATGGATTTGTGGTGTTATAAGAATGGATAAGGCGATAAATGAGTATATAAGGGGATCTTTAAAAGTTACACCCGAGACTGAAAATTTGAGTGGAAGAAGATTAAGGTGGTATGGGCATATAACGAGGAGGGATGAAAGTCATGTGACAAAAAGAATGTTAAACTACATGATGGACGGGTACAGATGTAAAGGTAGACCACAAAAGAGATGGATGGATTGTGTGAAGGATAATATGATGATTTATTGTGTGACAGAAGATTTTTAATATTTTATATTGCAGGAGTTCAGCAGACAGGAAGATGGCTCACTGATGGAAAGCGGCTACCATCGCCTATGAACATTTGCAACACCAAAGGTGCTACAAATGCGCTGCTGCACTCTTAAGGGAGACTGGAACCTGGTCACTAATGACGAAACACAACTCAAGGTTGCTATGGCGACATACTTTAGACCAGGGGTGGTAGCCATCCAGTCTGGCAAATGCCATCCCACCTGGCTGTGGGTTGTTTTGTCGCCTCTTACGACAGGCCGCCCGGCCGCAAAATAATTCTATTCTTTCTTCGTTCCTGCACGGATAAAATAAAGATGTATGTCAGAATAGAGGAGTGTGGACGGAAAAGACATATTATGCCGACCCCAAATATTGGGATATTGTGAAAGAAAATAGAGAGGTTATAGAAAAAAATACGCAACTTATATGTCATTTATTAATAATAATTTTAAGAACATATTAAAATATTTCTAAATTACCAAAAGCGAATTACATATATTAATTTGGGTATAATTTTCTTTCAATTGTTTTCAGTGGTGAGAGTTAGTAAACATCTCTGGTTGAAGCTATTATCAAGCCGATACCCAGATTTGGAATACATACGCACAGACACGATCAGGTCTCTCCTGGATACACATAGGAACCAAGGGATCATAAACGTATTGTTATCAATTAAGGGTAAGATTCTACTTAAATGATTATCAGAAAGTCCAACTGTTGGGCGACTCCTCTATTTAGGTAGCCTGTAGATACGATAAGATAATATCCGACGTAATTTGGTTATTTCACGATATTACGTAAGGGTCGATCTTTTTTGATCTGTGAGGTATAGCTAAACAAGATATGTAATATCCCTCTCCCCTCCCTCTATGTAGTAAGCCCAGTCTGAATCCGTATTTTAAACAAGAGATGTCTAATTATTACCCTGTGGCAATTCATTGCCAACGGCCTCCCAAATTAATCTTGGATAGTTGGAGCCTCTTATCCCTCTTAGATACTGATTGTATTTTTTATAAACAACGAACTACCAAAGAATTAGGATTTAGGAACAGATCAACAGAATTTAAAGATAGTGTTATGAGGCAATTTGTAAAAATGTAAGGAAAGGATATTTTATTAAAATCTTTTATTGATTATGAAAAACATTTTATTCTTAGTTACAATTCTTGAATATGTACATTAGAATTTTGTGTGTTGTGTACATTAATAGTATCATTATTTAATCTAATTACCGAAAGACGGCTAGCGCTGTGGGTTAGAGTGAGAGAGGAGAAGCCTGCCTGCCGCTGCCGTATGCGCGAGAGAAAGGGAAGCCAGAACGCGTTATGTAATTTACCCTCCCATAAGAAGTTCCTCAGTTCAAAAATATAACATTATGGACGTAAAGTTTAGGTTTAGTAACTAAAAATTTTACATCTACAGGAACATTAAACACAAACCAAATAAAAGAGCATCTTACGCAAGTCATCGAGAAAAAGGACAAAGATGGCCAACCTATGTTCCCAAGATTACGGCATTTGCTCGTGTCTTATTGGGGTAATTACGCCTGGGACGCGAATGTGGAATTCAAGTTAGAGAACCATGTTATTATTGCTAGTGCTGTATACAGAGGGAGACCTGTTACAGATACTAACATTCAGGTAAAGTAAACATTGTAAGATATCGATACGACAATAGAGGAAAATGCAAATTTTATTTGCTGAGTTTTTCCGAGCATATTCGACACAAATTTTCAGACAAAGAGAAAATTATTATGATTAAGAGTCGTATAAATACCAATATTCCCTTTTTTAATACATAGTTGTATCACATTTATTTTGTTAACCTGTATAAGTGACAATTTAAAAAGATTTTTATTTATAAATGTTTATTTATTATCAATTGCTACATATGTAAGTCGACGTGGTCTATATAATATGATCACTGACGTTTAACCTTAAAGGATCTTTGCAGGAGTACGTCAGCGATATAGTCTCAAAATACTTTCCGAGTGATCAACCTCCATGGCAATACATCATAATACCGAGCACATCGACCGAACCAAAATACTATGTTTTAGTCCGCGTACACCATCTACTGTTAACAGGAAAAAAGTCTTTAAATATTGGGGACTTCTTACTTGTTGAACCAGTACCTCCAGCAGAGAGAATTTCTCAAGAATATTCTCAACAGAGTCCTTTATCAAAGCTGTATCCAAATCCATCGGCCATTCCCGAGCTGTGGGAAAAACTGAACGAGAATTTATCAAACGCTTGGAACGAATTTGTATCAGAGTATGATCCTGTTGAAAGTCCAAGAGCTCTAAAGACACTGCCTGGGGCGTTCCATGTTGCTGGGCTGTTGTTGATATCAAGTGTTAGTGCTTTGAGAGAATTAACTAAGAAATCTAATGGACGAGATACAAGACTCGAGGGACCCGTTACTGCTACTACATTGTTAGCAGCCATTCAAGGGAATGCAAACGAAGAAGTTTGACTGTACCAAAGGTAATTGTCTTGATTATTGCGGGAGATTTTTTTGTAAAGTTACTAAAACTTTTTATATGGCTTCACTTGCATAAAGTTCGGAAAATATTTAGTTTGGTACTAAAGGTATATTTAAAATATTATAAATTCTCAAAACTGTGAAGAAGCATCTAAAAGAAATACGCAACCGACCAAAATTATGTCACATAATTACTCACGTACACATACATTAAAATTAAAATTCCCGACTTAAAGTCGAAATGAATTATGGCTACGCATTCGCGGCTTTGCTGACTAAGAATCATACACCATTTAGGCAGATTTTTCCGATGCATAAAAGATCAAAAAAAAAATCCATACTGATAAGTAAAAAAAACCCACAGTATAAATCACAATTTGTGATTTATACTAGCGAAGCTGTAAATACTCGAATGGATGCTACATTTTGGACAAAAGCTAATTATAATCTTAACATCGAAATTCTTTCAGGTATTTATGTCACTGTTTGTAACAATAGACCCTAGGAAATGGCCGCGACGAGCAGTAAACGCAACACTATCAACCACTTGCATGATAATCAATTTACCACTTAGGATCAAGGACGAAATAGTCGCGTTGAATGAACTTAGGAATTCTGGCAAAGTGAATCGTCCTAATACATTGACATGGAAGTATGCTGAATTGGCTCAATTATGTGCAAGAGCATCTGCTGAAGCATGGCGCGGTCTTGTGGAAGTTTATCAGGCTCCGGCTAAGCTATGGACGGATACAATCAGAACAGATGTTGGACCGAGGCATTTGCTGCAGACTGTATCTTTGTGTGGGAGGAAGGTAATCAAAATAAGAAGTATACTTTATCCAATTCATAGATTCATCCCAGATACTTATGACAGATCTACAAATACATGCTAATACGTACTTATTTTAAAAAAAATACCGAGTTTAACAGATATTACTAACGTTACTTATTCATCGTAATTAGTCCAAACCATAGACGACACTATTCTTTTTTCATTGGCCAAACGATTAGGTACTGAATATATCGAGAATCATAGCAAGTTACGCTAGTTGCATTTGAAGCATCCGCTTCTTGGCCCAGGGTCCCCTTTTTTACTTTGTCTTTACGAGTATTTCTGTACCGAAAATATAGAGAGAATGTTTTGTACCATAGAATAGTAAATATTTTGATTTTTGGCTCTAAATAACTCACTAGTATTTAGAAGATTTATTGCATCATGCACCCAAGGTTTGAGTTGTCACGGTCAAGGTGTGAAACGATTCAAATTTGATTTCTATTTCAGGTAGCATGGTGGTCGCGTCCAGTTTCACGGGCAGGTGTGGAACGCGCAGCTCGTGCGTTAGGGGTCTCTTGTACCGACATAGCGCTTTTCGCTGCAACGGATGCCTTACGAGCTTTCTTTGAACATACTCAGGCACAACCCCCAGAGACGATTCTCACGACGGCTAGAGCGGCCGACGAACATTTCCTCTTTACATTTGCTGAGGGACAGGGCAAATTGTATAAAAAATCGCATACTGGCGGTGAGTTAAAATGTTAATAAAACAATAATTTTTGATTACAGTAAATATTAGGTATGGAAGTTATGTTATGTATGGAAGACCAGGAATGATAATCGCCCAGTAAAACATAACTCGGAAAGCTCACATCTTCTAAAAGTCATAAGCCAAGTGGACTTTCTTATAGTTGCTAATGGTCAGTTTTTTTAATGCTTGGTTCTGACGGAGCGGCTTTGTGAAGCAATTTTGCGCCAGGCGTAACGTCTATTTCTGACTACGTTATTGACCATCACAGGTCACTTAATTTGTAGTAGGTACATAGCGAAAATGTAAATGGCCTAGTGTTATCCTCTCGCGGCTCAGGCAGCCACGCAACGAAGTTCGTTGCGCTAGTACTTCACACGTTTCCCGTCTCTGTCGTACGGCTAATCTCAAGAAAGGAGGGAGAGAGGACAATGCTCAGAACTGAATATTTCATCTGAGGGAAATTAGAAAAGTGTATCTCCTTGGATTGGTAACACGAGATATTAAACAAATTTACGAAAATAATATGCGCCAAGAATGCTTGTTTTTATTACAGGTATGATTTGCTTGTCTCTACCGGTCGGAGCTACTCCGCGACGAATAGCCGCGGTCATTGAAGACGCATGCGCACGCCAAGGGGCGTTATGGGGCGCATGGGCCGCGCAGGCACGGTGCGGGGCGCTAACCAGGGCGTTACCGTCGCCAATAGCCCGATTAACCTTAAATCTCCTATCAAGGAGATATGCAGTCTCGTATGCTGAGATCAATTCACCAGCCGACGCCATGCAAAGGACCACTCTGTGGGGACACACCGTCGACGCCGTAATGTATTGGAGACCACCGCAGGCAAATATTAGTAAGTATAGGCATAAATGAAGCGTCAACTGTTATCAAAATAGTATTTTATATGCATGGCACTTGCGTAGACAGAATTAGATCATCAAGAAAACTAGTAAAATAAGCTCGCTCGACTTTATATAACGCTCTTGGATTCCCACCGGGCGTCCGGAATCTTTGCGTATCTACAGTCAGCTTGCATATTGTAGGGCATGGCTGGTTTTGCTAAGTAGGCTGGCCTGGCTAGCTAGGCTGACTAACATCTATCTACTATGGTCTGAGGCATAATATGTTTATTAAAATTACAAATAATTATGTCTTATAAAATACAGTCAAAATATGTACAAATCATGATAGCAAAATGCTAGTAACCAGTAAACAAGTGACTATAACATTATCCGACTCGGATTCGTACTTATAGGTTTCCTCTATAAAATACAACATTTAAACGTGGAATAAAAATGTATAGAATTATAATATTATTTATTCTCTCCGTGTAGGCGTGTAACTTGAAAGATTGAAAATTGCAGACATAGATAATTTTACTCCCTAGACTCATGTCATAGACAAATACAGATAATTTAGAACTAGTTTTGCTACATTAAATAAAATTCAGCAGCGAGTAAGGGCGTCTTACCATTATCGAAATAAAGTAAAAACCAATAATTCTATGATAAATGAATTCTTTGTATGCATACTTTTAAATCTAAATATTTTTTTAATTTCATTTCTTTAAGAGGTAACTAATTGCTTAGAATACGATGGAATTTTACTAGATTTTATGACATTATAAATAATGTACAATTCTTGTAGCCCTCTCGGAATTTAAATTTGGACAGTCTTGCTACTCCGTTGTACGTCACAGGTAACTAACTCTGTTTACTTTCCAGGTATGTCTCTAACCGTAATACAATACGCCGACACAATCAGACTATGTGTAATGACAGACTCTAGGCTATCGCCTGCTCACACGGTACCTGCGAATCGGTGGCCAGTCGCCGTCGAACAACTAGTTACTAAAGTGGACCAAGAAATCGCAAGAATAGCTGCCTCAGTACAAATATCTCAAGTCGTTGAAGGTCGAAAAGAATTGGAAGATACATCTCAAAACAAAGAACGAACAGAATCGTCGGGGAGTTTACTTCGGCCACCATCGCCACTACCGTCAGCCCGCCATTGCGTAGGCGCATCGCACAGTAATAGTAGCTAGCTGCACGCAAGTTTGGTGAATATAGTGGACAAACAAACAGAAAAATATAACATTATTTACAATATAATAAATTTGTAGGGAGGGTCGAGATTGTTCAGTTTTTTAAATTGAAAGAAATCAGGGGTAATTAACTAGAAGACACTGAAAATCTTTTAGATTTTTTGTCTGTTTGTCTAATCGCGCATCAGGTAAAAACTACTAAACGATTTTAAATGAAACTATAGACCACGGGTCATCAATTAGTTTCGCTCGGGGTCCGTTTTAAGAAATAAAATATCCGTCGCGGTAGAAAAATTATATTATATATTTATAGTATTTTTTTACATATCAATGAGAAAAATGAAATTTTTTTCACGGACATTTTGATGCGGACCGCGGTCCGCCATTTGGCGACCCCGCTAAAAACTATAGATAGAACTTATATTCCAGATTAGAATTTAGGTATACTTTTTATCCTAATAGTTATATATTTCTGTGGGATATATGAATATAGCAAAAAAGTGCGTGTATTAGTGTACACGCGTAAGAAGTGAAACTTCTTTATGACCTTATTGTTCGAAAAATGCAACTTTACAGAAATTGGTTAAATAAAGTTAAATTAGATAACGTTTAAACAAAAGGCTTTTCTTATCATAGACATGAATACAAACAAGTCTGGTGGTGGGAGTAAGTCTGCTTAAACGACATGCTATTCCTACTTCGCTGGAAAGAGTACTCTTCGTTCGATTCGATCGTGGTAGGAGCAAGGGAAAGATGGCGCGTAAGGGAAAAATGTGACGCATAACCGGAAAATGTGACGGTAATTTTTTCCCGTCCTTTTTTACCGGTAAGAAGTTTCACTTCAAAAAGGAGCCACTGTAGTCGCATTTTGTTTAGTGCCGCCATTGCTAAGTAATTTTTATAGTTCACTTTAGTCTTCAACACATGGCTACGCAATAAAGTTTTTATACAAAATCGGACATTGCTCAACCAGCAGCAAACTCGAAGAGGCCACATAGAATTATAGTACTCCTGGACGTTAAAACTGCAAGTTTGAAGAATCGCTTTCGTTCGTTCGACGTTACTTTGTTGAATTGCCAAAATGGCTATTTTAACCCATCTAATTTTCGGGGTTAAAATACCTTAATATTTACTACACTTGATATAATACACTTTAATATTAATTTATGACAACTATGTCAGTGTCAGAGAACTCTACGATATATAGAGTAATGCGCTTAGGAATATATCACTTATATTAATAATATGATTCTGTAAAAGTGGGTGTTGGCCGTTGCTTATTAATATAAGTATGGAAAAAAATACTATTTCTCTTCCATGCTATAACTGATACTTAGATCATGTTAGACCATCAAAAATTATCTCACACGAATGTCATGATTTTTGACCCCTCCCGTCCTTGTCACAGCCGGCCACATTTGCGCAACTCCTCCCTTCCTAGTGTGACGTCACACATTTTGTAATTATTACAGATAGAGTTGGAAATATTTTGAAGTTTTTCGTTAATATTTCACATACTATTTTAAAATTTAAATGTAGATTTTCAAATGTGACTCACGAAATTTAGGACCTCCCCACCCCTTGTCACACAATGTCATACTTCGTCACCTTAGCGTAACTTATATATGACCCTTCATATGTAGATATAAATATTGTTTTACAAATATGACTGATTTATTTATAGTCAAGGTGGGAAAGTCTGTCAGTGAGGTAAGTTCTTACCTCTCTCATTTTTCACCTTTTTAAAGGGAATTTCTTCGATTTACTGACCGATTTTTTTGTTGTCATTGCTTTTCTACAAAAATAAAGAAGTGTATGGAGTTCCCTACTGAAGGACCGCCTTGACTATATATACTTTTTTAACAAAATAAAACTATTTTTATAAAGAAAACGTATATTATTATACCTTAACCAACACTATTTTTTCTTCGACTTCTTACTTAACTTGGGTTCAGTGCCTTCTTTGCGTTTTTTCTCTGTCTTTTGAGGAAGATCTGATTCTTCTACAAATTCGACGTCCATATCTTTATCTTCTACTTCATAACTGAAGTCAGGCACGTGTGGCTTAACCAATTGAAAACTAGTTTTCTGTGTTGTAAGTTTGAGCTGTCAAGACTCAAACGCACTGTTAATTCGTCAAACGTCTTCAGGACTACTTTCCCACATATTTGTACATGTTCCTGAAATAATACAATATGTCATATCTCATATTTTATATAAAAAACTTAGAATTTGCTACTTTTTATAAAAAAAAAAAAGTAACAAAAATACAGTTTTAATACAACGATGTTTACACAATAATAGCGTATGATAAAATAGCTTATTATAATTTCGTCGTTGTTATGACAGTAATTATTTTCATGTCTGTTTAAATGAAAACAGATGCGCTACTACAATATATAGAAAGATTTTTTTTATTAAAAATATCACAGTTCATTCACTGTCAGCCCTATTAATACACCGCTGTACAATTAGTAAAAAATTAAGCCCAAATCATTCCACTGCTGGGCACCGGCTTACCATTTTACGGGAACGGACAGTATGTCGGCCACGCTTGCCAGTTCTTTTTTTTACGTAACTAGCCAACAGAATTATCAAATTCAAATAACACCTACCACTTAATTATAGGCAATAAAGCAAAATGTTGACCAGTGGTACAGTATTACATAATTAATTATTCCACCCGATGTAGCAGCGCAATAGACCACTTTTACTAGCGCAGCAGTGTACTAATCGTGTAAGCGGACTTGACCTAAGAAACATAGCAAGCAACACTCTGCCTTTTGCAATTAAGTTTAATATAGATTATTTACATGTCGGATTTTTGTCTGTATCTGTTTTTGTTTAACTTTGAATAATACACGTATGATATCAACTCGTTTCTCTCTTTTAAGAGATAGAAATCACATGCTTACCTCATCATTGTAAGTGAACTTGTCCGAAGGTAGATACAGGGGTCCTTCCAGTCCGTATTTGGGTATCAACACTTGAAGAGCATTTCGCTTCACTGACAAAACCACAGCAGATTCTATTTCCACTCTATTCTTGAACAATATCTGTAATTCACAAAAATCTATTTGCATCTGATGTTCTCAAGTAAATAAGATTATGCTCGCATAGAATTATATAACAATTATGTAAAACAAAAAATAAAATTAAATCATTAAATAACCAAGTTTTAATGACAATAGTGTCAAAAATTCGTATTCTACTAAATCCACAATATTCGATATCGTCACGGGGGAAAAAAACGGTATTGCCATTAGCAGAAAGGTAGTAGCCGAAATGAATATTGAAAGGCTACTAAAATTTTAAACACCTATTTCGCGTTTTCGCTCATCAATATTTATAAATGTATAAAAGCATTGGATTAACAGAATGCCGAAATAAAGCAAACTTACGATTGAAAAGATAGTGTCCGGCGATTTTGACGAGATAGTAATAGCTGAATTGGGCCACTGAACTCTACTTATAAAATACTATGTTCAACACATTTGCTCAAATAATGAGTTTACGAAACCTGTATAAACATTTAAAAATTACGCAGCATATAATCGAACGTGTGGTATAGATCTCGCACCTAAATACCTATTTTACCGCACGGATTTAATAGCTGCTTAGATAAAAAATAATAAGAATTCCACCAAGGAGTTTTACATAACGAAAATGAATAAGCTGAATAATCGAACTTCCTTGGAAGAAAGAGCTGTTGATCAATGCATTCGTCTCACTTTAACTCTATAGAGATAATAAGACGAAAAATGTAGTATTCATTTTCACCACGCCCATGTGGCGCCATTTGCAAATGCGCACCATTTTCATAACAGAAACGTCAAAGATTGTTGCGACTTTCCGACTGTTATTGATTATGTTTTTGCATTACCTATTTATGTACTGTTTTCACGCAAATGTATTGAATAACGTTGTATGATACACGTGCGGTTGTTGGTGTTTACAAACTCGTGACTTCTGTCTACTCGTTTTAGAAAAACCAGCTTATCGCATTAATATCATAAATAAGGTGTTATGACATCCCGTCACGTTTTCGGAAAGCAACTCTTTCCCGGCAACGTTTCCGCTTCCTCAATCTGCCGGCTGTAACCAAAGGGCGTTGCGCAATCACATGCATCATCTCATTGGCCGAGTCAAACCTTAATGGCTGTAAATAGTCCAAAACCGTCGGAAAACTACTGCATTGTGCGCTAAAACTGCTCCCTGAAGTACCAACTGTGTCCCGAATCCCGCCGAAATCTCGCATTATTCCTTACACAGTTCCAGTGACGTGACGGTAAGCGTTTATTTTTTCTGCTTGGTTCACTAGGATTTACGAGACGGCATCAGGTGTAATAGAAAATTTGGGTTTGTTTCGGCTAAGTAGCCATTCTTGTCATAAGTACTCTATGATTTTTGCGGACAGAATCACCCCCCTGACTTCTCCCCCGTAAATCCCGTACCCCCCGCCCCGCTTGCGCGTTTCCGCAGCAAGCGAGGCTCGCTCCGTTAGCTGCTAAGCGTCTGCATTTTTGTAGTACTTAATAAAAGTCGAATATATACACATATGGAAGACTCAGAAGACCAAGTCTTCCCCGATTGATCTTTCAAGGAGCATTCGGAAGACTACACCAGTGATTGTGATTAGTGACACTCGTACTAATGGATATAATTAGTGCTATCTACGTTCAGTATCGGTTAAACTCGAGCATGTCGTTCGATACAGTTGTTCCGATGGCACCTGTTGCTGTTGCGGCGCCTATAAATAAATTCAGTCACAGCCAGCAATGATGTCAATAGTTACATGTGTGTTGAGGGCAACGGAGGCGCGGCCCGCGTACTGCGCCTGCCGATGGCGGTAGTTGAGGTTCTCGCAGAGCGCGTCCGCCGCCTTGTTGTCGAGCAGCGCCGCGTGCGTCGCGTCACAGCCGACGCTCGCGGCCAGCAGCCGGTGCACTATCACGTCCGCGTATCTACAACACAATCGGGTGTTTCACAGTGAAAACTAACCGAGATACTTTTTATCATCCTCTAAAATTGATAATAATAATTAGCAGGAAGAGTCCTGCTAATTATTAGAGAATTAAAATGCCGTTTAAATTATTATAAAGTTTATTAGAACTATACAAACACTTATAACACAGGTACAAATATAACCGAACACAACAAATCCCCAACGTAATGCAGGTCGTAATTCATTTCAACGCGCAAAGTCCGTCACTATTAGATACCCGAATGTAAACATGTCTCGCCTAGATCATAGCTGTCGCTCAACTGCTACTCTCTCAATCAGGCCGTCGTTTTATACTTCACAAATGCAGAAGTGCCCGCCCGGCAACGTCGACATAATTTCTTCGAATTAGCTTGTACTTGTAATCCGCAACACATGGCTAATTATGCTCCTGAGCGAGTACAATAGGCTGTTCCCCACAACAACTAGAAACGTATGCCAATAAATAAGTGAACAAAAGAAGGCGATCATAAAAGGATTACAATTAGTTCAAACGCCGACAGGTAATAAAATGTGCTTTTATAGATCTGTACGTGGAGTTTGTCTTTGTCGGGGCCTAGGTTGTAACAGTATTTTGAAAAAAACAGATTAAATAAGCGTGTATATATAAAAAGATGAATGAATGTTCAGACACGGCAGTTTTAGAATGTTATAATATTATAGACTAGGGTGGCTAAAAAAAAAATTTTTTTTTTTAAGAGACTGAAAAATCGGTTGCTAGAACACCTTAAAAAAATTCTCACCAAGCATGAGCTCTTCATTTTAATAGGAAAATCCTCCGCATCGCAGTTTTGTATTTTTTTCTCAGTCCAATAGAAAAAAATTCATACCTCATCATTTATCCATTGCACAGAAAAATGTTCCGAGAGATTTTTTTAGGAAATTTAATACTCTACAAAAAAGGTATCTTATATTTTTTCCGTAAACCTCACCATTTGAAAGATATTAAGGATTTAATTTTGATTAAATTAAGACAAATTTCATTTTTGTTTATGAACTTTATAGCTCGACAATAAATGATTTTTACAAAATGCGCAATACAAATTTTTGTTGGAAATTAACTGCTCTATAAAAATGGTTTCTTATATCTCTTCCTATTAAAATAAAGAGCTCATGCTTGGTGAGAATTTTTTTAAGGTGTCTAGCAGCCAATTTTTCCGAGTCACTTTAAAAAAAATTTTTTTTGACCCACCCTAATTATACACAGATTAAATAGGTGCGAAAAGATGGTGTGTTGTTACATAATTTAAATGTTTATTTCTATGCGCTGTAAACAGAACCTTATATTAAACTTATTATAAAACGTGGTGGAGCAGTCTAGTAAGAATCAGAAAAAATTACCTTCGTATTGGCGAGGTGAAATGCGTGTAAATTGGACAGGCCAATCCGTAATGGTAGAAGTCTTGTTGAGCGCAAGTGCCGCTCGAGAAGTAGACCGCCTGCTGCATGCAACGCGTGGCCATTATGCGCAGGAGCGTGTTGAAGTAGGGCCGGCCCGGTATCACCGCCTCGTCCAGCGATTTCGAGAAAGATTTATTCGTAGATACGTCCAACTCGAAACCCTGTTTAAACGCACATTTCGAGTAATTTTCATCAACAATACGGTCTGCAACTATATCTTAAAATTTATTATGCTGACTTTATAAACTGATACTATAAAAGAAAACTTAACTAAATTATATTGTATTCTACGCATAGTCCCCCAGTCCCTCAAGACTATAAGTAGAATACTCAGCCTAGGTCATCATCTTCTATGGATAAGGTGCCCAGAATGCTGGATATGTTTCCTCATTGGATCTATGTACTATACGTACACACTATTTTTTTTAACCGACTTCGAAAAAAAGAGGAGGTTCTCAATTCATCGGGATCTTTTTTTTTGTTCCTTTTTTTATTTATGTTCGCCGATTACTCCGTGATTTATGATCCGATTTACGTGATTCTTTTTTTGTTCGACGCGGAATAGCTGCCATGTAGTCCCCTAAAAAATTGACATAGTTTGGCCCAGTAGTTTTCATTTTACGAACATTTTTTTGGGACCTATATTTTTTAAGAAGCGGCCGCACCATTCGTAGGTCCACCCATACACATAGCTAGACACTAAAAAGTAACAAATAAAATTTAAAAACTTCGTTTAAAAAAACCGACTTCAAAAACTAAAAAATTAAAACGTATAAAATAACTTATTTCTAAAGCTATTATTATTAATATATATTATCTAAAAATTAAAATTACGATATTTTGAAAATTACTAAGCACCGACTTTAAGATGTTTTAGATAATATATATTAATAATAATAGCTTTAGAAATAAGTTATATGCATATAACTTATACAAAACAATTTCGATGTTTCACATCTGCCAGGCGTCCCGTGTCGGCTCACACCGATTTTTTTGTAACTTCTTTATTCATTTCAAAAAGAAAAAATACAAAACCCACTTATCGACTTGTAATTTAGTATTAGTAGAGAAAAATATAATTCACCGAAAAATTTAAACTAATGATGATAACCTAATGATGAAAATGATGGTATTTTATTTGATAATAAATTATGCCTGAACCTTCATGTGGATAAAATGATTGGCAAAGCTTATCAAATGTATGGATTTATAATGAGATCGACAGACGATTTCCGTAGACCGTCATCATATCTATACTTATATAAAACACTAGTTCGTTCACAATTAGAATACGCTGTAACTATCTGGAACCCATTTTACTCCAAATATATAGACGCAATTGAGAAAGTCCAGCAAAGATTCCTGCGAGCCATGCATTTTAGATGCTTCGGAAAATATTTGACCTATGAACAACTGCTAAGTAAATATAACCTATTGACACTAAAGAGTAGACGCATATACCTTGAAGCTGTAACATTGTACAATATCGTATATAATGTTTTTGACTGTATAGAGCTAAGTAACACTCTGTGCTATGCTGTTCCAAGAACTGTCCACAGGAGAGAGGTGCGCACGGGTAGACTTTTTGCTATAAGTACCTGCCGTACGAACTCTGGCCTTCGCTCTCCTCTCACACGTATGGTCACACACATAATAAACTCTTTGAACACATAGACATATTTGCCAATTCTACTTCTAAATTTAAATTCCTTGTTCACAAAACACTAACACAACACTAATTCCATTTCTATTTTCTCCTTGCTCTTCTTCCTTTTTTACTAACTTTCATTTCCTTTCCTGCATCAATAAACATATACATATTTAATATTAAAGCCTAGCGATTACCAAAATTGCCAAAATCGCTTTAATAATATTTTCATGTTTTAATCTGTGGACAGCGCTGTGGGCTGCATTATTGATTAACATTTAAGTTGTAATTTTGTGTTTAATTTTAATAATGTAGCCGTTTGTTGTTCCAATAAAATAAAATAAAATAAAATAAAACCATGTTGGTATTTTCAGTTATTTAGCAATCAGTACTCGACATGGTCGAATGCAAATCTGGCATTCGTCTACTTGGCTTCGTGGGGTAGTATAACCCTCACTGAGGGTTGCATATTTGCGCCGAAGGAGTGTTTCAGCTGTTTTTTTCGACGAACCGGCTGATCTAGACGTGTTGGGTAAATGGGATGCGACCAACATTTACACGCAGGTCGCATCCCACACCAGCCAGGTCCCGGACGAAGGGGAAGGCCCAAGAAATGTTGGCTTGACGTCGTGAAGGATGACATGCGTGCCAATGGTCTCAAAACGGGGGATGCCGAAGACCGCGCGAAGTGGAGTAGAAAAAGCAGGAAAGCGGACCCTGGGCGTCGGAGTGAACGCTCCGAAAGCAACCGGGATTTAACGCTCGGATGATGATGATGATGAATTAGAATAGATATGTAAAAAGTGAGTAAGTGGGCTAATGTTAAACGGAAAGTTTAAGTTACTCTGATTGATTGTACTACCACTAACCTGTTGTCGTGCTGCCTTCAAGAAGTTGACGAAGTTGACCGGCGGGGGCGCGGGGTGGCGCCTCAGGAGCGCGCACTGCGGGTAGTCCGTGGCCAAACGCTGCGCCACGCTGATGTTCGCCAGCAACATGAACTCCTCCACCATCGAGTTGGTGTCCATTAACTTCTTCGCTTGCACTTCTACCGGATCGTGGGTTTCGGAGTCGACCTGTAATGGTAAATTTTTAATGTCTCACAGCTCAACTGACATCGTCATGTCAAAATCTAGCAAGCATACTTCAAGGAATTTTATTTCTCAGCACAAAAAATGACATGAATTTTACATTTTACATTTACATGTTTTTGAAAGCAACAAGTTACTAGTTAGACAATAGATACAACATTCATTTAAAAACCATGCCAGTTGCCAGATTTCGAAATTTCTCAGCTGGTATGGTAGTTAAGTTTTAAAAAATTATAACAAGTCTGCACAATACTACAAGATACAAGCCTCAAAATTAGCAAAATATTTATGGGTTTTACACGTTTATAATCTAATGTAATGAGTTTTTCTTCATAATATTTTCCTTTATTTTTGTATTTATTTTAATTTAGTTATTCATTTTCTACAAAAGAACCAAAGAAATTATGTTTACTTATTAATTGTTTGGTAATTGTAATATAGGTGCATTTTGCAATTTTATTGTTGTTTTAATATTTCCTTGGCACCACTTTAAGATGTTGTAAAAATATTAAATTTTCCTTTTACTTGTATATTTTTTTATTGCTGAAGCACAACAGACAGGCTGACGGCCCAACTGGGATGGAAAGTGGTTACCGTCGTCTATGGTCATTAGTAATACCAAAGATGCTGCCGGCCTTGAAGAAGCTGGCCACTGACACCGGAACGCAACTCAAGATTGTTATGTTGGCGTACTCTAGACCTGGGGGATTTTTAATACTTTAATATAACTTTAGAAATAATATATTAACCGCCAAAATTTTGTACTACTAGCATGCATATACAAGGTTGCTTTATAAAGAGTGAAAGTGTTCAACCCTCTTCAACAAGGGTAGCTCTCGATTTCCATGGAGTCCACTCATCAGATCCTGACTTGATAACAATGGGACCACCTCAGGAGTTCGAATTAAAGAAATTGAAAATTAATCCACAATTGACAGAAACAAACATAAAAAAAAACTGAAGTCATATAACTTGTCAATTTTTATATTTTGTATTAAAATCTTATATGTTCGTGCCTACCCCACAAGGGACCAATCGTGAAATTATGTATGTAAAATCTTATATCGGAGCCTAGAGTCCATATATCTAATTTTGCCTTCCATAAGCCTTACCTGGAAACGTATTTCAGGGGAAGCAAGCAACAGCGCTCCATTATCCAGCCTTCTTCTCTTTAGTTTTTTCGCTAGGCTGTTGAGTACGCGCAACGATGAAGCTATTTCATCCTTTCGAGATTCATCATCAATCGCGATTTGAGCTTCCTCGTATGTCATAGCTGCGGCTGACTGAAACAAAAAATATTTTCACGTAATTACAATACTACGGACCAATTATGTTTTTAATTAATTTTAATTTTCTGTAAGTATAGTATTAAAATTAATATAAATTTTGCTTTTTTTTAAACCAAAAATACACTACATACATACATACTTTAAATTCGGATAAAAACTCAATGAACAAAGAAAGATGTCTAATTTGTTTTCATCATATAATCAAGTTATTTCGTTAATAATCATTATACCTACACATAATTGAATCAATTCTATTTAAAATAATCGATTATAAAACTTAGGGCCGATTTTTCAATCATCAGATAAAAGTTACCAGTTACCAGTATATTAAATTATAACCTGACTGAAAGTATAAGTAATACAATTGAATTGTAAATGTCATTTTTGTAATTTTCTCATGTTGTATTTTATTATATGAAAAACTCTTATCTATATGATTGAAAAGACAGCCTTAATCGAATAAGCGGTTGTTTTTGTAAGTTAGGAACATCTCTGTTTAAGACAATTTAGTTCGTGAAATGTCTGCGTAAGCACTTGGCACTAACTTCAGATAGGCCACGAGCCACGACTCATTGGTCGTACTGTAACCAGTTTTATGAAATAATTATTATGTATAATATATATTAAACAATTATTATAATAATTATAAACTATTAATACGAATATGGAAGGACTCTAACAATGACTAAATAAAAAAGTATTTATACTTGAAAATTCAATTAATATACCTTGATGATACTTTTGTGGAACTTTGTCGACAGGATATTAGCATTCTCGTCTACTTCCCAAACGCAAGAGAACGCCAATCTCTCTTCACCACCACGCAGTGAGCACAAGTTAGAGCTGAGTAGATCTAGAAACAATAGATGTAATTGTGAAGCTGACCTGTGCCACCTTCGCTGGGGACTACCCGAGATAAGTCAAGATATAATTGCCCTTGGGAAAACACTCCTTTCTGAAATCAATGCCCACCAGGGAGAATGTTTGACCCTGGGAGCTATTTATTGTTTAGTCAGCTCACGGCGATAAATCAACGCATCAGCCAGGTTTTCCTCGAAATTAATATTTGCATTAAAAATATTATTAATCGCAATCAAATATAGCTTATGTAACTGAGCAATAATGTAACTTTCTATTGATGAAAGAATTTTGAAAAATCAGTTCAGTAGTTCAAAGATTACATCCTACAAACAAGCCAACTCACAAACTTCACCTCTTTATAATATTAGTATGGTAACTTAGTACTCAGAGTGTGATAATATCTTAAGTTTACCTAGTGTCAGTAAGTTTACTGTTAATTCGATGGGTTCACTCAGTAATGTATGTGTGTTTACTAATAATAAAGCCTTTATTGTTGAAGAAAAAAATTACAATATAGGTTTTGATATATTAATGAATAACGGAAACAATTTCCCAACAACCTTTTATTCTTCAACTAGTCCTCCGACATTGTTTGCCTCCTCTAAAATCTTTCATTTCGATCTATCACTTGCTGCCTTCATCTAAAAAACTTTTGCTCTTTGTTTGAAGATCGTCTGGTAATTTCTTTACCTCTGCTTCTTTCAGACAGGCTAAAGAAGCTGATGTGGTGTATATCATACATACAAATACAGAAACTTAAGATGAGAGACTATCTTATCATAATTCTATTAAGGATATCGAGATATCCAAAAGTTATCATGTTGCAAAAGATATTATGTAAATCTATGAAGACAAACAAAGTTAAAATTTCTGTTGTAATGTCAAAATATCAACTTTTAACTTTAGCTGTTTATATGCATTTATGCATATAAAATTAAATACAGTAATAATATCAATTTAAAAAATCCGTCTGGATGTTCCAGCTCAACTCTAAAACAGCTGGACTGATTGTCACGGGACTTTCACTAGCAAATAGCTGATATTGTAAGGAGTAAGTTAAGCTACTTGTTTTCTTTTTAGGTTTCCGGGAAAAAAAAACATGCAGCCAAAGGCGTGGGCACAGCTATTATAACCTAAAATCTTAAAACGTACCTGGAACCATATCGATCCTCCTGTCAACCAAGTAGACCGTAGTCGATCGGAGCAGCCTCTTTATCGAGGGCAGTGTTGGGCCTCACAAAGTATGTGACGTCGGCAATGTGGACTCCCACTTCGTACTTCTTAAGTCCATCGTGTGTAGTGCCCTTAATACGTCGGGCATGTAACGCGTCGTCAATGTCAGTACAACCGGGTGGATCGACTGAACATATGCATATATCGCGCAGATCTACGCGTTTTTTTATTTCCTATAATAAAATGTTTAAAACTTATAAAATTTTAAATATTCGGTTAATTTCAGGGATAGATGTGTAATAGTTTTACAACTTATAATATCGATCAGCTTTTCGCTTATGCAGAAAAGTGAAGATTTAGACTATATCTAAAATTGATTATTTATATATACATTATAAAATATATATTCTGAAATAATCCATATTGAACTTATTCGCAAGCGGAGATGGCAGTGCTACTTGTTATTGCTACTCTTAGCTCTATTCCACTTTCACAATTCATACTTTCTGCACTAATAAAATTGGTCTACTGCTCAGATACATTGGGAGGAATTATTAGTTGTGTAAAACTGTAAGTATACTAATACCTATTTTAATGTACATTTTTCCAAACAAATGGGTAATGAAATGTGACTTTTCGAGCTGCTATAACAACTCCGCCGCTTGTCCTTATCAACTTACGTATTTAATTAAATACACCAGCCCACAAGAAATAAAAATTGATCTATACTTTTGACCAGACCCATGTATTTCGATACATTGAATCCGAATCTGGGGTCTTCTGGTCCATATACCCTCAAAATTTTATATTTTATGGAGTAAAATATCGAATCTGTGGTCAGTTTGGCCCACTGAAACTCAGAATTTTTAAGGGTGGTAGACCAACAGACCACAGTTTCGGGTTCAATGTATTGAAATACATAAGAATAGATGAGTCTGGTCAAGATATACAGACCACTTTTTTTTCGGGCCAGTGTTATCAATAATTTCGTATTAAAAAATTTATGGGATAAAAAAATCGAGATGTCAACCAATGAAAAACTAACCTCTTCGGGTATAGTCCAATCGTTAGGAGGTAAACATGCCAGCACTGCTTCACTGAACCTCGCATGGGGCACATCGTGCTCCAGAAGTATAACCTCGTTCTCTGCATCTTTGTCACCTGTAAAAAAAATAACATTTTTAATATATTTGTAACCTGGAGATTTAGAATAAAAGAAATGTTAATCGATAGCTTAAGGCCGCATTTTCGAAAATAGACACGGATTGAGCGGGTTTCTACATTTTGGAGAGGACAGGACGAGTTGAGCTTGTATTATAGGTAATAAAATATTACACAGTTTGAGACAAAGAAAGAAACAGAAATTAGAGAAGCAACAAGAAGGAAAGAATTAAAAAATGAAATAATGCCATCTTTACATGTTGTAAAGCACAAGTATCATGTATCAGGCCATTGAGATTTTCAACAAATTACCTACTGACCTAAAGCTAAATATATATAAAATGCAATCTTTTAAGCATAATGTTAAAGCATTCCTCCTTAAACAAGCTTTCTATTCAGTTGACGATTATTTTTGTGCTTAAATAATAATAATATAATAATATCGCGGGCTTCAAGTCAGAGGGGCGTATAAGCAAAAACCAACTTTTCAGGAAATACATAAACTCAATAAGTTTTTTTCAATGTATTCAATGTCTGTCTATGAAAGTACTTCTACTATTATTAACCAACTATTAAGAAAAAAAACAGAGGTGGTGTATCGGTAAAAATATAAATGATAGACGAAATAAAAAGAAACGCATTTTTTTTATACGCCCCTCTGGCTTGAAGCCCGCGATATGATTATAAAATACCTTTTGAGTGACATATTTTTGTAAAGTTAAGAATGTTTATTGTAAATTAGAATTTTTTAAATAATTGTAATTATTACTATGTATGTATATTTCAGACACAAATGTTTTTTGTTAATGAATTAACAAAAAACATAATAATTAAGTATATAATTGTATAGAGGTAAACACACATTTAAAAAACAAAAAGAAGTGCAGTGCGATTGTATATAACATGTACCACTCTCGTCCTATCATTGCACATGTACATATAAATTTTATTGTCATTGTCAGTCAATTACTGCCCAGTGATGGTCTTAAGCTTCCCGAAGCTTGCAATACTTCTACGAATATGTAAGTAAAAACTTGAGGTCCTCCACTATACTCATACAGTCCCGACCAAAGACCTCATAGTTATCAGTCTAGTGGCTACTTGTACTATATTTATCAAAATGCGACCTTGACTTCAAGAATCTGTAGTATGTAAGCATTTGTATTGTTTATTGTTAGGGGGGCCAGCGCACAATAATTAAGTATTTGCACACGTAGCAATAATGTAGTATATAAGGCTTTCATTTTGTAACAGAATAATCAGAATAAATACATCATACACTTCGGGACAATGTAGTTTTATTACTGTAACCACCTCAGTCCACCGCAGCCACCGCTCCATACCACAAATCATTTTGCTCTATCGCCCATAAGTCCTGCGACAATTCTGCGAGCCATTTCATTGATTTTGATTCGCTTACAGATGTCCTTATTTCGAATTTTACCCATAAAAATACCCCAGAGAAATTATGTGGTTATAACAAACTCAAATATTTAAATGTTAATCACTGCATAACTCGTTAACCATTTCTTCTGCTTAAAAATCTTGATGTATGGGTCGGCACCCATTGAAATTAAATGTATTATTTTTTTAATGTTAATTTATAATGTTTACAATTTTATACAAAATACAAATATTCTCGAATGTACCAGTTAGATGTGCACCGACTCCATCATTATTCGTTTATATATATCATATATATTGTACCAACAACAAAAAAGGATTATATAAGACTGAACACTTGTTAAATATCCCTCGATGTGGCCGCCTTATTTCGTGCAGTTACATACATAATATTACGCCTGTTTCCCATGGGGTATGCAGAGAGTCTTGATCACCATTTGCGACGATCCTGACAAACAACTTTCGCTTCACCTACTTTATTAACCTCTTCATATATGCATATTTGTTTGAAATGCTTTTTACTGACCCTCTTTGACACTTCTGATATTTGGTCATGGTGTGTTCGTCTCCATCTACCGGCAACAACCCTACCATTTGCAATACTTTTCGTGTAGTTTATGATTGAAATCAATAATAAACTAATAATATACCCGCAGGGGGGCTTTCTGGCGAAGCCTTAGGTGAGTGGCGACACCTCGTACCTGGGGGTCAGGTAGCCACTCACACCCATGTTGCCCCTGTCTTTTATGGCATTTTTAGGGGCCCCGTCTGCCCATTTTTCCATGTTCCCTGAACATTGCGACGGGCAGACGCCATAGTCCCCATTTCCAAGGGCCTTCTTCTCTTCTCTTCTCATTTCCTACAATAGTCCTACACTGGCCGGGGCTTGACCTTGGGTGCATTATAATATGATGTAGACAGGGATAATCGCCGGTCAGTGTCACGCCACATTTAGATTAAATTTATCAAGGGGCCTCTGCGTGTAGGCCTCCCCGTGGCCCCACGCAAGCCCTCCAAAACTCCGGGCCATTCTCATGGCCCGTGGTCTTGAAAGACATATAGTATAATAATATTGACCTTGACCTCGTGCACGAGATTACAGCCATGTGGCATCTGGAGTCAACGATCATCGTACCGATAGTGGTGTCCGTTAACGGTTTCATAGTGAAGAGCCTCGACCGACACCTAGAGGCTCTCGCTTGGTAAATGGGTGAAGGGCCATACAGAACGCGGTTCTCCTGAGCACGGCACGCATTGTAAGGAAGTTTCTGTCCCTGGAGCCTAAACCACCGGTAGCTTTGACCCTAGGCCCCGCTACCGACGGACATCATCTTTTATATTTTTTTAATATGTGTCTATTTTTATATTAAAAAAACATAAAAAAGAATTTAAATAAATATATATGTGTATAATAATATAAGAAAATGTTTCCTCACCAATCGGTCCAAGCGCCCTGACGAAGTGGCCGAGCGGGTAGCGGCTGTTCCGGGGCCAGGAGTCGAGCGCGACGAGGATGCGCTGCGAGGCGAGCACCTCGCTCTGCCGCGTCTCGATGCGCACGCGCGGTATACGCTTCTCCGCGGGAGTGAACAGGTGCCGAGTTGCACCTAATTTATACCGTTTACAACTATTATAATATGACTAGCTGACCCGGCAAACGTTGTTTTGCGTTTTAAATTATACTTAGTTATTTTAGGCAAGTTAAATGATTATTGTACTAATATCGCTATTAAATAATACGGGTTGATCGTAGAGGGTTGAAAATTTAGGTTTGTATGTATTTTTTAATTTTGTATCATAAAAAAATAAAAATAAAAAAATATCTCAGAATTAAAAAAAATACTTAGGGTGGACTACCCTTAACATTAGGGGATGAAAAATAGATATTGTCCGATTCTCAGACCTACCCAATATGCACACAAAATTTCATGAAAATCGGTAAAGCCGTTTCGGAGGAGTATGATAACTAACACTGTGACACGAGAATTTTATATATAAGATATTAGGTCTGTTCCAACACAATTCGCAATATACAAATATTGAACTTATGTATAATCTATAATATTTTAAAATTCTAGATCTGGCTTGAAGGCCTAGTTGCTAAGCCATAAATGCATTTAAAAAATCTAACCAAGCGTGTCTGTACATTAAAGCGATTTTAAAAATAAAACAATTCAAATAGACTAGATAAATGATGGAAACTAATGCAATTTTCTTTTGTTGTTGCTTTGTCTGCTTGTTCGGGTTTCACATATAAAACTACTGAGCTGATTTCAATGCACTTTTCAGTGATGACAGCAATTCTTAGACATAAAATCTGCGTTATTTTATTCTTGGGAATCCAGCAGGAATTTTACTTTGAATGATCTAGTGGCCAGATTAAAAAAAATCGAATTCCAATGTGATCTTTCCCCAGATCAATAGCAAGTTATATGTAATAAAATGTGTCATGTGCTGCTTTTGCTGTGTCCCCCCCCCCTCTAATTAATAAATTACTTTTGAAGTACAACATGGCAAATTGTGAAAATATTATTGCCTAAAATATTACAACAAATATTAAACAGGAAGATATGGAGTTTTTATGTTTAAAGATTCCTTAATCAAATGGAAAAACTTAACAATTGGTATTCATGACCAGTAAATTGTCTTTTAGAACAGGTCGACACTTACCTGGCAATCTGCTAGGCATCAATATGCCACAGTACTGTCGCCATTTCCGTTTTATAATCCCAACAACCTTTCCAGTTGGTGTCACTTCATCATTATTGTTAGTCTTAGCAGACTTCAAAAGCACAGACTCTTCTTCTAAAAGATCTCCAGGATCCTCAGACTTGTCTTCGAGGACTATGTCACTGGGCTTACGCCATTCATCTTCTGGGAATATTTCAATAGCAACAGTATCCCCATCCACAGCCCTGTTAATGCCTAAGTGACCTTGGAGCAATATCTGAAATATTTAAAACAGTTCTGATCCAAGTGATGGGCAATAACGAAAATTAAATTAAACAGAACAAACTATTAGACATCATAATAAACTTAAAAATGTAACTGTAAAACGACTTTGTTCAAAAACATGCCACAGGTATATTATTTTTTAATAAATTATCAAATGATTTAAAAATGATTAAAAATATTAATTCATTTAAAAATAAACTTCGAGGTCTACTGATCCAAAAAGCACACCAGTAAACATTGTATATAAGAGCCAAAAATACATAAATAAATTATTATTATTAACATAAAACATTTCTATAGGCAAAAATTAGTATTGTATTGATTATATAATTTTAAATTGACATATATAATTTTGAAGTTGTTTTAAGCATATATGTACATACAATTTCCATGCCCGACCGGCAAAAACATGTGAAACCTAAAATAACATAATATGATCCATGTATACACCATATTTCCGAGCAAATAAATAATTGATTGATTGCTTGACAGAATAAATGTATTCACTGATATTGATAGTAATAAGTGCATAAAAGATTAATTTCTGACTGAGATCATGAAACTTCACATGTATCAGTTCACTTCTATAATCATAGTTCTAGTCTTCATAAGTGAAGGTAGCTTAATGAGTAATGCATTTATAACCCAAACTTGCCTTTCTAATGACGTAAGTTTGAATCCTGGCTGGATAGCATGGCAAGTTCACAATTTTCTGACCCACTGCACATATTACCACAACCTGATGGTAAGGCAAATATTGCAGGGAAACATTCACTGGGCAGCAGCTGACTTCAGCCTTAACAACAATCCCATTAGTGGGATATTTATGGGCTTATATATTGTTACAACTTAGGCCGACAAAGACAAATTCCACATACAGATCTGTAGAAGCACATTTATTACCTGTCGGCATTTGAACTAATTGTAATCCTTTTATGATCGTCTTCTTTTGTGTGAACAAAACATATGCCAATAAATAAGTGATTATTTTTGGCATATGTTTCTAATTATTGAATGGAGAATAGCCTATTGTCCTATTGTACTCGCTCATTAGCGTCATTAGCCGGGTGTTGCGGATTCTTTTGGATTTGTGAAGTATATAACAACGACCTGATGGAGGGGGACAGTGGAGCGACGATTACGATACCTGTATCATGACATGTACATTCGGGAATATAATAGAGACAGACTGCGCGTTATATTGAATTATGACCTTCTGCATTACCTTTGGATTTGATGTGTTCAGTTATATTTGTATCTGTGTTATACGTGTTTGTATAGTTCTAATAAACTCTATATTTTTTTTTATTCTAACGGCATTTTAGTTCGAGTCCTGCTAACTTGTAACAGTATATTATAATTATATACAGTCTTATACTTACAGATTTTTCAAAAGCACTGACAACAGCACTGCCCTCTAAGAAGTTATCACGAGAAGCATGGAATACTCCCTGATAAAGTTTTCCATTTCTTATTCCTGCATGAATTTGTGTAGGAGTCAAATGTGCTGGGTACAGAGCATCTTTGGAACAGTTTTCAGGTATAACATTTTTCGATAATTTATCAACCAAACCAGGAAATCCATTCACATTTTCAACATAGTCCTTCACTAAAAGAGAAAACACGTGTAACATAAGGTTTAAATATTAAGAGAGATAGTGTTTTACAGAAGTATAAACAGATATTTATAAATTAATACAGAAAAATTAAGAGTGCAGTGTTAGGAAAACAACCAGTTTGCTAAATAGATAGATAAGTCTTAATTATACATCAAACTTATATACAAGTGGCCATGGCAGTATACAGTGGGCCATTGTCCTGTCTGCTGAACTCATGCAATAAAAAATAAATAAAAAAATATGGGTTGAGTTTGTATGGTGTTTAAAAATGTGAAAAATCAGGGGGCTAATTCGAACCAGCAAATTTTCAAAATACAACTTTGGTCTGTTTGATGGAGCATCACGTGAAAACTACTGAAAACATTTAAATTAAACACCACATCGAGCTAGCTCATATCCCTGTGAATGATATTGTTTCTGAAATAGCAAAAAAGATAGTGCTGCGATTGAATCTTTTTGGAAACTACTGATTGAATATGATTGAATCTCAACATAGTGCTGGCTTCTAACCCGAGTTAACTCTTAGGATACATTTTATCTCTATGATTTTGTTTACTTTGAATGGACAGATTAGGACAATAGATGGTGTTGTAACTGTGTTTTTCAATTCACTAACCAATACTTATGTTGTCACATAGTATTACTTCCATCCAGGTTGGTTTTTACTTGCCTCTATGTTTTTCTGGGCAGTTGTGTAGACAATACACTTAATTTCTTTCTTATTGATTCTTTATGATTATTAGATATATGTAAAACCCAAATGAAGTTTTTATGTACGTAAATTAAAGCTACTACCTAGGGATTGTCAGACAAGCTCTAGTACATAATATATTTATTTACCTGAACAGCATATAATACCCTCCTCTTGAGCAATCTTTCGATTGTTTTCATCATCAGTCAGGAGCACAACTCTGGGACATTCTAGATTTACTCTGTTAATGCTCAAATGTGCTTCATACCATGCAACAGCTCTCCGTATAGCTCTGTCATTTCTATCATTTTGTTTTTCACCAGGATTACGCTCCACATATGTATCTCTACAAGATTAATTAATGTAATGAAAAAGACAATAACGTATGAAGCTAATAATTAAGCACTTCATACAAGTCAATTTTATATGTGGAACACTAAACATTAACGGTCTCATTTATAGAGCATTAGAGCAAGTACAAATCATCAGCATCTTGAAGAACCATAAAGAAGAGTTCAAACTTACTTTTACTCTTAAAAATAAGACCATAAAAGGATTAAAATACTAATATGTTCTCATGAGAGAATTATATGAACGTATAATTATTAATATAATCAAATTTTATAAATTAATATTATATTTTACCAATTTCTATAGAATATCATATTTTTACCTCCAACTTAGAAGGCTCAAGTATTATTATATGTTTAATAGGAACAATCATCAATACTACTTCATCTTAGATTAATAAAATTGTGGAGAACATCATTTACATATTATTAACATTTTTTTGTACTTAGTTTATTACACACAGCTTATAATAAAACCATATTAAACTATATATAGCACAGCTGTATGTTCACTCAAGTACACAGACTTTTTCTAACCAATTTATTCATTGTAGCTCAAAAAATTATTGTATCTTTTGGTATCCATTCTTCATCATTGCCATTCTAGCGTTGGATATAAATGCTACTACAGATGTGGGTTTTCATGTGAAAAACTCATGCTTGCACCACATTCTTTACACAATATGCATAATTTCAAGAGCTAACAGTTCGATTTGAACTTTCATATAGTTACAAAAGTAGTACTGTAATTAAACCTGGAGAGTACATGTTATAACATTAAAAAAATCTTACTTGTGATGCTCATTGACAAATGAGTAAAACTTCCTTCTCTTATTACCTATAATTTCTAACAACCTTGAAATATGGCAGTATTTTGATGCTTCACTTCTTCCAAGACGGTTTGTAAGATTATTACATTTGTCAACGCGTCTTCCTCCAGTACGTCTATCTGATGCAAAACCACATTGGTATCCAATACTAGGTAATGTGGATAGTCAAAAAGCGCGCAAATTGATTCAGGTTGTGACATCAAAACTATTTCATCGTCTTTATGAGGACAAGTCTTACATGCCCCCGAACCACATAGCAAGTCATCGCGTAAATAGTGTTCTCTTACTATCTGGAAAGTTTTGTTTGATTAGTAACTTAAATATAAAGTTGTAGAACAATTATGTGTAAACATTCAAAAAACATAACCTTACTTTTAAGATATTGCCTCGTTTCGTTTTATATAAGAAGGTTTTTGAAGACCACATACTACTAAAGGCCTAATATCAACTAAACTGCAAGTTTCATGAAAATTACTTCCTAAGTTCCTAATAAACTTCTTAAATAATACCAAAAAAAGAGCAAGCAAATAGTATATATATAGTAGTCGTATCGTATTGTTATTTTTCAATACTTTTCATTACTTGAAGACCAGGCAAAGATCCTAGAGCTAGGCCATACAACTTACAAAATATTATCACCAGTGTCCTAACAGTCAGTACAATTATTTTTGCTTAGAGATTTTTTTGCGTTCTATTAGTAGGTAGGTATTGCAGTAGATGTCACTGTTCTCAAATTAATCACCAAATGAATGAATATAATATGTTTCTTTATACGCAGTTGTTTTAATACTTGTTTAAGAAATATTTGATATATTTTTATGTTTTTGCAAGCCATATCAGCTAATAAATATATTTTAAAGTGTGAAAATTCTAGTCCTCACCTTTTTCAATTTATAAAGCTCTTTTTAACTTTAATCAATAGATTTTTGATGAATTGTCGATTTAACAAAAACTTATTTCAAAGATGTCAATTATGTCAAAACCAAAATGACATTCCGACTGATACAAGTTACATTCGTGAACGTATGTACTTTGTTTGTGTTTTGATTATTTTTCGATAACTTTGTTTGATTCCTGGACTCCAAAGACTTCGCTTATCACGTTTACTAGTGTTCTGTGATCACGTTGGACTTACGCATGTACCCTGAACACCAATTTGCCTAACGATTTGTTTTCTGATGACTTGGATTATGGTTTCTTCTGAAAGAGGTTGTTGTGTGCCCAGATATGGTAAAACTTGTAAGTACATCATCTTAACGGCACCAGATTAGATGTGGATACAAATGATGTTATGAAAATGTATGCCTTTGAATATTTTAATAAAAGGAAACATAATAAATCACGCTACCGATAAATTGTTGTTTTATTTAACAAATTTTTAACAAATAAACATTTTTTGGAAAGGCTTTTCGGAATTGCAGGAGTTAAATTATAACTCCCGCAATTTCCAAAAGTCTAATATAAAAATCAAAACAACACTAGACCCCCTGGATGGTTTTTGCCGTTAAATAATGCCGTATACCGATAGAGTGCGTTAGTATATATATTATGACTGTTGACTCTATACCAGTATATATAAAGTACTCTGTGATTATCACAAACAACTTGTTGATATTATTTTTGTAGAGAAGTTAGGCAGGCAAAAAATTTGGTCTATACAGCTTTGTCATATCAAGAAGATGGATTGTTGTTGTTATATTCACCACAATGGCAGGCAAAAGAATTAAGTCTCTACAGCCTTGTCTGATGTGATGTGTTATAAATATATATATATATATATATATATATATATATATATATATATATATATATATATATATATATATATATATATATATATATATATATATATATATATATATATATATATATATATATGTTTTACTTTGGCGGAATCCCATCTTCCGGACACAGCTTTGACAGCTGGGCTGCTGCTGCACATCAGGAGGCCCTGAAATGTTGCAAATATGTGTCCATTGGTAGTGGGTACGTATGTGGTTTTCGGGTCGAGACTAGGGGGCCGTGACGAAATCTGATTTTGATTATAGCGGATAAAACTAAGTTTTTACCGAAAATGCAGGTTTATTTTTCAAAAAATGTAATGACTACTGATTTCCTGCTATCTACCGGAATTAAAAGTAGATAGTCAATATTCTATTGTAGGTCATTCTAGATTCGAGATATAAGGGTTAGTAATAACTAGTATTCCAAATTTCGTAAAAATCCGGTCAGTGCTTTTGGCGTGAATGAGTAACAAAACATCTCACAAACTTCAGTATTTATAATATTATCGTTAGAAACGAGTATGATGTATCTATTGTCAGTGACAATAGATACATCATACTCGTTTCATTTTCTTTTCATATCATACTTGTGACAATTTATCACACATAAAATACACAACATAAATAATTAAGTAACTACCAAATATCAAAATAGGTCAATCCTAATAATGTTGATGTTGCCATACATATATTATTTAAATTTGCCGCCATTTTCCAGGGTCAACTTTCGTTGGCCAGACTATATATACAAGTAACTGTGGCAAATTTATTTAGAAAATAACAGGGTCGCCACTTCCGCAAATGTGTCTCTAAACTCTAGAAACTAATTTTTAAGCTGGGGCTGGGGCCACACTTGCGATAAAGTTAAATATATATCGGCTGAATAATTTTTGTGTTTAGGTAATGTTTGGTCACTACAATTTGTCTGACTAATAAAATATAACTTTGTAATAGTTACCTTAATGACATATTTAAAAATCAGACTTGAACTTTACTTATTTTCAAATAAGTAAAGCATGTACGCGTACTCACGGGCCAGTGATGCTAACAGTACTGAGTGTACGGCTACGGTTACGTCACCAAAATGGCGGCCAGGCGCAATAGCAATTTACGGGGATAATAGTATGTATAATCTAATATATAAAATGCTCGTGTCGCGGTGCCCCGAAACGGCTTGACAGATTCTCATGAAATTTTGTGTGCATATTGGGTAGATATGAGAATGGGACAACATCTATTTTTCATCCCCCTAAATGTTACCCCTAAATATATTTCTTTGCGTTCCTTCCAGAAGAACCTTTAAAACCAAATTTGGTTTCTCTAGCCACCTGCGCTCGCACAGCCGGATTTGACAAGGTTCGCCGTTGATGGATACGTCAAGGAGGACTATATTAATATATTTTTTAATTTTTAGATATTTATTTATTTTTTATATATTTTATTTTTTTATGATACAGCATTAAAAAATACATACAACCCTAAATTTTCAACCCTCTACGATCAACCCCTATTTTTTACCGGCAGGACTTATTCAGGATTATTATGTTATTTATGTATTATTTGTATTGTATAGCTATTGCTGTTGGTATACAGTAGTATACACGTATTAATATATAATATATATACGATATCTCTGAAGCTATAAGGCCGATTGACTTGAAATTTGGTATGAATATTTCTTTTGCCAAGTAGAGATCAGCTAAGAACGGGTTTTACGAAATTCTATCTCCAAAGGGGATTGCGGGGCGTAAACAATGGAAAATTGATATTTCCGAACAAGAGCTCCGACAAACCTAAAATTTTGTAGGAATATCTCTATTTGAACAAAAAACACATTTTATGAAATTTTACTTCCAAAGGTGATTGTGGAGGGGGGGGGGTCGTAATCTATAATGTAAAAATGAATCGCAAAATGTGTTGGTTCGCATAACTTGAGAACGACATTACCGATTTTGATGAAATTTTGTGTGTGTGTGTTTGAGTGGGTCCCTGGATGGTTTATATCCACAATTGGAAACGGTAGGTGGCGCTAAGATCGGGTTCTAGATCCTCCTAATCACCTGGACCGATTATGGTGATTTTGTTTTTGTGTCATGAAACAAAGTCTTTTAGGAATTCAGAAAATATGGCGGTACGAAGTTCGCCGGGTCAGCTAGTCTTAATATGTGTTATTATTTACTGTTTATTTTTTTTATGTATTCGTTTTAAGTATATATGTATGGTGGGATATTTATACATACTGTTAGTTTAGGTATTTAATTTGCAGACCGCGGTCATACACTTGCGAATCTCCCGTTCACAAAATCCAAAGGACGTTGTCTGGAAGAGATCGCTTTTAAAGCGATTAGGCCGCCCATTTGACCTACTTTACTGTTTCATGTGACTACTGCGAATTGTTTATTTCATATGTATGTGGTGAACAATAGTGTATTCTATTCTAAGTTCATATAACAACATTAAGAGTGTCTTCGCTTAATTTTGTCCCAGTCTGTATGTCGCTGAGTCAAGCTGGCTAATTATAGGGCGCAAGGGGACGCACATCATTAAAGAGTTTAGAAAATGAAAGTAAAAGGTGTCAAGGGTATTATAATTTTGTCGGTAATCTGGTGCGCTAGATGAGCAAAAGCGGCAGAGCCCACACGACCGCACGAGATTGAAACAACAACTGCCTCTACACCATCTAATATTTATCTCGCCAGCTTACCTAGCGCTCTGCAAATTGGATTATGTAAAGCCGACTTTATGAGAGTAGCCAGGTGAAACTGTACAGCTATTCATATTGCCTCAGTCACTCAACGTAGTAATTACTTACTTTGTGGTCACTCACACGTACTACCTGTTAGATTAATCGTGCTACTTAGGTACACGATTACGATACGTTGTAACTGCCAAAGACCATACTCATTTATAACAATCCTAAAATCCCAGTTCCACTATCAACAGATCACAATACATGAATAATATTTGTTTATGTACTTGTTATTGGATGCATTTTTAATGTTAATAATGGTTACAGGGATAATGATCGACCAATATCACACTCCATTTCAATTCAATTATCAAAAAGATTACACCATGGCGTTCCTTTGGCGCATCGCAGGCGTATGTATATACCAAAAGCCCGAGTTATTATTAAAACCGTGAAAATGTTATATTTCGAAACGTAACAACAATATCAATATTCCTAGCAGATTTCTTGATAAACCAAACATTAAAAATGACTTCATATCTTTTAGTTGGTGTCGCGTTTTTTCTTGCAAAGTATCAATTAAATTATATTAATAGCTTTTTATTATACCAAATGTTTTTTAAAGACAATGGACAACATGGACAAAACAGTCCAAAGAAATTAATATTGTAATTATTAATTGACAAAAAATTATAAGACGCACCACCACATGACAGTGTTTCTAATTTATTTGCATACTAGGATATGCCCGCGACTTCGTCCACGCTGGACTTTATATTCCCGCGGGATTCTTGGGACCCAAAGTTCCGTAGCACTTAAAAAAGAATGTAACCCGTGGTTTTAGTGCAAACTGTGTCGGAATAATCTAATTTGTATGCACCCAAACAACTACAAACTGCTCCCAGAAAAATTCCCACTTGATTCCAGGAATAAAATATTACACATTTTATTACATATTACTTGCTACCGTTCCGTAACAAAATTAAATTGGAATTAGTTTTTTTAATCTGGCCATTTTAAATAATTCCCAGAAAAATTACCGCAAGATTCGGGATAAAAAGTAGTGCAATTTTAAACCGCATCGAAATCGGCCCAGTAGTTTTTACGTGAATTCCCAACAAACAAACAAGAGATCTAAAAGAATCATCGTAATCTTCGTCGATTTTAAAGTTTATTTCAGTTGTTTTTTTTATAGCTTCGATGTTACAGACACGGCATGTTTTTGTAACTTTACAATAGGATAGATTATAATTACTCCATATTTATAGTAAAGACGAACTTTAACATTGTGAAAGAATACTTGCACATTACCTGATGTGTAAGTAAAACGGGCTTATCGACTTTATGCAAGTGTGGTAGATCTACTGTCCCTCCCTCTGTTATCTCTTTCTCCTCAATATATGGGGAAAGGAATAGCCTTCAAAATAAATTTGAATCCTCAACTCTAACAGTTCATAACAATAGTCCAGTTCCTTTTGGTGTCATTTCTTACTACTACTACTAGTCCCACACTGACTAGGGTTTGTCCTTGGATGCATATCTGCATGGCGCATATATGCACAATGGTCATCATTGTCACGCCACATTTGTAATGAATTGTCGAAAGGGCCTTTATGTTGTAGCCATTCCGTGGCCTTACAGAGGTCCTCTGTATATATATGTCAGTAGTTTACCTACTACATAACATTTCCACCAGTTTGACAAACTTAATGAAACTTAGCTACTTATACACTATTGGTACCGCCATGTAAACCTCCTTTCGACCTATTCATACTTTTCTTCGAATATTTAAATTCTTCTTAAAATGTGATCCCCTTTCGCACGTCACTTCAGTCACTCATTGTCATATCATTAAAATAAATATATCGCTCCGCATTGTAAATAAATAAAATATGATAAAATAACTTAAAATATACCGCGCCCGCACCATATAAATAATATATAACCCGCTCCGCACCGTAATTTTAATATATAATAAACATATCATATACTAAAAATAAATACACATAAAATTAAATACTAGAAATATAAAAGTACTCTAAAGTGTGTGTGAAGTGAATAGTGGAGAAGAGGGGCTGCATTTCATTCCCATTAACACCAGGTAAGTGCGTGCTCGTTCCGATTCCCATTCCAAATTGTCCTACACTTCTTTTCCTGCAAAGTTGACATAGTTCACTTAACGCTAAACCCAGCGCCGCCGCAACACACATGTTTAATTATTTATAGCTGAATGACCTCGCACCACATTGTATGAAAAAATTGAATTCTGCATTTGATATTATTATATAGTCTTAGGTATTTAATTTTAGTAACCAGTAGCAAGATATTGGAAGTACAATTTTATTATCAAATGAAAAATTGGATAATTGCGTGTCGTCAACATTCGTCAGATAAGCAGTAAGCGTCTGGGAGCAGTGAACGGCGAGCGTGCGACTGTCTCACATTCATATACGAGTGACCGATATCGCAGTACCAAAAATGTACGCGCTTTGCTACAGAATACAGATAGCTATGAGCCATGTTTAATCTGGTTAAAACAATATAATAGACCTTTCAATTTACTGTAAACCAACAATGTTAATATCTAAAAATTCTATGAAGTGTGAACCGTAAATAGTGAATTTTAAACACTCAAGATATGCCTAAAAAGAAGAATATTAAGAGTCCACAAGCAATATGGGAGTCAGTGTCATCGGTCTCGGTAAATTTCGTAGAAAGAATATTTTATTCGCTGGGAATTATCGTAGCACGACATCCGTGGAAAATAATTACAACGACTTTAGTGTTCGTGACTTTAAGTTGCATTGGTTTAATGAAGTTCCACATAGAAAAAAACCCTATGAAATTATGGGTGCCGCCTGATTCGGACTTCTTTTATGACACGAACTGGTACATTGACCAATTTGGTACCGCCTTCAGATTTCAAAGAATCATCGTCACGGCAGAAGATGTTTTAGAGCCCCATGTGTTGAAGACAATACACAATATAACAAGTCAAGTAAATTCCATAAGTGTTAAATATAAAAGTGACGTATTTACTATCAGTAATTTGTGTTACAAAGTTCCTATTGTTAATATATTTACCTCGAATCGAAACACTAGATCTGTCAACATTGTAAGTGCCAACAATAATAACTCTTTAAATCGTGATAGTGAAAATGACTTTGCAGATCCAACCCTTTGGGCTGCTAGTGACTTTTATTGTAGTTTTTTAGAAGACTTTCAATTAACCTGTTTGCAAAATAATATTATAGATATATGGAAAAATGATCTTGAAGAAATAAATAATGTAAATAAAAGTACCATTCTGGGACAAGTAAATAAAATTAAACATAATCCTACGACTGGTCATCCAATGGATTATTCGAAATTGTTAGGAGGTGTTATATATGACGAAAATGATAATATTATATCCGCTAGTTCTGTAATATTAACATGGTATACTCAAGTTAATATGTCTGAAGTTAATTTAGACGAAGTCGGTAATTTAGTAGGGACCGAAGATTGGGTTTCAGTGCCTTTAGCTTTATGGGAATCAAAATTTTTAGAACTAATGCAAAACATTTCAACAGACTTTAAAAATGTACAGTTGCTTTACGAAGCGGGAAGAAGTTTTGCAGATGTCAGTGGAGATTCAATGTTTTGTGAATTAGATAAATTATTTTTGGGAATTATACTTATGTTTTTTTACGTGCAGTTTGGTTTATCTCGATGTAATTGGTTGGAAATCCGATTGACTTTAGGTAGCGTGGGTTTGTTATGTGTAGGATTAGCATATATTTCAGCTGTCAGTTGGTGTTCGGTACTAGGTGTACCGTTCGGCCCTGTTCACTCATCATTGCCTTTTTTATTAATGGGTCTTGGCGTTGACGACATGTTTGTTATGAGTGCTTGCTGGAAAAACTTAGACGCAACAGAATCCAAAAAGAGTCTTGCTGTTAAAGTCGGCCTCATGTTGAAACATGCAGGAGTGTCTATTGTGATTACTTCATTCACAGATATTGTCGCTTTATTAATAGGAGCGATAACAATTTTGCCTTCTTTAAAGGCTTTTTGCATATACGCGGCAGTCGGAGTATTTTTCATTTTTTGCTATTCCGTTACTTTCTATGTTGCTTTTTTTACATTAGACATAAAAAGAATTGAAGCCAATCGAAACAGTTTTCTATTTTGTTACCAACATAAAAATGAGATACAAATAGCAACAGAAAAGACAACATTACAGAAAGTGTTTGAATATTTTTATAAATATGTTGTCTTTACTATACCTGGTAAAATAACGACTATTATTGTAACTCTTGTTGTAACAGGTTTTAGTATACAATCAATTTTTCAATTAGAGCAAAGATTTGACCCTAAATGGTTTATACCAGAAGATACGTATTACAAACAATACTTAAACGCATATGATTATTACTATCCTGATGAAGGTTATGCAGCGATGGTTTTCTTAGGCGAAATGGATTATGCACAAGAATTTACAAATCTGTACGATATGACGGAGGTGTTGGATAAAGAATCTTATGTTAAAGACATGGTGTCATGGGTAGAATATTTTCACAAGTACGTTTTAAAAAATTATGATAGAGATTTAAAAAATTCCTCTGCCGTTTCTAAAAAAGAATTCGACCGGTATTTATCTAAATTCTTATTCAGTCCGATTGGTGGCCGATTTAGAATAAATTTTAGGTTTGCAGAGGAACTGCGTTGTGGTAACCCTATACCTCGCATAATAGCATCATCTCTGTCTTTTAAATTTAACAAATTTCAAGGACCGGAAGAGTATATTCCCGCTATGAATCGTGTCAAAGGTATAGTGAAATCTGCAAATATTAGTACAGGACATGGTTATCGTAGCGTGTGGTCTAAAGTGTTCGGGAATTGGGTTACTGATGAAATAATAGCTGTTGAGGTAGAAAGAAATATAGAGCTAGCACTAGTTTGTGTTATGATATGTACAGTTATCCTGATAACAAATCTCCAAATGTGTTTGTGGATATTAATTTGTGTTACCTTGACTTTGGTCAATGTGTTAGGATGGATGCAGCGATGGGGCATGACCGTAGACATTGTGTGTTGTATTGGTCTTGAACTTGCTATAGGTTTATGTGTTGATTATGCTGCTCACGTCGGCCATACTTTTCTGACAGTCTCAGAAGGGTCCCGTTCGGAAAGAGCCTTCAAGACTGTAACTACTATTGGGCAAGCTGTGTTATGGGGTGGAGGGTCAACACTATTATCTTTATCGCTTCTTAGTATGTCAAAGGCATACACTTTCAGATCGTTTTTCAAAATTTTCCTCCTCGTTATAATTTTTGGACTGTTTAATGGTTTAATTTTTCTACCAGTTATCTTGTCTTTAATTGGACCAGGTGCATATCGTGCTTACAAACCTAAAGAAGTATGCGTAGAAACTGTAGAACTAAACGGCAAACATGACTATACCGATAAACAGATAGAATTCTAATTTTAAGTTTTATTAATAAATTACAGACAGGTACCTACATCATCACAAAACTTGCTAAAGTAATAAACACATGAAAAAGGAAAAGATACATTATACGATTTTGGAATGGAATATCTGAAGGCCTTATTTAACGTCTCCAAAAACTCACCATTAAAAAGCATTATGCTTTTTTGAAGACTTGTGACTTGGTATAGGTAATGCATGCCTCACATGCCTATTCCTGCATTTAGTGCATGATGCGACATCTATAGTTTAGGAATTGTAATTTCAAATTGCGAATGAATGATGCATGACCATACATTAATGTTCTAAGATTCATTGTTAGTAAATATGAATATATGCGCTGCATATATAAAATATACATACGAGTACACGATCCATGCCTATTATTTGTAAACATTTAATTGTAAATTGTGCAAACTATTATGTATGTATTATGAATAATAAGAATTTGTTTCTCGAAAGTAGGTAAATATATTAGTTTGTTTAAGGTATACGATAATTAGGTAGAGGTGTTTAAAATTCATACAGGTGAAATGATAGATGTATGTTTTTCTATGAATGCTGTTATGTTTTACATAATGTCTGTTTTTAATTGCAATAAACGTAATTTACATTTAAAATTAGATACTTTCATTTAAATGTAAACCTACTATGTGTTTTCTCAAATTAAAAGATAAAATAACGCACAAAATGTTATGATAATCGTAATCATGTAATCCTCCGAGTACGTCAGAAAATGTATGATAAAGGTTTTCTACATAACAAGTATCAATAAGTGCTCTAAGACTGCGTTAAAGGAAAGAGGTTCTGGGTTCGATTTAAAATTTCGATTGTTTATGGGCCTCTAGGATGGCCCCTGGCCTTATTCGTTGTATTAGTACCCATAACACAAGTGAAACTTGTTTGGTTTGAATATGTACAAGACCGGTCTTATTCATAGAGAGTTACAGTAAATTTGGACGCTTCTTTATGGTTCTTAAAGAACTGTACAAACTTACTCTAACTCTATGAATAATAAGACTTTATCTGCGATTATAACGGCGGCAACTACGCCCTCTGATATGAAATATAACGGCATTGAAAAAAATAATGAGCAAAAGCAATCTAGGTCAACGTAAAAAGATTATTTTAATGGTCGCTCCTAAATTTATATCTTTTTACTAGCTGTGCCCGCGACATCGTTCGCGTTGAACTTGTTTTCAAAACCCCCAGATTTTGAAACATTCTTCTTTGGTGCTGCGCTCCTATCGGTCTTGGCGTGATGATAAATAGGCTTCCCCAATATATGGGCACTGAATAACACTGAAAGATTTTTTTAATTTTTCGAATTAGACCTGTGATTAGCGCGTTCTATCAAACAAACATACTCTTATATCTAATATATAAAATTCTCGTGTCACAGTTTTCGTTGCCATACTCCTCCGAAACGGCTTGACCGATTCTCACGAAACTTTGTGTGCACATTGGGTAGGTCTGAGAATAGGACACATCTATTTTTTATCCCCCTAATTTTTTTTTACCGGGCAAGACGTCGTCTGTCGGGACAGCTAGTATTATATAGTATAGTATAAGATTACTGATTTTTTTAAATGTTACTTCACACATTGTTTATTTAAGATAACTCACAATTTTTTTAAGGGTTTTAGTGAAATCTGATATTTAATTTATCTATAATTTAATACTTAATATTTAATAATATTTAGAAATTTAAAGAAAACAAAATGCAGTTTATACATTTTAATGAACTTGTGGCATATTGCAATATAGGGGATAAAAGGTACAGTGAGTTCGTTTGGGTGTGAATAGCAAACTTTTTTCTGTCAATATTCGACTTTCTGAGAATACATAGACAAAGAAAATATGCAAAATTAATTATATCGAAGGGTAATTAACATAGAAATCTTTTTTTTATTGCACGAGTTCAGCAGACAGGCAAACGGTCCACTTGATGGAAAGCGGTTACCATCGCCTATGGATATTTGCAACACCAAAGGTGCTACAAATGCGCTGCTGCTCTCTTAAGGGACTGGAACCTGGTCACTGATGCCGGAACACAACTCACGGTTTTTATGGCGAGGTACTTTAGACCAGGGGTGGTAGTCATCCAGTCGGGCAAATGCCCTACCACCTGGCTGTGGGTTGTTTTGTCGCCTCTTACGACAGGCCGCCGAGCCGCAGGAAATTTGTATACTTTCTCCGTTCCTGCACGGATAGTCTCAATAAAAAAGTCTTAGTAAAAAGAGAAAAATGTATGTTGGTAACTATGTATACTGGAGTATTCTGTACAAGCCGAGGCGGAATTCACCTATAGTGCAGGGGATGCGGCGCACCTGGACGCAGGGTTTAACTGCGCGTTTATTACAGGGTGCGGGAGTATAGATTACACCCGAGCCTGGGCACTAAATGGGCTGATGAACCGACGCTGCCAAAGGCGACTAGTGTCCACTATTTTAACATTTCACTACAAAGCGTATGAAATCTTTAAAACTAAATACTTAAAAAATATTATTCAAAATGATTTACAATGGATTTCGGATATAACGACGATAAAAAGAGTGTAATTACGTCGCTATATGCATATGTATAAAGGAAGCAAGATTTTTTGCCAGAAAACACAGCCGCACAAAGCGCATAGTCTTCTACTTTAGTATTATTCTTAGCGAATATTATTCAAACTAATTTACATATGTATAAGATCATTTTAGTATATTACAAATAGGACTTTAAAAAATGAATTCAGTATTTAATGATGTTTATGTCTTATATTATTAGTAAATGTTTTATATTAATCATATAAATACCTCCAATCCAAACATTTATCTCGTAGAAGTAGTAAAAGAAACAAGGTAGGTATATACTGAAAGCATTAGTCAAGTTAGGTGATTTTTTAAATATTCTACTTCATGCTTTAAAAGTTAGAAACGGAGAGGAACACAATTTTTATATATTTGGAAGCGAATATCTCGCCAATAGACTTAAAAAGTCATTAAGGAACATGTGTATGATATTTCAATGTCTGACACCCAAATAAACCAACCAATTGTTTTTCAATTCTCACTTTCATCACCTATATAGTAGCCATCAACTTTTTCCATCTCTATTGCCTGTACACACAATACATTAAACATTTTATCATAATCAGCGTCATATATAACATAATGTACAGAAAAATTGAATAAAAGGGCAATCATTCTTTGGTGTTGCAAATGTCCATAGGCGATGGTAACCGCTGTCCATCAAGTGGGCCGTCTGCCTGTCTGCTGATCTCCTGCAATAAAAAAAAAAAAAAAAAAATCCAAACAAAACACTTCCACGTTTTGATTTATTTTAGTGTGTAATTGATGGACGCTATGGATAATGTTAGAAGAATATGAACATGTTTTTATCTAATTACAACCATGTCCATAGTTCTACTCAATTGCTGAGAAACAACTCAAAAATGTAGATAGGTACTTATTATTATACTTACTTGCGTCATATTTTGTAAGGTTACAAAAAGCAACCAAATGTCGCGAAGTGTTTATTCTCTTCAAAAATATACTTACATACTGAGACTTTCAATGATATCCATATAGTAGGTATAATATTTATACGAGTCTAGGCAGCGTAATGGCTAGTGCACGCGTTCCGAACTCAAAAGGGCACGATTTCGTATCCTAGCGGGGAACGCATGTTCAGCTTAGACAATTTTTTAACCTAAAGTGCTTTTTGATACAATTTACCACATTCTAACAACGATGAAGAAAAATCGTAATGTAATCTGCATTTGGAGATAACCGATGTGTCAAACCTACCAAGCCACCTTGGACAACCGTGGCGGGTATATTGTCTTTTCCCTAACAGTGGGAGGCCCGAACCCAACAGTGGGACGTTATGGGCAGTTGTAATTAATATTATAATACTTATATCAACAAACTGCTAAGTAATCTTGAAGCTAAGTTCATCATATTCATTATCATAACTGTAGTTATCTGACTGACCTTTATGAAAATAAAGATTGAAAGGATACACTTTAAGGGGAATCAGAGGTGGGTAATGGCACTACGGGGTAATCCCGCTCACTTCAATAACTTGTTAAATACGGTGCATAGAACGTGACACGCTATGTAAGGTGCGGTGATTGTGATCCTTGTAACGGTAACAACAAGAGAAATCAGTCTGCTACAGCACAATAGAAGGAAATGTATCTAAGTGATCAAGGCCAGGCCGATCTTATTTTACTCTGGTTTTTCTTATCGGTAAGTCCAAAATTTTAGTAGTTATTTATTATGCAAATTATATTTTTGATACATTATTTTTGACACATTTTGTTTTGAGATAAAGTCATCATTTTTAAACGAATAATGTTTTAATTTTTTTTTAACTTTAACTTTTATATTAAACAGGATCTTTTGTATTTGTTGTAACAAGGATCTTTTGGGGTTATGCCGCTCAAGTGAACGCCACCCCTTAAGTGATGTACTTACAATAATTATTTTCTGATGAGCCAGTTTTGTAACTAATCACGTTCAGTAGAGATCACCACTGGAGCTAGTGCCTGTTCTTCTTACCTCTCTTTAGATCCTGATATATAAGTTTCAATATTGCAGGTAGAAGCCAAGTGCCAGGAGCGACAATTTAATTTAAGTGGAGCGCAAAGCTTCCCATGAACACTAATCTCAATGCTTCACATCACATTTGGTTTCACCTAAAATTGGTGGTAGATTAAGGTCTATTAATTTAGGTCATCTTGAAACAATGGCCAATAATAGTTCATAAACGTAAACAGGATGGAAATGGTTTGTTCCTGATTAAGCGGTTACAATTCAAATGAGAAATTGCTCTTTAACCTCAAGATGTACATACGCTATGTACGCAATGGTTCTCTAGAATGTTTCAATTGCGCACCGTGGGATTTTGGAATAAGCTCCCAGCTGAGGTTTTCCCACAATGTACGATATGCGGTTTTTTAAACAGGGGTGTCATAAAACTTCGAGACGAAAAATGCGTTGGTGACATCTCCGGCGTTGCAAACGTCCATAGGCAACGGTAACCGCTTTTCATCGGGTGTCTGCTGTAATCCATCTAAAAAAATATAGATATCTACAAGTAAAGTTTTGTAATATTCTTTTCGTGAATATTAAACTCGGATCATAAGTTTAGATAAAATTGTGAAAGACGGCTAGTACCTACTCTTAAGGGACGCTGAAGATCAACCTTCAACACCTGTTTACCAGATGATACATATTTTTTTGACAAATTATGTCGATTTGTAAACAGGCCTGATAGCTTGCCAATCAAAAATCAGTAGGTTGTTGTTGACACTCAAAAAGATTCTTAGCTTATCAAAAAGGAGCTGAGCGGGATTTATCCGTGGCGGAACGGAGAAAGAATACGTCATCATAATATAACTCCTGCGGCCGGGCGGTCTGTCCTTAAAGGCGACAAAACAACTCCCAACCAGGTGGTAAGGCATTTGTCAGACTGGATGGCTACCAACCCTAGTCTAGAGTATGCCGCCATAACATCTTTCTGTTATGTTCCGCCATCAGTGACCAGGTTCCAATTTCTTTTTCGAAGCCGGCAGCACAATGGCAACACCTCTGGTATAGATAATGTCCATAGGTGATGGTATCCACTTTCTATCACAGCTTGGCCGTCAGCCTGTCTCCTATGCTTCAGCATTAAAAAAATCAGATTCTTAGCTTGTCAAAAAGGAGCTGAAGAAAATAACATCAGGTTCTTAGCTTGTCAAATAATATAATTGTTTCTTTTACAATTATTATTTTACTCAGTAGGTATTCAGAAACGTTGCGTACGGTAAACCTGCTCTTTTGAATTTAAAATAATGTATTTTAAATTCAAAGTAGCAGGATTTAAAATAACATCTTATGTTACTTTTGAAATGTCATCATAGAAATGACTTTAAATCCTGTTTTAACAATAATTAAACTTATAACTGTATGTATGTTAATTAATTTAACCAATATTATGCTAAATAGTGTAATTAAGGTCACCTTTTAAATTCCCACCATAAAAATCCTACAACTCAAATGACAAACAGGTACTATATTAAATATAGAACCTGTTTGTCATTTATAATTAAATTTTAATTATATGTTTATTATATTCAAAATGCATATATTTTAAACAGTTATATATTAGAAAGTCGGTAGCTCCAAATAGTTTCTACAAAAATTACCGATATTTATTAAGCAACTCGTATGTGTTCACGGTCGAAAAATTGGTTCAACAAAGCTGTTGATGATTTATAATAAAGCAAACCGTATACAGTAGCATCGTTACTAAGATATATATGTGGAAATGTGTTTGTATGTTTATTTCTTCTTTATTCACGGTCTTGGATACTGATGTCATTAAAGTTCCTTAGAGGAAGTATCGCGCCTGATATGATAGAAAGTCGTAAGCGACATAAATACAATTTTATAGGAGAGCTTAGTTCATTTTCTAATGTTGACGCGCTGAAATTATTATTTTGATTAGGACACCGATTAAGCCGGCCCGGCCGAATTGGTGTGATACCACGCTGTCGCAGAATATCTGCATGAAAGAGTTCACCTTGAGACAACCGTGTTTCGTACACCACGTGAATGTTCTGAAGACCCACTTTCCCTATTTCATTCCCCTATCCCATTCTCTTCATACCATTCATCCTATACCAACAACAACACTGGCAACAGGTAGGCTTCATTCCTGTATGAAAGTCTATATTTCGTGGGCTGGGCCATCTGCCTCTTAGTCAGCTTTACAATAAACAATATTTCACTCATAGGTCCCAATGTTTTTTTCATTATTTCGGCAGACTGTCAGACGGTTCACCTGATGGAAAGCGGTTACTATGTAGCGACACATCGCGGACACAGAAAAGGAAGGGGGAGCCCAGATTGAATTTTTAATTTTCACTCAAAATGAAAGATTCCCTGTAAGGAGAGCGTTTCATGAGACAGACTTGTACCTAATCACTTTCTGGGAATCACCACTGGAGCTAATGTCTATTATTCTTACCCCACTTTATATATAATTCTCATTAATCTTGATATATAATTTTCAATATTGCAGGTAGAAACTTAGTGCCAGGAGCGCATCGATATTGAAGATAACTTTAGAGATAGTAGACAAATTTAATTTTAGTGCAGCGCAAAGCTTTCCATGAACTTTTTTTTTATTGCATGAGTTCAGCGAACAGGCAAACGGCCGCCCTAATGGTAAGCGGTTACTATCGCCCACGGGCATTTGCAACATCAAAGGCGTTATAAATACGCTGCTCTCTTGAGGGAGTCTGCTGGAAGACAACTGGGTTGTTATAGCGGCGTGTTATAGACCAGGGATGGTAGTCATCCAAACGGGCAAATACCACCGGACTGCGGCTTTTGTCGCCTCCTACGACAGGCCCTCCGGCGACAGGAAATTCTATTCTTTTTACACATTTTAGTATGTTCATAGTTTTGCTATGATCGCAGATATATACCTAACGATCTTCGTGTTATGATGTAAATTATTTTATCTGGATGCTACACGAAAAAAGTGAAATACCTAATTTTTTTTATTACAGGAGTTTAGCAGACAGGCAGACGGCCAACTTGATGGAAAGCGGTTATCATCGCCTATGGACATTTGCAACACCAAAGGTGCTACAAATGCGCTGCTGCTCTCTTAAGGGAGACTGGATGGTCACATATGCCGGAACACAACTCAAGGTTGTTATGGCGACATACTTTAGACCAGAGATGGTAGCCATCCAGTCAGGCAAATGCCCACCTGGCGCTTACGATATTTTTCCATAACAGTTTATATAAATATGAACGCAGGATAATTTTTATCCCACGAAATCCTAAGTTAGTTTAGGATTGAGAACCAATACGCGGGCAAAGCTCATGGAAAATGTGCTAATATATGAATGTAAAAAAGAGCTTTTACATGTTTGTCGTCTCTTCACACTTTTAGCCTAAGATGTAAATTGAAATCGTTTTTGTGAAACTCGATTTAATAAAGTATACCTACTTTCATTATTCTGTAAAAGGCGAGTAAAGCCGAGTATCGCTTACGCAATCTTATCTCCAAAAGGCTGTAATAAAAAAATTCTTCACATTTTGTAAATTTGTAAAGATATCTAATTTTAATAATAATGTGTTAGGTAGTAGAGGGGTTGAATTATATATACATAAGAGTGTAAGGATGTAATTATTTCTACATGATTTACACAAATGGTCGAGAGCCAGGGGTCGTCTGCGAACTGCCAGGTTTACCCTAGTTATAACACAGACAAACAAAAATTTTCTAGCATTTACTTATTAGATACACAATGAAAATGTCTTATACCGGATATCTATTGTCTTTATGTTAATAATGCATTTTCTTATCTTGCCGTTTGTAGGAAATAAACTTTTTTCTAAGATAGCTATGTGAAATTTTAACCAGGGCGTGTAAAGCGGCCCCTTTTGTAAATTTGTATTAAGAAGAAGACATGATTAACTGGCACTTTGTGCTCTGCGTTATACTTACCAGTTTGTTTATCATACCAGTATATCTAGATATCTATCAATTTTACAGCGATTTCCCAAAGCGGCCGCTTAAAGTCCGTAGTATTATGGTGTTATGATGAGAATATAGAATAATAGCATTATTTATCAGTGCTATTTATTATTTTAGGAATAAAACAGACGTGTCATCCATCTAATATTAAGTGGCTGACATCGCCGGCGGAAATCTACATCACGAGGGAGCAACTTCGTGATGTTCCTACTCCTGTTCTTGTTGACCCTGACGGTCAGTTATGCATTGATTTCCTTAGGGTTATCGAGATTAGTAAAATCACTCAATTAACCAAGAATCTATTCTACTAATAAAACTGGAGTGCCTGTCGGTGATATTAAAATAAGTACCAAATATAATTGGATACTACTATTTATAAGATCCTAAAATCATAACTAAACGATAATACATTTTTATTAGTGAAAATTGTTATTTTCATTACCATTGAAACTGTAGCCGCAGACGTCCGATCACCACGGCGGCCGCTCACAAATTGTTGCGGACAGAATCACCCCGCTGACCTCACCCCCGTAAAGCCCGTGCGCCCACGCCCCGCCTACCGCGGGGACATAGCTCGCTCCGTTAGCTGCTAAGCGTCTGCATTTTTGTAGTACTTTAGTAAGCGCGGAGCGAGCCTACATCATGCATTCCTGAACTGCAATTCAAACACTCAACATTGTTCCACTTCTACCTGAAGACCTCCAAAAAACGATTAAACTCCCAAGTTCTTAAGGTTATAAAACAATTAGGTATAATAACATGATCTAAGGTCATAAGCGTCTATTATGAGTTATCAAAACACCTAATTGGTTCCGCAGATGATCAGATCCTTGGAACGGGTCCTTATGGGCACCTTAACACGGAAGACTTAGCAGTAATGTACTTCTATTCTTAAGAAATTATACTAAGAATACATAAATAATATTATAGAACTAGCTGACCCGGCGAACTTCGTACCGCCATATTTTCTGATTTCCTAAAAGACTGTTTCATGACACAAAAACAAAATCACCAAAATCAATCCAGTTGATTAGGAAGATTCTAGAACCCAATCTCAGCTCCACCTACCGGTTCCAATTGTGGCTGTAACCTATCCCGAGACCCACTCAAACTCACACACAAAATTTCAACAAAATCATCGATGTTATAGTTTACGATTCTATAAAGGACATACATACAGACATTCATTTTTATATATCAAGACTACATTTAGGGCCGCTTGCATAACGATCGCCTTTAAATCAAATTAGTTAATCATATAAAGCTGCCTAAATACGTTTTACACAAAACTTATTGACAGTTCTTTAAACATATTTAGTGGCTAATTTTGCGTCGTGCAAGGCGCTAATTGTATTAAACGGTGTTAAATACGTTTTGTGTTTCTTAAATATATATAAGCAACTTTATATAAGCGGCCCTTAGGTTTAATATTTTTTCATTATATAAAGGGCCTGGGTCAACAGGGTCTGGAAGAGATCGCTTTTTAGCAATAAGACCGCCCTTTGTACATAACTAGATATAATTTAGTCTTAAGTTCATGTTTGTATTGGTGTACAATAAAGAGTTATCTATCTATCTATCTTAAGGGCCAATTACATGGAGAGAGTTTATCGCACTTTTGGGGCGAGAAGTCGTTTACTAGACAATAATATTAACATGTTTACATTCAACTAAAAATAAGAATTCGCCTGTGTCTGTCATGTATAATATAAAACGAGTATGTCATACGATAATTTTAACCTTACAATTATCGTATGACATACTCGTATAATTATATATGAGGTACATATGAGGTAATTGTCACCAAGAGTTTTGGTAACACAACGACACAAGTCGCATTGAGATATTGCCTTGGATTTTTCGATTTATCTAAATTAGATCTCGTATGACATTTATCCAAGTTCATGTGAGTATCGTACAAATGAATTTAACTGCTTTGAATGCGACATTTCCTATTCGAGCTCATGCTTGAGGCTAGTGACTAGCTGAACTCGAACTCGCTTTCAAATTTTACGTTGTTTGTTTAGTTTACATGATTTTTTTTTCTAGATTTCGACAATCGTATCTTTGAAGCAAAAAACTCTCTCCATGTTAATGGGCCTTTACTTTATACAGCAACTAGCATTGCCGCGGTTAAACACCAGTATGTGCCTCTTATTTAAAAAGCAAGCATTAATACAGGTTACAGTGTATAAAAATATTTATGTTAGTGCTATTTGCCCCCGCTAAATTCACTTTATTTTATATCCCGTATCCCGGGATGAAAATCTCTACTTTCGTCATTTAAACTACATAATTATGTACAGCAAAACTGATATGACCAAAACAACTAATAGGACCAAAATGATAAAAATTACAAAAAAGACAAATCACAAAAGAAACCAAACCTGTTCCACTTTCTGAGAATACTTTTACATAAAACTATCCCGAAATCTATCCCATTTTTCGGGATAAAAAGTATCCTATGTTCATCCTCGGCATCGAATATATATATACATACATACATAACTTCACGCCAGGTCCCTTGAGGGGTAGGCACGAACAACAGAGCGCCACACACAGGCTCATTCTTACACACCTCACTTGCTTCTTTGACATTCATAGCTCTTGTCATGCACGCTCGTCTGTTCTTAAGGCTACTGAGTTTTAGCGAAATCGGTCCAGTAGTTTTTCCATAAAAGCGTGACAGACAGAGTCACTTTCGCATTTATAACATTAACTAGAGTATACTTTCTGGGATAACCTTTAAATAAATTTTTCCTGTTATCCGGGATAAAAATTATTCCTTGTCCACCGTCAATATTAAAATTACAAATATACCGAATTTTAGCCAAATTGGTCCAATAGTTTTTTCATGACACGACAGACTCACTTTCGCATTTATAGTATTAAGAGGAATAGGTAATAAGTATGCTCTTGTAATAAATTCTGTTACAGTTTCATGTTTTCTCTACTTGATTGATCCAACGATTTCGCCAACCCATGGTTTCTGCCCCGGGATTAATTCATGAGCCCGAAATTTGCGTCCGAAGGAACTGGCATGGACTCCAAAGTTAGCTTACATAATACTTTTATCTCGAACTACAAATAATTTTCGACCCATGTTGAGAGAATATTGATACGCACATAATTCCTCACGACTTCAAACAAGTACTGTAAAGATAGCACCATAAAGTCAACAACATCTTTACTAACTCTTAGTATTGATCATAGAATTATGACTTCGCGAACCGTATAGCAGGAAATGCAATTTCCTCTTTGCGTCACTAACAACACACAGTTATGTAGCTTGGGAGCATATATAGCATACCCTATATAACAAATTGAATTATAGGGACAGAGTACAAGGTTTTAGATAACAATAAATATATCTTCTTTTACGAAAAAAACCTGTCAAGATACTACACAACTACGAAAAGGTCATAGTAACTTCAATGACATTTATGACAAAGGTACTTTTCTCGCTTCCTGATGACATCTACCGTTTAAAGCTAATCTTTTATATCAAAACTAGGATATGCCCGCGAATTCGTCTACACTTGACTTGAAACTCCCACAGGATTCCAGGGACACAAAGTATAAACCCTTTAAAAAAATACTAAGCTATCGTTTAAATAAAAACTGTGTCTGAAAAAGCTAATTTTTATGCATCCAAAAAACTTCGAACCACTCCGGGAAAATTTCCGCGGAATCCGCGGTAGAATACATATCACACATTTTATTACGTAAAAATACTATCGACCGGTGAAAAAACCATATTGAAATTCGATTTTTTACAATCTCGCCCTTTCAAATCCTTTCCAGAAAAATTACCGGGATAAAAAGTAGCGCAGGTTTTAAGTCTAACAATTTACTGTGGATCATCGAAAACCGCATCGTAGCTGGCCCCCGTGAAATACGTCAAAACCTCTAAGGATGACTTATATTGCGAACACGGTCAGCCTGCGTTACATCGCAGATTGACCTTGACATTTTTATCTCAGTGATGTGAAGCCTCTAAGTGTACGTGGCTAAGGTCGGCTTGAATTCTCTGCTATAAATACTGTAGGATCAAAGGAGTATATCCCCTCTCTATATGTCTTCAGCTTGGGCAATATTTTGCTCTCGTGAACCCATACTAATGACTTTCGTCACTTGCTTAAGCAACTTCTCATCGGACCAGGACTTTATGCCGATGCGTTTAGAATTATGCAGACCAGAATCTGGACTTCCACACGCCAAGAATCCGAAACTTACACGTGCAAAACTGCGAGGAATGCTGTAGCGTTTAATTATTATAAATTGCTTATTGCACTGTAATTTAATGCAATAAAACAATAATTAATAATCATAGTTTTTTGGTATAAGTCGTTATTCTTAATATAATTAACTTTTTCGCTGGCTCGGTTAGATTAGACGCTGATTAGCATGCGGAATAAAATAAAGAGATAATTTTATCTCTATAATTATACTAGATCTTACTATATACTTTGCTCGTCCAAAATTCGGTTTCACGAATTGTCAGTTGATGCTAAAGAAATTACTCCATTTTCTGAAATGAAAAGGGTCCTCTAATGTATCTAACTTCCTGGCGACGTTTTCTTTTCCATGACTGCATTTAAAGCGTTCTTTGTGACGATGATTTTAGTATCATTTTTCCATTAACTAGCATAACTGGTTCTGTCTGCCTGTTAGGTTTAACAGGCAGACAGAACCAGTTACTATAGCATTTTTTTATAAGTAGATGATGAATTTTTATATCTTTAAATTTGAGAAATGATTGGTCTCCCATATAAATATTCATGCTCTATTTCAACCCATTCTAGTTTTATTTATCTATATACCCTGTTTATCTATCTATCTAAATGGCAAAAATTATCAAAATGGCCGAAATGATCGCAATGGCTGAAACTACCGAAATGGCCCAATTGACCGAAATTACCACAAAGGCCAAAAAACCGAAATGGCTGAAATAGCCGGAGTGACCGAAATGACTAAAATTGCCCAATACTTTTACTATATATATATATATATGTGTGTGTGTGTGTGTGTGTGTGTGACCGGAAAAGAATACGCAACCTAACATTTTCATATCATGCATATTCTATGGGCTTCATACTTTCGATTGGTACAAAATTTTGTTTAATACGCAAAACGGTGAATGTTATTTTTTTTTAATTGTTAATAATATACAGGACTGAAATTTTTTAGACAACCCATATGCAATATATTTATTGACACATTAAATTTAATCAAATAAGCACTCGGTGAAGGTCGTTGTATAGCGGGATCCTATGAATTCCTATGCTATTAGTTCTCTCTATTGATTGACATTGAAAAATGCGCGATTTTCAAATCAACCAGTAACATTTGTTTATATCGTCGGTAATGACATCAACGCTCCATAAGTCGCTCCATAACCTCATTGCTTCAAGCAATTTCTTCCAGGTGAGTAGTACCCAGGGTTGAATATATTCTATCTCTATGCTTAGCTATAATACTTCTTCTATATCTATTGTTATATATAATCTATCCGTGCAGGAAGGGAGAAAGAATACAATTACCTGCGGCCGGGCGGCCTGTCGTAACAGGCAACAAAACAACCCACAGGCAGGTGGTAGGGCATTTGCCCGACTGGATGTCTACCACCCCTGGTCTAAAGCATGTCGCTATAACAACCTTGAGTTGTGTTCCAGCATTAGTGACCAGGTTCCAGTCTCCCTTAAGAGATCAGCAGCGCATTCGTAGCACCTTTGGTGTTGCAAAAAAAATAATCAATACATATAATAAAAATGAAGAGCTCGAATTTATGTACAATGAAAAAAATGCTAAAAACCTAGTCAGGGGATGAAAGAAGTGAAATAGAACTATTTCTTTTTGTTTGTCTGGTTGTACGAGCTAATCTCCGCAACGACTGGACCGATTTTAATGGAATCTTGTATACATACATATAGGAATCTATTGATCCCAAAAAATTCAACAGTTCCCGTGGTATAGTAAAAAAACTTTAATTACTTAAAACAGCTTATTATACAACTTATGCACCTAATTAAGTATTGATATTGCCGGTATCATCATACACTAAAACAATATAATAAATAAAAACAATAGAAAAAACAAAGGTAATAAAGGGCCTCGGCGTCAGCTGTTTCTAGCACGGCGAGCTCCATGCTGCTTTCTCCCGCATGTTCCGAATCAGTTTACGTTGAATGTCGTCTATAAAGAAGCATTATAAGGTATTGCGATCTATAAATTTTAATTGAAGGAATAATAAATACCACGCGGACAATGTCGCTGGGATCAGCTAGTATTATTATAAGTACTGAATAATCATTCAGTCATACATGCGTATGGATTTTTGTAATCCACTTAAAAAAGGCCTCGACGGGATATCAAATTGAATAATTATCGTATCTTTAATCAATGTTGATAAAATTATGTTATGTTATTGGCTATTTTTTTTATTTATTGCAGGAGTTCAGCAGACAGGCAGACGGCCCACTTGATGGACAGCGGTTACCATCGCCTATGGACATTTGCAACACCAAAGGTGCTACGAATGCGCTGCTGCTCTCTTTAGGGAGCCTGGAACCTGGTCACTAATGCCGGAACACAACACAAGGTTGTTATGGCAACATACTCTAGACCAGGGGTGGTAGCCATCCAGTCGGGCAAATGCCCTACCACCTGGCTGTGGGTTGTTTTGTCGCCTCTTACGACAGGCCGCCGGGCCGCAGGAAATTGTATTCTTTCTCCGTTCCTGCACGGATAAAACAAACAGACAGATTTCAAACAGACTTGCAGTTAATTTGCTAATTAGCTACTTAATTTAAACAGATAAAAAGCTTAGGAAATAATCCATTATAAATCTAGTTACAATGTAGAAAATAATAATTTAATATTAATTTTATTCATTCGTCATCATTAAATTGAATGTGTTAATTGTGGGAATCTGAATATAAAAATTAATTATAGACAAAAATTAATTATCTATATAAAAAGTTCGTAACAGAATATAATAGAAATACTAAAACTTCAAAGTAAAATTTTAAAGTCTCAACTATATCATTTCTAATAAAGATAAGCAAGCGTGTTCATCCTTATTGTCAAAATATCGAAGCACTGAAGTTACCGATCAATATCCATTGCTAGACGTAGGCCTCGCCCGAGTTGTACCACATATCCCGTACCTCGGGTTTTCTAATCCAGCGGCCATCGGCGATCTTGAGCTTGTCATTAATCTACAGGGTTAGAGGGCGTCGTACATTAAGGGGCCGGTTTCCACAAAAGTTCGTAAATGGGGAGCAAATGAATCAACTTTTCGTTGATAACAATAATAACTGATCAATAATTTACCCAAAAAAAAACATAAATCTTTGCGATGAAGATTTTCGAATTTTTTTTATGAAAATACCATATCATGTCACACATGGCATGGTTTTTTCATAATTTTTCAATGGATATTTCAAGTTAAGAAAATTTACTGTATCGCCTCCAAATCGTCGACATGAAACTGTTTTACACCTTTAAATTTAAAACAAAACAGGATAAAGAATACGTACATCTTTATAAAAGAGATATCAATATATGGTTTAATTATTATTTAAATACTATTATATTTTATCTATACTTATAATAAAATTGTAGAGGTCGAATTTCTGTACAATTAAAAGAAATGCTAAAAACCGAGTCAGGGGAGTATAAGAAGTGAAATAGAACTAATTTGGATTATTTGGAATTTTTTGTTTCTCTGTTTGTCTGTTTGTACCGGCTAATCTCCGAAACGACTGGACGGATTTACAAGAAATTTTGTATTGTGATAGCTTATCAATAAAATGATAACACATCACATGACATGAGAGAACAATGAAAGCAAATGAATTATTATGATTTATGATTATTAAATTATCCTAAAATATTATTACAACTAGCGTATTCTTAAACCTATAATCATGTACTCCTTACAGCAACACATGTTTTATTAACTTTGAAGTTTAAATTGTCTGTAAAATCCGTTTTAAATGGATAATAAGACATAATAAACCGTCCGCGTTGAAAGTTCTTACATGTTGAGAATTCCTGTAAATATACTAGTATATTCATGTTTCTTAGGAGTTCTATGTCAATTTTGCTAAAATTAGGTCTTTACCTAGAAAATTGCGTTTTTTTTATTAAGTTACCTTTTATCTATATTTTATTAATCTAAGTAATCACCCACAATCGAAGCATTTTTGGCAACACAGTGACAGTTTATTGATGCTGTTCTTGATAAATCAGCTGGTCGGGAGGCAACAAATTCTTCAAAAGTATTTTGTATTGCCACTCGGGTATTTATATTTTTTCCCGTGAAGAAGTTATCCAAATTATGAAAAAGTAGACGTCTGTTGCCGCAAGGTCTGGTGGGTACCGGACTGGGCGTAACTCTGTTCTAAGTCTCAGCCTTTCCTACACAAAAGCGCGGGGCACATGGGAGGAGGGTGGTTTTAGTGGGTATTGGATGGTGCCCGTGCAGTCATCTCGGAGTCTCCACACAAGCTGAGTCGATCGCGAGCGGATTACAAAGCATGCAGTAACTCTCTCGCGATCGATGTTGGTCTGATCCCTTGCAGGACCCAGTATTGTGCGTAAACAGCATTTCTCCCGCCCGAAGAAAAAAAGGTCTGGTGAGTACGGTGGATGACGGAGAGCTTACAACCTCAGCTCCTGTTACTGGAAACCATCTGCTGTGCAATATGAGATCGTGCGTGTCGTGTAGGGGCAGCGAAGACGTGCGAGCTTCTCCGTCGTTGTGTTCAGTTCGTGATGAATCACACCGGCACTACACCATTACAGTGACCATCATTTTCAAAATCCATTTTTCGTCGTAGGTAACAAACAATGCGGTTTAAAATTATTTCGTCTAAGTGCCTGTTGAGCAGTATAAGCCACGTCTCGACGTGTACTTCACATTGGTGATCATTGAGTTCGCGGGGCACCCATTTGTCGAGCTTTTTTACCTTGCCAATTTGACGCAAATCGACCGATATTGCTGCTGCTAATTCAGCCGTAGATTCAGTATCATCAGCATCCAAAATCACCTTTATTTTTTTACTGTTGACCAAAATCTTCGGATGACCACTAGGTTAATTTTTGAATGAAAGTGGGCAAACCAATGGGCAACCACAGTTGGTGCGTTCGTTTGTAGTGATCGCTCCGTAAACGTCGTTGATGTTGCGTGCTGCTTGTGCCGCATTGATGCTATGACGGTAATCATATTCCATACTTACTCGAATTTTAAACGTGTCCGTGAGGTAATACGACAAGTTTACATAATAAAACTACGTTTTAACGGTTTTGGCTGAAATTTCGGAATAATAAAAATCAAATAAATTGCCGTTCTTGCCGCGCTATAAACCGTTAAAACATAGTTTTATTATGTATACTAGTCGCGAAAACTTAAGAAAATATTAATACCACCTGAGAAATTACGAAATAAACAGCTTTTCAGCCATACTCGCATTTCCTTACCTCAAGTACCCATTCTTTGAAAACTATTTAATTTTCTGCGATACACATTAACCTAAATATAGATAGAGTATATCTAAATTAATAAATAATAAGCCGTTATATAGGAAGAAACATACTTCTAAACATTTATCATTAGTATGAATTTCAACCTTCATAAAGGTGCTTTGAAAATAGGATAAAAAACTATAGTATCTTATTAATGTGTTGATAAAGTAATATAATTTTCAATTAATTTCACGGTTTCTGGTTGTGGTGTGTAACCGAGTGTATATTATTTATCTATGCTGGTGGATCGAATTGTGTAGGATATTATTTCTATTGAAAACCAGAGTGTTTCGAAGATATTATTTATTATTTGACAGACTTGACTGAAGTCCATGACAATTACACATAGACAATATAACCGAACGGCTAACGGAGCATTTTGGGCGTTGTCAGCTACTAATGGAACGCCCTGTTACGCGGCGCAAATGTGCACCCCCGGTGAAAATTAGATACATGTTTGTGCAGTTTGCTGTTGAAACGCTTGGACCGCGAGGTCCTGAAGCCAAGCCTTTACAAAGTTCTTTCAAAAGGACATTGACTCTTCGCTGAGCAGAGTTTCTACCTCGGTTAACGGATTAGTATGGCGATCTAGCAAGGAAACGTAGTCAGCTTTCTGGGAACCTTACACATCGGTATTACTTTAGACTTGAAACTAAAATACCCCATATAAGTAAAGTGGCGAATAGACTAAGCTCCGCAGTATATGCAGTAAAAAAGATAACATTCATGACTGATGTTTATACTGCTCGTTTGGTTTACTTTAGATATTTTCAGAGTATTGTGTCTTAGAGTATTCTATTACAGGGTCGAGCAGTAGTACGTTTTCTGTAAACCAAAATGTACGAGCCGCACCGCGGAAACAGCCGCCGCGTACCGGATCTAATTGATATACATTTATTTACTGATCAGCATGTGCTAGCGATTCTTCATTAATTTAAATTTGATTTGATTTAATTTTGGTACATATTAGAGGTTCTTAAGTGCACATATTACGGTCAATTTCATAAATCCGGTCACTATGAATAACGACAACATTATCTTGGTCAATATAATATAATAAAAGAACTGTAGTTTTTTTTTTATTAAATAAGGTAAGGTTATAATAATTATATGGCACTATATGGCACAGGGGCCGCGTGGACGAGTGGGGGATCCCGCGGACTTCCCCCCCCCCCCTGTTGTTGAAGAGGGTGTCCTTCCCCGTAGGACACCCTGAGTTCGTCGACAAGCGTTGGGGCGTCACAGATGTAGTACCTATTGGTCCAGTTCCTGTGGCGCCCTGTAACAGCGTGTGAGCTAGGGGCGCAGGTTAGGTTTAGTGGGTAGTTTGACGGCCGACCATCCCCCTTGCCCTCCGTTCGGAGGTCATGGGGGCATACGGTCGATCAAGACTCCCACACATCCCTCGGCGAGCCTTCCCCCCAGGCCCGAGGATGGTGTCCCAAGAAAAGACACACCCCTGCGTCAAAAAAAAAAATTTGGAGCGAAACGAATAAAAAATTCGGATCTGTTCACAATAAATAAAAGTACCAAATAACTACGACCCATCTTTAAAGGAAGCTACATAATTCTTATGGAAACCGAATTTATCACATTGTCCGTCTAGAAAGAGGGAAGTATTCATACTGCCAGGTCCAAGTAATAAATTCAAATTATCACAAACCATGATTTTTTAAATGGACCACGGGCCATTGGGCATAATTAATACAATCCGGTAAAGTAATAAATTTATCTAATTGACCGACGCTCTTGTTATTTATTATTCATAATGATCGATCGGTCCATATTAATATTGCCCGATGAACCTAATCACATATTAGCATAATTTACCTTTGAGCTGCACTCTCAACAGTTCAACCGTTTTATCAGGTATCGTTTCCGCATTTCTAGAAGCTACCTTATTACGAATACCATATCTTTATGTAACTTAACATTTCTAACAAAGAAGAAATTGACTTCAAGAGTAACTAAAAGCAAAACATATTTTTTCTATAACATCTTGAAGTCGGTGGCAGCTGCCAAGTAAAACATAAAAATTACCATCCACCATTGTACCATTATTAGAACCAAAATATATTGAGAAATGTAGGTTTCAGAATTATATATAGGCCACGACTTAACAATCCGGTACACAAATTTTAAGTAGTGGGTGGGCGTAGTGGGTAGGGGGAGGTATACTTACCCCCACTACAACCCCTAAGGCCCGGAGGTTTTTCTTTTTTTTAAATTTATAAACATAACCTCACTTACTTTTTGCTGTAAAATTGTGTTACTTTTGATAATTACAAAGCGTGATTTGAGTTTATGAATGTACTCACGAATTGTTTATGAATGTACTCACGAATTACATACAACCACCAGAATTTTTTGTAAAACTAAAATTGTTTTTAATCTAGAAATAAAGTTTTAAATTTTGGTAAGTATGCATCTCCCCCTCCCCATTTCACCACCCCGCTACTTAAAATTCGTGTACCGGAGAGCTATATAGCTATGGATTTACCAATGACAACCACTCTTTTTACATATATTATGTATTTTAATGACATATATCTGAACCGTTGAATAGGCACCAAAGTGGCTCAGTGGATGGAATATTATAGGGTTAAATTTCCCGTGAATAAGTAACAATAAGTTTTCTTTTATATAAATCTTGTATCACCAAACAATTTCAACAAAGTTAAAATATGAGTGGGCAACTGGGTACAAACTGCTTATCATTGAACCGAATCATGGTAGTAAAAAGTTTTTGTACTTCAGAAACTTCCTTTCACTACATCAATACGTAAGTAAAACGCAAAAATATCAGATGTAAATTTATTTTTATATAATATCATTGGATGTAACACATTTTTTATTCTCGTCATCGCGTTATGGAAAACGTAATGCGGAACGCGTACCATGGCAATTCTTCATGTTTACAGGCGATTCTGCAAAGCATCATTGCGTAATCAGTTTTTTAAATTAGTGCTACATCATTCACTACAATTGATTGATTAGCGCTCATAACTGCCGTCAACAAAGCACTTGAAGCGGAAAGCTTCTGGTTGCGGATAATGTTGCGCGCGGTTGGGCGCAAGAGAATCAACCCTCTTCTTGCCCACTGTAATGTCGATGAGCGCAAGGTAATCTTACAGCCGGTTTCTTCGTGATCTGATTTGTTCTGGTTTGATCTGGTACTGATCTCTCTATCCATTCTCTTGATTCACCATCAGTTAATTTTTGATTTTATTTGTATGCAGTTTATGTGATATTTTAACTGATAGCAAAGCAAATGTACGGTCGGTAAGATATAGGAATAGACCATTATAGATTTAATTCGAAATATGGATAATCATAAGAGAGAGAGAGAGTTTTTCACATATTATGTACAAGTAAGTAATGGGTTATAAGTAAGATTGAAGACATTGCAATGGAATGGGGAGGTGGGATGGCGAGAGGAAAGTGGGCCATACTAATATTTTTAAGCTAATATCTTGGTGGTTAGTTACACTCTGTTCGCTAGATGTCGTTATTATCGATTCTCGAGAGTAATTTCCCCTCATGTTTTATATATTGTATGTTTAATTAGATCGTTATTTTAGTATAGTTATATACGAGTATTGTATTCTTTAAAGACCACGGGCCATAAAAATGCCCCGGACTTTTACGTGGGGCCATGGGAGGCCAACACGTAGAGGCCCTTTGAAAAATTAATCTAAATGTAGCATGACACTGACCGCCGATTATCCTGTGTACACCATATAATAATGCACCCAAGGACAAGCCCCGGTCAGTGTAGGACTATTGACCGTAATATTGGCTATTATATATTTATTATTACAATGTTACTTACAGTAATTATGTATACCACCATCGCCACTCCTAATCAGCAATATTCTTGCCACAGGCTGTCTGGAAGAGATCGTTTTTTAGCGATAAGACCAGCCTTTGTACACAATTAGAATAACACTAGTTCGTAAGTTTTCTGTAATAGTGTCCATTAAAGTGTTATCTATCTATCTTCCTCAAGTACCAGATTCTCTCTCTTCGCCTTCCCCCAATTATTTGGGGTCGACACAATGTCTTTTCCTTCGATACTTCTCTATTCTAGCAAACGTCCTCTGTCACACTACAAATCGTTACTCATCTTCCTTCCTTCGTTACACAATCCTTAAGTATCAGACTATGAATGCATATTAAAGAATATACTACTACTAACTAAAAGTACTAAACAATATTGTTTGTATAATAAAATTCCACGAGCATTATTGACCTACTACCTACATGTAGATATTTTAATTGATTTATGAAATCAGTACTACTCATTATGATAGTCCTTAAGGGTTGTCCCAGTTGATACTGGTTCTACAGCTTTTTCGTAATGCTTAATAATTAATTGATGATTTTACTTTTAAAGCTGCCCAAATTATTTCCAAGACACAGTTCTGATTTCATCACATAATAGGCTAGTTGACATACAAACCAAGTGTGACACTTTTATAAACATTATAAAAAGTTGCAGCATTTATGTTTGTTCGATTACTCAAGGTCGACGTATCGTGATTTCATTATTTTAATGATAATTGAAATTATATTATCGTGGTAAATATTACATACATGTACATAAATAATATGTTTGTTATGCAATCGACACGTTTTTAAATGTGTAAAATTTGTGTAATAAAAAATTATTAACTCTGTAATTATAAATATTTTTAATTATATAAATCTGGTAAAAATATATTAATAAAATAATAATTGTAGTCAATAGCCAGTATAGTCATTATTAAAAAAAAACTTATGACATTGTTTTTGGGGTACTATTATGACATTGTTGTTAGGACATTTAATTCTATTTATTATTGTTTTCTATTATTTTTTCTATGACTAACTAGCCAAACATGATGCACCTTTATTTTTATACCCTATACACATACTCTGATATCTAAATACTCATCTTTAAGAAATAAATAAACTTTGACTTTATTAACATTATGACAATTACAATCCAATATAATATGCAAATTTAGGTAGTTTACGATTCTATAAAGGACATACAGACAGACATTCATTTTTATATACCAAGATATGTTATTATATTTCGTACTTGCGGTGAGGAACGGGTTAATTATAAATTATATACCTACATTTATGGTATGTTGCGGGCGCGATATATTTTATGTTATTTAATTAAATATGTACAGTTTGCGGGGCGACGTAATTTATTTTATTAATGTCTTGACAAGGAAGAGAGTGACGTGCGTGCGAAAAGGTAACGCGGTGTCAGATTTGATGGAATAATTTAAATATTGTGAAGAAAAGATCGTGTAGGCTCTTTATATTGTTTTATTCAATGTACTCTTAGGTGTAGGTCAAAAGAAGTTACATGGCGGTACCAGGCACATACTTCAATTTTATTAAAATTAAATACTATGCACCTATATTATGATCTCAATAAAAGTGAGGAGGTAAACAATATTATGCTACTTGTCTATATTAACAATCGTTATGAGATAAAAATTAAAAAGCTTTATTTGATGTCTATAAATAGTAAAGTAGATATAATTAAGTATACAATGTATTCTGTGGGTATAATATTTCAAGGTTGACAGCTTGACACACAAAAGCGTTTATGTAGGTAACCACAAAGAATAAACTTTGGCCTCTAACATTGTATTGTCAACCCAAACCGATATTGTTTGTTCTGTTATTTCAAGGACACAAAATTAACGCCTGCTTAATTTTTAACTTGTTACTTATCAAGTAATGGAAATTATTATTATTATTGAAAAAAGTATAAATATTGACAAATATTTATTTTAGAATAGAATATACTTTATTTCATAACATTAAGATACAGTTGAAGAAAAGAAAAAAATAGATGGTTTAGCCGCAAAAAAAATAGCACAAAGAAACCGACTTCAATATATAGTAGAAAATCTTAATTTCATTTTAATTCCTACTGTGCAATGGGGATTGTGTTCACTATTTTCAATCTGGCTATTTGAAAAACCATTTCGAGGAAAAGTGTCCCTAATCATTTCTGTCTAGTTAAAATTCCAAAAAACGTACGATCTTGTATTTTGTAAGAAATGCGTTCTACCTTACTAAATCCAATCAGGTGGGCCGTCTGCCTGTTTGCCTGCTTCAGGTGTGAAAAAAAATCTAGCTGTACATTATTTGATTTAAGTTATGTAACATGGATTTTCCCTGAAGACCACTTTAAAAAATTTAACGATAACTATAGAAAATAATAATGGTTGAACACGAAAAATAATAAGCCTAGCGACAAAATACACTAAAATTATCACGATACGTAATGAGTAATGAGTGATATTTAAATAAGTAGCACAGATTACTATGATTAGATATAGATAAAACTTGCTTTTATTATTTTTGTTTTCTAGGCAAAGAAATCAATGTAAACTTGTCCCTTATGACGTCATCGGAGAAATAACTTTAAAATCGAATTATAAAAAAACTAACGCTTTAAATACAAAAATATTCAAATTAGTATCTTAAAATACCCGATTTTACGTAATAAAAATATAAAATCAGAGGGTAATTTTTTGTGAACAATCCCATTATATCATCAAAAAGCGTATAATCTTGGTTTAAAGTTGCAGGTAATATAAAAATTGTGCGTTAATGTTGAAGATCTCAACTGTCTAGAGTCTAGTGAAATATGCTTCTTCGGGCTACTAAGAGATCTACATCGTTTTTGGTATCATCAGTCTAAGATCTAAATTCAACTGAGGCTTTAGATTAAAGATTATTTTATAACTTGAATATTTAAAAGTATATGCCTAAAATATCAATGTTGTTGTTATACAGTGACGGACTCATAAACTGCATCAAAGTAATAGACGAATTTGAAATAAATATTTTAACCAAGTATGCAAACTTTCTATACAGATTTAAATTGAAACCTCTAGATTGGTTCGTGAACTTTAAAACAGAGTAGGGTCATATCCTTAAGTTTAAGTTTGTGTACTGGAAAGGACCTTAAGACTTTTTTTAAAGAAAAAAAAGAAATTTAAGGAAAATTGGTTTAATTAAAAAAATGGTTTTAACAATAGACACAAACTTTATGCAAGGGTTTATTTATGTTTTAATAAGGTGTATTACCTCCACGTGCCCTTATTACGGATTCTAATCGGTTCCGCATAGATTTTATTAGGGTTATTAAAAGATCTTGCGGAATATTGTCCCATTCTTCTGAAAGTGCTGTTCTTAGTGCTGCCAGTCGTGGGCAAAGGGTTTCTCGCATATACAGCTCTTTTCAATTTGTCCCAAACATGCTCAATGGGATTAAGATCCGGGCTGCGTGCTGGCCAATTCATTGTACGTATCCCAACCTCTTCGCAATATTGTCGAACTTGTGCAGCAGCGTGCGGCCGGGCATTATCCTGCATTAAAGTAAAATTTTCGCCTATGAATCCCATGTAAGGCACCACGTGATCTTCTAAGATCTCTGTTATGTAGCGATGTGCAGTCAAACCCCCTCTATTACCGTTTTGACGGACCATGTCTATGAACACAAGTTCTGTTCGCCCGTTCATCGATATGCCACCCCAGACCATACACGAACCGCCTCCAAAAGGAACACGCTCCTCAATGCAACTTTGAGCATATCGCTCCCTACGTCGACGATAGACTCTTCTGCGACCATCTGCACCATATAAACATGTCCTACACTCGTCCGTGAACAATACGGAGGTCCATTGCTGTTCTGTCCAATTCAGGTGATTACGCGCAAATCTTAAGCGAGCTACAGCTACGGACAACTTTGGACCATTTGCTGGTCTAAAAGGGGTGATATCCGTTTCCTTTAACCTTCTTCTTATTGTTCGTGCTCTCACGTTTACTCCACGCACTTCATTAAGCTCTGTTTTGATGTTAACAGACGTGAGGAAACGATTTCGCAGGGAAGTTGTAACAATAAATCGGTCATCACGACCGGTGGTTGCTCGAGTCCTGCCTGTACCACGTCTCCTTCTGTAAGAACCTGTCTCCACAAACCTTCTGTATATTCTAGAAACCGTAGACTGGTTTAAATTTAAATTTCTACCAATCGTTCGTTGATCCAAGCCCTCCCGCACCAATGCTACAATTTGAGCCGCTTGTTCGGACGAAGTATCCATATTATGGTTCAAAAACTCTCGATGAGTTAAAAAACTAACCCAACAATTCTACTGGTAACAATAATTCAATTGACAAAAGAATAAAAAATCAATGAGAATCAATTTAAAACTTTGCTATAAATAACACGCAAATCTGATACTACGAGTAAATTTATAAGAGCTTATTTAGATAGCCAGTCTCTCCATATTTATATAATTTAATCTAAAAAGTTTGCATACTTATTTAAAAAATCATTTCAAAGTAATCCTGAACTTTACTTTACTTTTTTGATGCAGTTTATGAGTCAGTCAGTTTATTTATATTAATGTTGTTGCTGAACAGTTTAACCAACGAATATAGGTAGACTTTGCCACGAGCTCTCAGAGTGAAACCGGTTAAAGGAAGCTGATTTTAAATAGTAAGCCGATCTCGCCGCAATATTTTACGAGACCTTAATATTGAATCGAATTAGTACGGGTTAAAATCGAAATAAGAAGTATCAGTAGTAGAGATTCCAGAGTTCTGGCTCCGGCCAAAGTCCTTTTAAAAAAGTTTGGTATTAATTGAGGGGTTTTAAAGTACGTCCAGCCATTCTATGCCATCGATCTTTTGATATCTACTCGTTTTACAGAGATAGTTTATTTATTTCGGTACTAATTAAAAACTAAAATATTTCTCTCTCATATTCTCTCTCTTGCAAAATATTTCTTCATTGTTTCCTTAATTACAATTTGTCATTCACTAATTAGCCTTGTCCGATACTCACTATTGTTTATAATGACGACATTCTCTGGTTGAAAACAAAAACACGTTCTTCATTCCTTAAACTTTATTTAAAACCATATACTAGTAGGTATATCATTAAGGACTATTTTCTAGCCTATTCTCACCACCTCACTACTTGCCTGTAATACGAAGGGAGCTTAATACAATAGTCAGTAGGATATAATAATGAGCACTGAACAAAACACACTATTCCAGTTTGGAACATTGTTAAATTCTGCATTTTAGAAAATTATAATAATTCTTCTAAAGGTAATAGAATAAATTGCCCCTATGAACACTATTATTAACATAAAGCTGAAATTGGAAGCTAGGTTATTTACAAGGGAGCCCCATGGCGTGGATATGGAATTGATAGCTTTTTGCAGGGGGCTGCTTATATCAGTTTTATTATTACTGTCCAGTGGAGCCGGTTGATTGGTAAAAGGGCTTAAAATGCTGGTGTAATTTAAGTCTCATATCTGATCTGGTTAGATCCCAACTTAAAGACACCTGTATTCAAAATGAAATCAGATGCCAAAATGTATAGTATCATGACCGGTTCGTGACATCAACAAAACAAGAAAGAAATGTCTTCATTAATTTCGGCATGAAACACCAAAGCAAAAGCTGCTAAGAAAATAAAAGTGAACTAGAAAAATATAAAATACATTTTTTCATAAAATTAAAACAAGATGTCTATCCTACATAACCATTTTTGCGAGTGCATTGAGTCAGAATTAAATTTATTTACTTTACCTTCAACACAAACAAATATCGAAAGTGCAGCAGCAATCGACCGACAGAATTTCAAGTACAAGGAGAACTTCATGACTACATAGATTTATCTTGTACACTAATACATAAAAGCGAAAATATTAAATTAGGTAAGTAATATTAAGTTAGTTTAAAGTATGTATTATGGATGCAACTTTCATTCAACATCACGTATCAGTCAAACTGTTTTACTCGCACATCAAAAAGTTTTACCTTCTACTACTGCAAAATATCCTATTATTCCAGCTGAAGTCAAAGTTAACGATACCTGCAAGGGTTATGTTTATTACGTTTACGTTTGTTAATAAGCAAACGCAGCGTTCAATGGTAATCTCACTAAAATCCTTTTATTTTGAGAATGATTAAATGAGTTTATTTTGTTTATATATCGATGATGATGATCGATAGATGCCTTCTAAACGTTACAACCATCATTTGAGAGTAACAATTTCACTGCAGCCTATCATACATTATTCTCTAGAACGTTTATTATCTTCGTTAAGAAAATGTATGCTATATTTTCTTAACGTGTTAGTATTTAGTAAATAGTGTAGATATCAAAAAAATTCATAATACGATCGGGAGTACTCAAAAACCTCCAAATTGACACCAAACTTTTTTAAATCAAGAATGGCCCCCGTAACAATTTTTCCCGACAGGGAGAAGAACTTTGGCCGGAATCAGAAGTTTGGAATCCATTCTATTAGTATCCAATGCTAATAAGCCATGTGTACATACTAAGTAATGACAACACTTCGCAAATGCTCCGTCTGTGCTTTTATTCAGCTGAATTTATGAACATACTATCCTTCAAAGCAGGGTTTAAAGTAACTACATTTTTAATAACATACACAAATATATCTTATGTCATTATATCTTAATACGTTTTATAACAGGATGTCATAAATATTTTGATTAACGTCACTTGCATTTTAAGTGCATATTTCTAGAACGGTAGGTAAATCAGTCTTGAATAAAAATTCAAATATGGAGTCGGTGAATATGATTATAGCACGTACCTAGCACTGCCTGGTGCACACAGTACAGTGATATAATAGAAGATTAGTGTATCACCATTTCTAATATCGGTTTACTGTTACAAAAGATAGTTATGCGCAATAAGTATCATTTGTCCGATCACTATTTGAACTGTTTGGCTAAAATCAGAAAGGAATGTATGTTCTAAAGGCGGATATACTGCTACCGTTTTGCGAATTTGCGAAGAAAATAAAAAATTGTAGTAAACACAGTCACAACACATGTTACTTACGTGAGAGATGAAAAAAAACTGTCAGTCGTAGGACTGCACGTCAGAAGTGATGATCTGAGTGACGATCACTCAATACAGTGCTTTTTCTCCATCCTAAAAGTGCCCAACGTGTTCATTTTTTATATTTTTTTTATAACAGGAGTTCAGCAGACGGCCCACTTGATGGAAAGCGGTTACCATCGCCTGTGGACGTTTACACCAAAGGTGCTACAAATGCGCCGCTGCTCTCTTAAGGGAACAAGGTCACTAATACCGGAACACAACTCAAGGCTGTTATAGCTACATGCTTAAGACCAGGGGTGGTAACCATCCAATCGGGGAAATGCCCTCCCACCTGGCTGTAGGTTGTTTTGTCGCCTCTTACGACAGGCCGCCCGGCCGCAGGAAATTGTATTATTTCTCCGTTCCTGCACGGATAAAAGGTTAAAGAAGTCATCACTTCTAAAATTCAGGGTTCCTACACTATTTTTTTTTTCACCTCTCTTTTCTTTCACCATATCCCAATTAAATGGGGTCGGCACAATACGTCTTTTCCTTCCACACTCTTCTATTCTGACGTACATCTTTTTTTTCACCTATTCCAATAAAATATATTAAAAATATAATATCAGCCCATAAATGTGCTTGTCCAATGCGGCGTGGCGATTTGACACGTCGGTTATCTCAATGAGCAGGTTGCATCACGATGTTTTCCTTCTTCGTTGTTAGCACGTGGTATTGTAACAATCTGCTTATAATATTGTTACGACCGAATGCCGACAAAAGACTAATTCACACCTGTGTCTGTAGAAACACACTTTATTACCTCTCCGCATTTGGACTTTTGTTTACTTTGTGTTTAAAAAGTTTAATGAGAAAAACAGGACATTGTATATTGTAATGTTTATGATAGTCATTATCCAATTGTAATTCATGGAATTAATTGTTATGCAGTCGAGTATTGTGTCGAAACATATTGTATTAGTGCAGTATAAAACAACGCTCCAACTGAGAAATGAGGCAGTCAAGCGATAATCGCAAGCAAGACGTGTGATGTACATTCGATAAGCTATATAGTGACGGACTTGAGCGTGTTATTGAATCATGCATTACGTTTGTACTGGTTGCGTCCAGTTATATTTGTACCTGTGTTATACGTGTTTGTATAGTTCTAATAAATTCTATAGTAATTCCAACGGCATTTTAATTCGAGTCCCGTAATTCGTAAAAATATGTTGCTTCGATCCGCGGTTTTAGCTTTTAAACTCAGTTTACTTAAGTGCGTGCCTCAACATTCATACAACTCTGATTTATATTCTAGATCTAGAATATGAATTTTCTAGAGTAAATATGTGGTTTCCGCATCATACATCTGAAAATATGATAGGTGGAATGATTCTAAAATAAACACTTATAAAAAATGTAGTTCGACCGCTGATAACCCTTCTGTCGAAACCAGTTAATTTTGCCACTACCTTAGAAAGTTTCAAACATGATTACGACACTAGCACATTCTAATGTTGGGGTTATTGAACTAATTGTATCTTACATCGTAATAATTTTTCCTTAACCACTTGTTGGTGGCTAGTGTAACAATTATTTAGTAGCATAGTTGTTCTTGTCATGTTTCCGTTTAAAGTTAATTTAATTTCGTTATGTACCCTATTATTTCTAAACGATAAAGTCGGCCACTTCCTTGATTGAATAATAACATTATATACCTAGTCTTGTCATAAATATTGTAACAAAGATAACAGTTTTTTTTCTATTACAAATAACATTTATAAGTTTTACAGTGGGTAAGTTTAATACATAAATATAAAACAATTTAAAATGTAAAAAAATTATACACAGTGATCTCCATTGGCTGCAATACAGTCCTTTAAACGTTTAGGCCATCAATAGAAGCACGCACTCTTTCCGTAGGAAAATTCTTCACTGCCAATCGTATGGTTTGTTTTAGGGACTCCAAATTATCATGACGTTTAGAGCAAGCCGTACGCTCTAAAACTGACCATAAATCATAATCTAGCGGCTTAAGATTGAGACTAGACGACGGCCAGTCTTCAACTCTGATGAAGTCCGAAACGTTCATTTCCAACCAAGACTGCGTGGACCGAGCTTTATGACCCGGTGCCGAGTCTTGCTATAAGGACTATTCTTGGTTATACATGGTGTTGTTAAGAGGCTTAACCACCTTCTCAAAAATGGTATCTTAATACTATTGTACCGATGTTTTGATACCTTTTTCACAAAAATATGGCTAAGTCACTCCTTTATAGCTAACACCCCACCAAACCATCACTGAAGACGGATAATGCCCACGTTGCACTTTGTCGACTAATTGAGAAGCTTCCTTAGAGCTTTGAGCTTAAACACGGTCATTTTACTTGTTAAAATGTTGCTCAGTTGTAAAAAAAATCTCATCTGTAAACAAAAATTTTCTGTGACCTCCCTTTGCGTACCGCTTCAGTAGTTTTTTCGATTTTACCACACTATTCTTTTTTAAGTTATGAGTTAAGAATTGACCAGTATTTCTCTTATAGCTGCAAGTCCTGAGTCATCTTTTAAAATACGCCACATGGTTCTAGGTGATATGTTCATCTCCCGAGATAAAATATTTTGCTTTCGGACAGGATTTCTTCGATTTTATTTCCCTTACTACTTTGACCACCATTTTCGCTCGAACAGTACCTGGACGGCCAGATCTTTTCCTGTCACAAACAGAGGAGGTCTCATTGTACCTATTAATAGCCCGGTACACAAACATTTGATTGTATGGAGAGTTTTAAAAAATGCATTTGGCTCCATACCTACTTTGTGTAATGCAATCACAGCGATTCGGTTCTCTTTATCGCCTCACTCCATTTTAATATAGAAAACACAATGAACAATCATTTAATTTTATAAAAATGACAGATCCCAAGTTCAAATGTAATATTTTGTTGCTTTTTCATTTTAACAGTTTTTATGGCCAGACTAAGTATATTTATTTATTCTGTGATTAGCGCCTATTTTTTACAATGTTTATATAGAGTAGTAGTTCTCTATAATTTAACAAAGTTTCATGAATTAGTGTGTCTCTAATGTGTAATAATTGTGTACAGATTATAATCCAATTTCTCTCAATTGTAGATGGTATTAACTTATATTATTTTTATGTTGGCAGACGCAATAGATTCTTAATTTATTTGATTGATTTTTTTTATTTTTAAACATGTAAAACTTTAAGTAAAATATTTTATACAATATTTTATAAAATACTATCTGAAATTTCCAAATAATAATGTATTCAGTTCTTGACATACATAACCCTTTAATTGAAATAGTTTATCAAATCCGCTATCGGTTATGCCAACATGCTAAGTTTCTTATACTGTAAAATTATGGGAGGGTTGGCGAAGTGTTCCTAAATGCTTTGAGGGTGTAAAAAGTTAGTGTAATAAATATGTTTAAACTGTAAGGTTCTGTGACTATAAATATGCGACCAGTTGCTATTCTTTTATTACCATAAACCGTTCTGAGTTTTACAAGTATTACAGTAGTTACTGCAGAGTCAAATATCTTATATCGTATTTTTATTATTTATGGTCAAAAATAGGGTAGTGAAATGGTTGTCAAGTCAAATGAGAGACTTTTAGCCGACTTTAAAAAAGATATATTCTCAGTAGATATTCTCACTTACAAAACGTTGCAGCCTCATTGATTTTATTACTAACGACATCATAAGTAGGTACAAGTGTGAGGAATCAAATCAAATCATTTTATTTTTCATTTGTATGCTAGCCGTGTATTGGCGTGTAAAATTATTTTTAAGGTAGACACAATAAATACCACCTACATAGTCTGATTCCAATTTATTTGGTTTAGCTTGCCCAGAAGAGATCGCTTTGAGCGATAAGGCCGCCTATTGTATTCAAAACAATCTCTCTCTCAAGTGAGAGAGAGAGATCCTCAAAAAATTTCAATACGCTTACAGTACAATTTTAATATTATTATAATATTGTATTTACGAATATCAGGTTGAAAACAGATTACATATAAATTTCAAATACAAGAATCAGTCAATTTGATGTCTATGTTATATAACCCATTGTTATAACATAGACATGAAATTGTACAGAAACATTTATCCACTAGCCAATTAAAAATATACAAATAGCGCATTATATAATCATGGTTTGTTGATAAGTAATTTGAATTATTTCTGTCAAGATGTTTTAAAATTAGATGTTATATAATATGTAAAAATATTAATTTATTTAATATAGGTATTATACATGTACAATGTATTTTCATATATATTATAAATGTGTCCGCTTCATTGGACTGAGAATAGCAAGTAATGACGTCATAACTTACGTAAGGTAACAGTAGATACGGTATTGTAGCGCGTGCTTTATTATATTAATATAATTCTAGAATTTACCGTAGCAACATATTTCATCTGCCTAATTCTACCGTTATACAAAAGGTCGTACTAATGGGAGAAGTGTTCTTCTTCCATCTTCTGTCGAAGGTATACAAAATATTTATTTATACTAAGGTGCACTTAATCCTAGTATACTTAATTTCAAAATCAATCACGAATTAAGGCCGGCCTTACATCAGGAAGTTTTGCTTTCACAGCTGATTCCGGCATTGATAAATCTTAATGTGCGAAAAAACTGGAGGAAGGCTGGGCTGAAATTGTACTAAATTAAATTCTAGGTGTTACTTTAATCCAAAACTCAGGGATCGTGGTAATGATTCCTTGGATCCTCTTGGATGGTTTCGTGAGCGGTTTCCCGTCAGCAGTAGAGATGCTGAACGCTTGCATGAACCCGGAAAACACCTGGAACATTGTCTGTCGAGCATAAGTCTCCCCAGCACAAAGTCGTCGCCCTGGAAGGACATACAATATTTGTTATTAAATAGGATATGCCCATGACTTTGTCCACGCTTGACTTGAAAGTCCCGCGAGATTCCCAGGACAAAAACTACCGCAGCATTTAAAAGAGAATATAATATAATAATAATAGCTTCCGATGTAGTGAAAACCGTATCCGTATTTTATACACCCGGATAATTTCAAACTAATCGCGGAAATATTACCGCGGGATTCTCGGGAAGAAATAGAGCAGATTTTAAGTCTAAAACTTTGCTGACAATCAGCGAAAACCGCATCAAAATCGGCCCAGCAGTTGTTACGTGATACTCGAACAAACTGACAAAAAGTCTAAAAAATGCATCGTGATCTCCATCGTTGCCATAACGTTCGCTTATATTCCAGTTGTTTTTTATAAATAGCCTCAATGTACAGACATGTCATGTTTATAATTTTATAATATTATAGACTACTTATAAAACAAGATAGATGACTGTCATGTGGATAAAATTAAAAAAGAAGATAATCTTTAACAATATTATAAGAAGGTAAATTACGTGAGCATTTTTGTTTGTAGGACGTAATCTTTTGATTTACTAGGCCGGTTTTGATTTTTTTCCTCCAGTACAAAGCTTCAATATTCGTCAGTGAAGTAGGGTTCATTTTTATTAATTATTAAAAATAATAATAACTAAAAAGTTGACACCCAGCGAAGTATGCACGGGTCAGCTAGTACAAGATATACGTAAGGGAATCAAGATAGATAGATAAAACTTTATTGTACATCATTACAGAAAAACTTATAGCCTAAAATATTCTAAATGTGCATGCACAATGGGCGGTCTTGTCGCTAAGAAGCGATCTCTTCCAGTGGCAGAAACAAAACATATTATATTGGTCAAAAATGGTTTATACATAAATATTATAGGATATGTAGTTACTTGCATATATTTTATTTATTTATAAACATATAAGTATGTACAATATTATTTAAGCAAGAATTATACTTAATAAACCTCTCAAATTAGTAAATCAAACTGGTAGTGAGCCAGGCCCTGAGGACAAGTGGCATTACCGCTAAAGGAATAAAATGAATAGTGTATGGGACTGATATACTACTTATATAGCGTAACGATATCTTATTCCCATGCACTTTCTATTATTTTCGATTAGCGTTAATGGCACTTGCCTACAGGGTCAGTAGAACTGACAGCCAATGGAGCAGACGAGTCCTGAAATTGCGACCACGTTCAAAGAAAGAAAGAATTTATTTCCAATCGTTACAATAACCAGTCTTTTTGAAGCCTTGCATTGGATATTGTATTCCGGATACTAGATATCTTGATTAACTACCTGTGGGTTTCACCCGAAATCATCTGCTATAAGTGAATGCTATTGGGAGTCTGAACAATTGAAATAATCAATTTGCACATTTGGTCACCGTGCATTGCTAGTGTTTCGTACTGTAAGTTAGAAGTTCTAAACAGAGAAAAAAAGTAGTATTTATAGAGGCGATGGAAAGAAAGTGCTTTACCAATAAAAAGTTTAACAACTACTATTTAATTAAAAAACTGCCAATCACGTGTCACTACATACATAATCATATTGAAAGATTCATTAAAATCTATTCAGTCATTCAGTTGTGAAAGGTAACAAACATACAGTTTCACTTTTATAATATACTAGAGTTTACCCCGCGGCTGCGCCGCGGGTTAACCTCTAGTGCGTGTCTCTTGTTTAAAGAGCAAGTGCTACAGCTTATATTATATTACAATGTTTTTATGTATTTGCCCACGGAAGATTCACTTCATTCTATATCGCTAATTATATATACTATCCCCCGTCTATCTGTAAACAAAATAAATTACAAAACTTGACCAAAAAGGCCAAAATGGTCTAAATGACCAAAAGACCACAGTGACCGACATGGCTAAAATGACGGAATAGGAAAAAACGACCAAAAAGGCCAAAATAATCAAAATGGTCAAAATGACCAAAGAGGCCAATATGACCAAAAAGGCCAAAATGACCAAACAGGCCAAAATGACCAAATAGGCCAAAATGACCAAATAGGCCAAAATGACCAAATAGGCCAAAATGATCAATAAGGCCAAAATTACCAAATAGGCCAAAATGACCAAATAGGCATAAATGACCAAAAAGGTCAAAATGATCAATAAGGCCAAAATGACCAAAGAGGCCAAAATGACCAAAGAGGCCAAAATGACCAAAGAGGCCAAAATGACCATATAGGCCAAAATGACCATATAGGCCAAAATGACCAAAGAGGCCAAAATGACCAAAGAGGCCAAAATGACCATATAGGCCAAAATGACCATATAGGCCAAAATGACCATATAGGCCAAAATGACCAAATAGGCCAAAATGACAAAAGAGGCCAAAATGACAAAAGAGGCCAAAATGACCAAAGAGGCCAAAATGACCAAAGAGGGCAAAATGACCAAATAGGTCAAAATGACCAAAATGGTCAAAATGATCAATAAGGCCAAAATTACCAAAAAGGCCAAAATGAAAATTATCCCTTGTCCATCCTCAGTATTTAATTTACATACGTGCCGAATTTCAGCCAAATCGGTCCAGTAGTTTTTCCGTAAAAGCATAACAAACAAACAGACAAATATCATTTTATCCCGGAAACTATCCCATTTTTCGGGATAAAAAGTATCCTATGTTCATCCTCGGTATCGAAAATATATATATACTGAGTTTCAGCCAAATCGGTCCAGTAGTTTTTACGTGAAAACGGAACAGACAGACAGACAGACAGACAGACAGACAGACAGACAGACAGACAGAGTTACTTTCGCATTTATAATATTAATAGGGATGCGAGTATTAGTATAAATTGAAGATGTGTTTTTATTACCTGCACCAAATGGCAAGGACTTGTCTAAAGAGGGGCAGATCTGTCCATCTTTGATGAACCGCTCTGGTCGGAAGTTCTCAGGGTCACCCCAAATCCCTTTATCCATGTGCAGACTTACTAAATTTGGATTTATCATTGTGTCCTGCAAATAAATAATACAGGTATCACAACATTTAGTTTTCATACATATCAACCATTGTTTAAATAATATACCTACATTAGAACAACGAATACGAGTATATCCGTGGTTTCAACATAATTTTAGAGCTGCTTGCATAACGTTTCTTAAATTTATTTAAGAAACAATAATCGTATTTAACACCCTTAAATACGATTAGCGTCTTCCACAACGCAAAATTTATCGCTATATATGTTAAAAGAACTGTCAATACATTTCGTGTAAAATATATTTAGGCAGTTTAAGTAAAGTAAAGTAAAGGTTAACGCGATCGTTATGCAAGCGACCCTTAATCTGAAGAAAAAAATGGATTTTTAGTGTCTGTCTTTGATTGCTAAATATACTCGAAATTTAAGTGAAAACTGCTAGTCAATAGGAGAGAACTGATATACTTTTTTATCATCTACAAAACGTCGCAGCCTAATCGATTTTGTACAAATTTATGGCCTACCTATTAGTTCGTACAACTAAAAAGGATTGAATAGCGCATTATTGTTGTTTAAACAATAACATAAACATATATTTTAAAAATAAGATGATGATAAGATATAATTTACGCCAGTTATATATAAATAATTGTATACTTAATTGTTACATGTTGTGTTCGCATCTCATACTGTATATTCACACGATATCAAAAATTACCGGTTTCAGTACTTTTTGTCTGTATTTTAGTCTCAAAGTTTGTCTCGAATAAGTTTTTATCAAGAATCAAACACAAAATGATATCTTATGTATTGTATATTTTTCATTCTGATATCTTACACGGTTTCGAAGATATTAATGTCAAGTCCAAAAAAATAATTGGGGCAGAGGTCTCATGACTCAAGTGGCAGGCAGAACTAACGAGACAAATCAAAGTCGTTGCAAGCTTAGTGACTAACAAACCCATGTATTCATTCAATGACGTGGATTCGGATAATGGTTGAGGTGTATAAAACTGTTAGTATTTTTTCTTACTTCCAGAAGTGCATATTTGACAGCGAAGGAACCTGTACATCGAGGTAATCATCATATCGATCATAAATCTCGTAGCATTCCGCTTGGGAAAACTCCATATTGGCCCAACCCCGGCAGTGAAACACTAATGAGCTGATATTAAACACAACTCTTAATTATACATAATATACATGTTTTTATTGCAATTGGCAAAGAGAAAGACGGCATGTAATGGAAGTTATGAATGGAAGTCTACTCCGTCAACTATTAACATTTACAGCAAGGAGCGGAGCCAGCTCTTTGTTAAGCCTTATTTAATTCCTTCCTCCGGACGAGCGGGATTGTCCAGGCTTATTGTCCTAGTTTTGCATCTTTTTTATTATCTTTTTGCTAGCCTTTAAGATGGAATATGAGGGATGGGATTGGGGGAAGAGGAAGTGGGCTATTGAATCACTGATTCATCGTACGAAACACGATTATTTTCAGGCTAATCATTTCACGCTATCAGCGTCTTTGATAAAGTGGTAGCAAACCGACGGGACGACACAAAAGCTGTAAACAAGATATAGGATACCATCATGACACTACCACATCTAAAATATGAAAGTGATTTTTTTGTAAGTATAAGTATTTCCGAGTTCCAATAACGATCATTAACATACTTTTTATGCTAAATGAGATAAAAGCATAGCAGTGTATAAAGTTTATAATAAATTCATATAGGTAATAAATGATATACGAACGACAAAATTTAATTGTTAACGCCAAAATTTAATGACCATAAAATATCCAATGTTACAGGATATCCAAATTAGCAAAATTGTCTTATTCCCACTACATTACCTCCGGTACGTCGTAACCGGCTAGTTTTGTATTTGCCATTGCTCTGTGAGGTACTCCCAGCGGAACTAGCGTTTCGAATCTCATTATTTCCCGAATACATGCCTCTGTATATGGTAAACTGGAAAAGAAACGCAATAATATTAATAGTAACTATATATATTTTTTTGTCTAAGAGTGATTTTTGAATGACACTCTCATGGCCATTATGCCATTGTCTGAAATAATAAATAGTATTAAAATATATATTTTATTAACAGTCAATGCACACTGACGCAATGTCGAAGCGCATCGAAGCGTCAAATTAAATATGTACATACATAGAATATGTTGATCTATGTTACGGGCAATTTCATTAATCGGGCAGTATTAATATGAACCGATCATTATGAATAACGACCAATTTAATTAATTTATTACTTTGACTGGCTCATATTAATAATGCCTGACGGCCCGTGGTTCATTTAAAAATCATGGTTTGAGATAACTTGATTTCACTATCTCCTGGTACGGGCAATGCTGGACAATGTGATATATTCGATCACGTTTGCACAAGAATTATGTGAGTTATTCATTTCAGTGTGAGACATAGTTATTTAGCACTTTAATTCATTCTGAACAGATTCGAGTTTTTTTAATATAATTAATCACCTAAAATTCACTTTAATTTCAAATAATAAATAAAAGTGCCATTGAACTATACTCTAACTAACCTAATAACCTAAAATAAACAAAAAACTACAGTTTATCTGTGTTCTATTATATTGCCCACTTGTACGGGCATTATGCATACAGACGCCATTAATTTTAGTGAACGGATTTATCAATAAAATAAAATAATGAAAACATTACGTAATGACACATTCGGATTATCTTAATCTCTGCTCAGCCTACATCGTCTGATTAGTTAGGAATTCCCTTAAGGTTGCTTGGAAGAGATCGGCTTTAGCGATAAAGCAGCCTTTTGTTTTTACCAAAAAAGTATTGTAATTATGCTGTTTTGAAATTGTGTATTTTGGTGAGCATTAAAGTGTTATCTATCTATCTATACATTTCTATCAAGATAAAAAAATGCGTACATTCAACGAATGCAGCGCTTTTGCGAGCAGACAACTGAATGGATGCATTTTTTTAAATATATGGATCGAAATATATTGTCGAAATATGGGTCAACATGTGTAAATTTTTAGATTGATGCGATGGGATGGGATGGGTTTTGACTCTGCGTCACCCTGCCTATGACACTTACATACAATAAATGTTGAAATTAGTAAATCATTATCGCTGTACTGAATATTTTTAGGCTTCCGAAGCTACTTTGATACCAACACTCTTCTAATATCGTTATATCCGTCCGTCTGTCCCTCAGTGAATGTATAAATATAAAAATACTTTATGCTGCAACCTAGTCTCGACTTTCTATGTACCTACACTATAGAATGGCAGAATAGAATCCTGTATAAAATTAGAATAGAGTACCACTCTAGTACCCTGTACTGAAATCGCGAACACTAAAAATTATTAATAATAACTTAATAATGGATTCATAGTTATTAAAATTTTAAAAAACACCCAAATTTCAATAGGTGGTTGGCAAATCCCACCTGTTTGGGGTCCGATCATCAAAACTATTGAGACCCAAACCCAGCAAAAACCCGCTGCCAGACCTAAAAACAGTGTCTTGTTTTTGGGAGCACTGGAACACCAAAAAACTTGATTGACATTTTACTAATAAAAAATAAAAGTTTATTTTTACCTATTTAAATATTATATAAAATTATCAGAGCTAGGCATGTTTGCTAAAGAGTTTCTTTCGTCACATCTCTTTAAAGCCATCACATGTTGCGAAGCGGTAGTAAATTTGATTAGACTCCCATAGAATAAATATTAATCATCAGTAAAATTAAAACGAATTAATAAAAATGAACAACTTGGCGGTAGGCTAAATAAAACTTTAAAAATACATTTATAAGAGAAATCTGAACATTTGATGATTTTATACCTAACCTGATAAAAATTAAGTGTGAATTTAGCACAGATCACCTTCAGTGGAATTTATCCACTGTAGCGCCATCTATTTTTACCTATATGAAACAGGTTGATGCTCTATTAATCTTAGACATGTTAGCTCTGCGAGCGGGAAATCTCTTATCACAATAATTACCTGTAGTATCTTCTGAGATTAATCTATCTATTAAAAGAAGTACACATAATTATCACCCCCATAGGATAGATATGGAACCCTGCCCGATATCTATCTCAAAAACCATTTAACGGATGTCTGTGAAAGTATTTTTGAAGCTCTAATACCTTGGTCTTTTACAATTTTCCAATATGACTAAATTAAGAGGGCCTAAGAAGACTGGTTGTATAATTTAGGGAACTAATATGTTGCCACTTATATTGTCCATAATAAAAGATGATTGGAAACATTGTTTTATAAATAAATAATAAAACTACGTTTTGACAGTTTTAAGCGCGGTAATTTATTTGATTTTTATTATTCCGACGTTTCAGGCACTTTTCAGTAGCCGTGATCACGGAAGACAAAGATGTCTTATGTCCATGAGTATTGTTAAAGTTTTATATAGCCTATGGCTGACTTGTTCATATTATATTATTATTAATTAATTATTTAGTTTTAATTTCGTTTATGGTTATTATTTATTATATGACCTTAAAACAATTTACTTAAACGTCTGACAAACGATATACAGTTATGTACAACTACATAAGTGTTAAACTGAAAAAAAGTGGACACTCAGGTGCATGTGTGAGGGCCGTCTCTAATTTAAATTTTCTTCGCAATTTCACTATACAGATTACATTTATGCGTATAATATTATTTTGGATATAGATACACTAGTTTTCGAGTGATATAATTATGACCTACAAAGATAGATGGATAAGACAGAACCTAATATGCAGTCCACATTCACGTATATTTTATATGGGTTACACACACAATGATTACATTCTATATACGGTACATTTCGACCCGGAATAATGTTTACTGTTTAAAAATGCCTTTTTGGTCTCTGAAAAATAAACCTGAGAAGACAAAAAGTTAAAAAAGAAAAAAAATGGCTACTTTAGCTTTTGCCACAGGTATGTGAAAGCTGCTAACCTGTTAACCGGACCATAATAAAAAATTGAAATTCCATGAATAGTTTAGACGCTACGGTAGAACATACGTAAATAAAAACATGCATATTATGTATATCGTTAACACTATAACCGTGCATTTCTTTGCCGTAGTCAGTTAAAATAACACTATGATGAGAATTTAATCGTACTTAACACTGTAGCGAGTTTATGAGACATTTCACATAGCGTTGTTATTAAGTAGTTGTGTTGGCATCTTTGTTTATGAAGACGTTAAATAAGTTATAGTATCTGAGCTGCCGAATGAATTGTTTACTTTATTATATATTATCTCGTATATTACCTAAAACATTGATAGATCACTTATGTATGTTACAAGTAGGTAATCAACGCTTTATTTATTGACTCTATAAGTCGCATTTGATGAGACACTAACACTAACGCAAGTGAAGCAGGGGCGTAAGAAATCATCAATAGCTCCAATATGACTAATTTTATGGTTTGTTCCTATATCTTACTAACCGTTCACTTGCCTTACGAGCTTTTAAAATTTGACAAAAGCTCCATACAACATAAGATCAAATAATTGCAAATAGTAAAATTAATCAATTATAAAACATAAAAATCGGCCATTATTGGTGCATCAATACTTTCTCGTTTCCCGACAGATTTTTTAAATCAAATAATGCTATAAAAACTAGAACCAAATTTTTTTAAAATTTACTCCACTTTTGTTATCTGTGACAATGTTCGTTACATCTAGGCGAAGGCTGCGTTTTACAAACTTGAGAATTTCATTATAAATAAAATTTTATATTCATAACATCCAAAACCCAAAATAAGAAAAACATATTCTAAACATGCAAAAATAATTACAATATATATTAAGTTTCTTTACTGTATTAGTTTATAGTTAAAAAATAATTAAAATATTATTTCCATAGTTATATTAGTATTGTTTCGTGATCGCAGATAGGTATATACTTAAAGGTTTGGGAATATCGGTTATTGAACATCGGAATTATCAGAACTTTATGTATTTTCCTTCAATATATACCAATACTTATCTATATTTATATGTCAGTGGAATATTGCCAGAACTGAGAGCTTAAATAATTTAACTAATCAAAATTTAAAACGTAAATTGTTAACGATTATAAAGTTCTTAGTATAATCATGGAAGAATACTTATTTGCCAGGGTTGTGTGTATAACCATTTATAGTATAGAAGCCCACTTGAAAAAAATCGGATTCCGGTGGAATATTTTCACTGATTGATAGCAAATCCTCTGTCATAAAATTTCTGGTACTTTATATACGGGGAATCCCGCGAGATTTTTCCCGGGAGTGGTTACAAGTAGTTAGGATACGTATAAATTAGCTTAATCCGTCCTACGCGGAAGAAGTCACGAGCGAATCCTAGTATTATATATAATGGTTTAGCCGATATTATATGGTTGATTTATGTTTTTCCAATTTAGATGAAGCAACTAAAGTGATCTCGTAAACATAAAATTGAGTCATTCAATGTTATTGAATGTCGCCGTGTCGATTGAGTTCTGTAACTTTCAACTAAATTTCTTAATTTGGTTGATGCGTGTAATATCATCGCTCGGTTACTGGCTGTTTACAAAATTAACACCATTAGATTATCAAGCTGGAGAACATAAGGTTTGATTTAATTAATTCAAAATGAACGAGCTGTACTGTGGTAGCGGCCGGTGTATCCAAGAACCGATTCCAGGTACATTTATTCACTGGTTACAAGATTATTTTCTGTCTGTATTGCCAATTAACAATCTCATCAGATTTATTATTACACGGTGATGTATACTTTAGAAAAAAGTATTAATCTAGCAGTAGTCAAGATAACAAGTCAGTAACCTTTTATAATAGTGATAAGTTGCATGAATGTACTTTATTTATCTTAATTGTATATAAGTCGGTATTTAAACATTTTACATAAATACATGACCACGTGAATACAACGAATAAAAATTGTAAATCCGAATTAAATGAATATCCGTATATAGAAACTTTTCATTTTGGTTTTTAATGTTTAATATACCTACCTATGTATATATAATAACTTTTATGACAAAATACATCGAAAATACTCTATATTTAAAACACTACTCAATTGATTAAATAAATTTTCGATAGATGTATTTTTGAAATTCGACAACTTTCAATTTTTTTTATTGCAGGAGATCAGCAGACAGGCAGACGGCCCACTTGATGGAAAGCGGTTACCGTCGCTTATAGACATTTGCAATACCAAAGGCGCTATAAATGCGCTGCTGCTCTCTTAACGGAGACTGGAACCTGGTCACTAATGCCGGAACACAACTCAAGATTGTTATGGCGACACACTTTAGACTAGGGGTGGTGGCCATCAAGTCATGCAAAGACCCTACCACCTGGCTGTGGGTTGTTTTGTCGCCGTTTACGACAGGCCGCCCGGCCGCAGGAAATTGTAAAAGAAATTTATTCATTGAATTTAAAAGTGAATAAAAAAATGTGTAACAAAAAAGGAACAGACTTCAAGAGTAACTAAAAGCAAAAATTAATAATTTCTATGCCTTGAAGTCGGTGCTAAGTAAAAGACAAAAAAATCTACCATATGTTGTTGAATATCTATTTTTGATTTTTAATAACTTGAAATAAGTTATTTTTTTCCTTCTTACTTACTTTCGTCTATCGTCCAAATTAGGCATACGATCTCTGCCGATAACTCGATCGATTCCTCATGAATTTTATCCTGGATCTCGGTTTGTAATAGGATCCGTTCAATGAGCATTGTTAGAGTTGCATCTAATGCCGAGGCAGCCGGGAACATATAGTCGGTGCAAGTCAACGCCAATTGGTCAACTAAATTGTACAAATATTTAATTGATAAATAGGTCATTTTTTCAGAATACTTTAAATTGAAAGCTAGATGTATCATTAAAGCAAACTATACGTGAAAATTTTGCATTTCTTTAGTCTTAATCACCATCACCATTATCCTAGCGGTGAATCCCCTTTGAATCTAACTCATAACAAGAAAGTTTATTTGGTCGTAGCCTAAACGACACAATACGTTTTTTACCTACTTTAAAGTCGTCATTCTTCAGCGGCTACACACTCGTTTTCATTTCAATTAGCAGGTTTGAATCCTGGCCGAATAGCATTGCCTATATATCACACCTAAGCATATTTTTACATTTTTTACGATCAAGATTATCCATTTTCAAACCGGCTAATCCGCCTTGAACACCCGATAATACAGTCCATGTTCTCTATAACTAGCTACATATATGGTTAGTGGGTTATTTTTATATTGTCTTTAAATAATGAAAAAACAGTATAGAGTAACTCAATCCAAACTAACCTGAGTACGTGCTTTTATCCTTTAATCGTTGTTCCTCTTTCATCTTGGTTATGTACATGTCCAAAAAATGGCGATCGTGTGACTCATCATGTGTGGCCATCACATCTGTTATTATTTCCTTTAAATTATTTGCAAATGTACATTACAATTTTGATATTAAAACTGTAGGCTATTAGATTAAAATTAGAACTTTCCATGAAGCTTCGCTTGCATAAACTTTAGAATCATGACTCGCAACAACTATCGTATTTACAAGAATAATTAATATTATGCCTGTTCTTGTTATGGATTGTGCATTTATAATAAATTTCCTAAGAAGAGGTCTACTCAGTTTATATAACTTTGAATGGGAAGCTACTAGAAACTAAACAAATGGATTATGATAAGTAATTAGTATCTTCTGCATAACCACCAATTTATTCTAAACTTAAGGCAGACTCTTCAATAATGAATTATTACGATTTAAAAAAATGAATAATTTTATAACTGAGACAAACAGACGAGTATAATATATGATACGTTTTCTTTTTTCTTTTTCGATAGTTATATATGAGACAGAAGCTAAATTTAACAAATATAATATTAAATTTTATATACGTAATTTCGAAAACGGGAATGAATAGGGAAGATATATTTTATCCCAGAATATTTCCCGAAACATGTGAATCCATTTACACAACGTAAGTTACATAGAAAGGCAACAGAAAGCATAACCATAAAGGGTACATTATAAAAAACCAACCGTAAAGAAATCCAATAAATGCTGGTTTCCTTTTACCAGATTATTGTAGCCACTATAATTAGGTAAAAAGTCTTTCAGCCATGGCGTAAGCGATAAGGCTCCTCCCAAGTCGTTTGAATTCCTCTGAAACATGAGAGTTCCTCTAGCTAGCCTCCATAGCTTATGGTATTCTGCTCTGGATAGGGTCATCCTAGTCATCACTTGAAGTATTCCATTGATGAACGGCACTGATAGGAAATGTGGCAGATATATCAACTCGTCCTTAACCAGGTCCTATAAATATAAAAAAAATCTGTAGATAAACACCATCATATACTACCTAAGCAATTTACGCTTGTGTTACGTATACCCTGCCAGGGCCAGCGGAGGGGCTAGGCTGGGCATCATAGACTATAATTTCGGTGCGGTATAGATATACGACACATTTATTTATTATTTGAGATATAAAATTAACTTTGTGTGGTTATAAAAAAATGACCACGAAGGCCAAGGCGGGTGCAAAGCGAAGCGGAGCACTCACCTAAGTCTTCTAACCTATATTTAAATATTCGGATCTTTTCATAATATATAAGTGTGCCGTATCACTATACCCCACCCTATAATTTTGTTTCTAGATCATATATGGTGAGCCACTTTTTATCCATGGTCGAGACAAAAAAGACGATGATCTTGCTGTAATAATTCCTATGAAACTTGACAAATACCGAAGCATACCACTAGTCGAAATCTTTGTTTCTTGGGCTACATAACGTGTCGTGACACGACAGCATGATGAAATTATGTTTTCGACTTTTTGGACCATTTCTTCGGCCGCTGCCGTTGTGGGACGGCTTGAGCTAGGCTCATCTTAAGTGGCGCGGGTGGGGCTATACCCCTAGGGTATAGGGGTTCTCACTCACCCGCACATGCCGTCGAGATGAGAGCGCGAGTGTTCCGCGCGCGCTCATCTCTCTTCCCGTGGAGCGAGATACAGACCGCTCCACGCCGAAAAGACCCAGTAGTGGCCGGGGGCATAGCCCCCTGGCATTGGAAGAGGCCCAGTGAGCGGGGCCCACGCCTGACAGGGCAGCGTAGTTGGGAAAACAGCATACACGTAGCCCTGACATAAGGCGCAGGACGGAACACCCAAGGGTTTATTAGTGGGTATCCCTAACTAGGGAGTGGCAATAGCGTGGCACCGGTTCTGACCGAGCACGCTAATGCCACCCCCGATCTGGCGAGTCCCACACTCTCACCAGGTCGCGAACATCCCCCCAGGCTTCTGTGCCCGTCGCGGCTTAGTCCTCAAACGGATTTCCCCTGGCCAAAATAAAAGGCTCATCTTAAGTGGATGTTCTTCCTCGTTTAAGCTCGATGCTACAACGTGAAAATAGAATACGGTCGAGCATTTGCTTCTGACATATCCTGAGTCTTGATTAACCCGTTCTGTACTGAAAATTTTCAAGCACAGGTATTCATATCTGCCCGAAATCGCAATTAATTTTTTGCCATTTTCGACGATACGACAGACAAAAAACTTTTTTTTTTAAGAAAATATATTTCAATTATTTCCTGTTTTTAATCCAATCAATATTCCAGATTTTGCAACTAGTAGGTACCTACCTATTAACTTTTTTCGGTTACAAAGAGTCTGTACCTCATCTCACTATTCATGGAACGCCACTCGTACAAAAGCTTTAAGCTTGATTCAAAGCAATGTATCCTCCAAAATGTTAAAACCCGTTTTTTGTATGTTCGACAATATGTGCGAAATATCAATGACGGTAAAGTACGCACATACTTATATACGTACACGTACGTATGTCTCCTTGTGTGTGTATTAGCGACGGCTAAGGTCATATGCTTCCAGGACGAGATTCTGATGACCTTACAAAGGTCGTATGACTGTAAGTTATAACAGTATCATTACATTATAATTTATTAGAGATTTTTCTTATTTTAGATATTACATAACTATTATTGTTGAAGCATTTTTTTTGTAGTTTCTCAAGTAGGTACAAATGTATCTTGTTAATTTGATGCTGCGATAATGTTGCTCAAATTTTGATATTGTTTTTCGGATTTGTTTTGCAAATATTTCAATAAATCTTTTTGACAATTAATATTTAACAGTCAAATTTTTTATTGCACAGTCACTTTTTATTCTAAGTTGTTCCTGAATTTCCTTTAAGTGCCGGGACCCTAAAGTGATTTTGTTACAGTCATTCTTACCGTGTAAATGGGTATTTAGATTTAATTGTTTGTTCTTACTGTTGATATGTACTGATGAATCATATAATATTTCGCCACCTCCAAGGAATACTACGCCAACTTAATTTTAGGTATCTTCTCTTTTTAAGGGAAAAGCATTAATTAATATCCTAATGTTAAAATGACATAAAATATATTAAGAATCAAAAATCTTTTTAGTCTCTCGATATTAGAAACATAGTATTAAGACATTGATGGGTGATTTTTTCTTAAAATAGAAAATACCTAAAAACAAGTTAGCGTAGTGTGCCTTGGAGGTGTCGATTTATAACTTTACCCTCTCTGCTGAATATTTCGGCCCATTCACTCTCATATCGATCATCTCTTTGATTTCATTCTCAACAGCTGATTCAAGTATGTCACTTCGTCGCCCAAATCCGTAGTCTCTTAGATATCGCAGCGAGAAGCGTCTCTGCACATGCCAGAAATAGCCATCAGTGAAAAATATTCCTGCAACAAGAAATCGTTATTTAATAAACCAATGGAATATGTAAAAGTTGTCCTACCCTATAAAAATAAAAATGAAAAAAAGAATGTGACTGCATCGCCATCTATTGGGTCCATTTATGGATCTAAACCATCCGGAACCGACTTAAACACAACACACATAAAATTTCATCAAAATCGGTTAAGTCATTTTTGAGTTTAAGCCAGACTAAAGTTTCCAAGAAGATTCGATTATTCAGTTTATTAACATATTCATATTATGCCATAAAATAATGTCTACCTAAAGATTAAAATACACTTTAAAGTAAAATAAAAAACTTAAATAATAAAAAGTATTACAAACATTTAATTTACAGATTAGAATGTAGTCTAAATTGCTGCCGGTGGGAAAAGTTTATTCATTTATTCAGTTTATCTATTTTCGTATATGTATATATATATTCACTTAAGTACCTATCATCACTACATCACTATCACTATCACTATCACTACATAGTATAAAACAAAGTCGCCTTTTCTGTCCCTATATCCCTATGTGCGCTTCAATCTTTAAAACTACCCAACGAATTTTGATGTGGTTTTTTCCAATAGATAGATTGATTCAAGAGGAAGGTTTATATGTATAATACTAAGGCAACATTGCTAATTTTAGAGGTTTCTATGTAGTGATGCCCGTGCAAAGTCGGAGCGGGCCGCTATGTTTTTATATACAACGTTCATAGTTTTTCTGTAGTGTATTTAATTTTGTATCAGCATTGCACCCGTGCGAAGCCGGGGCGGGTCGCTAGTATATGTATATAGGCTTCGTAGATGCAATTTTTGAGGAAATGTGTTAAGTAAAATACAATTATTCGCCAATTTTAAAAATGTACTCTTACCTAATTTTTTCCAATAAGAGCGTAATCTGAACAGAATGATGTCCATTCGCCCGTCGAACTCTTCGCGTGTCAACATTTCCTTAATGTCTGCAGCATCATTAAGGACGATGCTCAATCCTTTGCCCATAAACTGGCCGACCACCTTGGTCTTGTACTTTTCTCCAATTTTACAGAATGCGCCAGCTAAATTATTGAAGTCGTAAGCCAAGGCAACCCAATACGCTCCATAGAGAGGCAAATTTGGTGGACCTTGAAAACAAGTTTTAAACATACATTGAAAAAGTATAAAATGTAAGAGCTTAAACAATTATTATTTACTGTACATACATACATATATAGTTTCACGCCAGGTCCCTTGCGGGGTAGGCACGAACAACAGAGCGCTATTTAGGCTAATTCTTACACACCTCACTTGCTTCTTTGACATTCATAGCTCTTGTCATGCACGCTCGTCTGTTCTTAAGGCTCCTGACATCATTATTTACATTACTATTTACTGTAATAGGGTTAAAAAATTCTGAAACCACCAAATCTGGTCATATTGTTAGATTAGGTTTTCTTCCTTTACTTATCAACCTCTAGACGTCCCACTGCACAGAGTTTTAAGGATATAATTCGTATAACTACCACACTTATCCAGGGTGGACCGACGGACGTTAAAATTATTTTTTTTTACAAAATTGTTCTGTCGCAAAATTAGTAAGCTGAAGTGCCACTTGAGCTTACTAATTTTATGGGCTAATAACATTATTTTATTGCTCAAATTTATTTGACCAGTGGCCGATAGAGACGACGACTCTTGGAGTGGAGACGACCTAGCCGGAAGAAAGCGTTGACCGGGATATATGGCGATTCTAGAACATTCTAGAACACTAGAGATGCCACGAATACTGTTTTGTCCGAATACCAAATATCTGACCATGCTCTCTGGCGAAGCACCGAATATTCGGCTGCCGAATATGCGATTCTAAGATATGTCCAATTCGAGCGTAACAGATTAGTATTGAAGCAATAATTTGTAATGAATTTCTTACATTCTCTAGAATGATAAGTACACACAATTAAAACTACAATGTTTTAACTTGATTTATTTAAAAGAATTTAGTTTAATTTATTTGCTTTTATTTTCTTTCATTGTAAAACATTTGTATGTATGTTCTTACGCAATAGAAAAAAAAGTATGGCGGGCAGCGCTGCCACTGCGTCGACTATTTCTGCTATAATATCTATTTTTAAATTTCAATTATTATCTAATTGCTAGTGAAAATCGCTTAAATCATAGTTACATTATTTTTACGTTGTCAGTCAATATTGAACGTTATTATATAACAATTATAATAATCACAAAATAAAAAGCCTGATTTGACAGTTCTCAGATATTTTTGGCTGGAATTGAAAGGGAACGTTGTGCTGTGTACTTTAATTTTCTAAAAATGTGTAAATTTACTCTAATATGAATGATAGCTGTAAGATATTGATAGTTTTGAGTAGTCATTATGTGTTTCTGTGAGAAATGTCAACTGTATAGCAAAATGTGGCCTTCCTATTTTTCACAAGAACTCCGTCGAATGGTTTCAGTTGTAGCCTGAAAGACAATTAATTGGATGTATAGACTAAGATTCCATTACCTGCCTTTGCGACGAATTCTACTACTACTGTTTATGACAATGGTACTTGTTACTGAATTGAAAAAAGCGATTGCAGCGACCTGTATTTTGCTCATCCAATTATTCTGTGGTCATTTATCGGTATAAAATGTATTCTAAGTGCGAGCTAGGATAATAAGCTAGTGCTATGTCGAGTTTCATCCAGAAACTACAGAGCTTATATCGTTCGGTAGTTTCCAAAAAGGATGCGATCGCAGCGTGATCTTTTTGGCCATTTTCGTCTATCCCTCAGAAACAATCTCATTTATCGGGATAAAAGTATCCTAAGTTACAATCCTATCTATCACATATCTACAATCTAATTTAGATGTAAGCTAGATCCGTTTAGACTTTCAAAATCCGTTCAGCAGTTTTGACCTGATGCTCGAACAGACAGCCAGACAAAAATTTAAAAAAAAATCCTTTACGGAATCTCCCGATCCGAATTATGTTTTTGGAATCTTTAAACGCATTGTACAAACTCAAACAATTTACAGATTTATTAGAGTAGTAGTAAGATAGATTTAATTGACACGCCATCGTCATACCCTCACGATTCCGTTTACAAAATCCATAACCCGGGTTGTAACGGAAGAGATCGCCCTAAAGCGAAAAGGCCGTTTTGCTCTAGCTAATTTAATGTTACTACTGCAAATTGTTTATTATTAAATAAATCTATGTGAATGAATGAATGAAAACACTTTATTGTTCACCAAAAGTTAAAACTACTTTCTTAAAACTAAGTACAATATACATGTTGAACAAAGGGCGGCCTTATCGCTTTAAGCGATCTCTTCCAGGCAACCCCCTATGTGGTAAGCAACAAAGCGTTTTCTATCTATTTATGGCATAAACTTTGAGAGTACTACTACGTAGATCACTTATGCAATTAGCTTTCTTTGTTTTCATCTTATCCCAATTATTTGGAGTCGGCACAATATGTCTTTTCCTTCCACACTCCTCTATTTTTAAACACATCTTCTGTCACACCACCAAACATCATATTAACTTTCACACAATCCATCTATCTTCTTTTGCTCTAGCTTTGCGTTTGCACTCATCCATCTTGTAGTGCAACATTCTTTTGCCACATGACTTTTATCCCGCCTCATACATGACAATTAGCTGACTACACAAAATTATTAAATAATCCCACTTAAATCACATAGAATGCTTACCGGGTGGAAAATTTGGTGGTGTCTTGAAAGCAATTTTATAATTATACCATAGCAAAAAACATATTAGCAAAAATGCAATTATTGCCACGATCATCGTGTACTCACTGATGTGTTTGTTTACTGCACGAGAATATGTGATACTAAAGTGAATGCATGCGCATATAATTGATGATTCATATTCATTCTACAACGATAAGGGTTGTCGTTACAATTCCAACTCAATTCCAAATCACAAAAATAAACACTTCATTCTTTTGTGATTTCAAAAGAAACGAAGTTAATTTAATAAGGCTTTAACGGGTTTAAGCGAAGTAATTGATTTAATTTTTGTTATTCCGTCGTTTCTGCCACTTTTCAATGGCCGTGAGCAAGTTAATGAACCAAAATTACCCACATATATATTTATAAATGAGTTTTGTTTTATTTTTTGGTATGATTATTTGGGAGTTTTGTAAATGTAAGTAAGTCCTTATATACTGTTACACGCAAAATAATCAGCAGCCTAAAAAAATATTTCAAACAATCATACCATCAATTTCAAATAATATAAAAAGTTACTCTTAATATGCCATAGGTTGAATGTGACCTTCAATTTTTTCCGTTTTTTTCATTATCGTTTTTATTATTGATATATGAGCTTGGGCAAAAATTACATGATATCATCTCGATATCAGCCAGATTCAGCTTTATTTTCTTTGTTTTTAAAGTCCTCTCAATCAAGCCTCTATTGAAAAATATCGAGGAAACCACTAATGTTAGGTATGTTTTTAACCGACTTCAAAAGAAGGAGGAGGTTCTCAATTCGTCGGGATTTTTTTAAAATGTATGTTCACCGATTACTCCGAGACTTATGACCCGATTTACGTGATTCTTTTTTGTTCGACGCGGAATAGCTTCCAATTGGGCCCCTAAAAATTTGACATAGTTTGGCCCCGTAGTTTTCATTTTATGAACATTTTTAAGAAAAAAAATCCATTCCGTTACATATGTACACCGATTACTCTGAGATTTATGATCCGATTTACGTGATTATTTTTTTGTTCGACGTAGAATAGCTGCTATTTGATTTTCTAAAATTTTTACATAGTTTGGCCCAGTACTTTTCATTTTATGAATAAATTTATGAAAAAAATTCCATTCCGTTCCATATGTACACCGATTACGCTGAGATTTATGATCAGATTTACGTGATTCTTGTTTAGTTTGATGCGGAATAGTTGCCATTTGGTCCCCTAAAAATTTTATATTGTTTGGCCCAGTAGTTTTCATTTTACGAACATTTTTTTGATCCCGTTTCTTGAGACCTATATTTTTTAAGAAGCGCGGCACCTTTCGTAGGTCTATGCATATACAGAACAATTATCACACTTACAATGTTCATGTTCAAGCAAAAAAAATTATTAATTAACTATTGAATAACTAAATGAAAAATTGTTATAAAAAAATTTTCAAAGCAGATTATTGTTCGTTCATCTATTCAGTTAGTGCCTGAATTTTTTCAATTTTTTATTTTCATATTTAGTATGTTTAAATAATATTTATTCATTAAAGGGCCGATGTGGGTGTGGCTTGCGTAAGCCAGAGTACCCGTTTTCGGCCGTATTTTCATCCCTCTGGGAAAATTATAAATATTGATCTTACAGTTTCGGGAGTCAAGACTTTTTTAGGAAATTTCCTCCTCTTTTTGAATCTTTTTTCAAATTTGAAAAATCTTTATTACTTTTTGAGATATTTTTGAAAAAAACTAAACCCGCCTTTTTTTATTTAGTTAATTGTTAATAACTTTTACAATTTTTGCAAGCGGAACTTCATTTTTTTCAAAAATCATCTAGATGCCATTCCGAATCGAATGACACCTCATATATAATTTTCGGAGACTGCTGAAAAAAGTTGGTCCAAAAGGCACTTGTTTACCAGTCTATATGTGTTGGTGTAATAATAAAGCATGTATTGTCTTTTTCAAAATCAGCCAATTGGATTCCTGTATTCTCAAAAATCGAATAATTTTCATATTTGGCAATAAAGGCCGGCTTGATATGTTGTTGAATGAATGAATGAATGAATATGCTTTATTGTGTTTTAAAGATACAGTTAACAGAAACAAAATTTTACAATACAATAGGCGGTCTTATCGCTATTAGCGATTTCTTCCAGACAACCTTTGGATGGACAAAAAAATTGATAAGAACAGGGGTATGTTGCATTATTCTCACTATCGAATCAGTATCTTATAAATATGCATATCTTATAAATACATACACGATATAATATACATACATTAATAAAAATATAAATATTATACTAACACGATATATGTCAATAAAATATTATAAAATACACTTACATAAATAAATATAAGATAAGAAAAATATGTCAATGACTGCTGCATCTTTAATTTGAGCTATAATAATCCTTCACAAGTTTATTGAAAATGGGCAGTGATTTGGCTAGCTTTATATTAATAGGCAGCGCGTTCCAAAGACGAACTGCTTGGACTGTGAAGGATTTCCCATAAGAGCTAGTTGTATGCAGAGGAGTTTTAAGTAACAAGTTTTCCGAGGATCTGAGAGACTTTAAGTTACCGGAATAAAGGTAATGAAACTGTTCCTTGAGGTATGCAGGGGCCTGAGGATTAAATAATGTATTATACAGAAGAGACAATATATGAGCATTCCGGCGAAAACGTATTGGAAGCCACTTGAGTTTGGCGCGGAATTCTGAAACGTGATCATATTTACGCAAACCAAATATGAATCGTATGCAAAAGTTTTGAAGTCGCTCAAGTTTATATAGTTGGCTTTCAGTAAGATCAAGATAGCTGACATCGGCGTAATCTAGAATTGGTAGGAGGAGAGATTGTGCAAGTACAATTTTGGTCGCATGAGGAAGGAAATTACGCAGTCTTCTAAGTGCAGCTGCAGATGCAAACATCTTCCTACTAACTTCCTGAATTTGGGGGCTCCAGCAGAGGTGACTATCAATATAAACGCCCAGATTTTTAACTTTGGTGCTAAAAGGTATAGGAACTCCTTCGAAGATAATCTGCGGTAGTAAAGGATACCTTATCCTCGAAACCATCCTGGAACTACCCACCAAAATTACCTGTGTTTTTGAAGGATTCACAGTTAGCCCATATGCTTTACTCCAATCAGATATATTACGTAAATCCTGATTAGTGAGATCAATAGCTTCAGCAAGTCTATCGACAGTGGTATGCCTATAAATTTGGAGGTCATCCGCGTAAAGGTGGTAGGAGCATTGAAGTTTTTTGGAAACTGAGTTTATAAACATAGCGAAAAGCAAAGGAGATAAGACGCCACCCTGTGGTACGCCGGCAGAAGTATTACACCAAGCGGAATACGTATCCTCAATGCGAATACGTTGCCGGCGCCCCAACAGGTAACTTCGAAACCACTCAATTACAGATGGAGATATATTAAGTGAGCATAATATGCCAAGCAGAATATCGAAGTCCACGGTGTTGAAAGCATTACTAAAATCTAACAATGTAAGAATAGTTATGTTACCAAGCTCCACAGCAAGGCGGATATCGTCTGTAACTTTAACTAAGGTTATGTTAGGTGTTATGTTTGTTATATTCTTTTTATGCGTTTAAATTGTTTTATATGCGGCCAGCGTAACGTGTGTCACTCACCCAGATCATTATCTTCATTGTAAGTACATTTTTCAGGGTTAACCACAAAGGATATTATTATAATAGGGCCTACCCTATTATAATAATATCCTTTCAACGTCAACCACGATTCGCTGCCACAGCTGAGTCCTTTTATACGTTTAATGCGTAAACAGGCTTAAGACAGTTTTCCAAATACGGGCCGCATGTCATAAGAGACGACAAAATAACAATAACGCAGACAGGTGGTAGAGTATTTTCCCGTCTGTAAAGCTACCACTATCCATCAGTTAAAAAAATCGCATTGAAATTTTGTTTTTTTTTTCAATCTGGCCATTTTCAATAATACCCAGAAAAATTCCCGCAGGATTCCCAGGGTGTAAAGTAGCGTAGAGAAATCGGCCTAGTAGTTTTTAACTGAATCCCGAACAATCAGCTAAGAAATCTAAAAAAAATTACATCGTATTTTCTTCATCGTTTACATAGTCTATTCCACTTGTTTTTTTTTAATAACGCTTATTACAGATACGGCTTGTTAAGAATTTTAGAATATTATAAATTAGTCTGTAAATTTATTTTATACTAACTTTGATGTACACAGTGGAGACAGGCAACCGATATATGAGACAAAGTAGGTAAGTATCTACCTGGGATAGTGCGTCGCGGTTCTCAGCTTCTTGTCGAATTGCCCGTCCTGTCTCGCTCGCGTACCAAAGTACGCTGGTTGGTAGCCCAAAAAGAAATTGTTTATTCGCTCATCTGCTACGTAAAATACAATGTAAACAAACAAGGAAACCCTATGTTGGTGATATCAAAGTTCAGTTATTACATATGCATATCAGTGATATCAAGCAATTTACATGCGACCTATAAAACATTACAACGGCGCACTTCATTTACAACATAGATAAAATATTTATTTATAATTTAGCAATGCATATTATAAGCGAGATTTATATTATTCCTGTTATCTAATTTTTGATGTACAGTCAGCAGCAAATAGAAAGGGACGGCCAAGATGGTCAAATAGATAACAACATCGAAAGTGATCATTAGTATCGGCACAACCAATGTGGTCTAATTGTTCGAATCAGTCTTCTTGTCCAAAAACATAGTTACACGCACAACGCCAATACATGAGTTCATTCAAGTCGCCAAAATGATCGACATACTCTAGAAAAATGAACTCTATTCTAAATGTGTTAGAGTCAAATCGAAATGATTTCGTACTAAATCAAAATTCAAATAGTTTTATTACTGTTATAAAAATCCTTTTCATTTTTATGACGTAACTAGTATTTGCCCTCAACTTCATTTTCATTACTTAAATGGCAAAGATTAAAGTTATTTTATCAATATTTAAAATTTAATGCATTTATAATATGAAATACATGCATCCTCGATATATCCATAAAACCCCGACATTAGTAATGTTACTAAAGACTTATTCAACTACAGATGCCCCACTGAGGGTGTAAATACAGACAGTGTCTTGTGATTTACGAGCATTGCGTCAAAGTTGATCTAGTGGCTTGGAAGTGAAAGGAAATCCCGGGAAATTTCAAGAACCCTAGTATAGTCATGTATAAAAATGTCATAAAGTATCAAACTGCTGTAATAAGAGTAACACGGCCATTTTTCATGCTATGCCTAGGCGTATAATTCCCTAGAAAATTTTAGAACTTTCCGGCACTAAAGTATGGGAGTAAAAAACAGGAAAAATGAATCCAGTTTCCGAAAAAACTACACTAGGATTCCCATGGTATTAGCTTTTTCAGCATTTATGTTAAAAATGTCTATATAATAGTTAAAACCTCATAGAAATTAACATATATTTATGAAATATACATCATTTTTTTCAATTTTCCATCAATCAACAAACAATTTGATCCCAATTGGGTTTTTTAATAGCTTCAATGTACAGACAAGGCTATTTTACAATATTAACTTATTTTAACATTTTATTTAACGTAATACACTATTTATATGTGAGTATATTTTCTATGTATATGTGAGTTTGGGGAAATATCTACTAAAGAGTTTCAATACGCAAGAAATTTAAAATTCGAGATAAAACTTATTTTATTATATTTACCCCAGTAATTGAAAAAGGCTTAAGCTAACGTTCTAATGAAATCGTACTGGAATCAGCCAATTTGTATGCATTTTAACTAACCACTTTAAACCACTCCCGGAATTTTTTCCGCGGGATTCCCGGGACATAAAGTACCGAAGCGTTCGGAATTTCAAATTCAAAAGTTTATTAAAAATAAATACACACTTAGCAATCTGTTAAGGAGAAGAAGCGGCAATAAACTCTAAACAACACCTCTAGCTGCAAATTGTTTTTTTATATATATTTCTTATTCTATTTTTAACAAGTTATTTTTTGTAACTTTCATACAGAAGTATGTTAAATAATTACTTCAGGAAAGAAGAACGTAAACCATTGTTTTAGTGTCAACTGAATCTGAATCAACTAATTGTTAGGGCAAATAAATAATTTATACTATTCCCAGGAAAAATCCCGCGGGATATGCGGTACATAAGTACCGCAGTGTTTGAAAATAAAGTGTACTATGTTTTAGTATAAGTAATATCCAAATCAGCTAATTTTTGCATACTAACCACTTTAAATCACACTTGGAAAAATATCGAAATAAGAAAGCATTTTTTATACTGACCCTTCAAACCCTTCCCGAAAAAATTCCCACGGGATTCCGGGATACAAGGTAGCCCAGAATTTAAGTCTAAAAATTAGCTCTTTATCAGCGAAATTCGAATTGATAACGGCCTAGTAGTTTTTAACAAAATCCCAAAAAACAGACAAATCGACTAGACAAGAAATCTAAAAAATGCATCGTATTCTCCATCGTTTATATAGAATATTCTTATTCATAGAGTGTTAAAGTAAGTTAGAACGCTTCTTTATCATCATAAATCAAGAGGACTGAAAGATCTGGTTAAAAACAGGAAATTGAGACCATTTATAAAATTTGTGGGTTAATAATATATCTTTAGTTAACTGAAATAATATTATAGTGAGCTACTGTGGCCAAACACACCGTTAGATTATAATCTATCTAGCGAGATTGTAAACTATCGAAATATTGTGATCCATAACAAACTGCTTAGAATTAAACGTATTATTTTTCGATAGATATTGTTACGTGCGAGCGGGGGATCGCTGTTATGGATTGGAAGAAAACAAGTTTTAATTTAACTCTTTTATTGACTTACACAGCCGCACGTAATGCCTCTCTGCAGGGTTGCCCCTATTCGTATGGCTATCGATGCACATTCCCGAGGATTAGGTGTCCCGCTCACAATACCGTCGCCGATATTGCGTAGACCACCTCCTGCTGCTGCAGTGCTCACCTCCGGTATTATAGCGTGTAGCTCGCTTCTAGTTCGTTACTCTAACTACGCTACACTCTTCCTTCACTAACTGCCCACTGAACTTATCTCTAAATTCACCACTAAACTCTGTTTCCAACTCTTTCGTATCGCACTTGTCGCTTCACTGTCTTGAACTGAACTCAACTCTAAACACTGCCCGATAGGCGCGCCTTACGCTGTTTATGTACCCGGAAGAATTCTCTGGAATCCATCTATCTATCTCTGTCTCTTCCTTCCCGAACCTTCTGTTCGGGAACTTTCGTTTATACATCTATCCCTCTCTAACATCTATCTATCTCTGTCTTTCATTCATCGTCCCTTTCTAAAATATATCCGTCCTTGTCTCTTCCTTTGGAGGAGCATGAATCCCTAATGTTGCTCTCAAGTCTTGATTTACCAGCTCCGTAGTAAAAAAAAATAAACGGAGATATAATATTTTTATTACCACACCAACTTCAATTTTACACGACGCAAACAAATGACTTCTGATTTTAAACAACAAAGAGAATTAATTACTTTTTCACCATTATGTCTAATGTCTAGGCTCTGCGTGCCAGTATTATTTTTTTTCTTTTCAAGGAGAAATTATCGCTTTTCACTATTTATTGAACAATCCTTGTATATAAATTTTTATTTTTGGATTTTTAGTTACTCTTGAAGTCGGTTTTCATTTACAGAATTTTTGAAAAAATAAATACTATTAAAATTTTAATTACTAGCAAAAAAATTGTTAAAAAATTATAAAACGATTAAAATTTGTAATTACTTGTTTTAATGTAGATATTATTAATCTATCAGGGATGAACATTTTGAAGACGAATATTTTTAGGAAGGATGTAGATTAGTAAATAAGGTCTAGTAGGTAGTATTAAGTTTGTTAGAAGTACACGCACGTAATTCACAGTTCTTATGAACACAACCAAATATAATAGGTCCAAATTAATACATTAAGGCAGAGGATCGTATTAACAAAATTTGTTGGATATTTCCAATATGTCTGTACTTAATAATGTCTCGATCGTATTTGAAATGTTCTGCTGATTCAGCAGGATAATCTTATATATTAGCAAAGTTTATATATTATGTCCCCTAATGAACCTGAATATACTATTAAATTTACAGGAGTTTTCAACTTTGTAAAGCTTTAATGAAAACCAACATGACATGTAAGAACTTACAGCGCGAACGAATAATATGTATAATGTATATATTATAATGTTCATCTTATAAACAATTTGCATATCTTATTTTTGATAGCTACAGTTGCCTGTTTATTCTAGATATTTTGTAAGAACAGTCAAGGTTAAGTTTTGTTCATTATATAACTACATTATTCTATAAATAAAACAGCATATATAATATAATGTTTCTATTATTCACAATTAAAATTTAAACACAAACTTACTATTAAATTGTACAAATAATGTCCTACAACCTAATTAAATTTGTTTTTAAAAAGGCTTCTCTCTAGAGAAGATGATAAAGTAGAAGAGAAGAGAAGAAGATGTAAAGGTAGATAGAGATCTACCTTTACATTTAACTGAAATAAAACTATGGTTCGAATATAAGAAAACATGTTGATGTATCAACTATGTCAATGTTTATTATTCAATGCAGCGATCCAATCCGATGCGTTGTAACTGTCGATGTACTTCATTCCGTGCTTAGAAAGAATATTACTTACTTTAAATGCCATATGTATATCTATAATTATATTCTATATACTATAATTATAAAGACTAAAGAGTTTTATGTTTGTAACGAATAAACTAAAAAACTATTGAACCGATTTAAAAATTCTTTAACCATTAGAATGCTACATGAGTGTTTAAGTAACATAGGCTATATTTACTTTAAATCGGGTTCTACATTTTTTTCAAGACAGGACAATGTCTGCCGGGACTGCTAGTATAGTATAACAGTATAAAGCACTGCACAGCTTTACATAAATTATAATTCCGATCGGCAGTTTTCGCTACGTGGATAAGGCAGGTCGGTTTCCGTCATTGAAGTAATCAATATTGAACTTTATTCGCAAGTGCTAGAGGCAGTGTTGCTTGCTATGCATTCTTAGCTCTGTTCCGCTTACGCGATCGTACATTGTTCCGTGTACTAAAAGTGTTCTGCTGCGCAGGTACATAGAAGTCTTATTAGTTGTATAGAATTGTACACATAGTGCGCTTTCTAAGCAGGTAATCGATCAGTTTCTTCTCTCGGTAAACAATATACTATAATATTAGAACCATACAAAATAAAATTTAACAATTATTACAATTCATAAAACTGAATCAAATTCTAGGTGTGACTTTAACCCAAAACTCAGGTATGGTGGTTATAATTCCTTGGATCCTCTTGGCTGGTCTCTTAAGTGGTTTTCCGTCTGCAGTTGAGACGCTGAATGCTTGCATGAACCCTGAGAACACCTGGAACATAGTCTGCCGAGCGTAAGTCTCCCCAGCACAGAGTCGCCTTCCTGGAAAGACATAACTTTGATACATAGTAGAGCATCTTGTATACGACTGAGCAAAGCTGCATGGAATGCTATGAGTTACAAAACATTTCACTTGTACATATTCATTACATACACTTATAAATATATACCCCATATTCAAATATATGCATTAATATTTTGCGCTGACCTACGTAGGGTACCAATATGTATGGATGGACATATTTTGTTTTTTTTAAAGTAGGTACTTATCGTATATTTTGGTGTTCTTAAAATCCGCAATACCTTTAAAATACTACGAGAAACCTCAAAATACTTATTAAAATATGTTTAATATAATTATATAGCTATATCATATCGTAATCATTATAATTATTTATCAAGTCCTAAGAGAAGGCCATGAAATCACTAAAACATTATTAATACAAAACGAATTAGCTACTATTGCGAGTAATAAAGCTGTTTGTAAACAAGTCGTTGTTTATCTTATCTAGCTCGTCCTTTGTAATATTGCACAAATGAGGTTTGTTCCTTTGATTGTTTTTCTGGAACTACAGTCTACACACTAATAACTTACAACTTAAGCAATGAATTTTTTGTGTGCGCTTTGCCTGCTTTTTTTACATGTTCATTTGCGCATATTTCGATTTTATTACTCAGAAACTACACTATTTTATGTACGTATGTGTTTTCCAATATCATGTTACAGTATATTATTTAGTAGCATAGTTATTCTTGTCATGTTTCTTTTCAAACACATTTACGCTCCTGCGTTGCAATAAAATGAGCGCGATGTTTTGTCTATTTAAAAGACGTTTTTGATGATACTGGCATGTGGGTACGTATGTGTTGGAATCGAGCACTAGGGGCGCTGCAGGAACTTATCAGGAGCAAACCGAAAGAATAATAGTCCTGCCGGGTCTGGCCATTCTTGCGCCCCCCGAGTCTACGCCCTGTGCCTGAGTACCAGTGGCACCACCCTATTTATGGCACTGGTAAAGACTATTAATAAACTTGAAAGATTTTGATTTATTATTTATTAACAAACAAAACTCGCCAAAACTTCAAACGCTCATTCCCAAAAAACGGAAATTTTGAGATATTTCTTTGTTTTATTAAGCTTGCGACATGTCGACGGAACATATTATCCGTTTTCGTGAGACGCAACTCATGCTCGTTTAACAGATTTGACTATATATTGAATCACGTTCAAACCTAAAGCAGATTTTAAAAATTTTCACATGCATGAAACGTTACTTATTTTACTTTTAATTTTGAATGAATTTGTATAAAATTTTTGATTTGGTCTGACTTTGTTTTTGCCATAGTTCTCGAAGGAAAGGTGGAATATTATACAAACTTAACAATTTCTAATTACCTGCACCAAACGGCAAAGACTTGTCCAAAGAGGGACAAATCTGTCCATCTTTAATGAACCGCTCTGGCCGGAAGTTCTCAGGGTCACCCCAAATCCCTTTATCCATGTGCAACATGACGAAATTTGGACTAACCATTGAACCCTGTAAAATATGTCACCCAAAAATCTTAACAAGTAGGTAGTTTCTAAAGTTTATCTAAGTATATAGGTTTCTTCTCTGAAAAAAAGTTAATTCATACAAAACAATGTAACTATAATATAATTATTGTATCTATTGGCGCCATCTCGTAATTTTTTATAGATATAGATAACACTTTATTGTTCACGAAAACAATAATTACTAAAAAGCTAAAAGCGATCTCTTCCAGGCAACCTGATTCGAATGAAATTCTTAAATTATCTATAATTATTATTATAACGCAACAAAGAAAAATAAATAAAAACTACATACATGGTCAGCAGATTACTGTCAAAAGTATTGTAAACTAGCACATACATTATTGCGTAAGACTAATATAATGATTCCTAAGTGAACTTTTATATATTCCCCTTCACAGAATCCATAGCCCGGGTTGTTTGGAAGACATCGCTCTAGAGTCTAGAGCAGGGTTTCTTAAAGTGGGGTCCACGTACCCCTAATGGGTCCGTGGCATGTGTATCAGGGGTCCGCAGTAGGTCAGTCTGTAGACATATTTATTAGGAAATTGTGCAGTAATCTTGACAAGACGCATTGTCATTATCTTGTGGCATATTCTGTAAAATGTGTGCGCAGTCTTAATATCGGCAGCTCAGCTCGAAGTGTGCGGCGCAGGGAGGGACTGTATTCGCTTTTTATTATTATAAAAATGGCTTTTATTTCAAAACAAAAATATTTTTTTGCAAGGGGTCCGTGGAGTTGTTTAAATTGTAAAAGTGGTCCGTAACTGCATAAAGTTTAAGAAAGCCTGGTCTAGAGTCTATCGCAATAAGACCGCCCATTGCTCCTACTTTTACCGTTTAATGTGACTACTATAAATTGTTTATTTTATGTGCATATGGTGAAAATAAAGTATTTTCTATTCTATTTTATTTCTATTCTAAAATTGATGGATTAAAAGACTTTACCTCCGGAATGTCATATCCTGCAATTGTTGTGTTTTTCATAGCTCGATGCGGTACACTCATCGGTACTAGGGTTTCGAATCTCATTATTTCCCTAAGGCAAGCCTCTGTGTATGGCATGCTGTAAATAATTACTTATCAATATATAAATACATTATGAGAAACGGATGGCCTTCCATCCGTAAAATTTTGGTATTCGCTTTTTTCCAAAATAGATACTGGATGGAGGAACCCTAAAAATTAAACGTTGGAAATGGGCATTTCCGGGAAAACAAGAGAAACTGTAAGATACCACCTGTGACCAACGAGGGTCTTAATAACGGTTTGGTTTCGAAAATAAAAGCTTTTCAATAATACAACTTGAAAAGAGAGAGAGAAGACGTGCCTGTGGAACTATATATTAATCGAAGTGTCTAGTCATCCAGTAACCGGATGACTAGACAGCCTTATAACTTGGGACTTGCTAGCCATCCGACAGTTTTGATTAGCAGTATAACACTCTCTCTTACTTAACTATCTATATCTAACCTATCTAATAGATTGGATAGGCTAGATTATAATGACTTGTCGCTTGCGTACAGTGCGTAGACAGCATCCAAAAATTACACGTACTTGACCGTTCCGTTAAAGTTCATAGATTTCACGCACTTGTCTGTATAAGTCAAGATCATGGACAATTATAAGAAACTTAGTTTTAACGGACGAGTTGCAAGATCCGTATATTAATACAATACAATCTTTAATTCTTAGAAGATTAACGTTTTTTCTCTAATGAAAAAATGCTACATGAAGAACTACGCAGAAAAGGAAAGGAATAGTATTTTTGGAAAACGAAGGAAATTTTAACTTACTTTCGTCTATCGTCCAAAGTAGGCATTCGATCTTTGCCGACAACTCGATCAACCTCTTCGTGAATTTTATTCTGGATCTCGGGTTGTAACAGGAGCTGTTCGATGAGCAACGTTATAGTTGTTTCTAATGCCGAGGCAGCCGGGAACATGTAGTCGGTGCAGGTCAATACCAATTGGTCAACTGAAATAAAAACGTTTCGAATGATTTAATTAATAAGACTTAGGTAATTAATACCAGTAATGATTGGCATGGTAGATTTTTTCACATAGTACAAAAGTTTACAGTCTATTACTTTACAAAGTCGCTTTCGGGGTCTGTCTGTAAATCCGCCAACTCCAACTTTAGGACCACGCAACGGATTATTTGGCGGTTTTCATCATCACTTAGATGATTTTTCACTGAAGGTTTTTAATTACACTAGTGGTCCCGGCAGACGTTGTGCTGCCCTGAAGAAATAGAAATCTAGAACACGACACGTTGCTTTCCGTTTCCGTAAATTAGCCGAGGGGTTAGTCTCCCCGCGTTGAGTAGTGTGCCGGTTAAACATACGTACCGACTTCTGTGCTTGTGTGGTCATAATATCGTATTAAAAGTTAGAATTTTAATTAGAGTCAGTACTGCATAATCACAATGTATGACCAGCGGCCGACTACGTTGCGGATGGATCTGCGTAGTAGGATTGAAATTGATGCCGGTCCCACCGAAGTGCGAATTAGAATTCCCCAAGCGGCAACCCGGTCGGGGGAAATCGTGGAGCATAGTCCACGGAGTCCGTGAACCGTACCGACAGGGCCAGCTCCGCTGCTGAAGAACCGCTCCCGACGCGACGGAGCGTCAGTACGGTACACCTTACATCTTCTTTTCTCTCCCATATCGTTTTACCACTCCAGGCAGACACTCCAGGTCTGTGTGGTTTTTAAAATAAATTGAAATTTATTTCAACCAGTGGTTGAAATAAATTTTAATTTAACTAATCATATTAAGTTAGTTCACCTCGTACTCAATTACTAAGTATTAAAAAAAGACAACAATCATTCCGGCAGTCTTAAGTCGGACGCATCTCTGATTGGTTACTGACTAACAAACTCCCCTAGTCACCTCAGTTAGTACTGAGGTGACTAGCCGTTAGTTTGAACTAACCTGAATACGTGCTCTTGCTATTTAACTGATATTCCTCTTTCATCTTGGTGATGTACATGTCCAGGAAATGACGGTTGTACGACTCGTCGTGAGTGGCCATCGCTTCTGTTACTATTTTCTGTAAATAAATGAATTCGTACTACATAGTTTTTCGCAAAATGTCTTGAAAAAATTTGTTTTATTTTATATATACCTATGTATTAATTACAAATGTCAACAGTGGTTTTGTTGCCCTAGATATTATAATGGCCTCGAATAATTATTTTATCTCAACAATTAATGAAACTGTAAATTATTTTGGAATAATGGCTAGTTTTTTTAATTTTCCATTTTTTATGCATACACCAAAAACCAGTGAAATAAAACAGATTGTATACATTAGTATCTAATCCTTATTGAGAAATAGCACTTATCGTTTTATTTTATACTAGCTGACCCGGCGAACTTCGTACTGCCATATTTTCTGAATCCCTAAAAGATTTCTTTCATGAATCAAAAACAAAATCACCATAATCGGTCCAGGTGATTAGGAGGATTCTAGAACCCGATCTCAGCGCCATCTAGCGGTTCTAATTGTGGATTTAAACTATCCCGGGACCCAATCAAACAACACACAAAATTTCATCAAAATCGGTAAAGTCGTTCTTAAGTTATGCGCTTACCAACACATTTTGCGATTCGTTTTTATATATACGATTAGCTTCTGCCTGCGACTTCGTTCGCGTGGAAAGGTAGTTAAAAAACTTTTTAAAATATTCCTCATTAGTGCTCCGCTCTTATTGCTCTTAGCGTGATGGTTTATAGCCTGTAATCCTCCTCAACAAATGGGCTATCTAACACTGAATTTTTTTTTCAAATCAGACCAGTAGTTCCTGAGATTAGCGCGTTCAAGCAAACAAACAAAGAAACAAACTTATCTGTTTTATATATTATATATATAAGATAAAACTCTCTCACTGACACCACACCCTATCAAACTATCCGCTTCTATTATGTTACGTTGCAGAGAAATTACTTTTAGTCTGTTATTAGCTGTTTAAATAATTAAAGCTTTTTAACTATCCCACGGGCACTATTTAATTTTTCGGGATCAAAAGTATCCTATATGTTGACAAGGGATATAAGCTATCGCCATACAAAATTTCATGTAAATCGGTCCAGTCGTTTCGGAAAATAGCCGGTACAAACAGAGAAACGAACAGACAAACCGGAAAACAGACAAACACAGAAACAAAAAATTCGAAAAAATCTAAATTAGTCTATTTCACTTCTTACATCCCCCTGACTCGGTTTTTAGCATTTTTTTTCATTGTACAGAAATTCGACCTCTAGAATTTTATTATATGTATAGATTTAATACATGTATTTAGATTTAATCCGCGCAGGAATTGAACGGCCCACTGTCACTTCAACTTGCTTATTTTGGGCGCTATATTGATTGCCTACGTTCTCTTGCGGATTTCGTGATTTCATTTTATACATTAGCAAAACGATACGACATTAGCGATATTGGGTCCCAGGAAGCTACAAAAGCAATCAGTTGCATTTTAAACATTACTAGCTGACCCGGCGAACTTCGTATCGCCTAACCAATTAACTATAAATTAAGATGTCTAAGCTATCCTATCTTTCAAGTTGGAGCAAACTGTATATGTGCAAATTTGATTAAAATCGGTTAAGTAATTTAGGAGTCAATAGCCGACAAACAACGTGACACGTAACTTATATATATTAAGAAGATTATCATGAACAGCGTTTTTATCTATTTTAAAGTATTTACCGTAAAAAAGTCCAGTAAATGTTGGTTTCCTTTCACTAAACTATTGTAGCCGCTGTAATTGGGCAAAACATCCTTCAGCCATGGGGTAAGTGACAAAGCTCCTCCCATATCGGTTGAATTCCTCTGAAACAACAGTGTCCCCCGAGCCAGCCTCCATATCTTGTAGTATTCTGCTCTAGATATGGTTGTTCCAGTCATGACTTGAATCATACCATTGATGAACGGCACTGAGAAGAAGTGGGGTAGGTGTATCAATTCGCCATTGACCAGTTCCTATAATTATATGAAATACAGAATAATTAACTTGGAAATATATAATGAGTGTGTTTGTCTGTCGATTATCATCAGTTGGCTTAAAAAATGGTTTTTGATACTAGACTAGCTGTGCCCGCTAGGTTGTTCACAGAGGATTTGGAATTTTTAATTTACGAGTATATCTACTGAACCCTGGAAAATATAGACATGGACATCTGTAGTGATTTTCATAAATGAAACACCGAGTTCTAGACAACAACTAACTTTAATGCATATCATTCACATTCACGATATCATATTTAAAACTACCCACAACATCTCCCCCATATTAAGTTAAACAATATATAAGTATTTATACACTAATAAACTATAAAAACAATCTTACACTAACACTACTTATGGATGACATCAAAATACACATGCATGATACATTTCTGTGTCTTACAATATACTAACAATTTTATATGTTTATATATCTTTAGTAAGTTATATGTTTCTTATAATATAACAGTTATGTATTATTTATCATCTATACCCCCCTTCTATTCTTTCTATTTATTTTTCCTTTATTAACTTTAACTTCTTTCCCGCTATTAATTTTGCCTTTCTTTGAGGCATTTCTGATAATTTATGTTGTACAGAAGCAGCCGTGTTATTATGGTTTTCATTTTGAATTTCGGCAGCCTCTGTGCAACTGACGTCCGAATCCGCATCCTCGAACTCGGTGTCACTGTATTCAGAAGGACATGACTGCTTGGAGTTCGACGATGATGGACGATCACCCGTATCGCATTTTATAAGATGACGACGATTGCGTCTAAATCTGCTACCTATTTTATTTTGTACGATATAAGAGCGCGGTGTATCGGCCTCCCCTATTACCTTAGCGCGACATCTTCTTTTGTCTTCTACACATATCACGTCATCGCCTATTTTGAGTTTGGGTAAGGCCTTACAATGTTTATCATACATTTCTTTAGTTTTAGATTGCTTCTTTATCATATTTTTATATTCTGCCGGTTCAACAGATTTTGGTTTTAGTAAGTCCAGATGCACCGGTAATCTGCATCTCAATCTGCGGCCCATTAAGAGCTGCGCAGGAGAGCTTAAACCATCCCTCGGTGTATTACGAAAATTAAGTAATGCCAATTGAAAGTCTGAATTGGTTTTTATGGATTTTTTTAGCATAGTTTTAATTGTCTGCACGGTACGCTCACTTTTTCCATTTGCTTGTGGATAATGTGGCGACGACGTAATATGATTGAAGCCCCACTCTCTGGCAAACATCCTAAACTCATTACTACTATACTGAGTCCCGTTATCGCTTATTAGGGTGGCTGGGATACCGTGACGTGAAAAAATCTCTTTCATATTTGCAATGACGGAATTCGATGAAATATTTAGCATTTTACACACCTCCACGTAATTTGAATAGTAATCTACAATTATTAAGAAATATTTTTTATTAACTTCAAAAATATCAGAGCCCAGTTTGTTCCATGGCAATTCAGGTATTTCAATTGGTATCAAAGGCTCCCTAGCGGGTGCGTTTGAGCACTCTTGACAGGTGGGACATCGTCTGACATACAATTCAACGTCACGACTCATGTTTGGCCAGTACATGACTTGCCTCGCGCGCCGCTTGCACCGGTCTATCCCCATGTGCCCTTCGTGTACAATACTAAGCATTTCTTTTCTTAACGATTGTGGAATTAGTACTAAACCATTTCTAAATATAACACTATCAACAATGAAAAATTCATCTCTAAACGACCAAAACAATTTTAATTCATTGGCAACTTGTGACTTATGATCGGGCCAACCTTTGTTTTTTTTTTTTTTTTTTTTTTTTTTTTTAGTTCATCAGCTAAACGTTCCCTTAAGCCTAAAGGAATTTTTCTAGACGCGCTAATAACGGGTGGTATTGACTTATCTATTACAATACTATATTTTCCCGGCAAACACCCTAATCCACTAAACAAATCCGAATAATCTGATAGTCTAATAGTATTAATACGTTTTATCAAGCCCATCTGTTCACAAGATTTCCGTCCCAACACGCTTGCACATTCAATATCTGCAATAGCAAAATTCAAATAGAAAACCTTATTTTTATAGACCCACTTTAACTCACATACACCTTTGATAGGTATAAAATTACCCGAATACGACTGTAATTTTATTTTAGACGGCTTTATAATTCCGTTACTGAACCCTAATGATCTAAACCTTATATACGAAATTACATTGATATCGGCACCAGAGTCGAGCTTAAATACCTCAGACCCATTTGAACAATACAAAGTTTCCGACCACTGTTCCTGGCTATTGGCACTAGTAACCATATTTAAAAAAAATAATTCATCTTCCTCCGAGCTCACATTCACTACAGAGTCATAGTTTTCTATTTCACATACTTTTCTAACACTTTCTTTATTATGAAAACAATGCGACTTACACATTCTGGCATAATGTCCACGGTGTCCGCAAGAAAAACAAGTAACGTACTGTGCGGGACAATCATCGGCGCAGCGCGAGCCGCCGCACCCGGGGCACACGCGCCGCCGGCGCGCGCCTCCGGCACCGACGCTGTCGCCGCCGTGGCCTCCGCGCCGCGCAGCGCCCGTACCGCCACGACGCCCGCGCTGGCGCCCGGCGCCGCCTCTCACGCGTCGTTCCACCCCGTGAACATGTACTGTGTTTGAACACTCACCATTTGCGCCCAACTGTATACTACTTTCTTGTGACACTTCTTGAACTTGGCAAACCTTAATTGCCTTGTCTAAGTCGAGGTCTTCGCATCTCAGCAATCTATCTCTCACAGTGGTATCCCTAATACCACACACGATTCGATCTTTAATTAGGTCATCACTTTTCACAGTATTTATACAGTTTTTGTCACCGCTGTCACCATGTAGTGATTTTCATAAATGAAACACCGAGTTCTAGACAACAACTAACTTTAATGCATATCATTCACATTCACGATATCATATTTAAAACTACCCACAACAACATCCATGAACATATTAGCATGAAAATTAAAATGGAGGACAGATGTAGAAATTTTAGGGGGAGCTGAGAGATGTTTTTATTTTAATAAATACTAATATTGGTTTAAAGAGCCTAATATAAGAAATCACCAGATGTTAATGGCGGCCGCGTTTTATTGGCGTCACCATTGCAATTTACTAATGTATAGATTTTTTGATAGCCTGAAGTAGGCAAACAGGCAGACGGCCCACCTGATGGAAAGTGGTTACCGTCGCCTATGGACGTTTGCAACACCAGGGGTGCCGCCAACACGTTGCTGACCTCTAAGAAATTTTATAACGCCCTTCTTAAAGAACCCCGTATCATAGCGTAAAGGGAAAACCGCGGCGGGAAGTTCACTCCAGATCATTCTTGTACGCGGAATAAATGTTCTGGAGAACCCTTGCGTAGTTGAGCGTGGGAGCTCAAGGAAATGGGGGTGAAAATCCCGTCACTAGCGAGCGGTGCGGTTGTTTTTACAAACATGCCAACGCCTCACTTTTGTGAGGCGTTGGCACCAGATCAAATAGTTCCTCGGAACACTCCCCGTCATACATGCGGTTAAATACGCAGAGAGACGCGTGGTCATGACAACGACACTGACACCGACAATTTTAATGTGTTGTTATCATAATTAGTTAGCTCCGTCTTCGGTAGATGGCGTTACGAGTATTTATGATTAGATATTTTGAATTGAACATTAAGGTCGATATTTTGTAAAATTATAATATGCCCACTTCATGACATACATACTCCCTCATAACGCGAGCGAAACCGCGAGCATGAGCTTGATTTAGAATAATTATATTACGACATGTGTCATCTAACCAATAATTATTATTGTTTTATAACTTTTGTCATTTAATTACAACTTGTGTTTACTCAATATAACTACGTAGTTGTTAAAACACAAGTAGGTACTCGCATTACGTAGAATAATAAATAAATGTATAAATGATAACTACTTAATCAAGTATTACTTATTACATAAGCAATTATATCCGGTTTTTTTTTGACGTTATCAAACAAAGTGTTATTATTTTATACATAATTATCAAATGGTCACGCGACGATATCGAGAAGATATTGTGGTTTTAGTAGAAAACGAATTTTGGACACTATTGCAATGGAATCGTACTTTAATATCTTCGCAACGACATGGTGTTGAAATAGAAGACTTGGGCCCCTGGTCGCAGAATGAATAGTAAATACATATGCAGACTCACAACCTTACAAAATAAATAATTGAATTTGTTATATATACCTACACATATATATTAACGGCATACATTTTAATATGAACTAATGAGCAACCAAATGACACCACCAGCAAGAAAAGAAATCGTGTTTTCAAGTAATAAACTATCTCTATTTTAGAAAATTTCCCATAATAAGTGCTTTTAAACACCCCCCCCCCCCCCCTATCTTCTCTTCGTTAAGGTTTCACGAAGTACAAAATTGCAATCTTGTTCTGAACGATACATCATGAAAGTAGAACTGATGAGATGTCGGCAAAATGTAATTTTACCTTCTCCGCTGGATACTTGAAGCCATTGACCCCCATATCGATCATCTCCTTGATGTCATGCTCAATGGCAGATTCAAGTGTCTCGCATCGTCTACCAAAACCAAAGTCTCGTAGATATCGAAGGGAGAAGCGTCTCTGCACATGCCAGAAGTAACCATCGGTGAAAAATATTCCTAGAATATGGAAAATATACAGAAGAAGAATCATGCTATATTTTTTATAGGAGTATATTAAAACTATAGCAAATTTATATTTGAAGCACAAGTTCCTTCTCATAATAATTATTTGAGTCGGCCATCAAAATTGATCCAACCATTTTGGAGGAGTTCAGTAACACACACACGAACAGAAAAATTTTATATACAAAGATGAAAATATACCTAAAAAGTGTATATTTACCCATTTTTTTCCAATAAGAGCGCAATCTAAAAAGAATAATGTCCATTCGCCCATCAAATTCTTCGCGTGTCAACATTTCCTTAATGTCTGCAGGATCATTCAAAACGACGGTTGGCACCGGGCCCATGTACAGGCCGATTACCTTGCTCTTATACTTCAGGCCGAGTTTGGAAAACGCGCCGGCTAAGTTACTAAACTCGTGTGCCAACACAATCCAAAACGCTCCATAGACTGGCAGGCTTGGTGGACCTTAAAAATTCATCTTTTTATTCAACAAAACTTACTTGGTCAGATAAAATAATGCCGCCGACTTCCATCTTACAGAAAGTGATAGATGAAGCTCTGGTTCAGACAGGACTGGTTGTCTATTGTTTGCCCCAAAAATATAAGCAATAATATTTCATAAAAAATTCATTTTCCCGAATTGTTTATGAATAAAAGTGTTAAGGTTATAGGCCTTAGAATTGAAAAATATTAATATTATAATCAAGTTTATTTCGACAAACATATAGAACAGACATTTTAATAATGAGAAGACAGTGTGACCAATCTAAAATAATATAACCTTTTATTTTTATTTTTTATGCATTTGAGTACTACCACATAATGTATTTCTCCAACACTTGCCCTTACTCAAATGTATACAAAAAGCAATAAAATATTCAAGTTACAAAACAAAATCTAATTTAGTTAATATTCAATTTTTTAACAAATTTTTCATGTTTGATCCTACCTAAAGGTTTAGTGAAAATGTCCGCCATCATTTCTTCTGTTGGTTGATATCTGAGGGATATTAATTTTTCATTAAAAGCATCTTTAATAAAATGATGTCGAACATCTATGTGCTTAGTGCGTCTATGGTTTTGTTGATTTTCCACAATTTTATGTGTGCTCAAATTATCATTATAAACAATTATTTCTGGAAGCTTAAAACAAAAAACATCTAAAAAGAAATTAATCAAATATTTACTTTCTTTAACAGCTTCTGCTAAACTGTAATACTCAGCTTCTGTACTTGAATAGGCAACTGTATGTTGCTTACGTGCTTCCCAATTAACTAAACAATTAGAATACATAACAGAAAAACCACTGTATGATCTGCGATCTATTGGATCATTTGCCCAATCAGCATCAGCAAAAATTTCTATTTTAATATCACTTTTCTTGTAAATTAAGCCCTGATATATTGTGCCTGCTAAGTACCTAAGTACTCTTTTTGCTGCTTGCCAATGTGTTTCATTGTAACAATTGTTATACTGTCCTAGTTTACTACAAGCAAAAGCTATGTCAGGTCTGCTACAAACACATAAATACATTAAACCTCCTATTAATTCTTGATAAGGATACTTTGTATCACATGATTCTGCCTTTGTTAAATTTAAATTTACTTCCATGGGTGTAGCAGAGGGTTTACATTGCAACATCCCATATTTAACTAATAACTCTTTTATGTATTCTGGTTGAGATAATTTAATAACACCATTATCTTTATCTCTTTCTACTTTTATACCAAGACAATTTTTTACTTCTCCTAATTCTTTAATGTCAAATTCTGTTTTTAATTTTGCAATTAGTTGTAGTTTCTCTATGCTATTTTCACTGAAGATAAAAAAATCATCTACATATAGAGCTATAATTATAAACTTACTGTCAGATTGTTTTACATAAATACAGTTCTCACATTTTGACCTTGTGAAGCCAATTGAAGTTAATACTTCATCTACCTTTTTATTCCAAGACCTACTGGCTTGTTTCAAACCATATATACCCTTTTTTAACAAACAAACTTTATTTTCTGCTTTACATTCATACCCAATTGGTTGTTCCATATAAATTGTTTCCTCTAATTCACCATTTAAAAAAGCAGTACTAACATCAATGTGATCTATTTCCATATCACGTTGAACAGCAATAGCAAAAAGTAATCTTAAAGTAGAATGTCGTACTACAGGTGCAAATGTGCTAGTGTAATCAATACCATATTGTTGACTAAACCCTCGAGCAACTAATCTTGCCTTGAATCTTTCAAAATTACCAGAAGCATCTTTCTTTTGTTTAAACACCCATTTACATTTAATTACATTTTTATTTTTAGGTCGTTCTACTAAATCCCATACATTTTTACTAATTAAAGACTCATATTCATTATCCATCGCATTCTTCCATTCTCTATTATACCTAGAAGACATAGCTTCCTCATATGATTTAGGTTCAGTAGTTAACATGACTATATGATCATTGTCATTAGTCACAATATAATCTTTCACCCAAACAGGACGAGAACGCAAGCGGGCTAATCTATTAGTATCCCTATTATATTCTAAATTACTACTTTCAGAATCAACATTATTATTATCAATACAAGAACTTTCTTCATTTGTCTCATTACAACATTGATTAGAGTTTTGATTATTATTTACATTATCACTGTCTACAATGTTAGTATCTTGTTCTGATTGTCTGTAAACATCTTGCCCTGATGAAATACAATCTAACTGTGAAGTAGTTGAATTATTAATTATATTATTATTCTGAACAATTAAAGGATTTAAAATGTTGTCATTTTCAGCATTGCTTGAGATACCAGAAACATTTTCCAAAAATATAACATTCCTTGCTTTAATAAATTTACCAGGTTCTAAAGGATCACCCAATCTATAACCTTTAGAATGCTCACAATACCCAAGCATTATATATGCTTTTGATTTAAAATCTAACTTATTACGGTACACATCTGGGATTAACGCATATGCTTTGCATCCAAAAACCTTTAAATGACTCAAGTCAACTTTTGATCCAGACCAGATCTCTTCGGGTAAAGTATTTTTCAAAGATGCTGTAGGGCAAACATTCTTTAAATATACAGCAGTTAAGACAGCTTCCCCCCAGTATCGCTGGTCTAACCCAGAATCATGTAACATACTACGAACCTTTTCCATAATAGTACGATTTAACCGTTCTGCAACCCCATTTTGTTGGGGTGAATATGGGATTGTTGTTTCATGAATTATACCATTTTTAATAAAAAACATTTCTAACGATTTGTTGCAATATTCCAAACCATTATCTGTCCTAACTCTCTTAATCTTTATACCTGTCTGATTTTCAACCAAGTTTTTAAATTGGAGGAATTTTTCAAGAATTTCTGTTTGATTTTTACTATACAGAAAATACACAAATGTTTTTCTAGAAAAATCATCAGTTAAAGTTAAAATATATTTCTTATTTCCCCAACTCGGTACTGGCATAGGCCCACAAAGATCAGAATGTATTAATTCTAGTTTTTGGGAAGCATATCTAGATCTACCACTAGGGAAGGATACAATTTTTTGCTTGCCCTCAATGCATGGAATGCATGGTAACAATGAAGCTTCCTTAAAATTGACACCTTTAGCAAGGCCATCCCGGAGTAAAACTAAACCTTTATAACTAAGATGTCCTAATCTCTTATGCCATAATTCAATACAATTACCAGTAAGCCTATTTTCACCATTTGGAATGGACTGATTTTCATAATTATTTCCAGAACAAGCATACTCAGATGAAAACTGTTGCTGATTGAGCTTATACAGACCATTGACATTAGATGCTGAAAAAATAGGATTTGCATTAACAATAACATCTTCTTTAGCAAAAGCTTTACAACCTTTGTTGTCAAAAATTAAGACATATCCTTTTTGAGTAATCTTATTAACAGATAACAAATTAGCGGCAATGCCTGGTACATAGGATACATCACATACAGTTTTTTCAACATTATTATTTAGAAACACTTTCACATTACCAATACCATTACTATACAAGTTTTGATTATTGGCAACTTTAACTGTTTTGCTAGAACAATTAGAAAAATTTACCAACCAGTCCTTACGCATGGTCATATGTGTACTACAGCCAGAATCCACTAACCATTCATTTGGCTCACAAACACCTTCCATTAGGCATGTAGACATTGCTACAGTCGGCTGAACAGTGTTGTCACAATGGTATCCATGTTTATTATTATCAACCTTTGGTTTTAATATGGGGCATTTTGGCCTAATGTGACCTTCTTTGTGACAATGATGACAAATGATTTTTCTTTTAGACTTTGATATCATAGCAACCCCTATGTTTTGCTGCTCTTGTTTCCTAAAATCACCTTGTTTCAATCGGTTAATGATTATGTCCGAAGAAAGTTTACACTGTGAACCTTCAATTGCCAAAATCAATGGATCATATTCTTCAGGCAATCCAATTAATAACACTTCAGCTAACTCTTCATCTTCAACAGTACAGCCTATATCACGTAATTGTTGTACAATATCTATTATGTGGGCTATATAGCTTTCCATTGATGAATGATTAGTAAGAGTGCTTTTATATAAATCTCTTTTCAGTGCCAATCGTCGGCTAATGCCTTGATTTTCAAACGCATTTAATATGTTTCGCCAGGCTTCTTTGGCCGTGGTGGCATTTTTTACATAAGGATAAACATTAGTATGAACATTTAAACAAATTTTTGCAAGTGCACGCACGTCCTCATCAGAAGTATATTTATCCGTTGATATACAATGCCATAAGCCAACATCGATCAAAAACATCTTCATTTGAAACTTCCAGTTGGCATAGTTATTATTGCCTTCTAATTTTTGAATCAAATGTAAACTCTGAGGAAAAACTTTGTTTTCCGCCATATTGTGCACATTTACATTAACATCGCCGCCAGAGCTCGAATTTGAGGAATGTGGATCTTTGTCCATTATTAACAATTAAATTGTATTTACTTACAACTTCAACGTAGTGGAAACACTTCTGGGCCCATAACCTGTTAAGGTTATAGGCCTTAGAATTGAAAAATATTAATATTATAATCAAGTTTATTTCGACAAACATATAGAACAGACATTTTAATAATGAGAAGACAGTGTGACCAATCTAAAATAATATAACCTTTTATTTTTATTTTTTATGCATTTGAGTACTACCACATAATGTATTTCTCCAACAAAAAGTTATGTGACATTCTCTTGTTTGCCCGTACATTAGATTTCACAATGACACGAGTGCCATACGTATTGTTATCCATTTTATTAATTGCAACAATATTATGTACAATTTATAAACAATGAGTATGACATATAAAATTATGAGAAATAATATTGTCTGTTGACCAGTATAGCAGATGAAATTATGGTAAATGAAATTCTGGCAAGTGGGTGTCGCCGGACAGGACTGTATGCGCACAGAGCTACGGTACGATGCGTGCTACCCCAAATGCAGGGATCGAAACGCAAGCCGATCGCCCTATTAGGTAATGCAACGGGCATGATATTTCAAGAGGTTTCAATTTTTTTATATAAATAGGTCCACGTTTGACCATGCCTAGCGCCAGCTGATGATGCGGTGTTTTAATGGGAATTAAGTGGAGACTCGATTATCCGAATCTTAGTTATACGGATCCGTGATTATTCGGATTTGTAGTTCAATCCATGCGTGCAACGACATATCGCATATAACATATAAGTGTATTAAAACCACTGTTAATTATTTATAAAAGACATATATTGGAACATTCACATAACCTCACGACATGTTGCGCCATCCAACCACAGACAATCAATCCACCAATAGTGCTGCTAATAATTAGTGATGTACACTACTATAACAATAAGTATGTAGAGGCTAGAGTTATATATACATAAGGAAAATGGATTTGTAATCTATATACTGTATACATATAATAAAACTGTAGAGGTCGAATTTCTGTACAATGAAAACAATGTTAAAAACCGAGTCACACCCCCCTGATGAAGAAGTGAAATAGAACGAATTCGGTTTTTTTTGTTTTTTTTTTTGTTTCTCTGTTTGTCTGTCTTAATATGTACTCTTATGTCTTAATCTTAGAATAATAATAAGTCTTAATTATGTACTCTCTTAATAAACTTAAACTTTTCGATAAGGTTTTGTTTTTGTATTTTAAATAAACACGTGTACGCACACGAGGTATGTTATCTTTCTAGAGTAAATAATATAAAACGTAGTTTTATTATGTACCTATACTAGTCGCGAAACTTAAGGAAATACTAGGTAAATATTGTGGCAAGTGATACTGGAACAAACGAGTTAGTTTAAGAACTTTTAGAAAAAGTTGAAAGATTCTGGAAAGCATAGATACGCGTTAGAATGGGAAAGACGATAAACGAAAGTTCTAGATTAGAAAGTTCGGGAAGGAAAATACAGAGATAGACAGACAAGTTATCATCGGGACAGTACGTCGTTAGTAGTGCGTGTAGGGGCGACCTTAGGGAGAGGTATCACGTACAGCTGTGTAACGCTCGCACGTAACTATATGTACAAAAATTACTACTCATATATTAAATTATCCCGATTTTAAATAAAGCGAAAACAATAACAATCAGTCCGCTTAATTGAGTCTCCACTGTGTATTAAAGATTTAATTGCAAATGTTAAAAAATCCGGTAGACAAAACTAATTACATGTTAGAAACCTCTTTGAAACTAAATCACGAATGCTACGGCACAAAGCTGTACTATTTTCAGGACATAAATTTAAAACAGTCTTTAAAAATTCATTAACTGAATCGCTAAAATAAAGTATAATGAGGTTCTGTGATGTGCCATACATTCGAATGCAATGTTTTATTTGGACTAATTATTTACCATCTTAAACCTAAGTATGCACAAGAATATAGTTTTAGAATAAAAAATATAGGTCTAAACGATACAAAAAGTTTGCAAAAAGAAACCACAAAATATATTTTTTTTTTGCTATAAAATCTTGAACTCGATGCAAAGTAAGACATTATTATATTTATATAGATAAAGATTCACTTTATTTTATGTCGCAAACTCGTATCCCCACAAACTACACAAATAACATAATTTGACAAAAATGACGAAATAGACAAATTGGACAAAATGGACGAAAAGAATGAATTGAACGAATTGGACGGAATAGACAAAATTAGAAACCTACCCTAGTTTCTGGGATAACCTTATAACATAAATCTATGTTATTATCCGGGATGACAAGCATCCTTTGGCCACCCGCGGTATTAAAATTACATTTGTACTGAATTTCAGTTAAATCGGTCCAATATTCTTTCCATAAAAGGATAACAAACACAGAGACAAACACATTTTTATCCCGTAAACTATCCCATTTTATCGGGATAAAAAGTACCCTATGTTCATTATATCATCATCATACTAATAGATTTTCACCCAAATCGGTCCACTAGTTTTTCCGTGAAAGTGAAACAGACAGACAGAGTTAATGTTTATGATGTAATGAATAATGTTTATGAAATTCTTTAGTAATGAAACATCTTAAAAAAATACTCTTATTTGAATTACACGCATATTACCCATTATGTTCTACTTGTTTTAGGATTGGCATTAACTCGTAAACCTAACAATACCTCAATCACTACACATTCACTATTTCAATTTCAGGGATTTCCCACTGTCTTCGGAATTCAAGGTCCAATAGCAATTAAAGTTATATGAGACATTATACAATGTATAAAGTTTGGCCAAAATCAGTTCAGAAACAAAAAAATATGACTGAATATAGCTCATAACATAGTTCATACGGAGCTGCAGGACGTAGTAAAGTCAATGATGTAATAAAGTCCTTACCTGGTGGAAAATTCGGTGGTCTTTTGTAAGCATTTTTATAACAGTATATTATCAGAAATGGTATTAAAAACAATGCAGCTAATGCAATGATCATTGTGAAATACCAAATGAGCTATCTGCTCGTTAGTCCGATATTTATATTAAAGTGATTATTAATGCTTCATTTAATAAGCTTCAGGGCTGTCTTCCTCCTACTACGTAACCAGATTAAACAAATAATGAGATTTTTCTTACGGCTACGTTACAGAAATTAACACATCAATATTGATAAGCATTATCTGCTATTTACTGACAACTAGTATAATGTTAATAACTATTTAGAACATCAAAACAATTTTATCTAACTAGCGTTATTCACTCGCCTTCGCTCGCAAAAACATTCCTTTTTCTCATAATCGTTTTTCTTATCTGATCAAGTCCTTTTATCTCCGAAGCTATACTATTTTCTCGGATAGGCAGTATCCTATGTTAATGTATACCATTGAAAAGTTACATTTAGGGTTGCGTTTTTCAGAGGACGCAATTTTATTTTTTGATGTGTAGGGGAGTTGGTATTAAGCAAGCTTAAGTTCAAGTATGTGGAGTTACCAGCCTTGGGCGCCATCTTGGAAAAAGGGGTACACAGAGTTTTTGTGCAGTATCTCTACCAACCCTACAGAAAAGTTTATAATACATTATATGTAGCAAATTAAATTGTCTTTCATTTCTCATATTCTGAAAGTAGTACGTGTGGAGTTGCCTAATCACAGGGATGAAAACAGCACTTTTCGTCGTTGGGAAGCAATTCTCCCGGCTGTCATAAAATTAAGAAAACTATGCGAACCATACATAATACTTGCAACTCATGTCCCAACTTTTACCCCACTATTTGGCGGCACAAATTGTAATAAATGGAAAAATATTTTTTTAACTTATAAATTACATGTCACTGAATTATTATTTAATTTAATAAATTTGAGCTATTTAGCCCGATTAAAATAGACTTTGACCCTTTTTGATCCGTGCAGGAACGGAGAAAGAATACAATTTCCTACAGCCAGGCGGCCTGTCGTAAGAGGCGATAAAACAACCCACAGCCAGGTGGTAGGGCATTCGCCCAACTGGATGGCTACCACCCCTGGTCTAGAGTATGTCGACATAACAACCTTGAGTTGTGTTTCGGCATTAGCAGCAGCGCATTTGTAGCACCTTAGGTGTTGCAAATGTTCATAGGTTATGGTAACCGCTTTCAATCAAGTGGACCGTCAGCCTGTCTGCTGAAGTCCTCCAACAAAAAATAAAAATTTACAAGCTGAAAATTTACAGACACTTAAGGGATACATTTTCGATGTATGCGAATATTTCTTACATGGCGAGATTTAATGCTTCATCTCGGGAACGACCCGTTTTATCCCCAGTGGGGTGGTTTAAAAAAAAGGACGAATCAATGAGAACTTTTCAGAATTTCATTAGAGTAGTATCCTTTACATGGCTGTAAATTTTCAGCTTCTTGTGAATTTATGCAAGGGTTCCCCTATTTTTTGGGCTAAATTGACCGGTATGTTTGCTATACGGGGAAGGAAAACCTCCGCGGGAAATTCTCCCCCGACATTGTTGCACGGAGACTACACCTTCTAGAGAACTTGCATTGTTTAGCGTGGGAACTCCAGTAAATGGGGGTGAACATCCCGTCGATGATGTACGGTGAGGTTGTAAAAATCAGACATTGGCACCAGATGAAACAGTTCTTCGGTACACTCTCCATTGTACAAGCGGTAGAATACGCAGAAGTTTCTCCGAAGACTAAGCGATTCTAAACCGCCTGTTAGAATGGGATCGTCGACTATGCAAACGACGCGACGCTAAATGACGTCCAGAGGGTCAGTCTGATAAGCGGGCTTGCCAGTTCATAAGTGTAAACAGTATTGCATGTGCGGTCTAATTTGCACTTTGTAAAGCACAAGTCTATGCCGGGGGGTGAAATACTGCTTAGACTGGTTTAGCCTTGCCTCCCAAATGACCCCGAAACTGTGCTTTAATCGGTTTATTCTGAGACAATTACTTTTTCTATATGTCTATCTGTGAGCGACTGAAACTTGCTGTATCACATAATTACGCTTTGAAGGTATCCACAGAGTACTTTTATATACTGGAGAAAGGTATCCGGCAAAAACCGTTCGAAACCAGTTTGTTGTTGGTAAAAACCATTTGATGAGGTTAAAATTAGAACAAAACCAAAAGCCCCTATGATCTGAGGTGTAACCGGTTTTATATTTTTCTGGTTTCAAAGCCCTGCATATTCGATAAATTACGGAAATCATGCAATTCCACTAAATATAATCACTATAATCATTTTATTAACGTCAAAAAGTATTCACCTTATCAAAATTATTGGGTATTAACTGATGTTACATAGATAAAAGTCAAAAGACAAACAAACTTACACTACATAAATAATTATTATTTATATCCCCAAGCTAAGCATGCTTAAGATAAGCTTACAGTACTTCAGGGTCCTCTAACACCTGAGGAGCGGAGGATACAACCCCTGCACGAAGTGAGTTAACCCTGCTTCCCGGGGCATTCTCAAGCACTGATGCGCAGGATCAGCGTGGGCGTAACTACGTTCCAAGTCTCACGCTCTTCTTACTATAAATTAAGCGGGGCACATGGGAGGAAGATGTTTATAGTGGGGTATTAGCACATTGGTTATCCCTCCACACAGAGCAATCGACTCTGTTATCTGCCCTATAGTGGATAACTTTCATTGCTTTGGTGTAATTCCAGTAAAGGACCCGGTAATGTACGAAATTTATTTCCCCTGCCGCAAAAAAAACTTACAGTACTTATGTTATTGGTAATATACAACCGACAACTCTGGGGCCGATTCCAGACATCCAGACTAAAGTGAGCAACGTAAACTTTGTTAAATTTTAACATGCCCGGAATCGAATATGAGGCCTTTACGGTTTAGTGAGCTAGGCTGTCAAATGCTCAGACCACTCAACCACAAATGTCGTCATTTATCTTTAAATCTCACGTTTTAAAATCTTATGGACACGTGATTAAGATTCGGTGTAGTTTAAATATCAGAAATAAACATTATTAAATAAAATTAAACACGTGTTGCTAGTGCAACCGATAACATGTTAGATTAAGTTGCATATAGATTTTATTTATATTCCTTTATCTTTTACCAAATACAAAGAACAAAATACAAAGAATTAGAGTTTACCCCGCGGCTCAAACTGGTACACTCCCAGAACACAGAATTTAAAAAGGGATGTAAAGCTATTGTTTTAGTGAAAACTGTGTTGGATTAAGCTAATTTTTTGGCACCCGATCAATTACAAACAACTCCAGGGAAGATTCCCGGGATAAAAAAAATATGACGAATTTTAATACTAAAACTTGCTATTCATCAGTTAAAAAACGGATTGGAATTCGCAATTTGTTTCCAATCTGGCCATTTCAAATAATTCTTAGAGAAATTCCCGCTGAATACCCGGGTAAGCTACGATTTAAGTCTAAAATTAGCTGTCGATCATCGAAATCGGCCCGAACAGAAGAAACATTACGTCAGGTTCTCCATCGTTTATATAGTGTAGTTCAGTTTTTTTTTTAATAGCTTCAATGTACAGATGGCATGTATAGAATTTTTAGCACAGTTTTTTCATACAATCTGTACTTTTTTTACTATCTTTGTTTTTATTACTTTTTTATGTTTCAGATAGTTAAAACTGCTTATTCTTATTGCTTCAATATGAAGGGGAATGAACTGTATGCATATGTAACAGCTGCTACTTTAATTATCTATAAATAGTTGACTTATTAAAATAAATGTTTTTTTCTTTCAAATACAACATACCCACTCTAACTTATTTGCCACTTGCACAGGGGTCTTTGGTACTATGTAAAAATAAAATGCAATAAAGGTATTTTATTATTTTTATTTATTAAAGTCCTACTTACTTAGTACTTATTCTAAATACCTACTCTATAATATCACACGAAACAGGATCCAAGTGAAAATACAACCAAATTGACGACCTCGCAAAGTTTCAATTTAATTGATTCTACTCTTTGATCTGCAAACTGGTTGTCTTTCTAAAATATGGTCTTTAATTACGACCGAATATAATAATATACAATAAATACGTCATTTGTAATAAACCATAGTTACTGTTATAGTCCCCACATTTTTTTATAAAAATAAGATATTAAGTATACTTTTACAGCCGAGCTCGAAATGCTGTACATTGTAATCTTCAAACCTGAAACATGGAAGCTGCTTATAAATGATTGTTTGTTGCTGCAGTATATATTTTTTCTATCTATGAATAAAATGAACACAATTACACTTAATAAAGAGAACCTTTGTGTTCAGGCAGTAAAAAATATATAAAAACAGGTCCTTTGGCAGTGTGTACAACCTCCTTGTGTTTTATTAGCTGTGTAGCAGCCAGGCCATAGAGTAAACATGGTATACCTGAAAATTAAGTTTAAGTATAATACATTTATATATGCAACAGCCCTCTTGGATCACTAGAAATTGGAAATTAAAGCTTTTCAATGCTTGCTCTGAAGTGTTTCTAAAGGTCCCAAAGTTGTTCATTACTACTCAGCCACAGCCAAGATTAGCTTAGGAGTATCCAATGTGTACTGTGTGTTCTACTGATTATAATAATCTTTAAATAAGTCACTTTGATTATTTTAGAGGGAAATTGCTGAGGTAGACTTAAAATTTATTTCAAAACAATTATAGATCAGTAAAGAATTAAGTGTAAGAAACAAAAAATTCTTAACATTACAAAATTTAATATAATAACCTCATGTATTTTTAATTAAAATAATAATATTTTACCTAAATTAGCTACTTTAATTATTCTCATAAATTTATCAGCTGCATTTAAATCCTCTGCTTCTTTTCTTGAACAGTGATACTTGATGAATGGGAAGCAACCAGTTCTTAATATCTGATAATTTGATTGACCAACCTTCCAATTGAAGTTTGACATTCCAAACTGATCATCCTTCACACTACTGTACTGAAAAGTATAGGTCTCTTTGACAAGTAAATGAGTGTAACATAAATCATACTAGGTTTGTTATAAAATTTTGTTTAGGAAAGCATTGGCATGATGCTTCATTGATCACCTCCTTCTTCTCCTTATGGAAACAGGATATATATGTTTATACATAGAGGCATAATAATAGAAAATGGCTCCTAGGGCATGCATCATAGTTGCTCTCTTTCATGTTATCATATCCCTCTCACTCATTCATGAAACTCGGAAATTGCAAATGATTGTTTAATATGAAATCAGGAAGTAAAATAACTGTATAAAATAGTTTACTGTAGTATAGTTTGATTTTTAAATTTCATAATTGGCGATTTTGCACACCCCCCTTCGACCCAACCTGTGCACAGGGCCCCTAGCTATGCCTCTGTACATTTATAATAAGTTCGGATGCAGGAAGCCCTTAAATGAAGACTGTATAGTGGCAAAACCTGGGTTAAGGTAATTACTGAATAAGTAGCAGGAATAAATTAATTCTTTTTTTTATTGCATGAGTTCATCAGACAGGCAGATGGCCCATTTGATGTAAAGTGGTTACTACAAATACCCTGGTGCACTCTTAAGGGAGATTGAAACTGGTCACTAATGCAGAACACAACTCAAAGTTGTTATAGCGGCATAGTTTAGATCAGGGGTGTGGTATTTGTCAGGCAAATGCCCTAGACCGGCTGGGTTGTTTTTTCTCTGTTCTTGCACGAATAAAACCTTCAATAAGCTATAATAACACTGTTGTCGAAACCTCAATGAGATTTTTCATAGTCATCAAATATCATTACCTTTCGGCTTCCGTTAAATACCTACCTGGCGTAGGAGAGCAAAATATTTTAAGAAAAATGTATTACAAATTTCAGTGAATATTGCACAGGTTAGCAAGACGATATAATAATGAGTATTATGATAATGATTTAACATATTAAAATATGAGTTATGGTGCGGTGTTTATTACAACAAATTTATGCATAGTTCACCGGTAGGCAGTACCTTAACGAAATACGAAGTCCAAGGCGGTTCATTGCACTGCATCAGATATGCTGTAAGAACTTCTGAAGATGATGGCTTAGAAGAAGAAAATAACGCCTTCATCTTTGAAAATAGCCTTACACTTGTTGACATTTTTGAAAGATATCAAAAAACAAAAAGGCTTGGAAAAATTTACTACGTTCTTAACATAGTTCTTACTTGAATGTTTCAAAATACAAACTATAGCATTCGACTAATTAATTTAATAGTTGTACCCAACATACCACAACATACAAAAACAGCTGGGTTTCAGATGCATAGCTGTCATAATGACAGCAGTGACAACAATCTGACAGTTGATGAGTACAGATGTGTAACTCAGGAGTGATTGATTTAAAAGATGTATAATCTTTCAAAATTCGAAATCACTCTTTAAATCTTTATTTTAAAAACAAATCTTTAACTCACTACGTTAAGATTGATTTTAGTCACATGGAATGATGAAAACTAACAACGCAGATACTTGGATGTAGTTTGAGACAGTAGATACAGGATATGGTGAATTGAAATGAGATAACATGCGCACTCTAAGAAATACAATGATGATACACAGTAAATTAGACTCTCTACGGTTAGTTTAAAGCTTAAAACCGGTCAACTGAATTAATTATCTCATTCGAAACCAAAGATATAAAAGAGTGATTTAATTCTTTCAAGGAAAAAGATTTATAAATCACTGATCTCATTGGTGATTTAGTTTGCGCATCGCTATTGATGAGTTGACAGATAAGCAACGTTGAAACTATAATAAAATTTCTTCACTGAAATTTAAAAAGCGGTATGAAAATATTCATCTTAAATTAGCTAGAACTAAACTATTTTTATCAAGAATCTTAGAACGAGGCAGATTCTCAATTTTGTTAATTTTTACGTTCTGATCTAATTAGATCAGATCAGATCTTTAGACAGTCACGGCAATACCATCAAGGTACACGAGTTACTAAAAAAAGTAGAGTAACATTTTAATAAATAAAATAATACATTATAACGTATTAAAATTATATTTATTCTCAAGTAATTGTAAATTTATAATGTATATTTATAATTAAAAACGATTATAATTTTCGACTTACACCCACATACAAATGATTTCTTAATCTGTGCCTAAAGTTTAAACAATTTATCTCTTCAGAGCGTTGAGAAACACTTTAAAATTGAGCTGCATCAAATAAAATAATAATTATGTAAGGCACGAAATTCCTTACGTACTAATATTTAAAAATATAAAATTAAAATATATTCCGTAAACTGTCTATAGATTAGGCTGTAGTTTAATTAAATTTGACAAATGCATTACAGGGTCTCTGAACTCTTATAATAATGGAGTAATGAAACTACATATATGAAAATAACGTTGTTCGTCGTTAGAGAAATATGATTAGTTCAAATAAATTATTTTTAAAAAACCTTTTGTATGTATGAATGACACGCATATCGCGAAATGCAATATTACAATTTTATCAATTTTACGTAAAAGTTTGATTAAACTAAAGCGATACCATTAAATTTTTGAAAAATTAATTACCCTTGTCAACAATCGTATCGGTTAATTTTGAAAAATAATAGGTGAGTGTTTTCGCTATTTCGTAGAGGATTTGGTACTTACTGGAGGCCCACTTTAAAAATTCAGCTTCTTTAGCAACTTTTTCAAGAATTATTGAGGGAATGTAATTATTTAAAAATATAAAATAGTATAAAAAGGCGCACACTCCATTGGATAAATAATTTATCTTGAAATATAAGATTAGGGACATCTCGGATCGAATCCAGTAACTGGACGAGATCAAATGAACATTTCTTTTGCAAATATGGCTTAGTGCGGGGAATATATTTAGACAGTGTTAGGTACTCATGTAAATATTATATATCATATATTTCAGGAAACATAATTGAATGTAAGGGTATAAAAAATATAGCAGCATAAAGCTCGGTACAGCAAATGCCATAAGTCTTCAAATAAAAACAAATAACTGAATATGGAATATATCTCGAAATGCATAACATTCTAATGATTTCATCATGCATAATTGATACATATAACATACAAATCATATTTTTATTCAAGATTGATTAGTTCCAACACGAATCCAAACCAAGTTGGAAGCATGCATAGCACAAAAAAAAACAATTTGACAATGGTGCGCTGACAGTGTGGAAACAGTCATTTCAAATGCCATTAAAACTAATGTTATAAACTAATGAAAACTATTGATTTCAATGAAAATAATGTCAATTAATAAAAACAAACCAAATCCAAATTACGGCACCGCAAATAGAAAAATAAAACTATTAATAATAATCTTATAATTATGAAATTATTACAAATATGTAGCACTTATTTCATTGCGTATTGTTTTTTTTTATACATTCGGTATTATTTTTCAATATCAAAAATGTACTTTGTTTGAGATAAAACATTTAAATTAAAAATACGCTGAAATCCGTTAAAAAGTAGTTTTGACTATGTCTAAAATTGCATAAACGTATAAAAATATTAAGCTAAGATAATAAAAACTATATGTTGACGAATCTAAAATTAAAAATAACAAACCAAGCTTATACTGGAATCCGTTAAAATTAATTCCAAATTGTTTCATCTTGCATAAATGTAAAAAAGTATTGAATATTTCAAACATAATTGAATCTATGTTTCAACTTATTTACATAGGTTTATTTTGAGTTTCAACTTTTATGAATTGAATTAAAAAATCAGGTTTTTGAATCTATTGAAACGTAGGTACTTTTGATTTTCGTCTAACTGGAAATAAAATACTTATATTCTAAATATATTGTGTCAATATCTAAAATAACCATTTTACGATTCAAATAATTTCATCAATCGATATATTTTTGTTATAAACTAAAAAAATTTACTAATAACAGTAATCTGTACTACGAACGTATCGCCTGTTTGCAAGTACAACGTGTTATCTCGGAACACTTAAAAGCTTCTTAGCAAATATTTAATAATTAATATCGAGGGGTGAAATGCTATTTGTTTTAACATTTGACATTTGGAAAATGTGTCGAAAGAAAACTTTCAAAGTACAAATGACCAGAAAAACGCATATTCAATAAACTTTGTATCATACTTTAAAAACAAGTTCATGCATAGATTTAATTGACAATAAGGTTTCTGTATTTCCTTAAGTTTGAGATATTAAAATGATAAAAGCCCAACATTTTAAGGATGTCACAAGATGTCGCATAAAGCGTATAACTTTTCACCTTTCGATATATAGCCTCCCTTTTATAGACTTTCTTAAGTACAATACATATGGGAAGTCTAACTAGTGGAAAGTAATCATCGACTCTTATTGAATGTACTAAAAAAACTGTTTTGATTACACTGGCCAACATAAAGGCTACGTTCCATTAGAGACTCACAACGACCACATTCACGACCGCGATTTATCCCGTTCCACTTGCTTGCCGGCGTTAAAATCTTAAACCCAAGTGGAACGGCTATTCGACCTACCACTTGACATGGGTCGTTGTGAGCGTCGTGTGATCGGAAATGAAGAAGTCAATAGAGACGTTTTCACCACGACCACAACGACCGCGGTCGTTTTGTGGAACGGCAACTGAGCATTTTGGGCGTTGTGAGCTAGTAATGGAACACCCCGAGAGTGGTCTGTACTGACCCTCAAAGTTTTGAGGGAGTTTGGACCAAACTGACCCCAGATTTGGTGCTTTGAAATACATAAGAATAGATGGATCTGGTCAAGAGTATAGACAACTTTTTTTGGTGAACCAGTGTTATGAATTAAAAACACACAAGTTTTCTAAGATGTCCATTTTATACTCGCAAAAGGCGGCCCACGTAATATGGCTAAAACAATCTTTGGTATACACCGCAAATCATTCGATGTGCTTTCTAATGACCTCCGCAGCGTCTTTCTCCCCGATGTCTTCCAAAATCATAACCAGAGATTTGGAGATATTTCATCTCGACATTCCTGGAACATGAATGTTTTATTTTAAAGCCATCTAGCTTTTGCCCGCAACTTCGTCCGCGTGGAATAGTTCAAAAAAGTCTTCTCGATAAGCGGCCTATATAACACTGAAAGAATTTTTCAAATCAGGCCAGTAGTTCCTGAGATTAGTGCGTTCAAGCAAATAAAGAAACAAAGTCGTCAGCTTTATATATTAATATAAGATATATAAGAGCTAATCCTCATAAGCTGCGGTATGTGGAATGTAGCATGGGGGAGCGGTCGAAGGGGAATGAATAAGTTTATTTCACATGCCAAATGTGTATGGTCAGAAGACTCCATTAATCTATTATTACCATTGAACTGCTCACTGCATTTGAATGACAAGAATATTTTTGGGCCAATTTGAAAGTCACTTTTTTGGGCATTTAGCAGGAAAATGGAGAGGGAAATTGGAAGCATCAGTATGTAAACGCAAGTTATCCAAACATTTTATACACGCTTTCCTCGCAACTTTCAATGGTTGCTGCTGTAGAAGCAGTTAGTATTTATGGAACTTTAATACACGAAAGCGTCGTTCGCATATGTTTTATAGGACCATACTAAGTTATGATATCTTAATTAAAACAAGTCAACATACATATTATCATGCCTATTTCCCATGGGCGTAGGCAGAGACTATGGATCTCCGTTTACAATGATCCTAACATCATCATAATTCACTTTCATTAACCTCTTCACACATGCACGTTTATATAGGAGACCCTTTTTATTTGAACTGGTTTTAACACTTCTGTTATTTGATTATGGTGTGAATGTCTCGGTCTACTAACATCAACTCTACTATATACAATGCTATCATACACTTTTTGTGATTCTACTTTCATTCTATATGCCCAAACCGCCTTACACATTCCTTTTTCAATTCTTGTTATTAAATCTTCTTTTAATCTACAACATTTATAACAGTTGCTATTGATCAGTGAAAAATCACATTAGAATTAGATTTTTTGAATGTGGCCATATTAAATCAGTTCCAGAAAAATTCCCAGGATATAGAGTAGCGCAGATTTTAAGTTTAAGAATTTGCTGTTGATCAGCGAAAACTGCATTGCAGTAGTTTTTACATGAATCCCGAACAAATCGACGAGGAATCTAAAGAGACTGCATCGGGTTCTCCATCTCTTATATAGTGTATTCCAGTTGTTTTCCTCTAAATAGCTTCTATATACAAAGACGGCATTTTCATCTTATATACAAAATTCTCGTGTCACCATGTTCGTTCCCGTACTCTTCCGGTTGACCGATTCTCATGAATTTTTTATGCATATTCAGTAAGTCTGAGAATCGGCTACTATCTATTTTCCAAACCCCTAAGTGATAAGGGTGTCCACCCCAAAAAAAATATTTTTCAGAATATTTTTTTATTTTAAATTTTTTATGATACAGCATTAAAAATACACACATCCCTAAATTTTCATCATGCTTAACCCTTATTTTTTCGGACAGGACGACGTCTGCCGGGACAGCTAGTAATTGTATAATTGAGAGGTTTTAAGGGACACACACACACATATATATACTCTCTCGACTTACTAAATACATACGCATTGATAACGCCGCACGGCTTACAACTATAGCAAAAAGTGTCGTTACAACTTTTGGTCTTAATTGTTTCCGTCTAGCCCCCTTTCGCAACGCGCGATAAGGAACTTCGTTCTAATAATATAATAACATAAAGAGTATCTCAATTGATTTGATTGTCCGCTACGATATTGTTGTCGTGTCGTTGCCAGGTGTGCATTATTCTATCGTGTAAGAGTAAGAGTCAGAATACCTTGAGGTGGTTGAGCAGCGTGAGCGTGGGGCTGGGTTGCGCGTCGAACCAGGCGAGCAGCGCGTGCAGCTCGGCGCGCGCCGCCAGCGCCCGCCACGCGCCGCGCGCGTCCAGCAGCGCGCACACCTCGCGGACCCAGCCGCGCATGTCGCCCAGACCGCCCGACGACGGCTCCGCTTCCTCCTATGCATAATCATTATTTACATTTTATAAGGCAACATATTATATATATATTTTTTATCTTTGACAAGTTTGACGCGATGTTTCGAATGGGTACAATTTAAATGCTCACCAAAAATATTTTTTGTCCCTTAGACTAAGCACCAAGTAAAAGTATATTACTTCATATAAATTTAATCCACTCTATACTAAGGTGCCTAAAAACAACGTTTTACGTTCCAAAATAAATATGCACTCATCAGAATAATTGTACGTTTTGTATTTAAATTCTTTTTGCTTATCAAAATGGATAAATGCTCACCAAATATTGTTTTACTAAAACACTAACATTCAAGCCGAAAATTACAGTGCTAAATAGTTTAAGTGTAATCAAATTATCCAACCTGAATCCAAAATATATTATTGTTAAACTAAGATTACAGTCGTTTCCCTTTACTTATTTACCCTGCGACCAGCACAGACGCAACCGGCATGTGACGCACTGAACGCAGGACGCAATCCCGTCACGCAAGCGTCACACAGTCTCGCTGAAGTACGTGGAATCACCTCTTGAAGCTAAGAATATCCCTATTGGTGAGAAGAGAAAGAGAGTGCGCCCAGCTAAATTTAAAAAACCTCTGTTGATTCAATAATTATTTTATTTTCTTAGTTTTTTAAAGAGTTATGTGATTGACTGCTTTTAAATATTGTGTTCCTTAAAGTGCCATTGATCAATCTTAAGTACAAATTAATCTTATAAGTACCTATAAATATAATGAAATATAACTTCGTTTTACTTTTGTTTTTTTTTTATTTTTCTATTAGTGATTCATTTTTACCTACTTCAATCATTTGTGTTGCAGTAATATTGAGAGTGAAGTATTTATTTGGCTATATTATCATGTTTTAATCAAATTCATAAAACAATAAACAAGCAACATATGTTTGGAATACGCAATATTATATTTGGTATTAAAAAGAATTGTACGTTCGAACATTTGCTTTTTTGCCTCAGCAAAAATTACTAAATTGCAAGTGGAGAAAAAAAATATTGGTATATCTATTTGGCGATAATGTAAAATATTTGGTCTGAAATTAGCTTTAAAGGCGTTTATATATTTTATGGCATAGCATAAAAAGGAAAATAGCTTCATTTCTACAATACTTCATGAACCACAATTTGGTGAGCATTTATCCATTCTGGCAGGTATTTCGAATTTATTGGTAGTAAAATAGGTGCATTTCTGGTAGGCGTTTAAACATAAGCCATTTCGAATGAAACCGCAGCCCTTTTCTCAGGCTCAGTCCGCGACGCACCATAACTAGAGAACCATGATTTTATATCTTTGACACAATGTACCAAATTTTCCAATCGCACAAGTGTGACATTTCTCCCACGCCTAAAAGCTATTCAAGTATTTGCACAACTAAAAAGTAAAGAATATTCTTTTTTTAACAGCAACTAAACTTATTTTATTTTATGTATGTTCAGCCATAACTTAACTTTATGTACCGACTTTGTTCATTCTTTTGCGTTGGATTCAGGTTAGCTGGAAAATAACTGAAATAATTGTTTGTTATTGGATTTTTCGAACATATAGCCGAAAATTCGTTGCAAAATTAAACAGAAAATGTGTAGTTTATGCGGTTTTTCAGACACAACTTTTTTCTGACCCGATTTTAATCATTCTCATTGCGTTGATTTTATTATAACTTCGATAGTTTGATGTAACTAGCATTGTTAGTAGTTACCATATACGTAATTTAAAATTGAAAATTAAATAAAAAACCAGCAAAAAAGAAACCGACTTAAAAACTATCCAAAAACTTATAATTATTTTTTTACATCTTGACGCCAGTACCAAGTAAAACATACAAAAAACAACAACAACAAATATGACAAACATAATAAGTTTTTCAACACACTTGCTCTTAAAGTGGCTCTATGGTCACCGCTATTAGGCACAGAATGACACCCATAATCAAACTGTGAATAAAAAAAAATATAACTCACTAGTGAGTTACAGATTTTTTTTTAAATTTTATTGGTCTCAACCAATAAAATTAAAAAAAAATCTGTATTGCTTTTGCATTTTTAATGCAACTCATTGCTTTGTTCTTAAAAGTTTTTATTCAAAAAAAAAGATCGTGTTCTATAGAACAAATAAATTAATGTTCCTATTGCTTGCTCATTTCATGAAACTTCTTATTTAAATAGATAATTTTAACTAGTACGTGTTTAATAAATAAAACTTTCACTCATACACACCTTTTTTTTCTCTGTAATAAAAGAGAACTTTAAATTCCCCATTTTGTACGTGGCAGAATAGGCGCAACCCTATGCGCGGAAAATAAAAAAAAACCTCATCCCTTTAGTCTGTGGCCGATCGCAATGCGCGCGCATAGGAAAACTGATTATTTTTTCCCGCCATAGCGAAACATTTTTCACAACTCGTTTTCACTGTTGAAATTATAGTTATTTATTAATTAAAATGTCTACAAGTACTAGTTACGAAGAAAATGATTTATGTTGTACACCACCCGATATAAGATGTGAAGCCCTTAACGTTATGAAAGTTTACTACCTGAAAACTCCAAGGAAAAATATCTATTTTATCTACTAAATAAAATGAGTTTTTCTTGTTATTTTATTCACAAGTGTATTGAAATAAGTTTTATGTCTTATTTGGCACCGACTTCAAGTCTTGTAATAAGTAGCATTTACATACTCGCGCTGCCCACTCCCCTCGTCACTTTCCAGCTTGCTGCCGTGGAAATGGGCATAATGTAAACAAGGCAATACGAATATGACAAGTGTCAAAACAACCTGATATATTATATCATGTCTTGCAACTACTTTCAAGATAAAATACGACGGTATGGCTGATACATCTCATAGCACGTAACTAGTAGTAATACTTGACCTATAAATTATATAAAAATTTAATTACATATAAATAATTTGATACTTCTCGCCTTTTAAATGACATTATAATTAAACTATGGTTCTCTTTATTTTCGTAAATATAGAGAAGTATTTTTTTATTTACCTAATGTTTTAAAGTTCCGTACTTTTTTTTATACACGGGAAATCTGTTTGAGGACCATAGGTCGCGGCCCGTGTGTGGGATTCGCCAGGTCGGGGTGGCACTAGCGCCCCACGATGGGATGTGGAGAGCTATTGCCACGCCACGGTTAGGGATACCCACTAAAACCCCTGTCCGATCCCGAGTGTCCTTTATCCGGGTTGTGGGCTCGCTCGCGCATTCACCACCAGCCCGGACGGACGGCGGCCTGCCCGTTTGCGGGCTGGCCTCACCATTTGATAGCCGGAGATCTGGGTCTCTCCGGCTCCTCTACCTCACCGCGAGGTGAGAGGGGGCGCGCGTCCCTCCTCTCCGGCCTTAATGTGCGGGCGGGTCCGGTTTCCCCGAAGGTCACCCCGCACGGCCGTAGCCTACGGCGGCCGGAGGTCATCCTGAACGACCCTCCGACGCCACCGCCGGCTCTGTCGGGAGGGGAGCGTGGTGGTTGCTCCCTCTCCCGCTCCGCCGCCTCCTTCGCCGACATGACGGTCTCGCAGAAGGAGGCGGCTGCGTCCCACACGTCGGCGCTCCCGACCATGGCCCTCACAACGGCCGTAAGGGACAAATCCGCCCTGATGGCCGCGACGAGATCGCGGCGCTGCTCGTCCCAGGCTGGACACACCTGGAGGGTGTGCAGCGCAGTGTCTTCGTCGCCGCCGACGCAGTGGTGGCACAAAGTTAAGTACTAAGGGAACTGAGAGTAACTTTAAGTAAATATTAAAATGTTACAAAAAAAATACGTAAATAAAGAGAAAAACATCTTGAATTTAATTGTAATATCACTTTTATACAGTATATTAAATTATCTATATATATCTCATCGAATCCCTCAAGTCTAAATTCAATGTGTGGTATCTAGACGATGGGACTCTAGGCGGCGACGCAGAAACCGTACTCCAAGACCTACTTATCCTGATATCAAAATTTAATTCAATAGGATTAGAGTTAAATTTCTCCAAATGCGAAATTTTCTTGTCCGATTGCCTGTCTAAAAACGAAAGCGACAATATTAGCAATATGTTCAATGTCGTCGCACCCGGTATTAAGCTCCTGGAGAAGGATTCTCTTCGCTTGCTTGGAGCCCCTATTCTAGATGAGGCCATTCCAAATTATCTGTCTGAGCAATCAGCCGCGTTTGATCTGTCATACTCTAAACTTTTCGATATTCACTCTCAAATTGCATATCATATTATACGACATTGTCTGTTTGTACCAAAATTAACATATGTCTTACGATGCGCCCCGCTTTGGAAATTTTCTAATCTTATAAAACCACTAGATAATCGCATTAAAGATGTGCTTAGTAAAATTTTAAATTCAGAACTCTCAGACAACAACTGGATCCGAGCTTCCCTACCCATTAGGTATGGAGGTTTAGGCATCCGCAAAATCTCTAGCGTTGCTCTACCGGCTTTTATTTAAAAAAATTATGCAACACTGGGATAATGTCAATACATCCTTTTTAAATGAAGCACTAAACGCCTGGAAAATGGTCTGCCCTAGTGAAGACATTCTCACGATCATGAATTCGCAACGATGCTGGGATGAACCTATATGTAGAGGATTAAACACAGAACTTCTAAATTCAACTAACTCTACAGGACGTGCCCGCATCCTTGCTGTTTCTCGCAAAGAGTCTGGTTTTTGGCTCCAAGCTATCCCCTCCCCAAACATAGGTACATTAATGGATAATACATCCTTTTCTTTGGCTATAAACCTGCGCTTAGGTTCTCGCATATGTGCACCACACACATGTGTCTGTGGAATAGAGGTAATCGACCCGGGATACCACGGTCTTTCTTGCCGCCGCAGTGCCGGCAGATGGTCACGCCACGCCGCCCTGAATGATGTCTTACGGAGGGCGCTTGCCACCGCTAACGTGCCGGCTCTATTGGAGCCGAACGGTATTGCACGTGATGATGGCAGGCGCCCTGACGGAATGACTCTAATTCCCTGGCAGCGTGGCAAGCCTTTGGTGTGGGATGCGACTTGCGTAGACACGTTGGCCGCATCCCATTTACCAAACACTTCTAGATCGGCCGGTTCGGCAGCGGAAACAGCGGAATCACTCAAGCGGCGGAAATATGCAACCCTCAGTGAGAGTTATATGTTTGTGCCGTTTGCTGTCGAGACGCTTGGACCGTGGGGTCCTGAGGCCATGAGCCTCTACCAAAATTTATCAAAACGACTCATCGACTCTTCAGGTGATCAGAGGGCTGGTGCCTACCTCGGCCAACGGATCAGTATGGCGATCCAGCGAGGAAACGTAGCCAGCCTTCTGGGCACCTTACCCATAGAAGACGGTGATCTGGGCTCAGTATTCTACTTATAGTCTTGAGGGACTATGGGTAGAATACAATACAAATAAGTTAAGTTTTCTTACATTGTATTCAATAGTATGTAATAAAGTATTTTCTGTCTAATAATAAATTTGTATGTTTCTATCTACTGGACCGATCAGCATGAAACCACAACCATTCGACGCGGAATTAATCGTAGATGGTTATAGGCTATATATTTTCAAATTCTATGAGCCCTTTGCCATGTTTTCTCAATTTGTTTGTTTATTAATTTATTTGCTGCCATAAAACAAAAGACAGGCATTTATCCTTGGTTCATTTGTTTTCTAGCTCATAAAAGAGGAACATGATTTAACATAACCTCTATGTTAGACGTCTTACATATAAAGCAGAAGAGCCTGAATGTATGCTTGAACGCGCTAATCTCAGGAACCACTGTCTGATTCGAAAATTCTTTCAGTGGTAAATAACCCATTAGCTATATATCATCGCGATAAGATCAATAGGAGCGGAGAACCAATGAAGAATGTTTCAAAATCGGATTTTTTTAGCTTACCTTCTTTTTTGTTATTCCACGCGGACGAAGCCGCGGGCAGAAGCTAGTACTATATATAATTAAACTTTGAACCTAATTCGTTCAAGTATACGTGTCAGTCATATCGTCGTATTTAAGATAGTACTATATCTCAACACATGTCAATTTCCGAAGGAATTCTCCAAAGATGGTAATTTTAACACCTACGAACAACTCACATATTCATCGGCCGATTCGAATTCGTCCTCCGGTTCCGATTTGACGTCGTCTTCGAAATTATGACTCGGAATGTGCTCCTTCATCAGCTCCAACAGTTCCGGCTTGTTCCGCGCCAGTTGTAACGCGGGAACATTATGGACTTCGTGTTTGAATGGATCGGCCTAAAATATTTACAAGCTTTTATTTCTCTTGTAATGTTTGCATGTATGTATATGTTATGTAGCGATGTGCGATTGTTATTTGAAGATAAATCGAATGAGTCGACATTTTGCAAGCGCGTATTCGATTGTCGATTCATTCATTATAGCTAAACAACAGTCAAATCTAAATAAAAAATGGAATACATTTGCGCGCATATATATTGCGCGCATTATAGCGCAGGCGCATCGTAATAACAGTAAAACATATTTTGCCAATCGTGCTGTGCAATCTTCAATTGTTGTGCGGATTAGTAATCATAAACAATCGAGCGCAGGTGAGCCATGAACATGTTTTATTTGGGTTTATGGCTTGGTGGATAGGCCTTTAAGCCAGATCTTAGTTTGCAATATAGTTTTCTACAGCCTATGTGTAGCACAGTTGAACTGTAGGTAATCAGCTAGTACCATTCAACGGAGTTCTTGTGACAACTCAAAAGGCCACATTTGACTATACAGTTCACATTTCTACTAAAACACATAATTACTACTCAAAAACTATCAATATCCTACAACTATTGTTCATTTTAGAGTAATTTTACACATTTTTAGAGAATAAAACTGCACAGCACAACATCTCCTTTCAGTTTCCGCCAACAACTCCTGAGCCATGAACACAAAATAGTAACACATCAGTAACAATCGAAAAACACCAAATGTTACTCGATTGCAATCGAATAACCGGAACAATAGAAAAATTCGATTGTTTTTAGTAACAATCGATCATCACTTATGTTATGTATCTTCGGGTCAAATCTTGCAGGTGAATTATAAAGCAGTTATCCTTAACAGACTGAGATGAAATTTTGCGCATACACATTAAGTTTGGATGACGATGCATGTTAGCCAAGTGACGTCATTCTAGATCCAATATGGCGGACTAGTTATCTTTGGGATCGAATTAAAGAGATTGCTGAAAATAATACAAATTAAATTAAATTACTTCACTCTAAATACAATATGGCGGACAGCCTAAGATGGCGGACAAGTTAATTTTTCGCACTCTTATAATATGGGTATCAAATTAAGTTTATGCTGAGAAGAATACGAATTTACAGACGTCTGCGTTCAAGCATTCGAGGAATTGGTGTACTACTGCCTGGCTAAAGGGTAAGACTTAGCGGGACGTGTTTTAAGTAACATCAAACTATGAACTATATATACTATGGGCAAATTCTAGCAATGGTGAAAAAACAAATCGCAACGGATAAGTGGAAAAACGAGTGGCAATTATAGATGGGCAATCCATCGGGTTTAGACCCGGTGCTTTGATAAAAACCCAATAAACACCCGTAAGCACCCATAAACACCCAGAAAATTGGGTGTCTATTTTATTTGATGAAATTAAATTAGTGATGTTAAATAATATGTTTTAAGAATGATTTTTATTAATTTCATTTCTTTGTAGGTAACATTAGTTAGATCATGGAGGGTAAAAAAACTTCGTTTAAAAAAACCGACTTCAAGATGTTTTAGATAATATATATTAAAAATAAGACATTATAATTAAAAACTATAAATGTATAATAACTAATAATAGTTTAATACTTTTTAGATTTTGAAGTCGGTTTTTTTGGACGAAGTTTTTGTCTTCTCCCTCTGCATATAAAGCACATTCTGAACAATTAGACTTCATAACTCCATCTTTTAATTCTTTCCTTCTTTTTATATCCGTAGTGACAGAAAGAATAGATGGAGAACTTGGTGTATGTAGCTTTGTTGGTGACGGTAAATCATCTAAACATTGTGTCTCACTATCTAAAATGTTTGGCGACCGGTTTCGATAGCAAATTCTGTTCTTTTTCTCTCCTATGATCACAAAATAAAAATTAAATTAGTTGGGCTATAATACCTACATAATGTTGCAGAAGAATTATAAGTGTGTACCTATCTAATTTATATACAATGATAATGGAGAATCCGGTAGTGTTTGATTGTTAAGTATTGTTTTTGATTAGTAATAGAAAAAAGTTTTTTCTTGCATAATTTTATGTCACTTAATTATGTATAATTCAATAAAAGAATAATAATTAAAAACTAAATGTCATTTATGTATAAAAATCATTACACCCGAAATTTGGGTGGAAATCGGGTGTTTATCCCAAAACACCGGGTTTAAACTCGGGTGGGTGGATTGCCCATATATAATGGCAATGGATAAGTGGAAAAACGAATCGCAACAAAATTTTAACTTTTGAAGTTTTAAAGGCATAATTAATATACTCGTCCAACTTGTTCCAGTACTAATTTCGATTTTTCGCAAATTTACTGCAAATTATGATTTGGTTAGGTTAGGTACATTTTAGTGAATGCATTTTTTATTTAAACATATTTTATTTTATCAAATAAAAAAACTGATGCGGAACCAAAAAATCCATAGTATACTCTAAAATTATGCCGCCTCTCACCATGCCAAGTCTAATTTCGTGACGAAAAAATATAGTCTATATAGAAGTTTCACTTCAAAAAATCAACAGGTTGGAAAATAAATAAGATACCTTTTTTAAAGAATTATAACTTGACATATTTGTTGGCGGCAATCAAAAACAAAATAATAGTCCAAAACACTGCTGAAAACTAGCCTATACCTACTTAAAGTTCTAAAAATAATAATATAAACTTCAAATTCAATCAAACCCATTCATTTTAGTAGATAATTTATACGATATACAAGCTAATCGGAAGCTTTCCTTGTGTAAATAAATAATAATACAATAATTATGTCAATTGACCTTTACATAAATAAATGATAATTATAGGATATCTATTATCACGCAAAATGGGTTAGTTTCTGTGGGATATGAATAACACGAGAAAGGAAACAATACCTTTTTGTCCAACAACATTTTTACGATTTCTACGGAATTATTGTTGGCCGGTCTGCTGCAAACTATCTGCAGGGCTGTATTCCCGGAGTCATCTGTTGCGTCTATATCGCTCTGTGGGGAAATTAAATTTATGTAATTAATTCCAAAGAAAGACTAGCCAAAAATGTCACTTAAAAATATTATACAATTCAGCTATCCGATTGTAAAAGCTAGCAAGTGATGGTAAAGAAAAACAACACAGCATAGAAATATTTCATGAATTTTAATGACATTTTTAAAGTATTGAGTGTTAGTCCCGAGCGAGAGTCGAGTGTCCCGAGACGCACACCGTCTTTTTCATTGTTCATTAAGTACCAACAAGGCACTTGAAATGAAAAAACCTGGTTGCGCTTTTCAGGTGCATAAAAACTAGTTTATTCCGGCACAGTTTTCACATAGCTTAAATTATTTTTTAAATAGAGTGGTACTTTGTGTTCCGGGAATTTTCGGGAGTGGATATTATATACATAACTTCACGCCATGTCCCTTGCGGGGTAGGCACGAAAAACAGAGCGCCATTCAGGCTTATTCTTACACACCTCACTTGCTTCTTCTTTCATCATACATTCTTTCCTCATGCCTGAACCACCAGAGCATTCCTTTCCTTACCATCACGCCGACACTATCTTTCAGACCAACTCTCTTTCTTACTTAGATATTACATCTAAACTTTCATGGGCTCTTTCGGGCTGGCCGGCCGAAAAAGAGCGACGATCGAGAGCAAGGTGTCAGAAACTCACCGAGGGGATGAAATTGACGAGTGCCTCGACGAGTTTGGCGTCGAGGTCGCACGCGGCGACGTGCAGCGGCGTGCGCCCCTGCAGGTCGCGCACGTTGAAGCTGGCGCCGTGCGACAGCAGCGCGCGCGCGCCCGCGCCCCACCCGTCCTTCGCCGCCAGGTGCAGGGGCGTTTCACGCTCTGAACAACAAATAAAATAAAAAAATGTGTGTGTATTTTTACTTATGTACACGCGTTAGAAGTTATACTTCTTTGGCGTATCAAGATAAAAATCTTTTCAAAAATTTTATCTTTTGCCTTATTCTACGTTTGTAGAAAAAACGACACTAACAATAGAAACACTAAAATGTTGACTATAGCTAACTTCAAGGTGTCGGTTGACTATAGCTAACTTCAGGGTGTCGGATTATTTTATTTGCAGGAGGTCAGCAGACAGGCCCACTTGATGGAAAGCGGTTACCATCGCTTATGGACATTTGCAACACCAAAGGTGCTACAAATGCGCTGCTGCTCTTTTAAGGGAGACTGGATCCTGGTCACTAATGTCGGAACACAACTCAAGGTTGTTATGGCGACATACTTTAGACGAGGGGTGTTAGCCATCCAGTCGGGCAAATGCCCTACACCTGGCTGTGGGTTGTTTTGTCGCCTCTAACGACAGGCCGCCCGGCCGCAGGAAGTTGTATTCTTTCTCCGTTCCTGCACGGAACAGTGTGATAGTGTGCGCGCGCATCGTAAAAGTATAACTTCAAAACTAAAATTCTGACTATAGCTAACTTCAGGGTGTCGGTTGACTATAGCTACGTTCATGGTGTAGCTTTTTCGTGTGACGGCGTGCGCGCGCATCGTAAAAATTTTAACTGCAATAATAATAACAGCCCATGAACATCCCACTGCTGGGCTCGTCGGGCCACCCACTAAAGGAGCGGACAGTATATCCGACACGATTGTCCAAGGCGGTTTGGCGGGTTTGACACATCGGTTATCTCGATGTGCAGGTTGCATCACGATGTTTTCCTTCACCGTTATCCGCACGTGGTAATTGTAACAATATGCACATTAGGTCAGTAAACTATCTAAGTAGTGCATGCTTTCCAGCCGGAATCGAATCCACGCCTTTTGAGTACATGATGCGTGCGCTTGTCGTTACGTCATTACTACTTCATGGCACGACAACAACAAATATTCATGTCATACTACAAAACATCAAATTGCATGTAGTGTTTACCTGTAAGTAATTACTGCATTTATTATGTTTCTTTTTATAAAGCTATATACATCCTTAGTTTCCTTAGTATTATTAGTAATTGTTCGTAAACCAAATAAATAAATAACAGTTTAAAACCACTCCTTTAGAAAGGTGAATAGATCTACTATATTTTTTAAATATTTAGTAATAATCCTTTCTATCTACGAAAGAGGCCACCTATAAATGACTATACTATTTTAGATAAGCTATTCTAAGTTTTTAAGTATCACTTGAATTTCTCAAAAAACATAAATAAAACAGTACTATAAAATCACTTACCGTTATTACAATCATTTAGATTACAAGGCACATCGTTTTTCTTAATCGCATCCAGTAAAGGCTCCAAGCAATTCTGAGACCTAACCGCGTAATGGATGACGTTTTCATCTTCGACGTCCTTCAACATTGGATTACAACCTAAAAACAACAATTGCATCAGTCCCCAATAACGTACAATCATCACTAGATAAGCCATTTTTAAAACTGCAAGATACTTTGTTGAATTCAATTTGGCCTTTTCTATTAATATTTTCTTAATCATTCGTGATAATTACACATGATTAAAACTACGTTGCAACTATTTCAAGCGCGGATTTTTTTTTACTTCTTATTTCCAACGTTTCGGTAGCCATGTCCGCGGCAGAAAAAGATGTCAAGTGTCAAAGTGGCCGAAACATCGGAAATAAAATCCAAATAAAATATTACACATAAAACGGTTAAAACGAAGTTTCATTTTTATTGTGAATTGGTCGTCAAAGAGGTAGTTGCAGTTCAGTAGCTAAGGCCATGTCTGATTCCAATGATGGTATTTCGAATCCTGTTATAAAAGGTCCACAGCTTAGGCATTTAAATAATCTAATATGCTTTTATGGCCGGATTGAGGGATTCTTTTTTAATTATAGAAAAGATCAAATATCAACGTGCAATTCTGCGAGTGAGTTTTGTGTCCGTGTATACAAGGGATAGAGTCGATTAATATTTTCCTGTGCTACAACAACATTCCATTTTCGACCTACCATATTACCACTTATTACGTTGGCCTCCGAGTATCTTAAATATCCTATAATATCATAGACGAGTATGGACTGTTGTATGTACTTAATTACCATTAGTTGAACCAAATACTTCTGAAGCAAACTATTTTATTAATATAATATAAATAAAATAGAAATTCAACAGATCAACGCCTAGAACGATGCAATATATTGTATTTTCAAAACATATTACGATCGCAGACAAATATAGTTTTGTATATACCACACTTTCGTCTCTGTTGTTGTGTAGAAGTGTATTGCATCTCATACGCTCCTGGCTGTTTTGCGAGAGTAATAAAATCTAGCATTTCCAGGTCACAAATGGTGAAACTATTTCTAAGCTTTATGAAACTGTTAGGATCTAATTCTTACTATGTAAGTTTTTATCTCTTGAATTTCATTTATTAATAATTATCCTATATTCTCAGTCGGGGTGGATCACTTTTTTCAACCCCTAATAAACATAGTGTTGCGAACGATGGTGGAACCATCTAGTTAGTTTTAGAACTTTTGGAAAAATCTAGAAAAATCTAGAACGAAAAGACAAGGACAGATAGATGTTAGAAAGAGATAGACGACGAAAGAAAGAAAGAGATAGATAGATGTTAGAAAGGGATAGACGTATAAACGGAAGTTCCCGAACAGAAGGTTCGGGAAAGAAAAGACAGAGATGGGTTCTAGAAAATTCTTCCGGGTATATAAACAGCGTAAGGCGCGCCTACCGGGCAGTTTAAAGTTACTAAAGAGTTGGAAGAGAAGGTTAATAGAAGACAGAGACGATTAAGTGGCGAATTTAGTGACAAGTTTGATGAACGGATACGTGAAGTAGGTGTGTAGCGTAATTCGAGAGAGGAACCAGAGGCGAGCTACACGCGATAATATCGGAGGTGGTCTACGCAATATCGGCGACGGTATTGAAGGTGTGTTAACTTATCGTCGGGACTGTGCATCGTTGGTCGTGTGTTCAGGGACGACCCTGCAGGGAGGTACTGCGCGTGGCTGTGTAAGTCAATAAAAGCTCTTAGTCAAAAACTGGTGTTTTCTTCCAATCCATAAGTGCGTACTCCCGCACGTAACAATATATTTACTTTACTTGGAATCGAACCCAGTACCTCTTATGTTCCAGTTAACTAGACATATATACAATAGTTCAGTTCATAATACTCATCCAAGACTGGAAACATCAAAATAAAAATCACATATACATCTATATAATTATAATATATCTACATATATAATATAATAACTAATCTATTCTGACCTTTAGCAACGAGTAGTGTAACAATTTTCGGCATATCATTTAAAACGGCTAGATGTAGAATGGTCTGTTGTTTGTCATTATGGTAGTTAAAAAGATGAGTCATTTTCACACTATGGATCAACTTTACAATATAGTCGAAGCTCGGTAAGTTGCTACATAGCGTCATGTGGAGGAAACTGAAAGTTTAAAGGGAATTTATTAGAAAGAAGGAGATATTTCTTATTATTATAATCAAGTCTATATGTAAGATGAAGACAGTCTACTTTATAATAATAAAGAAGAATGTTTATATGGTGGCACTACTGATTCTTATTTATATCCTTGAAGTGATAATTGTGTATGACAAAAAATCTCTGATAGTTTACTAATGTAAATGGCGGCCAAAGTAAACAAAACATGTTAAATGATTCGTGATTTTTATGTATTTTTATATATTTATTAGATAATTAATTAATTCGAGATTCATGCTGAGAACTGAGTAACTTTCTAGTTTATTGCGATTCTCGTATTCAGCGCCAGAATAGCGCGCATAAAATACACATAAATAAAATTACCGCAGCCTCTCCAATCGCAATAATAGCGATAAGTATCACCCACTAATTCATACATATTCAAAAAAATCATCATGAATCTACCATTAAATGCTGGTTGCAATCTAAGTTTCTGCTATGGAACCCTAGGAAATATAGCCTATATTTCTTTTTATAACAATTTTGTTATAGTGTATCTGCTGTACTTTTTCTGAATAAAATGATTTTCCTTCTATCTTCTTTCTAGAAAGTTTTATTTTATTGCAGGAGTTCAACAGACATACAGATGGCCCGCTTGATGGAAAGCGGTTACCATCGCCTATGGACATTTGCAACACGAAAGGTGCTACAAATGCTGCTCTCTTAAGGGAGACTGGAGCTTGGTCACTAATGTCGGAACACAACTCAAGGTTGTTATGGCGACATACTTTAGACCAGGGGTGGTAGCCATCCAGTCGGGCAAATACCCTACCACCTGGCTGTGGGTTGTTTAGTCGCCTCTTACGACAGGCCGATAGGCCGCATAAAATTGTATTATTTCTCCGGTCTACACGGATAAATGATATAGGATCTGGCCATGAATCGATGTCACAAGAAATATTAGCATTTCATTATTATTATTAAAAAACTATAGGATCTTAATACTTAATATTAATAAACTTACGTGTCTCCGTTTGACAGTCGTAAATCAAACAATCTCTCCAATTTGGTTCTAATATCCATTTTCTTGTAGCCGTGCTTGTTTCTTATAGCTTCACAGAGTTCCTTTACCAACTGTAAAGAAATTTGTAGCTGTATAAAATAAATGTAGGTACTTATTATATTTTTTCTGTATATGTTTCATATACATAAAAACATATTCGACTGTGACACAGAAACTTATGGTATACCCATTCGTGCTACAGTCGTATAGAATACGCAAATATGATACACAATAAATCTCTATATAAATATAAACGCGAAAGTTTACGAAAATATGTTTGTTACTCTATCACGCAAAAACTACTGAATGGATTTTGATCAAGTTTACAATAATATAGCTTACACATTTGAATAACACATAGGCTATAATTTATAAGATATAGTGTGAATTATCCAAAATATAACAATTTTCCATCACCACGCGGGTGAAACGGCGGCCGCAGCTAGTACACAATATTAATGTTGTATCAAAAACAGGGGCAGAGACGAGTAATTTTTATCATCATTCAAGTGTTTATTTCCGATTTGATAATAAAAGCGGAGTTGTCCTATTTCTAGCATATTATTCCGTTTTAGTCCCAGGTCTACATGTGAGCCTAATAGTCCGCTTTGGGAATCAATATAGAATCTTTTCAGATTATGTTTGGTCGATTTGTAATACGACTACATGTTTAACGACTTAACGAAAGTAGAAAGAAAGCCAATTTTTAACATGAAAAAACATAAATTGCAAAAATTCTCATCAAAGCTATAGACGGTCACGGTGGCTTTCGTATTCCACAGAATATTGTCAGCATGGTAGCCACTCGTTCTCTTAAACTCACAGCAGTCAGTATCTTAGCCAGAAAGCCGAAGGGAATGGGGAAGAAGGCATGATATATCACTATCACTACATAGTATAAAACAAGTCGCCTTTTCTGTCCTATATCCTATTGCGCTTAATCTTTAAACTACCAACGAATTTTGATGTGGTTTTTTCCAATAGATAGAGTGATTCAAGAGGAAGGTTTATATGTATAATACATGCATCATATACTAAGGCAACATTGCTAATTTTAGAAGTTTGCACCCGTGCGAAGCCGGGGCGGGTCGCTAGTTAACAATATATCATTTCCATACATTTTCTATTCTACTCGATTAGCGCTAATGCAACTTGCTAACAAGGCCTTGTTAAGCATAATGATGTTCTGATGACTTTTTAAAAGTCAATGCACCCCTTAGGCAACCCCAAATCGGTGAAGGGCAAAAACTGAAATGTCCCAACTCGCCTATATTTTTAACTTAATCATCAATATCATTTCAGCCATCACACGCTTAATAATGGACACACTTGTGTCTGCGGTTTTTAACCTATAGCTACACAGGCAGATGACCAACCTGATGGAAAGCGGTTACCATCGCCTATACACATTTATAACACCGAGGTGCTAGCAATGTGTTGCCTAAAGCAAGTCTGTGATAGTTGTGGTGCTTTCTACAAGTGTACGATTTCCGAGTGTTATAGTTTTACAGAATCTTTATTGCCATTCCTTAGATTCTTCTTTCAAGGTATCATTAACTCCGTGTCAACCTATAATAAGCCTCAATTCCTTTTCTCCTTTAAACTATTCCCTTCCCATAAACTCGGCAAAAAAGGAAATACCCTGAAGATGTCAAGAGTTAGCGCCATCTGTTTACGCGGTCGACTACAAAACGTTAAGAGGTGTCAACTCAATTTTTACAAGCTTATATTTAACTTGCAATGGATTTATGTATGTAAGTTCGGTTGGAATCTTGCAAGTAAAATTGGACCAACTTCCCGGTTTCCGATTGAACTGAAATTTTGCACATATATGTATATCGTGTGACAATGCAATAATATATGGTACCATGGAGCTGATCTGATGATGGAGTTGGGAGGTGGCCATAGGAAATCCTGTACTAAACAAAATAAACCCGTCGTGTTTGAGCTCGTTTTACTTCTCTTGGCTAGCACTCTGCTGGTACATGATATCCAGAATTTTTTCTTTTTTTTCTCTTCCAACCGACACTTACGCGCAAGTAAAACCAAAATTATTTCAAAATATCAAAACTGCGTAGTTCAGGTGCAAGGATCGTGGGGCCGGGTATGTTCTTCTTCCTGCCTTGCCCTCATATATTACACTGCGTTAAGTGAAAACTTTACCAAGTCCAAAAAACAAATAAGAAACAGCATAGCAATAAATTAAGGGTAATGATGAAAAACTGAAATTCACCTTTTTGTTCGGAGATTTTTCGGGTTATCCGACTCTTACATTAAATCTACCATTAAGCGAGTTTAAGTTCATCTTTAACTGGTTTTGTTCTGATTTTTCTACATCACTTTATAGCGATCCCTTCCGTTTCCCTTTAAATAGTTATTATTTACAATGACGTGAAAATTGTGACAGATGACGTATGTCAGAGTATATGAAACGACTTACTATACCGACTCCACATTATTGGGGAAAATGTGTAAAGAAGAAATGTATTACTGCCAACTTCTTTATTTCTTATCTTCCCTTATATTGTAGTTTATAAAGTTAAATATTTACTTTAAAAAAATCGATTCAATAATTAAAGTACCTTAATTATTTACTACAGATTGGCAGGTTTTGAACACAACTTATCACAATACCCTAGGGGTTCCATTTGTATTAACAAACAAATGACCGACACAAAGTACACATAGATTAAGGAATATCAGAAATCCCTAAACCAGAGTTTAGAAGCCCGAATTTTAGGTGTTCTTTCGGTTGTGATAAAAAAAACAACAAATATTGTTAAAATCCATTTTTTTATAAGTTTTTTAAACATGTTTTAAAAATGGCGGCGGTTTAAAAAATACGTTTTGTTTTTATACCTTTTGTTTTAGAAAACAAAATACGCCGCCATCTTGTAGATTTTTTTTCTTTAAATTCTCGTAGAGCGATAACTAAATCCTTTCTCTTGAAGGACTATTTATTGTTTTCCATTTCAGGTCAATGGAAGGATTGATATCCTGCACACTAAGGTGTGCATTTTTTCATCAGTCCTCCACTTTATGGTCTGCAGATTTTTAAATTCGATTTTTTAAAATTATTTACTAATGTTTTGTACTATTTAAATATAAAAAAAACTTTAAAAACGTATGGTAAATATAATTGTTTTTTTATCGCAACCGAAAGAGCACCTAAAATTCGGGCTTCTAAACCAGAAGCTGCGAACACTGTAATAGCATTCAGAATACTTTAGCTACCTATCTTGGAAATGGCCAGTGTAATAGATTTTGGTTCTCAAGAACCCACCCCTTCCCCTTATTGACTTATTATCGTTTTATGGTCCGATTCCTGGGCCTTTCTAAGAATGGGACCAATTAAGAACAATCTCCCAACTGCAGAAGAACTCTGACCGGATGTGTTATTTCGCAACGGACAAACTTAGGAATGGATGAGTGTTTGAAAGGCAACAAAAGACGGGATATTACGAAGACGATAGCGACAGCACTGTCAAGAATGGTGGTGGTGGAGTTACCACTGCCTACTTCCAATGAGAGTAGTGGCTTAAGGCTCTCAGACTTGCGCACCAACACAATATCGGCATGAAACAGTTCGCCTTGCCTACGCCCACCTTCCCCTATCCCATCCCTCCACTTCCATCCCCTTTATTCCATTCCATCCGTCTCATTTCTTTATCCATTTTTATTCCATCGCTCCTATATCATTCCCTCTATCCCATCCTGGCATTAGCTACCCTCCTGACGTTGCAAACGACGGTAATCACTTCCCATTGACGGCCGGTTACATGTCTAGTCGAAGGTCCAGTTGCCTTACTATCCATCGATCGATCAAATCAAAACTTGTATTTTTTTTTTTGCAGGAGATCAGCAGACAGGCAGACGGCCACTTGATGGACAGCGTTACCATCGCCTATGACATTTGCAACACCAAAGTGCTACGAATGTGCTGCTCTCTTTAGGAGCCTGGAACCTGGTCACTAATGCCAGAACAAAACAAGTTGTTATGGCGACATACTCTAGACCAGGCGGTAGCCATCCAGTCGGCAATGCCTACCACCTGGCTGTGGGTTGTTTTGTCGCCTCTTACGACAGGCCGGGCGCAGGAATTGTATTCTTTCTCCGTCCTGCACGATTATATATGGACAAGTAACGTCAAAATTCATTAGATATTAAGACAAGTGAATGAATAGTAAGATCTAGGAAACGGCCAAAACTGGGCTCTCACCAATTTCGCAATAAAAAAAAACTTCGTTTAAAAAAACCGACTTCAAAAACTAAAAAACTAAAATGTATAAAATAACTTATTTCTAAAGCTATTATTATTAATATATATTATCTAAAACATCTTAAAGTCAGTGCTTAGTAATTTTCAAAATATTATAGTAATTTTTATGATTTACTTTGCACCGACTTCAAGATGTTTTAGATAATATATATTAATAATAATAGCTTTAGAAATAAGATATTTTGTACTTTTGAGTTTTTGAAGTCGGTTTTTTTAAACGAAGTTTTTATTTTTATTTGTTACTTTTTAGTGTCTAGCTATGTATGGGTGGACTAACAAATGATGCCGCGCTTCATAAAAATATAGGTCCCAAGAAACGAGAACAAAAAAATGTTCGTAAAATGAAAACCACTAATCACGTAAATCGGATCATAAACCCCGGAGTAATCGGCGAACATACATAAAAAAAGCAACAAAAAAAGATCCCAACGAATTGAGAACCTCCTTTTTTCGAAGTCGGTTAAAAAGCAATATACTCTAAAGGTATATCTTATGAAAAAAAGGAAACACTGTGAAAATAATCAATACAAAGTGGTCGATAATCAGAACAAAAAATTAAACATGACCTTAAATTAGCTTAACAATAGTTTTAATCACCTTTTTGACCTCCTCGCCATCTTCTGTTTTATAATATGCGCTGTATTCGCCGGGCTCTTTTGATTTGTCTACGGTTTGCTGATGTGTATTCGCTTTGGCGACGGGCGGGGGCTGCGACGTCGAAGCTGCACATTTCTCGGGGTAACCCTATAAAAAATACATATTTAAATAAACTTCTTCGGCCTTACAATAATCTCGTTAAGAAACGATTAGGCATCTATTAAGTGAGAGAATCATAATCAGTCTCATCAATGTATATCTTTGTTGTAAACGTGTTGTTTACCTAAGAGGAGCGCGGTTAAACGAAATTTCAATGATTAACGTAGGTTATACCGACAATATTTTACTGAAGAGGTGTTCATGGGTAAAATTTTAACTAATCAGTTGCTGAGCAGTTTCTTTAAATTTAAGAAACAATTATAAGGCCCCTTGTGAATTTGAATCAATTGCTGTTCGTTAGTGTAGCTAAAACTCAAACAATAGACCGATTTGTATACTTTTTGTGGCGCTGAAATCGAATACTAGGATTTGATGAAATTTTTTTGTGTGTGTTTAAGTGGGTCCCAGGATCGTTTTGATGCAAAAATTAATCCGATAGTAGGCGCAGAAGTCAGGTTTAAAATTTTCATTTTAGTTTGTTACTCTATCACGTAAAAACTAGGTACTGAAAGAATTTTGATGAAACTACAGTAGTAACACCTAGGCTATAATTTACAAAAGTATTGTATGTATTGGACAACATGTCGATTCCGCGCGAACGAAGTCTCGGTCACAGCTATTATTAGGTATTATTTTACAACTTTACAATTAACCAGTATTACTCATCATAGCTTGCACACTAAACTCTTGTCAAAACAATTTACGTATATAAATTTATAATGCATATAGTACATATGTGTAATAGGAATAACTAAACAAGGATATTCATACTATAAAGAGAAACCAGACAAGACTATGGCCGATACAAGGAAAAAGATAATGAATGTCGTTTAAGGCAAAAAATGTCAATGTCAAAAAATCATTGTGGTTTCATAATTAAAATTGTTTATTGAAATAGGTCTATGTCGGAATTAAATAAACAATTATTACTATTGTTACACCCCGACAAAACTGAATGCACATCGGCAATTTATAACCTTTTCGGCTTTTGGACTTCTATTGTTTACTTTGAGTTTAAAATTTGTAATTAGAAAAGCAGCCTATTGTGTATTGTAATCCTTTATGACGGTCGTTAGCCAGGTGTGATTCTTGGAAAATTCAATCCACACGTTCGAGTATTGTATTGTATAGTCTAGTATAAAACAATACCCAAAGGGAGGGGTGAGGCAGTCAAGCGACTATAACGACACGAGCAAGACGTGTGTACATTCGATAAGCTATATAATGACGGACTTTGTGCGTGTTATTGAATCGTGCAATTTGTACTGGTTGTGTCCAGTTATATTTGTACCTGTGTTATACGTGTTTGTATAGTTCTAATAAATTATATAGTAATTCAAACGGCATTTTAATTCGAATCCCGCAATTGTCACACTATTGTGATAACAGAACATACCCGTCTCGCTGTTGGGCTCGGGCCTCCCACTATAGGGGAGGGGACAATATCCGTGACCTCACCACGCTTGTCCAAGGCGGTTTGACACGTTTGACAAATTGGGTTATCTCGATGTGCATGTTTTATCACGATGTTTAGCACGTGGTAATTGTAACAATATGCACATTAGGTCGAAAACTGCCTAAAAGGTGCATGCGTTCCAGCTAGGATTTGAACAGGCGCCCTTTGAGGTCGAGCCGCGTGCGCTAGCCATTTTGCTACCATGACTTCTTACTATTATAAGTAAGAAAAAAATAAACATAAAATAATTACGTAAAATAATAATAAAGACTATACAGGCCGCGTTCAACAGTTTTCAGGTAATTTTTTATTATAATAATTAATTTACAACTTTTATCGAAACTCGATAAACGGAGACATCTATAAAATTTTAAACATGCCGTGTCTGTACATTGATGACATTTAATAAAAACAACTGAAATATATTATATTAACGATGGCGAACACGTTGAATTTTTTTTTGTCTGTTTGTTCGGTATTCACGTAAAAAGTACTGGGCCGACTATAGAAAATGAATATTTGAAAACCACTTACTCTTCCTCGTCCCGAATCTGACACAACTAACCGCAACGAACGTATAAACTCCATACTGGTGGTCTGAAAACAAATATATTATAAATATATACATATACACACGCATATATACATATTACTACGTTAACTGGATTCTTTAATCCATTTTAAAACAACTGTTCCAACAAGTTGTTTTCAAAGTAACTGTCATTGATGTCAATGTATATTGCACAGACTATAGGTCATGTAAAAATATTTTATACTGACCTCATCCATCATGTCAACGGAGGGGAGCGACGTCATATATTCTGAAAATGAAATATGTCAAAATTTATTTTCATCATTTAAACTGACGTGTTTGAACACATCCTTTTATAGATTATTTTCTTTAAACTCGGTCACAGCGACGCTAAATGACAGAGTTCTTGTGGCTGCTCGAAAACTCAGTTTTAATAATTACAAACATTATTTTGGATTAAAAACAATTGTTACAAAAATAAAGATGTACGGTAAAACATAACCCCAAATTCCGACAAAACCTCCTTGAATGTTCAAAATAATGAGCCTTACACAATTGGGAAAAACCACAAAAGACTACATACACTTCGGCATAATTGTAGAAAGACATTATATATTTTGAATAATTGCGTAGTCATTGGAAATGTTTATAAGTTTATTTATACTAGTTTTTCCAGCGGCATAGCCGCGCGAAAGACCCTAGGTGGAACTAGCACTGTTACATATATAAAAAAATTATTGGGGATTCATATATAAAAAGCTCCAATACTTCAGTTTCTTGCTGAATTCACTACAATTCCAAAGAAACTAAGTCAATATAGTGTAGACAACTGCACAGCAAAACATAAAGTCGCAGTCAACATAATTTGAAGTACCAAATACATATTGAATGACATGTGGGCAACCTGAAAACGTATTTGTTATTGAACTACAGCGATGGTTGTCTACATCGCGATTGTAGCGCCATCTATTTTGCTTATCCGTCTATTGCAAGTAAAGAACGTGATTTATCGGGATAAAAATTATCGTATGATAAACCCCTATATATGAGCTAGCTCTGTGTCAAGTTTCATTTAAATCTGTTCAGTAGTTTTCACGTGATGTTCTAACAGACAGACAGGCAGATAAAAATTCTAAGAATTGCATTTATGGAATCTTTTGTTCCGTATTAGCCCCCCCAATTTTTTTCACATTTTCAAACACAATGTATAAACTCAAACCATTTACATATTTCTTATAGTGTAGATAGATAGATAGATGGCTGTAAAAATCATCACATAGATCACCTTTTAACAAATCATTATTCTCCAGCACTATTTGCTTATCATCGTTATTGGCCGCATTAAGAAGGTTCTCCAATTCTGTCGACTCCAGTTGCAAGTTTGGTATTTGATCAGCTTGCGGCACAACACTGTACAATGTCGGACCCCACATTGGACTCGATTGAGGGGATATTTTTACGACATTGTCCGTATCCATCAATGCGCTGCCCAGTTCGCACTGGTTCGGTGACATGGAACCGTTCACTGTGAACTGAACATTTAACATTTCATAAATATACCATTTTTCTACCCAATCCCTCCTTCCCGTCCGCCAACAATTGACACTCTGCAATTTATTGAAGCTATTTAGAAACTTAATTCATTCAGTTATTTAACACACAAAAAGAAAACTTCTGAAAGAAATATAATAAGTCGAGACATGGCTAAAAAAGTGTTGTTTCTATTACAAAATCGAAACAATCAGCCATAAAATCTATGCGGAAGATGAAAATTTTTAAAATAAGGTCAATGTACAATAAGTTAACGATCACTTTTTTTAAGTGAAACTTCTATTTAGACGGTCTTAGGATTTTTCTGTCACGAAAAAGCGTCACGGCCGCGTGGAGTTAATTGTTGTCACAATAGCCACATGCTGGAGGTGAAGTAAAATAATTAATGAAACAGAGAAAATAAATAAGTGATATGCGAAACCCGTCAATCAGCCTTGGGACTGGCGTAGGGGATGTACCATCCGTTTCCCGAAAAATGGGGTAGCTTGAGCCTGGAAATGGGATGCTTGTTGTCAACTCTAGCATACTCTAGGCTAGAGGTGGTGGCTATCCAGACGGGCAAATGCCCCACGATCGGGCTCTAGGTTGTTTAATTACGTCTTCCGACGGGGCGCTCGAGCGCAGGAATCAATATTCTTTCTGAATACCTACATAGATAGAAATAAATTTTAGATAGTATTATAGGAGAGAGAAAATAAAAGATGCATAAAATTGACCTACATACCTGTTGCAATGGCATTTGCAGTTGATTCGGTGTATTAACCACCTAAGGGGGAAAAAAATACAATTAATAAAAATAAAAATTAATAGATAAAATTTAATACACAGAAATGTTAATCTTACATTTTGAGTGAATACTGTGGCTGGGAGATCACTGAGACTCCTAATGGATCCGCCTGTAAAAAATTAACAATACATCTTTCTAAACCTGGCTGCTCTGCACAATTTGTGTACTTAGCTAGTCTCAAGAATTTATAACAAATATATAGATCGGCTGTGAAATTTCAAAACCTAGCAACTGATATTGTTCTTCGTGCATTTATCATCTCGCTAATCATTACTGCTGTATTGGACTTATCAAAACATATAAAGACTAACAAAATATGGGGATCACTCGCAATAAGTTTAATAAGTAGTATTGAAATGGCATATCATTAAAGTTTATGACATTTCTTATGCTGTGGTGTAAATTTTTTAGAATGCAATTGCTAGGTTTTCAAATTGCTGAAATGCTATTGCTAAGGCCAACATAAACTTTGGCGCAGTCTGTATAGTGTTTTATTCACTTACCTGAAGAACTATCCACGGAAGAGTATGAAGATGTATTTTTTCGTTTTTTACTACTTTTGTATATGTAGTCGGCTTTATATGTAAACTCTTTTGGTTCGGAGCAGCGTCCGTCAGACGGTCTGACCAATTCTATGTATACTTTAACGTCCTCTGTGATGTCTTCACTTTTGTATGCCGGGGTCCTGTGTAACAGATATTCATGAAGTTTTTTTAACGACTTAACATTACTTAAGGAAATATCAAAGTTTTCATTAGTAAAAATATTATACAAACCGTTTTTTTTTGTAATAAATAATAAAAATAATTTTATGTTATCTAGACTTCCCATCCAACTGCATATACATATATAAATTTTTCAAGTGAGCCTTCAGGGCCAAACCTTAAGCTATGCTAGATAGCGAAAAAACTCAAAGCAGGCTCGAGGTCGATTTAGGCTAGAACTAAAATGGTATCATTAGATTTTAGAAAAATCTGTTACACTTGCCAGCAATCAAATAGTTTTGACAAAAGAAAAACACCTGTATTATTAAAACCCAAATCACAGTGCAACTTGTAGGGATCAATTTCTGTGAAGGAATTTCAAACGGCAAACCAAGAGGTTGTTTTTGAACAAAATGTTCTGTTTTACATACCCCTGGATATTGAATATTGTATATCCCCAAATTAAGCAAATTATGCTTGTGTTACTGGTAATATACAATGCACTATTCTGGGGACGATCCCAGACACCCAGACCATAGTAAATTCGTTTCCGAAATTTACCATACCAGGAATCTACCCCGGGGTCTCTGCGTTGTAGTAAATAGGCCGTCAAAGGCTTAGCCCGCTAAAACACAGAGGCCGTCAAATTAAACCTCACCTCGTTTATTCATTATGGAAAAGATGACGGTTCTATTTTTAATAGGCATCTACAAATTAGCATTTGAAACTCACGTTATTGATTGCGTTCAAATTAGGTGCGGTGCAATGACCGGCGCAATTAGATGTTTAATTAATGTATGGAAATTAGAACATTATGTCCAAAAACAACCCTTTCTCCTGATTTGCCGTTCGACATTCCTTCATAGAAATTAGTCCTTATAAGCTACACTGATTTGGTAGAATAATACAGGTTTGTTTATTTTTCACAATCAGCTAATTCATATCCTGACTAGGGTAATTAATTTTTCAAAAAACTGACGATATCATTTTAGGTTCTGACAAAATCAGCCTCTAGACTTCATCAAGTCTTTTTCGCTATATAGCTATATACCATAGTTTAGGATTTGGCTATGAAGGCCCACTTGAAAAATTCACTTGTATATATGGAGACTTGGGCACTGTGCTTCAAGTTACACGTACCATACCATCTATAACTCCATGCCAGTATACAAATATGAAATAAGCAATAAAATGAATAATTATGATATTCGTAACAAACGCAGGATGTGCATATAATGAAACACAAAACATTTACATTAGTTAAAATTCCAACTAATAAATTTCTTCGACAATTCCTCATATTGCTGGTGATTACTTATTAACTAGAAAAAAATATTACCCGAAAACAATGGCGTATTGATGATGAACATCGCTCTGTATAAATTTTCCTTGGGCTGACCAAACCCTTTTACCGTTTTCATCTAACTCATAAAACCATACTTGAATATTCTCTGGAACAAATATAATATACACATGAACCAATATAATAATGAAATAAACAGACAGGCAAAAAAGAACTATTCCTTGAAATTACAGAACGATTGTAGTGAGAGCGTGACTGCGTGTGCGTGTGTGTGTGTGAGCATGTGTGTGCGTGTCTTATTTTTATTTATTGAAGTCATACTTCGAAAAATGATGATAGTAATTTTTACGATGCGCGCGCACGCCGGCACAAGCTACACCATGAAGTTAGCTATAGTCAACCGACACCTTGAAGTTAGCTATAGTCAAAATTTTAGTTTTTCTATTGTTAGTGTCGTTTTTCTACAAACGTACAATAAGGCAAAATATTTTCGAATATTTTTATCTGGATACGCCAAAGAAGTACAACTTCTAACGCGTGTACATAAGTACACACACACACACACACGTTTTTTTAACAAGACAACAAAATGATTACTATTTGTTGAGTTATAAATAGAATAAAAAAACTCTATGGTTTAGATTATGTGCTATGCTGCATGCGCATGTGTGTGTTTGTGTGTGTATGGGTGTGTGTGTTTGTGTGTGTATGAGTGTGCTGCTGTAAGATTTGTTGTATAACTTATTTTAAACTTACTTTTGTTAACTTTTTCAACCAGTATGAAAACGTCGTCTCCTCCTTTAGGACGGCCGGCGCAACGGCTTATTCGGCATATTCTTAAGTCATTAGTGGAAGCGCTTTCTAACAACGAGATTGTACATAACCATACATTAATATGACAGCAAGACTTATGTATATCTTTATAATAAAATATAGTAATAATTGTAAAGTACGAAGTAGTTTATTTTTAAAGTAGCTCCAATCAAGCATTGAATAATTGGACGGACAGACCCTCACTATGATGGTTTTCCAGTAATATGCTTTCATATTTCTTGATATAAGTTTAGTTGAAAGACTAAACAAACAACTCTAGTGAAAGTAACATACTATGAAAATAAAAAAATCTAGCCAAGTAGTGTAAGTAATATCAGGGCACAGTGAAGGATTCCGTAATATCATGGGAACTCTTCTTTCATGGTAATGTTAAAATATATGTCCATTATTTTTGTTATATGGCTCGAGAGAGAGAGAGAGATATATAACCTAACAAACTACTAATCGGATAGTGTTCAAACCAATCTCGGCGATTTTTTTTAAAGTCCTTCTATCTTAAATTTTACAGACCTTTCCAAGTCACATTTCGCCAGATATGCAAATGAGCACAAGATTGATGAAAGGGGCACATACTTCGTATGCCTTTGGAAGCGAATGTCTCACCCACTATTAACTTAAATAAAAAAAGTCATTAAGATAGATTAAATACCCTGCTCGCCATGTGCACATATTTTTTTTGCTCTCATTAACATATAAGGTGCCCATCCAAATTTTAATTATCAAAATAGAGCCCAAATATGTCTATGAAATAGGTTCATAGAAGAACTAACAATGGGTATGTGACACATTACAAAACAAATTATATAACAATGTACATAAAAGAGACTGTGGCTTTTATATTTTGCTACCGACTCACTTTCGAAATCAATGAATATCTTTTATTACTGTATAAACAATAATCAATAAGCTATTTATTAAATCATTACATTTGTGACGTCACGTCAGACATTTTATGTAGAGATAAAATTGCGTTAGGCCCTCTATACAAGTGGCATTAGCGCTAAAAGAATAGAATAGAAAATGTATGAGAATGACAATACTTAGCGTAACGACATTTCATTGCTATACATTTATTTTCTATTCCATTCGTTTACTGTGATGGTTAGCGACAATTGTAATTCAGCAAAAATTTTAATATGTAGATATTTACGGCACTGTCGACAGTCGTCCTTCAGCAACACCCCAAGTCGAGTTCGTACTGAATTAACCTGTAAGACGGAACCACCACAAATTTGTTGCCGAAACTGTCACATACAGCTTATTGGGAAGTCCCACTTTGTGGTCAAGTACAGATAATTTAAATGAATGTTGAAATGATGCTTTCTCCCTCTAACTACATAGAATTTGTATTAGAATAAAAGAGACGATATAATTCTCTTGATTTTGGCGCGGCAACTTGATGGCAGCTGGTAGGTTGTGGGAAAAATAATATTAGGCCCTTATAGAAGGTTAAATACTGTTACGAATTTCATATTTACTTAATTTTATCTCCATCTGCCCGACAAGCCATAATTGGAGTCAGAAAAAGAATCATACCTAACATCAGTCATAATTCACTTAGTTCACATTTAGCGATAAATGCCACTCGTCCACAGGGCTGAACGATTAGTCTGTCAAACACCCCATTCTATAAGCGTTCCGTTTCAGCCAAAATGACCACAGAACCCTAAAAAGCAAACAACGAATACTCACTCATGTTGTGAATGGGCTCCGAAAATACCGGTGCACATATCTCCTTCCCAGACTGAATATCATGTGCGCTAAACTTCAAGCGAACTATATTGAGATCTATGTTCTTCGCTAAACTTTCGCAGTGCGCTTTTATCTAGAATTATAAATGAAAATAACTTACCACATGATTGACAGTAGAACATAGCCCTTGTTGTTCTTAAGCTAAGATGCACGATTACAAAGGAACAATTTAGACTTTAAATAAGCTGGTGTTGTGCGATAGAGTACGTTTTGGCCACTGTGTTTGTTCCGTGTAATATACAATAGGCATATTTACTATAGCTAACAGCTATATGTTATCACAAATAATGACGCTAAACGTAATGCCCTCTAAAGATAATCTACAGAAGGGTGTGCTGTGAAATGATTTTATATGATAAAATGTTTACTTTGCAAACGTCCGGCTGTAAAGAATTAAAACCAGAAAACGGGTTCCAAAAAAATTTACAGCTGAGAAAAAATACTGAGTCGAAATGGGTGAAGGTACAAGTGTTTAACAAGTTAATAACAAAACTTTAGTTCTTTTAGTAAAGACACGGCTAATTCACAAGTGGGTCATAAAATATCCACTCCAATTTAAAGTACTTAAGATTTTTTTTTAATTGGTACCACACTGAACTTAGTCTGTCACATAGTGCAACGAATTATTAAATAAACTTTTTAACAAAACCATGTGTATCATCCTAATATTTTGTTTAGACTGAAACAAATGAAATAATATGAGTCATATTTATGTAGTTAATTAATACATATAACTATCCGGTCGAAATTCGTATAGTAGATTATAATTATTATCGTTTGACAATTGTAAGTATTATTACAGTATTTTTTAGAACAGTAGCGATTAGTAAGCTTTTATGATAACTCTTCTTTTTTTTCAATTTCTATCTATCTTCTATACTATATTTTTGTAAATTGTTCGAGTTTGTACATTGCGTTTAAAAATGTGAAAAAAATCACTTAGAATAATTCGGACCAGGAGATTCCGAAAATACAATTATTAAATTTTTGTCTATCGGCCTGTTACGGCATCACGTAAAAACTACTGAACAGATTTAAATGAAATTCGAAACGGAGTAATAAAAATAAAGTGTAGTACGATTTGCGCGCGATTTCTTCGGCATTTGACAAATAACGTACATACAGTTATTTAAGGGTTGGTATCCTCAGCAGGGCAACTGATTTTTTAGTATGAAATACGCCTTACTTATAAATTTTTGTTAAATTTTAAGTAACTGTTCAGCAACTGATTAGTAAAAATCTTACCTATCAACTCTTTAGTCGAATATTTTGGGTATAACCTACGCTAATCATTCAAATTTCATTTATTTGTGCTCCTCTTAGGTAAACAACAGGTAATACACGTTTATAAGTGAAAAAAAAGATATTATTGATTAGGGACTGATTCTGATTATCTTACTTAAGAGATGCCCAATCATTTTTAACGAGATTATTATAAGTAAGGCCGTAAATGAATAATGAATTTCGAAGAATCCCCCAAAATGCGGGATAAGCCATGTTACTAAAGGAATGCATATTTTATATTTATATTGTTCTACTAAAGATGTCTAATAAATGGAAACTGTCATATTAAGCAAGTTCTAATATCGCGTAGTTGCGAAGTTAAGAAATCCCGGGAAATATAAAACGTTTCGAAATATATTATTTTAGTATCAATTGGATCCGAATAGGCTATTTTTTATGTATACTACACACTTTGAAACACCCCAAGGAAAATTCTCGGGGAATGTAAGCTATCGTTTTAGTGAAAACTATGTTGGAATAAACACATTTTTGGGCACCCGAAACTACAAAACTCTCCCCGGAAAATACCTGCGGGATTCCCAGGAAAAGAATCGCAGATTTTAAGTCTAAGAATTTGCTGTGGATCAACGAAAACCGCATTGAAATCGGCTCTGTAGTTTCACATGAATCTCGAACAAGCAAAGAAGAAACCAAAAAAAATTGAATCGCGTTCTCCATGTTTCATATATATAGTGTATTGCAGTTGTTTTTTTTAATTAGCTTCAATGTACAGACGCGGCATTTTTAGAATTTTATAATATTATAGATTTCCAACCCTTAATCGGAAGTGAATTTATACCAAACGGAATATTGCTAGGTTCATTCATATCATTCACAGCCAGTGTAGAACGAACCATTATATATGTATACAAACGTCCAACCAAAGATGGGTGGTCAAAATTAGCATAATATAACACTATACTATAGCTGTCTTCTTATACGTTCTTAGAACGCATAAGTAACTATACCTTAATTATTTTGTTTGGGCTCGCACATCCGCATATTTAGAGCCACAAAAACAGTATTAAATTTCGTGCTTATAACACGAGCAACGCTTGTAAACAAAGAAATATGTTCTATGAACCAATCAGTGGATTATAGAAATCTAATTTAACGACATTATTAATGAACCTTGTAAATAATTTACTTATTGACTTGAAATGAACAAATAAACAACAAGATTATTGTTATTAACTTACTCATTTCAAGTTAAATTTCCATAGGAAAAACGACAATTAATTAATTAATTGTTATGTTTAGTTAAGTAAAAACTAGGGAATTATTTTTATGGACAACTAAAACAATGGAACTGCTAAAACACTTTAAATCTATACTAATATATAAGCTGAAAACTTTGTTTATTTGTTTGAATGCACTAATTTCAGGAACTACTGGTCTGATTTGAAAAATTCTTTCAGTGCTAGCCTATTTATCGAGAAAGGCTATATATCATCACTCTAAAACCCATATGAGTGGAGCACCAATGAAAAATGTTTCGAAATCGGGGGGTATTTTTAACTTACTTTTTTTTACTATTCCACGCGGATGAAGTCGCGAGCAGAAGCTAGTATTGTATAATGTATTATATTATTATTTATATGATTATATCTAGTTCATTGTACTGTAAGTGTAAATCTTGTTGATGAAGATAATGATTAAATCATTTCAGACCATAAAAAAAAAAAATAATCTTTAACATACATACATACATACATACATACATAACTTCACGCCAGGTCCCTTGCGGGGTAGGCACGAACAACAGAGCGCCACACAGGCCCATTCTTACACACCTCACTTGCTTCTTTGACATTCATAGCTCTTGTCATGCACGCTCGTCTGTTCTTAAGGCTCCTAACATCACCTTCTAAATAATGAATAATAAACTAACTAACTAACTAAACCCATTTCTAAATAATGATTTAAGTACAATCTATCTATATCTATAATGTTATTAAATTCTAAACATGCCGTGTATATACATTGAAGCAATTTAAAAAACAACTGGAATAGTCTATATAAACGATCGAGAACACAATGCAATTTTTTTTAGATTTCGTCTATTTGATCGGGATTCATGTAAAAACCGGGACGATTTCACGGTTTTCGCTATTCGACAGCAATTTCTTAGACTTAAAATCTGCGCTATATTTAATCCTGAGATTCCTGCGGGAATTTTCTGGTAATGATTTAAAATGGCCAGATTAAAAAAATCGAAATCCATAGTGATTTTTTTTCTTTGGTAGCAAATTTTATGTATTATATTGTGTGACATTTTATACCCGGGAATCTCGCGGGAATTTTTCCAGGAGCGGTTTGAAGTGGTTTCGGGTGTACAAAAATAAACTTATACCGACTAGTTTTCACTTAAATCATAGCTTACAAAGTTACATTCTTTTTTAAACACTGCGATACTTTGTGTTTCGCGAATTTCAAGTCAAAGGTGGACGATGTCACGGGCATATACATATAATTATATGGATCGGCCCTTGTGATCATTTGAAAACATTGTGTATAGGCACCTAAGTATTCCTCAATCAATATATTTGCTGTCGAAAAAGAAATTAGGATTTAGAATAATATTTATTTAATATAAATTAGAAATAAAATACTAACTTCACGTGCATTCAAATGTGAATTTCCATGTTGTTCATTATATTGCCTTATCAAAAGACCTGGCACATCCTTTTTTGCAGTGTGAATTATACCCATACCAGCAAATCTAAAATATAAATAATAATCAATATTGTAAATGCTATATTTTTTTCTAAATAAAAATGTAACGTTTTTTAAGTTTTATGCATATCCAGTTGACAAAAATGAGATATATGATTCGCTCTTTTACATATTTAATAGAAAGAGTCAAGTAAGAAAATATTTTCCAAAAACTTTTCATTCTTCAAACTAAAATTCGCAAGGTATTGTTAATCTTTCACTTTATATGAGTTATATAGATAATACATATATATAATAAGTTACTCAAATAAAAATAGGTTTTTATGTAAGTAACTTATCATATATATCTCATTCTAATTTGTTATAAATTACACTATGCAGTTATTATAATGGACAAGCTAGACTTCCAAAAGTGAGCCAAATTTCATATCTCTTGTCATATTAACTGCTGAGATATTCAACTCTTACAGAAACCACACATGAAGTGGTCTTTTGTGTCTGTTGATTTCTCAATAAAAAAAAACCCTTGATCACAACGGTTAGTATCAACTCTAATAAAAACACCACTATCAGCTTACATGCAATTAAATCATAAATACAAAATCAACCCATAAAAATTATCCTTAAAATTTTAATTGATTTAGGATGGAGTTTTCAATCACCAGGTAAAAGTTATCATAGAATAAATTATAATATGGAAAAATAAAAAAATTTACTCACACCAATAAATAAAACCAATTTCACTTTTCACTTCTTTTCACTGAGGTTATAATTTATTCAAGTGATAATGTTTTCTGATGAATGAAAAATCTGCCCCTGATAAAATTTAAAAATAACACTCACGCAACTCTGTAACAACCTTGCTCTGGTACCATATAACTCAAATCTCTATCTCTTTCCTCCTCAAGAAGCCTGTGAGGGTGCTGATCAGGATTTCTGTGTTGTGCCAGCTGACACCTTATTAATGCTTGGCCAGAGTAATTCATGAGCTGTATAAATAAGTAAAATTTTATACATAATGTTCCTTGGGCTCCTATCATACAACAATACTTTACTTGCAAAAGGATACTTTAAGCAATAATCCTACAAAAAGTATTTTATTCACAAATAGAATGACTTAAAGATTGAAAAAAAAATTACTCTTTTCAAAAAATAATTTTTTCAAATCTTTTTTCAAATTTGAAAAATCTTTATTACTTTTTGATATTTGCAAAATAACTTTTTTTTATTTTATTTTACTTTTGAGATTATTTTTTCAAATATCTTGCCAAATCGAATGACACCTCATTTATAATTTTCAGAGACTGCTGAAAAAAGTTGGTCCAAAAGGCACTTGTTGACTAGTCTATTAGCAACTGAGATAAACAAATTAGACTTTTTATTCTAAAATAAAAGAACTGTTTGAGAGATTTAGATTCACCCTGACATGTGGGATGTGATGTTAAAAAATATTTAATTTTGTATTTACTTAACTTTTTGCAACTAGTACAGATAATAAAACACAGTTTTATTAAATATTTAATATATAAGATTTTTCCAAACTTCCAAACAGGCCATCTTCAAGTAAATGTCAAATCAAATTTGCCAGATTCCATTAATGCCAGTCATTGAGTAACAACACCAATTAAGTAGTGTAATGCCATCACTTTGGGCATATTTATATCGCTGATGCCTTGTCAGATAAATAAAACAGGATATAAGGCCATGTGGTTATTATATACAATTTTAATTTTTACCAACCTCTACTGTAGGGTGTGTTTTAGGTTTACTAGATGTTGACATTGATGATTTTCCCAATAAGCAACCATGTGTTCCACCATTTCACTGACATATCTGAACCGGAAGTGGTTTTGTGGTTGCTCTGTAATCCGTAGATATGGCCCATTGCCTAAAAATTAAATGCACACTGTAAAAAAAAACTATGACATACCAAATGGTGTCAATCTTAAAAGTATTGTATCCTACCATAGAAACTACATCATAGGTTTTAAAGTCAAAACATTTTTTAATAACAATTAATATGAACATCACAAAGTTTTTGAATTTTGATATATATAATTTGAATTAGACACTTTTTTATAGCTCCCTAGTTAAATGACAAAATGATGGATGTCTGTCACCTGTATTTATTTTTATATGGTAAAATTGTATATAACAATTGACTGCACTATTAAATAAAACCAATCTCTTCCAAATATACATACAAGAAATGGCATGCACAAAAATAAGTGTGGTGAAGTACTGTCTATGGTGTGGAGTGAAACCTAAAAATAATTTCTCCTTTTTGGTGTTCTAATTAATTATTATTGAAGCAAAAACTGTTTTAAGGTAAATATTTACTCTTTGTTATTTTACAATATATATTCTAGTCACGTTTGGCACATTTATTATTATTATTATGAATATGTATGCTGATTTTTTTGCAAATCAAAAAAGAAAACTTAAGTCTCACCTGAATGGTTTCTTTTTCTATTTTTTATGCAAACATTTTTATTAGCCATTTCACCCATGAAATTTGCTCATAAATTATGAGCCAAACTCATTTGATACCCTTGTTTGTTTCTTATCTAACTTAAATTGATAACATACTAATGAGTATATAGTTTTAAAACAATATTCTCTCTGGTTTAAATAGTGAAATTATGAATCATACATACATACATAACTTCACACCAGGTCCCTTGCAGGGTAGACATGAACAACAGAGCGCCATACAGGTTTATTAATCATATGTATAAAATAAATAGTAAATGGTTGTCATTCGGTTCTGGCACTTGCCGACCACTGCCTCAGCAAGCTTGTTTCACTTATGCCCTTTAGTCTGAACCTTACCTATCCTAAACCACTGTTTAGTCACTGGTCACAACCTTTCACCACCCATCACAATAATGTTAGCGACAATATAGGCGAGGTTAAGTTTACCAAAAATAAATATTTCAAGAACTCCGACTCCTAAAAATTCATGCACCGGATAGCTGATTAGCAGCCAAAATAACTGCAATTTACATTATAACTATTGTCCATTATATGAATTCTTATTAGGTATTGTATAAGTAATACTTAGGTTGGTTAGAATGTTTGGTTATTTGTTACTTTATTGATTTAGGTAAAGCAGAAACCCTGCAGTTAATAATAGATACAGTTGCAAATAACTATTTTGATACGCATATTAAATAAGGCCACAATACCTATATATAAATAATTTACCATTGTGAAATTTGTTATCAATAAAACTTAAGTCCGTAAGATCTCTTGCTAATTGAGGCACTTGCTGCAATGGTGAGTTTCTTGGATCCCAATATGATTGTGGTGAGCCCGTATTGGAAGTATCGCTCATATCATGGTCACTTGTACTTGCAGACATTGTTTCTTATTTTTGTAACTTCAGGACGATAAAAGTTAGTCACACAAGTCAAACATGTTTCACTCGCAGATTAAGGGCTTATCGCATTTTGTAATTATTTAGGAAGCACTGAAACTCAAATAATTTATCTTAATTGTGATTAAAAAAAATACAGAATATTAGTAAAACACACAATCGCCGATGTTTTTCCTGTTTGCAATGTTTGCATAAATGACAGCAAAATATCTTTCTGCGATGACAATTTGACAGCCAAAAATCAGTGTTGCTAGAACATATCTTCTTATATCCGGGATACGGTAAACTGTGCATAGTGCTTTTTGTGTAAATGAGGCCGCATATACATAGATTATATCTATATTATGCCACAGAGTAAATTAAATGGAATTTTATTTATTTGAAACAGTAAGAGAATATCCAAAATAGTGAAATTTAGTTATTACCATGGTTCACTCGATATTTTGAAACATATTCACAAAAAAATATTTGACTGTCGTACAGACATTTGACCAATTAAAATCGATGAATTAACAAGCTATTTATTAATAACTGATTCTCTATATATAGTGTATCATCTATGGAACTGATGGTGAGAATGGTTTGCAAATCCGTTGTGTGCGAGAGGAGCAGATAGATGCTGAACGCGACTTTCTTTTATACTATGAATAACTAATTGCACCGCGTTTCTATAGCGGCTCTAGCTGTAAGAATTTGGACTTAATAAATCATCTGCATGTATGTATAGTGTGATCTACATGTACTAAAAAATTCACTTGGGCATTTGTCTGCCTATCACCAGTCCCCATACTTTTAATCATTCGTACTTCATCAAAAAATATTGAAAAATAAATTGAGGGTACTGGTGTCCTTGACACGATTACTTAAAAAGCAAAAAACAGGGGGATTTCCCGATTATATTACATTTTCAGCTAAGGTGAATATTCACAACTCCTAAAGTCTTACCTATATTTGACGAATACAACTTCGAATCGTATATGAGCCATTGAAACGGACTGAAACCATTACAAGTATTGTTATCGTCGAACCTAGTTAATTTTTAGTCCAATTTACAGTAACACCTATTGGGAAACGTTTAAACCGCTCATTGTCACACTTATGTATATTTCATAACCACTGCTGTATTATACAGAAGGTCGACCCTTTGTCCATCAGCTGTTCAGCATTTTGGGTGTTATCACGTCAAAAAATAATAATAAGTAAATAAAAAAATATGAAACTGTGAACAAAACTAAATTATACGGCTAAGTTTTAAAGATAACAGAAAGTAATTGAAACTAATGATAGTTTAAATTAAGTCATAAATGTATAGTTTTTCATAAAAATATTAATAGAGTATTTTTATAAGTGTTAATTACTTACTTAACTTCCATGATCACGTCTACTTAAAAGTGGCCGGAACACCAAAATAAAAATCATATAAAATTAAAAGCAAAACCATTAAAACATCGTTTTAATAATAGACGGGTTTATAAAACGAAACTTGGCTAAAAACCTTAGTTTTGAAGGTGAGCAGAAATTTCTATTGTGTGTTACTTTAAAGTAGTAAATGTGGTATGCATGAATCGTTCGACTTCAGTATGCATGTGAAACCACTAATTTTCGGGAAATTTTGTCGACTGACACGATTGTGATAAACATTTTTATTTTTTATACCATTGACCGCATGACGTCAGCCCGGGGAAGAACCAGCGATATACTCATGAGTAGTGACTCATAAAAATCCCCGTTTTTAATGTTTATACCTATTTATTTACATCGTATTTTACGGAACAAAATCACTGATTTGTGTGTTTGTGTAGTTTTTTATTGTTACGCTTTTTTTATCGCTCCAAATTAAATTCGATACGAAACACAACGTTATTTAGGTACCCATTTATCCATCCATATGAAATGTCTATCCATTCCTGTAAGGACGTTTATTATGATCTTCTCCTTCAGTTGTATTTCTCGTTTACCTAATGATCTAGTTAACAATTGAAATGTTAAGGTTTAATTATACTAGCAGACTCGGCAGACGTTGTCCAGTCCTGAAAAAATAAAAATTTGAACCCAATTCCAGCGGCAAGTGTTTGGATTTGACTTCTTTGATGATTGACGCCACACACGCTACGAAAAATCGTTACAGTTTGACTGTATAGTTCAAACTGCAACGATAAATCTACATGTGTGTATGAGAAAAACTGTAGTTTGTCCGATTTTATAAAACTGTACAGTTGAACGGAGCAGTATGAAATTTTGGATAGATATATCTGAATCAGAAGAAAACGGCGATCAGCAACGTTAGCATGTCTTATATTTGTGTCTATTTTTCATTTATTTTTTTTCGTAAAATCGTAACGTGTGTGCTAGTCGTTCTTCAGTTTTTGAGTGGATCGCGGTCCAAATGGTTGTGTTTTCATTATTGGCGATACCATGGACAGCAGATGTAAATAAGTATCAGTATCCATTCGTAAAAAATATGTCAATCTTTAGGCAATACCTTTAGTTCCTTCAATAAATTAACATGGGAATGAGCTTCTCTTTTCATTAGCCATTCTTTACACCAAATACTTGTTTTCTTTTTCTTGATTTTTTTCTTCCTTTTGCTTTTTATGGCGAATAATAAACCAACAACTGCAAACGCGTCGTCAGTCGAAGCCATAGCTTAACGAATGAATAATCGTACTGCTTTCTAGTAACGTGTGTGGGCACTACGAAAACTGCAGTTTAACTGTTCCGTCCGATCGTAACGATTTTTCGTAACGTGTGTAGCAGCCATAATTTAAAATTTAGTAATTTATCTTAATAGGTTCGATTTTGGACAATGCGGAGATGGTACAATGTACCAGATTGAATCCATATTCAAACACGTAGGCTTAATCCTACCAGGGTATTGTAGGAGCGATAGGTGCCTTGGAGATAATATCCGAAATTGGATTTACGTTTTGGGGTGATACAAAAATAATTAATAGAAAGGTATAGATAACATGGTCTGATTTTGGTGGGCATTTTTTAATTTCTATCAACTTTTAAAATGTAAAAACAAAAACATAACTCTAAGACTCTACCATAGTTGACATGGTATCCCGAAGTTTTTTGTAGGTATTGATATTTTCTTTAAAATTGCAGATCATTTTTTTGTTCTATCATCAATAGATTAATAGTTTCAACAGCGCATGCAATGAAATCCTGGCGAAGTTCTATACACCTTGGGTTACGGAAGATTTAGTAGGGATTCCTAATTGTTTCTAGTAATAATTATAGCTATTTACTAACGGACATTATGATCTAAGCATTGAGGTATAACATGGCTCAGGGATAAGTAATGTAGCATTATAATGGTGAAAAAAAATTGAATCGGTTTAGTAGTATATGAGATTATTGGTTACAAACATGTAAGAATAGCACTATAACGCCCTAAGCCTTTCAAATAAAAAATACGAGGTAAGTATGAATCTCGCTAAGTACTAGCCAATAAAAGTGCTTAGAAAAATTGTCTATTTGTAATTGTAAGTGTTTGAAGCCATAGCCTTACTAATGAAGCATAGTTACAATCCGGCACTAATTACACTAAGTACCTATACACATCTACTTTTTGTTAGATCTGAAATAGTTTTTTGTAAAAAAAAAACCCTGGCTAACTTTTATAAACCACTGACTAGTAAAGCAGGAATTAATTACAAAAGAAACACAAATTGTATATAAGTTTATTTCATTCATATTGCTAAATATTACTGATTACATTAGAAATAAAACATTACTTAAATAACATACTGTTTGAATTTTAGTTTCAAGATTGATAAATTTTAACTGATTAAGGTATTTTAATGTATCTTCATAATATGAAATTATCCGTTTATCAATGATAGTCAACCTGCTCCTCACCATCCACATAAGGAAATTGTTGCTTTGTGGCTTGATAAAGCAGTGGTTCTAAAAATACTTTAATTGAATTTTCATAACTTTCTATCACAATTTACTTTCATATGTATTTAATAAAAAGCTGTTATTTTGACATAAACCATAAAACAAGCTACATTGCAGCGAAATATGAATAAAGAATACGAAATAGATGGGTTTTCATTTAAAAACTGATATTACATTGCTTCCTACAGATGTTCAAGCCGTTTAAGTACGTGTGGCCTGGAGGAGACAAAGTTTGGCGCAGATTACAAAAAAACGTAAAACAAGCTACATTGCAGCGAAATATAACCTACTTTAGAAATTCCTTGTGAAAAATTAACAGATATGCATACAAGTGTCTGGTGCCCTCATCTAGAAGACAGTCCACTAAAATCAGAAGTGGGTGGTAAGTATAAAGGTTGACTATCTCTGAATAAGAATAATCACCAGCAATTATCTGATGATGGTGAACTGATTTATAAGTTGGTTATCTTTATTGTAAAAATGATGCTTGTAGGTGTCAAAGTTCACCACTTGAAAACTAAATCTATTGAGACATTTATAAGATTACCACGGAAATAGTACTATTTCAATTCCTAGTAGCCTACGTGCTATTGCAAACTATAATTATCTTAGTGTCAAATTTCATGCAAATCTGTTCAGCCATTCTGGCGTAACTGAGGAAAAAATATTGATCCATACTTTGCATTTATAATATTAAGTATAGATTTTCATAAAGAATTATATTTGAATAAAAGGAATGTATGTTATTTTATACATTAAAATAGAAATTAATCTTAAAAATTACATTTAGGAAAAACAATTGGACATATCCAATTTATTCGATTGTAGGCAATTATTTGTCACTAAACGTTTTATGCACTTATCATAAAAAAACAAGTTATCAAAATAATAAGTTGCAGAGATAAGAACTGTAGCTCTCGTCAACATAACACAATATTGATTTATATAGGTACTTAAAAAACCTACGTACTTTATTAAAATACAATTTTCGACACAATTGCTTAAAAATGCATTTATGAAGCCTGTAGTACACAGTTCGAAAATTGTTATATATTGTTTGAAAGTTAAACAATTACACATCATACAACGGAATTTGCGGTAAAATAGAAACTTTCACCAAGTAACCGTTTTGTAAAACCCCGTGCGTATCTTTTTTTTAATTTCCATAAAAATTACTTAAGAACTCCAGCAACGAGTTTCACATTGCAAGAATAAATAAGCTGAATGATCGAACCTTCTTGGAAGGGCTTTTGATCAATACATTTGTCTCACTTAAAATCTAATAAAACAAAATGTTTTTACGTTTATGTGTGACTATAGTAAGCCCTCGACTTGGTCTCAGACTTCATTTGTGTACTTGTTAGTAAATATCAACTTACCGCACTAGTATCAAAAATAACTATGAAGTATAACAGCCCCTTTAGACAAGTGGCTTTGACGCTAAACAAATAGAATGAAAATGTATGGGAGTGACATAATACTCACGAGTTAACGACATGCCATTCCCATACATTTTTTAATTCATTTGTTTAGCGCTAGTTCGTGATATAACATTGATATAATATTGTTAAATAAACACAGTAAATCTGGAGTAGCTTAGTTGGTACACTCTCGAGTCTCAGTCACAAAGAGACGTGAATTCAAATCCTGGCTGGAAAGAATGCACCATTTATGGTCGGTTTCTATAACTTACTACATTCACTTGCCTTACCTTTGGTTAAATTTTGACATTACTTGTATGAAGCTAATGTCTAATTGTAACCGATAGAATGGCAAATGAGTGGTTAGTTTTCCCAATGTGTAAATATTTTCAATAGTCTCCATTCTCCCCTTACGAGAATGGTGAGGCCCAAGCCCAGTAGTGGGACACTATGGGTTCCATGATAAATCAAAACACTGACTTAGTGGTACACACTGCCTAGTGAAGTGTCGAACCCACACCTGTAAAATGAGATATTGCCTTACTTACCCATTGAGTTTGTACAAAGGTTTTTTTCGTGTACAAAAGAAAATTCCTTCTACAATATTCATATATAATTAGCCTTACCACTACAATTTTATGAGATTTCGTTTTTTTTTTATTACAAGATACATATTTTTATGTGACATTGAAGTTATATTTCCATATTTCTGTCTCAGTGGTGGAAAAGCCTCAAGTTTGTGTGAGCCAGTATGATTTTGTGTTCATTGCACGCCTCGATGACTTGTTGGTCGTTGTTCGAGCCTGCCGGGCTGCCAATGTACTCCACGCCACACTGTTTACGAATTCACATATCAATTATTATTTCATGTAATAAATTCTTATAGGATAGCTAATTCACACCGTGGCCGACATTAGACGCATATCAGTTTTACTTAATAAGTGACTTTCAATACAAGGTTTGAGTGTTACATAAACTTAAAAACAAAAAGTTTCTTGTAGGTATTGTTTTATTTTTCTATCAAAATACAAGAGCCTGAAGTGGTCGCTCTTGGAGAATCACTTAGTAAAAGTGACACGCGTCATAATTATTCCTAAAAATCGGATAAGACAAATATACACATTATAATATTCCCAAGCTAAGATACACTTTTATCACGGGTAGTATATACCGGATAAATCTGGAGCTGATATTTGACATCTATATCATAGTACAGCGATACTCAACCATTTTTATTTAAGGGTCACACATATGTATTAGATAAAGTGCTGTGGGCCAGTACATAAGTTTATTTATGTGTTTTTTTATTGCTAGAGTATAAAAGAAGCATGCCACCCAGCTAATGGAAAGTGGTTACCGTCATCTATGGACTCTTGCAACACCAGAGGTGCTACCAATGTAAATTTACAATTTTTAGTATATCAGTCGAGCCAATTACAAAAGCTCGACGGGTCAAATACGGCCCGCGGCTCGCGGGTTGAGTATAACTGCCCTAGTACATAATGTAAAGTACAGTTTGGGAAAATTGCCATTCCAAAAATCGAACCTGGGGCCCTTGCTTTGCGGTGCAATTTAGACTACTCAACCACATATATCATAAATAAAACATGGGCATTTTCAAATCAGTGAAATAATTAAAAGTAACATTCAGTGAAATAAGAAGCGTGTCAGCTCTCTTACTGTTGCAGATGTCTATGGGCAACGGTAAGCACTTACCATCAGGTGGCCTGTTTGCAAGTTTACCTGCAGACAAACATATAAAAAAAACATGTGCGTCTCAGGACGCCCGACAGAAGTGACAACTTAAACTAAACTAAGTTGAGAACTATTTAATATTGAAATTGTTTAACTTGAGAAAAGCTTAAATTATTGCTTACATTTTATTATATAGAGTATGAGAGGAGGAACTTAACTACCGCTGCCGTGTGTGTGAGAAAGGGAAGCCAAATAGACTGGCGCTGTAACGCGTTACGTAACGAAGCGGATTAAGTTTTTTTTGCTATTAAAATCATCATAATTACGCACGTGCAGTTTTCATTAATAATTAAAACATCTACAGTACACAACGAATTAATATTTAAAGAAGTGTTTAACATATTCTACCAATTTTTTTTTAAAATTACACTATTCCTCCCATAAGAAGTTTTCAGTTCAAAAACGAATAACCACCTGTACAGCCCTGTCAATGTTGTCCCTGAACGGGAAGAATGCGTCCGAGGCCAGGGCCACCTGGTCCATGGTGCGGACCCACTCGTCGCGCTCCTCCTCGGTGAGCAGCTCCGGAGCCGGCCCCTCGAACAGCGCCGCCCACTGCTCCAACGGCAGGTCTGTGCCTATTTACAATATCTTAGAAATATGTGACATAACAATATATTTTTATAGGTTTATGGCTTGGCAGCTAGGCCTTTAAGCCTTAGTTTACAATATAATTTCATTTGCTTAAGCCTATGTGTAGCACAGCTGAACTGTACGTTATCAGCTGGTGCCATTCAACGGAGTTCTTGTGACAACTCCAAAAGCCACATTTGACTATACAGTTCACATTTCTCACAAAACACATAATCACTATTCAAAAACTATCAATATCCTACAAATATTGTTAGACATTCTTAGAAAATAAAACTGCACAACACAACATCTCGTTTCAGTTGCCGCCAAAAACTCCGACATAACAATAAAATCAATATTAAACCGCGTTTTCACAATAAGAGTTGGCTCGGACCGAGTGCACTCGGATGTCTACTCGAACGATACTCGTATTATGTAAACACCTAGTCCGAGCTTACTCGGACGCCGGCATCTAATCCGAGTGGACTCGGACTCTGCTCTATTTTTCGAGCTCTAAAGAAAGAATATATACAAGACATTACTCACATAAAAATAAATACAGTTAAAAAAAAGATAACAAGTTACACAATAACACTTCCACGAAATCTATATCCTTGTTTCTTTCGGTTCAAAGCAACTTGTAACTTGCATGTACAACAAAATAATCCGAAACTACCCGCAACTCTTAGTATTTGTGCTTTCTGTCTCGTTACAACTTATAAATGTTCTCATAGTTAATATCTTCAAGTTAATTGTAAAAATTCTTTTATGACAAATGAAATTCTTTCAGCCAGAAGGCACAGCTTGCCATACACAACGCGGTTCTGGTACCTACGCTCATGTATGGAAGCGAGTGTTGGGTATGGAAGAGAGAACATGAAAGTAGAGTAAACGCGGTCGAGATGCGAGCACTGCGCAAAATCTGCGGAGTGACGCTTGCGGACCGTGTTCGTAATACCGAAGTAAGAAAGACAGTTGGTCTGAAAGAGAGTGTCGGGGTGAAGGTAAGGAAAGGAATGCTCCGGTGGTTCGGGCATGTGGAGAGAATGTACGATGAAAGAATGACTAAACAGATATACAATGCAAAAGTGGATGGATGCAGAAGTCGCGGAAGGCCACGACACACCTTCCATGATCAAATTGATCGTGTATTAGCAGAAGGTGATGTCAGGAGCGTATACAAGAGCTATGAATGTGAAAGAAGCAAGTGAGGTGTGTAAGAATAAGCCTGTATGGCGCTCTGTTGTCCGTGCCTACCCCGCAAGGGACCTGGCGTGAAGTTATGTATGTATGTATGAAATTCTTTAACCGGAAGAAGTGTAGCGTGTGTGCGTGTGCTTATGTGCTTACCGACGGTCCCGTTGACGTAGTTGTCGATGGCGTTGGCCTGCAGCGCGCGCGTGACGCCGGCCGCGAAGCGCATGCGGCGCACGCGCGGGTGCCGGCGAGCCCACCACAGCGCCGCCTTCGCGCCCGCCAGCCGCGTGCAGTGGATGCGCGACTGCTGCCCGGCGCCGATGCCGATCACCTGCCGATGCGACCAGTTGCGACATTTTCACGACTCGAGTTGACTCGACTCTGATTCCCGCCGCCGCCGAGTTCCGATCATAGCCGACCCGAACCCGAAATGGGGTGTGGTTTACATATATGTCCCCGGAATTATAAGTAATGGGGGGCGAGGGGGGAGGGGGAGGAAACCTTACTCCTTCTGTCACTCCTATGGCGCGGAAATATATAGTTACTGAGTTATTAATGTTTTTGTCAATCTAACCTCACCTCTGTTTTTCACTAATATGTAAGATAAATAGCGAATGGTTACCAGTCGGTTCTGGCGCTTTGGTCTACACAAAACCTAACCTAACCGACTGTTTAAAACTCCACATATTTAAATTTTCGGATACATACAGTCTCCTATTTCGATAAATCCCGTCAAAAAACGTAAAAAAACGTCTCGGCGACAAAATTACCAGATCATTGTCGTGAATTTCAAACTTCGATAATTAATTGAATATGTATTTTTTCCACTCAAAACCAATTTCAGTTGTTATAAATTAGTCTTAAATATATTCCTAAACACATTAACCATTAAAATCATCCAGGATATCATCCGGGGACATATTATATGTAAACCCAACCCCCGAAATGGCCCGACGAATCCAAATATTACAGAGCGAGTTCAACGACGTGCACGAGTTACGAGTAACGAATTCATTTCATTCGATTCAATCTAAATCGGAGATGCTCCCCCGTGGGATGCATCATGCGAATACGACGCGAGCTGCAAGCTCGTTCGCTTAGCGTACCGTAGACAGGGAATTCTCTTACTTAGCGATGGGCATTTTCGTTAAATTTTGTCATCCGATGCGCATCGTTAATTGTAAACCGCATCCGATGCCGGCATCGTTATTTCTGGCACCGATGCGATTTGCCAAAATTAGTTGCCGGCTAAAGTATCAGCAACTTTGCGTATAACATTTGATGCCTGTTGTTTAGTAGTTATGTAAATTATTTAGACACGATATTCAACATTACGACTTCTACTGGTATATTGTTTTAAAAGTGTGGAGGTTAAAAAATAAACATAAGTTAATTCATATTTATTTTTAACAAAATTGGAGTTTACATTAAGAAAAACCAATTTTTCTAATTTGGAACTTGTAAGAAGAGTTCTTCATTCATTCAAAATATACCTGGCTTTGGAGAATATCCGTTCGCATGGCACAGATGTTGTGATAACATTGCACCTGGAACGGTATATTTCTTCCAGCGTCGGGTATATTTCGGAATGACGAAGGGACCATTCCGTGGGATCGTTAAAAAATACATATGATACTTTAAAAAATAAGCAAGTATCTATATTATAATAAACATTTCTAACACTTACGAACGCGTCTAGTATTGTATTACGTTAATTTACGTTGGTTGTTGGCCTCGCACAACCACGGATCGTACCGAGAGCATCCGAGAATGAGCGAGCTATTTTGACCACGCCGGGTTTTCCGTGGCGTGGTCAACGGTGCCTCTCGCTCGCTCGCATTCGGTGAAGTTCGCATCGGATATTGCGGGCATCCGTTTTTCAATATATCGGCATCGGATGCCGGCATCGTCTACTGGCATCGTTGCCCAAAAACGTTTTTACGAAAACGACCACCTCTACTCTTACTATTATATTGTAGTGATTCGAGTTACTACTAACTGAACTCGAGTTAACTCGTTCGTGGTTTGATTCGAGCAACTCGAGTCAAACAGCTCGACTCGGACATCGCTACGATCAACTGACCCGACACGCACCTCGCTCACTATTACATCGTACACTCCCTTCACACTCTTAGGAGCCGTTCAAAAATACGTTCAACTCAATTTGCCTTTCCGGACCGCTGACCCCACCCTCCACCCTTCGTCGTATAAAAATGACCACGTCACCAAAACTAGAATTTGCTCTCCCTTGTGCATGATTTATTGAGATAAAAAACCCTTCGTTTAAAAAACCGACTTCAAAAAGTTATTTTATACTTTTTAGTATTTTAAGTCGGTTTTTTTCAATGAAGTTTTTTTTATTTGCTGCTTTTTAACCGAATTCGAAAAAAGGAAGAGGTTCTCAATTCGTCGGGATATTCTTTTTTTTGCTTTTTTTATTTTTTATGTATGTTCGCCGATTACTCCGTGATTTATGATCCGATTTACGTGATTTTTTTTTGTTCGACGCGGAATAGCTTCCAATTGGTCCCCTAAAAAATTTACATAGTTTGGCCCAGTAGTTTTCATTTTACGAAGATTTTTTTGTTCCTGTTTCTTGGGACCTATATTTTTTTAAGAAGCGCGGCACCATTCGTATGTCCACCCATACATAGCTAGACACTAAAAAGGTAACAAATAAAAAATAAAAACTTTTTAAACGAAGTTTTTATTTTTAGTGTCGAAAGTTTATATGTATATAATATACCTAATTAACTAATTATCTGTGGAGGCTTATTAATAGCTTCTCTAAATCTATCTTATTTTTAGTTATTATTAATGATAGCTATTAGCCCCCAAATAAAAAAAAATGTTGTGTACGTAAAATAGAGCCACTATCTAGGGTTTCTTTTCATGTGGAGGAGCCGCGGGGAAAACTCTAGGAGGGATTAATCTCACCTGTCCATCACGTGCGTAACACACAGAATTACTCTGCGTATATTTCAATGCAATAGTGGCAACTATGAGATCTCTCACAGCATTTGCTGGCAGCTCCTTCTTAATTGTGACTACATTCTTGAAGAGGTCTGCTGTGATTTCCGCGTCGTTACGTCTCTGTTCTAATGTTAGACCGAAAATTGTTTTCTGCTCCATTAAATCCGGTTTATATTCAGGATCCATCTGGAATGTTCCATAAAATAAAATAGAAAAATTATATCGACTATAAACTTTTCTAGTGATTTGTGTCGATATGATTCCCCATAAATTTTGCCTTGTTAGTGATGCAATGTTGGAAATATACAATATCAAAATTAAATCAATTACAACATAATAATTTAAACATTTTTTATTAATTCACTGCTGGCTTTGAGCCTTCGTATTTCTAAAAGATAAGTGGAGCAATTTGCACATTGTTTCTCTCCACATCCAAGTTATACACAATGAATTTCATCACCATGAGAACATGTTAATAATTATAACAGTAAATATTATATCAGAAAAACTTCATGACAATACATGTTTTCCTGGCCAGGCTTTCAAAGTACGTCATCAAAATGAGACTGGCAATCTGGCTCTCAAAATGGCTGAGAATGCTTCAGCCACAAGTAACATGACGAAAACAAATGACCGAAGTGTAGGAAATCATCAATAAAGCACAAAATACAAACAAATATAGATAATATTGTTTGTCAAATGTATTGGATATACTCGGACCAGCCCCCCTAGACCACCAGCATTAGCGCTAAACCAATAGAATCACAATGTATGAGAACGACATAACACTTAGTATGATGATAACATGTCATTTTCATACATTTCCTATTCTATTTCTTTAGCGCTTATACCACTGACCAATTCCAATCCTGTACCAGCACTTACTAGTACTAACCTGTAACACACAGTAGCCGCCACCTTTCTTCTTCTTGAGCACTTCAAGTGCCTCTGGAGTATATCCGGGGGCGATAATACCATCGGAGACTTCTCTGGAGATGATCTTGGCAGTGATGAGATCACAGGTGTCCGAGAGCGCCACGAAGTCGCCGAACGAACTCATGCGATCTGCGCCGCGGGCGCGTGCGTACGCGCAAGCAATCGGCGTCAATTGGGGCAGTAAGTCTGCTACCATACACACTATCGCCTGATGATGTGGAACAGTTAGAGAGATAGTTAAGATAAATGATTAAATAGCGTTTTATTTTACAAAAAAGAGGGCCCATTCATAAAACTAAGTATGGGTGCGGTATAGATATACGCAATGGCGGATTTGCAGTCTTGGCCGCCCTAGTCCCCAGGCCATATAGTAAGTACCAGCCACCCCTTTCTCAGCACCCATCATATTGAGTACATAATGAATTTACTTGAACGGAATAATTACTTCACGTTTCATTATCTATATTTTATTTCTAAAAAAGCGGTGTAGGAAGATTATTGTTATACGATGCGGTGCAGTGCGGCCCACCATGATGTGCGAGAGCGTTTAGAATATTTGCGTACTTTGAGTTATTTCTTGTTATCATCAGTGAATTTTTTGTCCCGATTGGCCGCCCAAGGCCCGGGACAAATCCGCCACTGAATATACGGCACATTTATTTATTACTAGCTGTCCCGGCAAACGTCGTCCTGCCCGGAAAAGCTTCAATCGATATGCCGACAGCAGCGCCTTACCGGGTCCAATTGTGAACCAACTCAGAAACCTTCTCTAGCTCATGCACAACAACTTTGCTAAACATCATCACATGATCAAATGTAATAGTTTACGATTCTATAAAAGAAATACAGACAAACATTCATTTTTATGTATAAGAAGATTTGAGATATAAAATTAACATTGAGTGTTTTTTAAAATTAATAATAACAAGTCTACGGACTCTAGTTCCGTACCCTTTTGTTTACAATTACATTTAGGAAAACTTTAGAAGTTGTACGCGGTTATTAGTTACTTTTGTTATTGTGTGTGACATTTAATGAATGTATGTTTGTGTTGTGGTGTACTTTAAGAATAACTTATTTTATCAATTTATTCTAATTTTAATACTAAACTTATACTAATATACTCTACATCTGTCAATTTGGGTAGTTATAAAAAAATAACCAATTTTAACCTATATTAAAAAAGTTCGGATCTGTTCATAATATATAAATGTGCCGTAAAAATACCGCACGCCTAGGTATAATAACAGCAACAGTAACAAAAAAGCATTAGAACCATGCTCACAAAAGAAAAAAATTTGCACCTAAGTAAGTTATAATTATTTTATTCCTCCTCTATTACTTACTACATATTAAACTTTTCACACATCTATGACAAAAACTATTGAGATGAGCTCACGAGAAGTTTATAACTAAAATACTACTGGACACGTTTCACAATATCGGAAGCAAATATCTCTATTGGCTTAAATAAATGACACAAACATTATTCCAATTTTTGTGGATAATATTTCTTAGTAACAAGAAATATAATTGTTACATAACATAATATATCAATGGATGTGACTGTTTGAAAATGGTCAGATTTCTAAAGAGAAAGAAAGAATCTAGAGATAAAAATCTAGAGCCCGCGTTGTCTGGAAGAGATCGCTCTAAAGCGATAAGGCCGCCCATTGCTCCTACTTTTACTCTTTAATGTAATTACTATGTAAATTGTTTATTTTATGTGTATGTGGTGAACAATAAAGTGTTTTCTATTCTATTCTAAAATAAAACTTACTTCTTCCTCGGAAAGAGGCAGCCCGACGGCAGCGCCAGCTGGCGACACATGTTTGAAACTAGCCGCCGCTGGCAGCCCTAGAGCTTGGCGTAGCTCCCTAACCAGCTGCCAAGCGTTCAGAGCGTCGCACAGATTAATGAAACCCGGCGAACCGTTCAACGTAGTCAACGGAAGACGGTCGCGTCGCGTGAACACTTGCGCTGGCTTCTGGTGGGGATTCATACCTAAAAACAAGGAACATGAGAATAGCAAATGTTTTAATTTTACTAATTTTGTAATTTAACCAGCAATTTAATTCGGCATGTTTAAAATAGAAAAGAAAAAATTAAGCAAGCCACTAAAGAAACTGTTGTAGTACTGTAACAATACTGCACTGATTCCACTGCTACAGTTAATGCGAAAATTAAATATCTTGATAAAATTGACTATAGATTACTACCAACATGGCAATATTAATATGTCGGGAGTCGGGACCATATTAATTTAGATGCCTCTTTACATAGTATCTTTGATTTATTTAAATTAGATTTTATTGGCGGTTTACAAAACATATTATATACTAAACCAACTTAACGAAGGTAGCAGTTATTCACTATTATGAGAAAGTTTATAGTTTGGTTTTTTTATTGCTTGAAGCGGTTACGCATACAGACGGCCCACTTGGAGGAAAGTGTCGTCTGTCTATATATATACACTTTAGCAACAACAAGGGCGATGACAATGCGTTGCTTGAATTCAAATTCAAAAGTTTGTATTCATAAAAGTTCCACTGGAGAACACTTTTTGAAGGTCATACATATAGGTTAAAATTTAATTTTACTTCCTAGTCTATGTACACCGCTTCGCAACGTGTTATTGTGGTTAAGGAAAAGAAGCGGCAAGAAGCTTGCTTCTATGATGAGATAGTGTGGATGTAATAGGAGAATGAGATAGAAGGGATCGGATAACACGAATATCATAGAAGGATGGGGGATGACAAAGTGGATGATAATGTACTCTTGTTCACCCACGATACACGATAAGTTCAACCACTTACACAACGCCTATATTTCATTTCTCGTAAAAATAGGTGGAGACAATAAATCGCCATTTCCTACGATTTTGGCACCCACCATTAGCGTCATCTACTTTGATTAATACAGTACTTAAAAATAAACTAGATGGTTTTAATATATGAATGTTCGTTATATTCAGACGCTTACCATATCTTAAAGTCATTTGAGCCTGTCCCGCGGAGTACTGTTTGCGGAAGTAGTCCGATATGGCGAGGTCATACTCGGATGTGTGTGTGAACGCTTTCAACGCCAGCCTTTGTCTGTTACAACAATTGTTGACGCTTTTAATTAATTATCCATTAATATATAATATAAAATAAAATACACCATGTATTACAAAGATATTATAAAAGCAAAGTATATGGAAAAAAGGCTATGAATCGAACATTAGATAATAAACATGTATGAAAACTATTATCACTTGGAGGAATAATGTGTAACATTTTCAGTCATCTACATAATGACGTTTATTATATTATTTAAAGGCTATGCAATTCGTAGGTACCACGAACTTACTAGTGATGGTGTATCTAATTAATACTACTATAATTTCTATCATTTGAATATATTACCTTCAAACTGCATCAATTAGACAGACCTGTTAATAAATTATATTGTCTTAGAAAATCTCATTACCCCTATCCCATCCTAGAGGCTTGCAACACGCTGGAAACACCCCTTTTTTTCAGGCGGGGAAATGCTGTTTACGCACAATACTGGGTCCTGGCGAGAGTTACTGCATGCTATGTAACCCACTCGCGATCGACTCAGCTTGTGTGGAGACTCAAGGATACGCTGCACGGGCAGCGCCTAATACCCACTAAAACCACCCTCCTCCCATGTGCCCCGCGCTTTTGTGTAGGAAAGGCTGAGACTTAGAACAGAGTTACCCCCAGTCCGATCCAGCGCAATGGAAACACCCCTTGTGTTAGCTATAGCCGACGATAACCAAAAGTATTAATTACCTTCAGTTTTAATACCTTCAATCATTTTAACTATTTATATTTTGTTTATTATTTTACTCGGAGATGTAGGATAAAGCACTATGTATCACTATCTCTTGGCAGAAAGAGTGATTCGCAAGTCTGTTTTGTGGCCCTTCGGTGTTCGGGCCTCAAACGAAGCACTTGTTTGCGATCACACACGTTCTTCACTTATAGAACAATCTACTATTGTAAAGTTATTTTTTAATTACTTTTAACCAGTGTTCACACTATGTAAGAAACCTAGCGAGAATGCTATCACGTTACTTCAATGTATTGTTTTGCCTATGACTTAGGCTGGTGTGCACCGATGGTCAAAATAAGATAATCGCCAAAAATGTATGGAAAAACAGTGACTAATTTTGGTTAAACGTCGGTTAAATTTCGGTGCACACCAGCCTTAGTTTTGCTTTGTTTCATATCACAAGCATAGAAAAGATTAGTATTCTTTTCCATTTCACAAGTATCGATTTATCCTACCTTTTTAGGCTACTATTATTACAGGGCACTTGATGTATATCCACCAAAAAGTATACATAATTTCCATGCATATTTGTAAAAAATGTCTGGAAATTACGTTTAGTAAAGATAGGTAATATGTAGAGATAAAATAAACAAACCTGGTTTTCAAAGATGTTTCATGAGACTTGTTTCCCTTAAGTTCTTGAACAACAGTGTCGTAATCACTGGGGTCACATAAAATGGTTACTCTGTGGTGATTCTTAGCGGCTGCCCGAAGAAGAGTAACCCCTCCAATGTCAATATTCTCAACGGCAATGTCCAATGACACTCCTGGTTTAGATACGGTTTCAACGAACGGGTAAAGGTTGCAGACGACAACACTTATCATATCAAAGTTCTGACGCTTCATGTCGGCTTGATCAGAATCTGTTAGCCTGTTGGAAATTATAATAAGTAAAAATAATACATTTACTTAAGTTTTCCGAATTATGCATTTTTCACTTTGAAATAAATAGTAAACTGAATTTTTACGTTTGTACCTAAATGTTCAGTTTAGTATTTTTATTCATAAAAATGTTTTTTCATAACTCAAAATAATAAATAGGAATTAAAATTTCATCTAGCTAATTGTTTGTTTTTAAAAATAAAATAATAATATGTGTACGTCGTACCTAGCCAAAATGCCAGCATGGACGGCGGGATGCAATGTCTTGACCCGTCCGCCGAGCATCTCCGGGGCTTTCGTGATATCCGCCACATCATGCACTTGGAGACCGGCATTGCGTATAGCGGTGGCAGTGCCTCCACTTGCCACTAACTCGAGACCAAACTCAGACAAGCTTTTAGCCAAAGCTATCAAGCCGGTTTTATCCGAGACACTCAAAAGAGCTAGGAAACATAAAACAATTTATAAAACTTCAATATAGATATTATTAAATTTAGTTAGTTCTCTTAAAGCTACCCTGATGAGAGCTGAAATCCAATCAGTGCCGATGATTGGATTTCTCTTACTCTTTCGCTCTTTAGGATGGCTTGTCTGGATATGACGATTATAGCTACCAGTGTCAATGAAATTCGAAGCCAATTACAGAGTAAGGGGGAGAGTTCCTAATAATTCCACCAGAGTATATCCTAATTTTTTCTGGCCAGGGACTACCACAATATGAGGAGAGGTTAAACAGTGATAATTTAGACGATAAATACTATCCTTACATCTTCCCGGATTATACAGATATTTGCTCCAGTTACAAAAATAAATGAAATTTAAATATCAACTTTCAACACTAATAAATTCAAGACTGTCTGTGATTTTAGAATATTTTTTTTTTAATATTTATTAGACTATGTATTATCATAAATTCGTTTTTAAAATTTTTGTTTACCTACCAGTCTCGAAAAGACTCAGTAACGGCTCAATTGATTTAAAAGTAAATTGTAGTAAGTATAAATAAATTGTAATTGTTATATATAAGAAAAATGTAGTTATTATATAGATATGATACTAGGTATCACCCACGACCGCTCAAATAACTTGTGAAAAGCCAGCGGGACCGAGAAATTGCTATCGATCAGTGAAAATATTACATCGGAATCGGATTTTTTTTTGCAACCGGGCCAATTTAATGCTCTCAAGAAATTTCCCGTGTGATTCCCGGATTATAAAGTACCGCAGATTTTAAGTCCGGGAAATCGGCCCAGTAGTTTTTACGTGAATCCCGAACATACAATCACAAAAAATCTAAAATGTAAGACTACAATTTTGTAATATAGATAACATATATTTCATTCTTGCAGTACTCAAAAGATAATTATTAATATAAATTCCAAGACCCTCGCGAAGGGGTTGTTAGTTTGAAGTAAATATGCGAAAATAAGCATAAAAAAGAATTAATTTGAAGAAATAGCGACATACATTACTTATATTATATTATGATTTAAAAATAGAACATATTTTAAAAAATTGTAAAGTGATGAAATCATGTAATTCGCAATTAAATATACCGTAAGTTTGTACTTTCACTGATCTAAAATAATTGCCTTTTGTAACAGATATTATTTATTTAGTTACATCCAATATTATTTACGAAATTTTGTTTATTCGGTTTCTTACCTAACTTGCCATTAGACGCCATGTCCTTTTCTTATAGATTACTATATTAAACTGAAAATATATCTCGGTGCTTCTGGCCGACTTTTATATCTTGACCTCAGCAGGGGTTCCTGATAACAATGACGTTTTATTTACCAAGTAGTTAGGGTTGGTATTAACGAAATAAAAAGAAATATTACGGGTCGATTTTTCAATCACCAGATAAAAGTTATTCATATAGAACAGTGGTTCCCAAACTTATTTTGTATACTGCCCACTTTGAGAATAAATTATTTTTTAGCGCCCCTATTTTTTCACCTACTTTAAAACAACTATAACGTCAAATTAAATTAACTGATTATTGTCAGCAGAGATTAAACATTCATTCTAAACGAGACGTTACGTACGTATACGCAAGTATAACTTGAGACCTAAGCGCAGTAGGTAGTACACAACGGCGCGAAGGTCTCAAGTTAACTCTCACGGGCTACACCTGCCTGCTTTTTCTGGGTCTTTTACCGCCCCCCTTTAGGCCTGCAGCGCCCACAAGGGGGCGTTATAGCCCACTTTGGGAACGGATGATATAGAATAAAGTATAACATGGAAAAAATGCACAAATAAAACAATTGAATTGTTTTCCTTTTGAATTTACTCAGGTTATTATTTATTCGACTCATATCTTTAATCCATTTTTATAATAATTGAAAAATCGGCCCTTAAATGATTATAATTAAAACAAGAACACATTTGGCTTTGTTTGATATTTTATTTGTAGTATAATATATTTTATCATTTTACAGATTTATTCTGATTCAAGACAGCAGTGTTACATTTTAAGAATGACTAGCTTCTGCCCGCGACTTTGTCCGCGTGAAATAGTTAAAGAAGACGTTTGTGTTACCCTTCCATGGTAATATGCTTATTTTGGGAATATACTTTTTTTATTGCATGAGTTCAGTAGACATGCAGACGGCCCACCTGATGCAAAGCTGTTACCATCGTCTATGAATATTTGTAACACCAGAAGCGCTTCCGATGTGCTGCCACTGTCTAAAGGGAGACTGGAACTTGGCTATTTATGCCGAAACAGAACTCGAGGTTGTTATGGTAGCATGCTCTAGACTAGGGGTCTAGACTAGGCCATCAAGACTGGCAAACACCCTGCCACCTGGCTGTGGATTGTTTTGCTGTCTCTTACGATAGGCCACCCAGCTACAGGAAATTGTATTCTTTTTCTGTTCCTGCACAGAAAAAAATACAATTATATATTACACAGATAATATTATACTTTGTGATTTTGCTGATTAAACAAATAGTCTTATTTTAATCAGCATATTGTTAATTATTATAAAGATTGTTACTGCTTATCAACAGTATTTTATTTTCTTTAACAACTTTGACTTTTAACAATCAGACAAGTAGCAACCCTAGGTATAAAAGGTCATTGTTGTGATGAAAATACTGAGAGCTGTTGCCCAGATATGTGACAACAAAACAAATATTTCACAAACAACTTATTTATAATCAAGAAAAATAATAAGTAATATTATGATTTGATATGAATACAATGTTACATTATTGTCGTGCTTCCTAAAACCAAATACCTTGAATCTGTCTCTGTAGATAGTAAAATACAAAAACTAATTTCACAAGTAGTAGGACACAGATACACTACAAGGATTTTTCAATAATAATAGAATCAGATACAATTTTAGAAAAATGTACCTGTATGTATTGTACAAAAGGCACTTTTAGCCTACTGACAACTTTGGTCTTTTAGAAATGAGATTTACTTTTTGCAATACAATTAAAAATATTTGAATTCTTTTTTTATTATACATTAGATTAGATTGTTTAACAAACAAAAACATAGAATTTTCTTATAAGAAACAGATAAGACATAATAATCCCTATTATGGGATAGTATCCAGGATAAAAGTAATTTTTTTGAGAAAATGGACTATTAGTAGAAAATTAACAAAGATAATTTTCATAGCGGGAGATAGAATAGTTTGTGACATCCCATGTTTATTTCAATGGAACAGTGCCAGTTATAAGGCGTGTGCATGGTAAAATATTGTATTCAACGAACATCCACTACGTAACATAAGTAGGTACATAGGTAACATCCCGCATCACCTATATCACACTATTTTGACGGCCTCTGTGGTTGAGCGGGCTGTCTTTGCCAGCCTACCTCACTACAACGCAGAGGCTCCGGGTTCGATTCTGGTACAGTACATTTTGGAAACATCTTTTCTCCGTTATTTACGTTATGGTCTGGGTGTCTGGGATCGGCTCCAGTGTATTCTGTTGTATATTACCCATATCACAAGCGTAATTTACTTAATTTGGGAGTATACAATATGTGTGTTTGTCTGCCAATATTCATTTTATTTATTTATTTATTCATGAGGCTGAGAACACGAGGAAGCGAGACAAAACATCAAAATTAAAAAAAAAACAAGATTTTATTAAAAATAAGTTCCACTGAAGAACACTTTTTGAAGGTCATACATGTAGATTAAAGTTTTAATTTTACTTCCTAGTCTATGTACACCGCTTCGCAACATATTATTGCTGTTAAGGAGAAGAAGCAGCAAGAAACTCCCCAGCAACACATCTAGCTAAAAACATTTTTATTCTATTTATATCTCAAGTTCTTTTTTTTTAATAAGTTTTATACAAAAATATGTTACAGAAAGACTTTTGAAGAATTAATGGAGTTGTAGCAAACAGTGCATATTCACATATACAATAAAAGTAAAGAAAAATATTACTATAGTTATAATAAAGAGAATGATGTACTACATTTTTTATTTATTTTTCTGCAACATGTCTCCATAAATTCCTTACAGCAAGATAGTTTATACAAAATATGGTATAAGAGGTTGGAGCGAGCTGCTATGTAAATGAAGTTTTGTCATTTAAGTATTCTTCAATAGTGTAGTATCCCTTTTTTAGCATCCTAAAGTGAATTTACATGGTTAATATGTATTCGAAATTCGACATTTAACATAAAACATGTTTAGCCTAGTGGTTTACTAATACTATAATAGTGAGGAGGTAAAGGACTCAATTCCTAGGTAGTTTTGCTCTTTTTCACTTTTCCAACAACATTTAATACAGTTAAACTTTATTAAAATGATATTATTGTACTTTGGATCAACAATGAATCCTTATTTAATATTCTAAATGAGAAAGTAAATCACTATTAGGCTATCACAGAAAAACTACTAGACTACTGGATGTAGCTGTAACTTAGTATATATATTTTTTGATGCCGAGGATGAATATAGGATATTTTTGTATACCGAAAAATGAGATAATTTCCAGTATGCTTTTACGGAAAAACAATCAGAATGATTTGGATGAAATTTGGTATATATGTACTAACTGTAATACAGAGGACAAGGACAAGGCATACTTTTGATTCCAGATATTGGGATAGCTTGATGTAAATGGTTATCCCAGAAAGTAGGACAGGGTTTCTTGTGATTTGCTACTTTCGTTATTTAGATAATTTTGGTCATTTCGGTAATTTATGCCATTTCATTCCTTTTGGCCATCTTGGTTATTTCAGCCAATTTAGTCAGTGCGGCCAATTCGGCCAGTTCGGCCAATTCGGCCAGTTCGGCCATTTCAGCCATTGCAGTTTTCACTAAAAAAATTACTGCATGGATTTGGCTGATATATATAATTTCTATTGATATATAATTTTTTTTTCGATGCCGAGGATTTTTCAACTTTGGACCTATGATAAAGTACAATATTAGTGAAAAACATAGTGAGGTTATATTTACAAAAACATTTAATATCTCAAGAAATATATATTTTCTTGATAGAGGGATTGGAGAAGCGGTAAGCATTTATCCCTATCCTTCCCCTCCACGCCTTCAAATATTTGAAATCAAGGTGCAGTATATCGATACTCAACCCAAAAAAACAATTTAACTATTTATGTAGCTATATTTTCCATCACTATAATTAAAGATTTATCGGGATGATTATATGAATTATGATCTAAGTAAGATAATATAATTATATAGTATAGAGCTGGATTAGCCCGCATTACATGGATAAGCAAAAAAGTTTTTTTTATAATCAGCTTTTACCTTAAAACCAGCAATTGAACTCGTTCCTTTTCACTAGAAGGCCTTAAAAGCAGGTTTTGTAGCTAAGAAAGTGTAGATTTAATTATATTATAAGCACTAAAATTGCGTCTATTAAGCTATTTTATAATACAACACATGGGGACATGGGCAAACACCAAGAGAAACTTATTTATTTACCATACCAAGCATGGAAATGATTGCTACTTTTAATTCATTTTCATTGGACGAAATTAAAAAAACAATCACAATGATTTCACATGTGAAATTTCACTGGGAATGATTTTTGATGCTTAAAAATACTTAAAATTACCACAGCGTCACACGTTCCGTATGCTATTAAAAATTAGAGATGGTCGTTTTTGTAAAAACGTTTTTGAGCAACGATGCCAGTAGACGATGCCGGCATCCGATGTCGATATATTGAAAAACGGATGCCCGCAATATCCGATGCGAACTTCACCGAATGCGAGCGAGCGAGAGGCCTGAGGCACCGTTGTAGTGGTGGCAAATATAACCATTAACCAATAAATTTACCGGTAAAAAAAATTAACACTTCTATTCGGTAAATAAAATTAAGCTAAACGGTTAAAAATACCATTTAACAAATACACTGCGTGTAGTCGCGTAAGTAATTATTGGAAATTATATACATGCAAGTTTCAACTTTAAAGTGCTCAACACAAGATTTATTTTCGCTTTGCAGATGTTTTCAACTTATCATGTAAATATTGAATTTTGAGTATTTGATTGTATGCTCTATAGCTCTCAAAATAAAGCACAATATTCAACTTGGTGTTTTTCACACTTAATGGTATTTTTATTTGTTAGAAAATTGAAATGAAATGGTATTTTTACCGATCGCGAAGATTACGTGATTGGTTGATTTTTTAAACGTAATATATTGTTTGGTAATTGATATTACGGTGGGTCAGTGCATATTTTCTATTATTTAGGTAAAGTTGTGTTTTGGTATTTCAAGAGATTTGTACTTTGTGTTTTGACTTTTTTGTGTGTTTGAAACTTTGTTTATATTGTTGTTGTGGATTTTTAAATTTTATATCTAACTTAAAATGTAGAAGTATGAAGGAAAGTTCATTGAATCAAAAATAATACATATAATAAACTCAACCATTCGAGCTCACATTAGCAAAATTAATTTTTCAACGAAAAGATTTACCGGTATTTTCAACCAATAAAAATATCGGTAAAAAAATTTATCAATTACCAATTAACAGATAAATAAATTCAACCATTAACGCCATCTTTACACCGTTGACCACGCCACGGAAAACGCAACGATGACAAACCAAAGACTCGACGTATCGCTCGCTCGCTAACTCTCGGGTGCTCTCGGTAGTCGGTACGATCGGTGGTTGTGCAAGGCAAACAACCAACGTAATACAACACTAGGAGCGTGCGTAACTGTTAGAAAATTTTATAATAATATAGGTACTTATTTATTTTTTAAAGTATCTCATGTATTTTTTAACAATCCCACTGAATGGTGACTTCGTCATTCCAAAATATACTCGGCGCTGGCAGAAATATACCGTTCGACGTGCAGTATTATTATAACTTCTGTGCCATGCGAACAGATATCCTCCAAAGCCATGTTTTGAATGAACGAAGAACTCGTCTTACAAGTTCCAAATTAGAAAAATTGTTTTTTTTTAATGTAAACTCTAATTTTGTTAAAAATAAAGACTAATATTAATTAACTTATGTTTATTTTTAACTTCCACACTTTTAAACAATATACCAGTAGAAGTCGTAATGTTGAATATCGTATCTAAATAATTTATATAACTACTAGACAACAGGCATCCAATGTCATACGCAGAGTTGCAGATACTTTAGCCGGCAACTAATTTTGGCAAATCGTATCGATGCCAGAAATAACGATGCCGGCATCGGATGCGTTTTACAATTAACGATGCGCATCGGATGACAAAATTGAACGAAAACGCCCATCGCTATTAAAAATGAAATATGAATTATAATTTATAATCACTACGCATGCTACTTTCGAATCGAATGACTGACCTGTGACCTGCGATAACAATGAAATTTCATTTCTTTTCGTAAACAACTGATTTTGAGATTATTCCAAGGAAAATAATACTTTAAAGACCTTTAATTTAAAATCTATTTTTTAATACTCTCATAAGATATTCAAGGTTCTCCCGTATAGTACTACTTTCAGTAACAACAAATATTAATGAAAGTGACAGTAACAGTTCATAATAACCATAGATCAGTTCAAGAACGAGTTCTCATTTATTATCATCAATGATAGGCTAGTTGACTATTTGTGATAACCAGTATTATGCCTCATTTTGAGTACGATTAAAAAAGGATAGGTCTACAAATCCATTATTAGAACTGTCATCCTATATGGCAGCTCCCACATATGCGAAAGTCTTCATGTTCATGATAAACAAATAAAGCAAATAAACTGGAAGCGAGTCGCTTACGCTGGTATGTTAACGTTTTACAGAAACCGGCTAGTGTCGTGACAAACAAAAGTTTAGCCATGCCGCCTCCACCAGGTCCCAATCGAAGGGGTAGATTTATCATTAAAGAAATATTATCTTAACGTTATGAAGGATAGCATTATGTATTAATGGTGATTCCGAAGACCACGTGACGTAGAAAAGTAAAAGTAGGAAAGTGGACCCTGGATGTCGAAGCGAACGCTCCAAATGAAATCTGTATTTAAAACTTCGCGCTTTTGGTCTGTGCATAAACTAACCTAACTAACTGTTCGTGTTTATAAAATAACTAGAAAATGGTTACAATCGGTTCTGGGACTCACCCGCCGCTACCGCGGCACGCTCGCTTCACCCGCACAGCTCGTGCGCTTTGGTCTGCATATAACCTTTTTTTTGATGACGCTGGGGGGAATATCTTTTATTGGGATACCATCCTCGGGCCTGGGGGGAAGGCTTTACACCGAAGGATGTGTAGGACTCTTGATCGGCCGTATGCCCACCGTGGCCTCCGAATGGAGAGAAGGGGGATGGTCGACCGTCAAACTATCCACTAAACTTAACCTGTGTCCCTCTCCTATGCTCTTTTATGGCATGTCACAGGAACTAGACCATAGGTACTACATCTGTGACTCCCCGACGTCTGGCTATCTCATTTAGGGCACCCAGGGGGGAAGGTACCCTTTTCACCAACAGGGGGAGGGGGAAGTCCGCGGGATCCCCCACTGGTCCACACGGCCTCCTGTGATGGATTACGGGAGGAGTTGCGCGTAGCGACGCCTACGACTCCATAGCCGCTTTCTGCGGATGGAGTCCGCTGCCACGATCTCCTCCCTTTCTCTCTCGGCCGCCTCCTCGGGCCATAATAGACTCGCAGAAGGAAGCTACGGCTAACCACTTTTCTTTCTTCATTATTTAAAGTAAAACTTTATTTTTTAGACTTAAAATCAGTTTTAGTCAATATTTAGTGGTTAAAAACAGTTTTGGTAGTGTTATACTATACATGAGTATATTTCTAAAGTTAAATCACACTTTATTATTATCAAAATTAACAGATCACATTAAAAATATCCATAATTAATTGACAAATTTTTTTTTCAAAATCAGTTTTAGTTGTTATAAGTAAGTCTTAATATATTCCTAAACACACTCACCATTAAAATCATTCCAGCTTATATCTATACCTCACAGTGAATTTCAAGTGTTCTAGCTGTGTAGTGCCTCAAGGTAAAAACATTACCATTAAAACTTCGAATAAATTGTTAATTTATGTGCCTCTTTATGAAATTGTAAGAAAAAAGTGGCTGTCTTTCCAAATAATTATATTTTTGTGAAGATCATTTTGATTATTTTTGATGTAAGTAATTATCTTACCTATAGTCCTAAACCGTTTTATACAAATAATCTAGTATCATTAGAGCATGTCCGCACAGCGATATTTCACAGCACGATTTTTTTCCTGTATTCTGTAACACATTGAATATTATAGGAGTAGCCGCACTGGCGGTAAAAAATCGCACGAGAAAAAATCTGTGACTTGATGCAAATTGATCGCGAAGCGGTGCGATGTATTTTAGCGCGAATATTTTGTACTGTATACAACATAGACATACATGTTCGCACAGTGGAATAAAATTCGCGCGATTCGCTCAGTCGTGCAACGTCGCTATTGAAAGTTGTAGTAAATTATCGAATGAAATGTTTGTCATTCTATAATAGCCAATAACTTTTTGCTGTATTTTCGTAACTCTTGATATTTTATGCAGAAAAATTCTTTCATGGGTCTCAATGCCGTAAGTGGGTGAATACAATGTTCATGATATCTTTTGATACGTCTGTTTCGCCGCCTTTAGCATTAGATAAATTAAAATTTTAGTTCGGATGTCCATTTTATACTTGCGTCTCAGCCGAGAACTGATTTAAACTGAAAAAATAGTACGAAATTTTATTCGCAGTGCATACTAGGTGTAATTCCGGTCGCGGAATTTGAAACGCGCGAATTAAAATCGTGCTGTGAAATATCGCTGTGCGGACAGGCCCTTACACTTGTCACTAGTGATTGTCTGTACTAACAAGGATAACTATAGTACCGTTTTTACTAATGATTGTTAATCTAAACATATAATAAAATTGTAGAAGTCGAATTTCTGTACAATGAAAAAAAATACTTAAAACCGAGTCAGCGGGATGTAAGAAGTGAAATAAAATTAATTTAGATTTTTTGTTTCTCTGTTTGTACCGGCTAATCTCCGAAACGACTCGACCGATTTGCATGAAATTTTTGTATGATGGTAGCTTATATCCCTGGTCAACATATATGATACTTTTGATCCCGAAAAATTAAAAAGTTCCCGTGGGATAGTTAAAAAACCGCACCACTCGGGCAAAGGCGCGGGCAGAAGCTATCGTTTATATGGCAAAACAACATTTGCCGGGTCAGCTAGTATTATATTATTTTTATTACTGTCAACTAACTTATTCGACAATCGACAGCCAGCGCCCGTAATGTTTTGTAAGTTTTTAGGTTACAAGCTTTTATAAATATCATCGGGTTTCCCACGTGAGGGTCTTTAAGTTCTTTAACTCTTTAAAATGTCTTAAAAAATGTATAGTTGATATATACAAGTTTTAAAGTTTTATCAAACAGTGTAATCCTCGTATAAAGATGTCGCAAGTAATACTTCCTAAACCTCCTGGAAAAAGTTGGCGAGAGATAAATCAAGAAAGGAAAACTTTAAAGCGTCAACGTAATGAAGAAAAAATCATAAAACGCGAGAAAAAAGCCATGTTGGAAAAAGAAATTGAAGAAAAATTAAATGAGGAGGAACAAAGAGAAAGGAAGTATGCTGAGATATCAACAATAAGTATAGCAGTACCAGGTTCTATTTTGGAAAATGCCCAATCTGCAGAGCTCCGAACTTATCTTGCTGGCCAAATCGCTCGAGCCGCTTGTGTTTTTTGTGTGGATGAAGTCATTGTGTATGATGATATTGGTGATAAGCTTGACACAAAAAAGTCTAAGTTGGAAGATGTAGATGGGGTGAAAGTTGCTCGTAAAAGCTGTGTTCAGTTGGCTCGTATATTACAATATTTAGAATGCCCCCAGTATTTAAGAAAACATTTCTTTCCAATACACAAAGATTTGGAGTTTGCTGGGTTGTTGAATCCATTGGATGCTCCACATCATTTGAGACAGTCAAATGATTTTAAATTTAGGTATGTAATATTCTTAAAATAATTTTATTATAATTCTATACAATATGAATGTTTTTAGGATTTTGCAGTTAAATGATATAAATGTGATTCTTACTATTTTTGCATGTCCATTCATTCTTAAATTGGTATATTATAGCTATTTTACCCTTGAGATACTTTTAAAATATAATTTCATACAAGACATGTTACTAAGGCATAAAAAACAGTAGCTTGAATAAACATGTAGGTTATTCCTAGACAGGTCTCGAAATGAAAAAAACAGACAAAACTTCACCAATTATTATTTTTTCTTGAATGGATAACTTCTTTAAGTTTAAAGTCTGTTAAGGCTTTAAATATGAACTTATTCCTTTTTCAGAGAGGGTATAACTATGAATAAGAAAGTAAAGCCCGGTAGAGGATCACAAGTAAATGTTGGTTTACTCCAAGACGTGTCTACAGATAAACTATTAAATCCAGGTATTAGAGTTACAGTAAGAATGTTGCCTACTGCTGAAGGTAGTAAAAAGTTTAAAGGAAAGATAGTTAGCCTTACAACACCTAGGGCTGAGACTGGCGTTTACTGGGGATATACTGTACGCATAGCTAACAATCTCAGTCAAGTTTTTACACAGAGCCCTTATAAAGATGGGTAAGTAATTTTTTCAATTGCGACCAGTTCTTCTATCTTACTACTTATTCCTTGCCTTACTTTGAAATTATTGTTTCTTGAAACTTATGTCAAATTTGAATAGTTGGTAAGATATAGAACCAGCATGTTAAAATGTGAATTTACATTTTTTCTGACATTTCAGCCAGCTTTAAGTAGCTAATGTCCCACATTATTGAAAAAAAATATCCCTTTGGTGACTGATTTAACCTTTAAGACAATTATCCATATATTTATTGATATACCAAAAAGCCACAACTCTAACACTATCACTATCTCGTATATACACTATCTCACAACTCCTATATAAACAGAGTGAAACAACAACACAATTAACAATCACATGCACAATGCACGCATCAAATGCACGACCTGTGTGCAGGATCATCACAGACTCTCGGACACATTCAAGCTTGAAAGGCAATCATGACTAAGCGACATTGAGTAAACTTTACAGGAGTGTTTTAAAGTTCAAAAATAAAAACTAAAAATCATAACATTTCGCCTAATTGTTAGATTAATATTTCTACCAGTGTTAAAATTTTTAAAAAGATTTTTATTTTTGAACTTTACAATTGCCTTTCATGCGTCAATATGTGCCATAAGTGAGCGGGCGTGTTAAAATGTTTGTGTAATATTATATTGAATTATTTATTCTTATATAAAAGATTAAATCCTTAAAAGGCGATTCAATTCTTTTCCAGATATGACTTAACAGTTGGAACATCAGACAGGGGTATATCAATTGATGATCTGCCTAGCAAAGGATTGAATTATAACCATGCTTTGATAGTTTTTGGAGGCCTGCATGGTATTGAGACTGCTTTAGAAAGTGATGAACAACTACAAGTAGATGATGCTAGTTTGCTTTTCAACCACTATCTGAATGTTTTGCCAAATCAAGGCTCAAGAACAATTCGTACTGAGGAAGCCATACTTGTTGCTTTGTCGGGCTTGAGGATTAAATTAAAAGCTAACAATGAGCCATTGGTATTTAAAGACACAGGAATAGCCACAAGTTCAATATTTCCCACACAAAAACCTCTCCCACCAGATCAAACTGTTGCAGATAATAATTTAGATTTAAGCAAATTTGATTAAATAAATACACATATATATAAAAAATTATTTTATTTAAAATATCTGTAAAAATAATCATGGAAGACCATTATGCTTAAATCTATATAGGAATGAACTACATTTGGTGTGTATCATTAAATCTTGTCAATAGCTGTTTGTACAGTATCACGAAGAAACTTTATGGTGGCTGCTTGGTCTACTGCTCCAATAACTGCAGTTCCTGATACTATCATATTGGCACCAGCCTGAAATATAAAAAATTAGGAAAAATAAGATATTGAATTTCTTTCCCTATCATGATCAGGCTGTCTGTTCTGTTTCATCTTTTTAGGCATTTTTCTAGTTTATTGGATTAAAATAGTATAGAAAAAGGGATACCTATTATAGTATCCTTTTTCTATACTAGTATGAAATAATAATCTATAAAATAAAATATTGTTCATTAGTAAGCATTTAGTTATTTACTAGTTTTATAGTTTCTTAACTGCATAATAGTCTCAAATAAATTATAGAGCATAAAAAATGTAGAAAAGTTGCTATAAAAGTGGTACAATTTGAGAAAAAAACTATGTTTTTATATCAAATCATGACAATTCCAATAATTCCTCTTGGGCCCCATAATTTTGGAGCATAGTATAACTAGACTATAGTGTAATATAGATAAGCTGCTTGGATACATTATTAATTTTCATTTGGAACTTTCGTTTCACCTAATGGGCTATTTTGACTTAGTATTTATTAATTAAGGTAGGTAAGTAATTAAAAGAAACTTACATTTGCACAGCATTGTATAGTTGAGGGTCCAACACCACCATCTACTTCAATGTCAAGAAGAGGATAATGCTCTCTTAAGTATTGGACTTTTGCCATTTGGTTTTCCATAAACTTTTGGCCACCAAAACCTGGTTCCACAGTCATAATAAGAACCATATCAGCCATAGATATATATTTCTCAACATCACCCACTGGTGTGCCTGGTTTGATTGCTACTCCAACCTAAAATTGTATTAATTAACCTATGAAACAAGATATGTGATAAGTTTGATTTACATTTAAAGTCACTATATATACTGTTTTATTGGTGAATTAGAGCTGACACTTTACCATACCACATTACAATAAAACATGATTATTATTATCTATGAAATTTTTCAACACTATCAGTATTACCACTATGGAGCCAGCCTCAAGACATGGACAATTTTAAAAGGAACTGAATTCTTCAGCATTTTGATCCTGTCTGTTTATAATTAGTTCCTATATCTTACCAATCATTCATTTTTCTTACTATCAGTTGATATTTGACATGAGCTCTTTAAAAGTAATGTCAAAATTTAATTGATGGTAAGGTAAGTGAATTAATAGTAACATATAATAACCTGTTATTGAATTTATATCTCACTAAAAGACAAGGGGTTTTCTTTTTCTTAATTCATATTTGTTGACAGTTTGGTACTTCAATTTTAATAGCACCTGATATGAATTGTTGTAACAGTTAACCATAATAATATTAAAATACTACAATATTAGATAAAGCTATAAAAATAGAACAAAGCATTAAATTTGTTTTATCATTTTGGACCTTGGCCTAAATAATGTAATGATAACATGATGTTACCTTCATACCATGCTCCTTTATTTTCCTACAAACATCATCAACATTTGATATTGGTTCTATGTGAAATGTATATTGGTTCACCCCTGCATCTGCCATTGGCACAATCCACTGAAAGCATAATTATGAATGTTTTTGGAATAATACCAGTTGGACAAAGCTCAAAGTACAATAATATTATGACTCACTTGTTCTGGGTTTGAGACCATCATATGGGTTTCAAAAAATGCATCTTTAATCTTTCCTCTAAGGCACTTTACTATTGGATGACCAAATGTTAAATTAGGCACAAAATGTCCATCCATCACATCTAAATGTAAGTAATCAGCACCATTGTCCAGTAGTTTCTGAGATTCTTCATAAAGTCTTGATAAGTCGGAGTTTAGGATCGAAGGACCGATAAGTGCTGACAATTTACGGCTCATTTTTACTCTCTAGGTCATAAAACTTCAATTATGTTACCTAAAACAAACATATAATTAATTACATTAGTATTACATTGAAATTTTTAGGTTATTATGTTAAATTTTACCGCTAACCAAAGGTAAACCGTGACAGAACAAAACAAATTTATAAATGTTTAATGTTTATGTAACTAAAATAAAACTCTCAATAAACTCTTTGATAAAACTATTCTGCAGTTTTTTTAGTAGAATTTGCCACAAAGGTACGCAAAGGAATCTTAGTCCATACAGCCAAGTCTGATGTAGAAATCTTCGTATAGTAGAGCAGTTATATTATAGGCTACAACCTACGCCATTCAACAGAGTTCTTGTGAAATCTCGAAAGGCCACATTTGACTACACAGTTCACATTTCTCACAAAAACACATAGTTACCACTCAAAAACTATCAATATCCTACAACTATTGTTCATTTAAGAGTATTTTTACACATTTTTAGAAAATAAAACTGCACAGCGTGACGTCCCCTTTCAGTTCCCGCCAAAAACTCCCTATTCTGTCTGCATTTGAAGTTGACGAATAAAAACAGTAGTAGTTAGTAGTAGTAGAATTTACTACAAAGGCAGGTAAAGGAATCTTAGTCCATACAGCCACGTCTCATGTATTAAATTTTCGTATAGTAGTGCAGTTGTATTGTAGGCTACAACCGACGCCCCTCAACGGAGTTCTTGTGAAAACTCAAAAGGCCACATTTGACTACACAGTTCACATTTCTCACAAAAACACAAAATCATTACTCAAAAACTATCAATATCCTACAAAACTATTGTTCATTTTAGAGTAATTTTACACATTGTTAGAAAATAAAACTGCACAGTACAACGTCTCTTTTCACTTCCCGCAAAAAATCTTTATTTCTATAACAACTGATAGTTGACTGTTTGTCACTAACTATTTGAATGTAACAAATAACAGATCAGAGATGTCACTATGTCAATTATTTTATTTTATGTATTTGATTATTTCCATGGACGTATTATATCCGTAATTATTTCATAATAGAGGTCAATGCGTACATATTTACAATATTATAAAATTCTTATCTAGATGACAATAGTATATCTCCTTCTTTATTGTATTATAAGGACGGAAAAAGAATATTTATCTTACACTAATATAATTATGTACGTGCCTACCCCGCAAGGGACCTGGCGTGAAGTTATGTATGTACTAATACATAAAGATGAATGAAGTGTTTGTTTGTTTCAAAATCGGGGAGTTTTGAAAACAAATTCCACACGGACGACGTCGCGGGCACAGTATATAAAACAATAAGATAAAAACCAGAAAAATTTGGTGAATCGTTTTATTTGATAACAAAACCCGTTTATAACCAACAAAAAAAGTGGTACCTAGTAACTAAAAAGGGTCCCATTATCCTATACCGTATAAGACCTAGACAGAGAAACCTATTTACCTACCTAGGGTCCGTATTTGTCGTGTCCGTATCGTCAAATTTGACACTTTGTAATTTTTGATGGCAGCAATGGTTTTTAAATGGCCGTGTTCACATACAAAGAGTACGTTGTATATATAAAGATTAACATAAAAAGTATATAAAACATGAAACTTAAAAATGACCATCTTTTAAAAATCACGTTCGTCAAAAAACACGAATCGCATTTTTTTCTGATAGATGCGCTTGCGTCCCGCCCAACCGCCTGCGCCCACAAATCACACAAAGACACAAGACTACAAAATGACAATGAATGTATTTATTTTAAAATGAAATCTTACAGATTACTTATCGACTCATGAATCTACCACCGCTTCCAAAGCATTTTTAGTTATTGTTAAAGAAGAAGCGTCGCAACAAACTCCCCAGCAACATATCTTTATTTCATAATTATAATTATTCGTTTTTTTATGTAGTTTAAACTAATACAAGATTTATCAAAGTAATTTTTATAAATCATTATTAGAAAGAGGTTGGAGAATTATTTCCATTCGGTTCGGTCGTCTAGAAAATCTTTAGTCTTAACTTTCTCATACAGGCGCTGCTTTACTAATTTGTTTAACTTGTTTACCGAAAGTAAGAGCTTTACGGGGATTTTGTTGTAGAGCATTATACTTTGCCCCACGAAACTTTTGTAAACTTAATAAAGCCTACACGTGGCTGACGTACTGAACTCATGAATCAAGTGTGTACATTTTTTTGAATATTTGGACGAATGGCGAAAAAGCTCGTTTCCGTATGAAATGAGAACGTGTATCCATCATGGCGTATCTTTTTTAGATAAATCGTCAATGACGGGTTCCGTATGAATCGGCTTTAATAGTATAAATTATATTTTAACTGCTACCAGCACCGCACTAGCATGCGGGATCCCCCTTGCTCTTGAAATTTTCCAGATACTCCGAGAACACCTCTTCTCAAGGTACCTAGTTACCCTGTAAGCCTATATCTATAGCACTTGGAAGAAAGAGATTTGTGGTTGAGGCTTTTGACTTTTTTACGTATCTCCGATTCCATTCGCTAATGGTCTCCATGCGTTTCGCGAATTAAAACGATATTTATCGTGATGAGGTTTGCATTTGCCTTGTGAGGCCGCCAAAGTCAGTTCATCGGCTCTCTCATTATCCTTTATGTCAACATGGTTTTTGACCTAAAAAAAATCCTTTTACACTCTAGGAGTCTTGCCCTTACTGACACACAGGGTTTATTACGTTCCAGCTCGATATATGTAGACTGCAGCGCTGATCTAGAATCACTGCATACGCGCCTATGCTTTCTTCTAGGCTCTGGACCTTCAAAAACATCTTCGACGGTTGTGATTATGGCTAAGCTCTGCCTGATGAACCGTGCGATAGAACACTAGTTTTAAATTTCGGTCTCGGATTTCAGCATCATTGTCCCAGAAGGTCAAGGCAACCATTTTGCCTTTCATTTTACTATCGTCCGTAAAGATGCAAACGCCTTTGTGCAATTTTCATTAATGGGTTCCTGGTTTTTAAGATAAATAAATTTGACGGCCGTGTAAGACTTACCCCGCTCAATCGAGCGGACTAAGTCTTACACGGCCGAGCTCGCTGGTATGCTCCGGGTTGGATTCCTGGCATGGCAAATTTGGCAAACGAGTTTTCTGTTACTTACTATGGTCTGGATGTCTGGGATCGGCCCCAGTGTGGTCCTTTGTATATTGCTCATAGCTTCAAGCGTAACTTGCTTAGCTTGGGGATATAAACGATTATAAGTAAGGCCCTTACTTATAATCCTTTCTTAAATTTAAAGAAACTGCTCAGCAACTGAAACTGAAAATCTCACCCATAAACTCCTCTTTAGTCGAATATTTTGGGCACAACCTACGTTAATCATTCGAATTTCGTTTAGTCATGCTCCTCATAGTTACACAACAGGTAATACACGTTTATATGTAAAAAAAGATATATTCATTACTTAGGAACTGATTCTGGTTCTGTTATTTAAAAGATGCCTAATCGTTTGTTAATGAGATTATTATAAGTAAAGCCGCTGATGTGTGTGTTTGTCTACCGGTTTTATTTTTTTGATTTTATATTCTCAATCCATTTGTTCAGCCACATGAGGTGAGTTTGTGTAACCGTAGCCGCATTCTCTCTTTCAATCGACATTGGCAGGGGTGGGTTATTGGTACTCTCCTTTGGCCTCGTACAGAGGGAGTATCCCTGTCAAGATGTTGGCCTGACACCCTTTACAATTTATAATGTTTTGACGTTTTGTAACGATTTCATAGCCACCTCGATTTTGTTCACTTGCCTTAAAATACATTATAGTTCATTGTTTTGGTAAAATGGCGTTAGTAACCAATCGATCATTAATTGCTATTGTTATTAGTCTTTTATTTATATCCAGATGCAAGTGCACGGATTACTGTGGTGGTAAAATTTGCAATAATAGTAAAGAACACACTTTATGCAAATACCGGGTTGGTTCACTTAAACTATTATAAACCTACGACTCTCTAATAAGAATGGAAGCGGATCTTTGATATACCAAATCTAGTTATCTCATGATTAAACCATAATTATAACTTAAAATGTCACATATTATATATCAAATAATTAATTTCTGCGATATTTTATGTTGTGTTGGTTTTCTCTAAATAATTTGATTAGATTACTATACTCTTGCGGTTTTGTTGAATGACGAGAATTACAACAAAAAATTAATCGTTTATAGTTTGAGGTAAATAAATAAGACAAATAAATAATCGTATAAGATTAATGAATAAATTAACATCTGAATCATTTCAATGTGATCAAACCTACTCTAAAGTGTAGTAAAGTGGAAATTAAAGCTTAGTTTTAGTTCATTGATTTAATTTTTCACCTAATCAAGTCGCCACTTTCAATAGACGTTACTTGACATCAGGCTGATTGGCTTAACGTTACTTCCGAATATCCGCGTAAAAGCCCGGGCGACAGGCTTCCAATGTTTGGATGTTTATCGCAATCTTATGAAAACATTTTGTTTGGGGCAAAAAATCTTAGGAAAATTATTGGGGTATAAAATTTTGTTCTTGCGTGAAACGAATTCGAGCCAAGCACTAAAATATTAGTATGGTGATGACGTTGTTATCATGTTGTTTCTGACAACAAATATCGTTAATATACGAATGCGATACTTACAAAATAACATAAATCTATAAAAATAAAAAAAAGTGTGCGCCCGACAGTGAAAACTTAGCCTGCCTACCGCTGCCGTATGCGTGAGAGAAAGGGAAGCCAGACAGACTAGCGCCGTAACGCGTTACGTAACGAAGGGGTATAACCTCCCATAACAAGTTGTCACTTCAAAAATTGACTCTGATTGAAAATTGAATGCGATTATAAATATTGCTTTTAAATTTTTTAACGAGGCTGTAAATCTTATATACATTTTATGAATAAACGAGCTATGCATTTAGTTCCGATTCTTTGAATACGATGTGTAAAGTTGTTTACACCGACTAAAGGTTATAGTTTAAAGAAGTAGGTTTAAGATAAAAAAATTTAATAGTACCAAATCACTTTAGTATCGTTTTGGACTGCAAAGGGGTCATTTCCAAACCCCAATCTGACCACCCTAACGAGCGGATGCCATTAGCGTTTTTGTAATGAGGTCTCGATTAGATTTCGTCACCTCGTTACAGATCTTTTTCAGCCTTATTTTATGAGGGTTACCTAACTGATGTTTAAGTATCACGTTTGAAGATAATAATAATTAACTTCTTAATTTTTTAGTTTTACATTACTAACTGCCATTGTCAGTCTCAAATAGCAGGTTTATATAAGTTTTATATTAAGTATTTTGTACCTTAATTACTAATCTTAGTTGAAGGTTGGTATGACGAGTAGTATATGTCTACTTCTTAAGTGTAATGTGTACAGCAGAGTACACTTAGCCTAATTTACAGAATCCACCATTCTAATTGCCCGCTATTGCTCCTCACACCGAGACATGAGAAGCCATGCCATTCGGGTTGTTGGAAGTCTTTTCGCTACTCGAAATTATGGCATATGGCAATGTTACGAAATACAGGTGATTTCATTGCTGGCTTTTTCATTGCTGCGAGAAAACCATTGGGAGTCTAACACTGCTCTATCTTTATTATCTTTATCTTCGATAGGATATTGATGACGAATTAATTCTAAAAATAATATTTCCTATTACGTAGTTCTATTTAAATTTTGCAAGAATATTTTTTTGTCTTATTTTGAATTAAGTTTCACAAATGAACTGAACTGATATGAACATTTTTCACTGTAAACGTAATATATCAGATAATATATTCATGCTATTCATTTTGGAGGTTATGTTTGCGGGTAACTTGTGCTATTAACTTAAGTAAGTAACTTCCAAATTAATTTGAGACAATAATTAAGTTTGTAAACACCGAGTGCTCTTGTATAATGTAAAGACTAATTAGAATTGGCTCGCTTACATTAGCTGGTTTTTGAAGGTTAGTGACATTCATATATTTTAGTCATTTATATCGTTTTATATTATATTCCAAAGGGACTAAAGACATACCACTATGATAATAAATCTTGCTGCAATTTCAGCAACTAGCAGCCTTATTCATATTGAGTTAGATCATGTTTGAAGGCTACTTTATGGTTAATACAGAGCATTTAACTGCGGCTTTGCTTGCGTGAAATTCTGCTCAGCACTTAACGCTGTTGTAATATCTAATTTGTTGGAAGAAAATAAGTGCCTATCTGATTGATCTCTGGTCTATTTTATTTATTTTTATTGCATGAGTTCAGCAGACAGACGGACGGCTCACTTGATGGAAAGCGGTTACTATCGCATATGGACATTTGCAACACCAAAGGTGCTACAAATGCGCTGCTGCTCTCTTAAGGGAGACTGGAATCTGGTCACTAATGCCGAGACAACTCAAAGTTGTTATGGCGGTATACTCTAGACCAGGGACGGTCGCCATCCAGTCGAGCAAATATCCTACCACCTCGCTGTGGGCTGTTTTATTGTCTCTTACGACAGGCCGCCCGGCCGCAGGAAATTGTATTCTTTCTCCGTTTCTGAACGGATAAAAAATATTAAAAACACCGTATCAAACTTAATGAAAATCGTTGTGAATAAAAATAAAGAATTTTAATTTCATTCCTTATACATTAGTTATGACCCGGCAACGACAGTGACAGCGGGACACTACGAGAAAAGTATAAGTATATACTTATAAGATATATGAAGCATGATAAATTCAAGAACGTGGCCGGGCCAGTAGGTTACCTTACCGCCTAATTTCCTTGTAACTAAAGAATGGAAGACTTAAAGTATTATTTTTTATCTCAGTTGAGTGACCCAGCGAGACATTGCATAGACTTCGAAAAAATTATAAATACGGAATTGGATAAAAAAGCAATATTGAATAAAATTAATAGCAGACGCAATAAAGTTGCAGCAGGAGAAATTCGGTCTATACCGTCTGCTGCAAATATGCTGAAATTGGTATGTAGGTCTTTAGAAAATGTTACAGTAAATTTTCGTAGACTCCGTAACTCCGAAATAGAAGACCTCATGGCCGAGCCTAATATAATTGGGGAGATAAAATCTCACCGTCTCCGCTGGCTCGGTCATGTAGAGCGGATGGAAGAGGATCGGGGAGTGAAGAAAGCATACTTGGGACAACCAATCGGTCGGCGCCCGGTTGGTCGTCCCAAGTATCGCTGGAGGGATAGAGTGGAAGCTGACCTGACCGCACTGCAAGTCCACAATTGGCAGGACACTGCGCAGGACAGAGGGAAATGGCGTGCTCTCGTCTCGGAGGCCAGGACTCATTTTGGGTCGTTGAGCCAACGGAGTTAGTTAGTTAGTTAATTTTTCGTAGAAACTAAAGCACTTTGTATATATGAAATATAACAGAACGATATAGTTTATGTAATATTACCCTCATTATATAGAGTCGGCACAATATCTTTTCCTTCCATGATTTTCTATTCTGATATAGGGCCTCTGTCACATCACTAATAACAATATCATTCTTCACATAATCCATGCATCTCTTTTTTAGACTTTTGTATGTAGTATTTATATTAAAAATATTTTTTAGGAATGGAATGTGGAACTTGAAAAGTCAGCACAACGCTGGGCAAATCAATGCGTAAAACATAGTGTTCCGGAAATACAAGATAGTTGTCGAGATTTAGGTTTGTCCCTTATAAAAAAAACATTAAATTATATTAAAAAATAACAAGTAGCCAGTCAACAAAGGTATCTACTTTGCTTATTCCCAAGCCAAACTATATAGTTATGTTTTCTTTTCTTATTAGTTATAGTTGTTAGAGATTTATTTATTGTATAATTTTATTTATATTATAGTTTTAAGCATGAGACTTTTGATATAATTTTATTATTGTTTATCTCAAAATATCCAGTAAACACTTTTTTAAAGACAAGTACGATTTAGTTACGCTTGTGTTATGTGTAATATACATCGAATTACTCTGGTGTTTTCCCAAACACCCAAATTAGAGTAAATAAGGGTGAACTCTTTTATGAAATTTACCCTTAAATTACGAACATCGGGCAAAGTTTGGAATCTCTACGTTCCAGCGAAATAGACGGGCTTAGATCACAAGCCCACAGATACCTTATTTAGATTGTTTTATTAGGTGTCTTGTTCAAAAAGATTTATTAATTTTAGAAGGCGTCCCTGTTGGTCAAAATATTGCTACAATATTCGGAGAAGCACCCGGATTATCAGCGGTTTCATTGGTGGATGTGTGGTACATGGAATTATTAAACATAAATGTTTCAATTTTAATTAAATATCATCCGTAAGTATATATACTAAGGGTATCGCGTATCATCTGAGGACCTAAAGCCGCTACCTTTGGAAAATAGCTTAGTGACATAATATCTATTGATATAATTCATATTATAAAATTCTACTTTATTTTTATACTTGTTAAATTCTCAACACGAATCTGTGAAAGCGGCCGCTTTAGGCTTTCTGTATTCATAATAAAATTAAATAAAAAATAAAAATTAGTTATATTAGCTAAAGGGTCCACCGTAAACGGGTATGCAAGGCGGGCATTGTACGTATCCATGGGATGGGACAAAAATAGATCGATCATGAAATTATTCATCATGAATGATTGATGACATTAAATGACTTATTAGATTTCCAATAATTATACTATCAGCAACGTCTAAGTAAACTATTTATAGTTTCGATTGCATATGAAATCTAGACTTGCACCATAAAAGTGTATCATCTAAGGCTTGGACACAAGAAAAGTGACGATATATTTAGCAAACATTGGATTGAGAAGTGTTACTTCTATATCTATAATTATGTATTTTAAAAAAATGAAGAGGGGTCAAATTTATACAATAAATTAACAAAAAGAGACAATATACATTGTTGAAAAATATTGTACTCTGGTATGACACATGTGCGGTTGTTGGTTTTAACAAACTAGTGACTATGGAAAGTTACAGTCGTCTACTCGTTTGTAAGGACCAACTTACTGCAGTAGTATCATAAATAACTCTTATACTTGCAAAAGTAACGAACTGCATTTTGTCATAATATTCCTTTTTACGGGCGGTATAATCGGTGTTGCAAACGGGCGTTTAAACAATTAACGTAGAGTACGACGTCTCCGGGGGCTTGCCTCCTCCCGGCAGTGGAAGAGGCTGTTGGGCCGCCGTTTGCCAGGGCTTTGCGGAGCGGTAAGGCCATATACCCGTAGCCCTGGTATAAGGGCGAAGGAAGAGATACCGAGAGGTTTTAGTGGGTATCCCCGACCGTGGCATGGCAATAGCATTTCTTGTTTGCGATGCCACCCCAACGTGGCGAATCTCACACTCCCTAACGTGTTTCCCCCAGGGAAGATAATTCCCAAACGGCTTTTCCCTTGTTAAAAAAGAGCCTGGTACTTATAGATAATATCAGCCCATAAATGTCCCACTGCTGGGCTCGGGCCTCTCTCTATAGGGGAACGGACAGTATACACGCCACGGTTGTCCAAGGCGGCTGGGTAGGTAAGTATGGCACATCGGTTATCTCGATGTGCAGGTTGCATCATGGTGTTTTCCTTCACCGTTATTTGCACTTGGTAATTTTAACAATATGCGCATTAGGTCAGAAAACTGCCTACGTGGTGCATGTATTCTGGCCAGGATCGAACCCGCGCCCTTTGAGTTTGGGTTAAAAAAGTTGTGGTAGCGTAATGGCTAGCGCACGCACCCCAAAGGCCCTAGTGTTAGTATATAATTAACCGCCTTACTACGAGTTTTTTTCCCCTGAGACAGCAACTTAATTAACATAACTTTCAGAACAAATCCTGAAAGTGATATTTATTAAGGTCCGTATTTGTAGAAAAGTATATAATTGGCAAATTAATGCCTGAGACGACAATTCGTCGAATAATTTTAAACTGATCTACAAAATTGAATCATTTAGGTTGAAACGTATAAAACTCTAATCAATGATATTGAATGATTAAATTTTATATTTATATGGATCACTTTTGTTGAATCGTCCAAATTGAAAGGCAGAAATGAACCGTCCAGTGTAGGCTTTAGATTTTCATATTTACCGACTATATTTTTGAACCCCTATTTAAGTCTATTTAGCGTATTAAAATATGGCCCATAGTTTTAGTTGACAAGATTATATTATTCATTTCGAGATACAAAATGTATTTGTATCATAGCCCTAGTCTCAGTGAGTTTTATTCCAATTTAGTATTTAAACAAACTTATTAAAAGGGATAATAAGCTTATAAAAAATGTTACTTAGATTATAAATTACAGATCTTTCATTGAAGTAAATTCTCATTACGACTACTTCACTCAATTAGTTTGGGCGGAATCCAACCAAGTGGGTTGCGGTGGAGTAAAGTTCAAAGTATGTATGTAAAATATTTCGTGAAAAGAATATTTTAATATATTTTCAATTTAGACTTAAATTTCTATAGTTCTTATAAAATAAAACTTTTGCTATTACGTTAATTTTCAATTGAAGAGAGTATTTTCGTCTAATAACTAACTACGGATTAACTTTTGAACACGACAAAACTTTATAATTAAACTCTAATTATGACCTTATTTTATGAATAACAGGAGCGTTACGAAGACGAGAATGGAGTGAAAAATAGAACTATTCATAGATTGGTGTGCAATTTCGCACCAGGTGGGAACCGCTGGAATAATTCGGTCTACATTCATGGATTGCCTTGTTCACGATGTCCATCTGACACTAGATGCGATTTTATACACAAATCACTGTGCAGTAGGTTATCAATATTATTTCAGATATATTGCATAATTTATAAGTTTTTTAATAATAATAAAACTCGTTTATCATCAGAAACAGAAGTTTTAACTGAATACGTAAATAAAGAAACTGGCAAAGAAGAGTCCGAATCAATAGACATATCAGTTGATCTTACTACAGGGTCTATTATTGATGAAACAAGTAAAGTTTCTGCAACCGATTCCCTTAGTTTAAATATAACTAAAAAGGAATATAGTTTGGAATTTGAGGATTTTACACTATTTGATTTCATGTCTGATTCTTATCACTTCACAAGGACGATTATTAGCGAAACTACAACAACAAAACCAGGAACATGCAACCAATCCTTAGAAGTGGATGATATTGTTGAATTATTAAAGAAGAAATTGATCAATGATCCAGTTTTCAAAGAATCATTGGTACCAAAGTCTGCGCGAAATTTCTATAATGGAGAAGGCACTTTTACTGACTCCAGTGTCGAGGCATTTGTGAGCAAAATTTATAGCAAAAAAGAAGCTCCAACGACAACAAAAGCAGTAGATATTGATTACGTTAATTCAACTTTACTAGTTGATTTGGTTGAAGCCGTTATATTCAAAAGTGGAGGTAAAACAAGAAATTTTAAACTAACTATAAAAATAAATACAGTGTAGTAAGAATAAGTATTTGTTTTAGGTTATTTGCCATCTGGGTCTGCACATGAAAGTACGCAAACTGTATCTGAAGTAACGCCACTTAGAATACAGGCTGAACTTGCAGAAACGAAATCAAACTATGATTTTACTGGGCATTACTTTTTTCCTGAAGATGATGAGGACCCAACAACTGAGACCTCCGAATTTTATTATGATGTTTCTTCCAATTTACCACTAGCCGATGTCGTTTTAGAAATCGAAAACATTAAAAAAAGCTCTTACACAAAGGATTTTCTGGAAGAAATTATTGATTCAGATTCAGTCAGTGAAACAACAAGTACGCAGAATTTATCTCCGGATGACATGACCATTTATAAAAGTGGGCATAGCGTCATGAAAAAATTTCTGAAAGATATTGAAGATATCTCTCGTAATTCAACTATACTCGTGCATGATATAAATTAATCTGTAACTTTTGTTCAATTTAAAATTACACTGAATTGACGAGTTTTGTTCAAGGTTACGGTATATGTTTTACATGTAATGATTATTTCAGATTCCAATACAAACTTGAGTACAACTAATTTTAACATTAGTGGAAACCGACTTATACGTGATGGACTTGTAAATACACGATTCGTCAGACAACGTATAACTATAAGTATTATGCAAGGTGGCCTGGAAATATCTTGGCAGTAAAATATAGCCAGTTACTAAAGAAAATAGCAACAGACTTGCGGAAATTAAAATTAAATGACAAGTTTTCTTGCCCAGAAATTTGCTCAAGTGTTAATTCTACAATTGTACCTAATGTAATTATTATTTATACTGAATTATAATTCTGTAGCAAAAACTAATTTTTATTTTAAAATTTTAATTTGCATTTTAATTTAAGCCATAAATTATTAAAAATAAAGTATAAATATGCAATGAACTTATATTAGCTGTGTTACATGAACATTTGCTTGGTTTGTATAAATGTTTGTTGTCTTTCCATGATTTTATAATTTTTTCGACAATCAAGTAATATAAGTCTCCATAAGACAAGGAATTATGTGTATTTTTGATACTTTTCCAATGATCGAATTCTTCTCGTTTTATTCTCGAATGTTCTCGACCGCAGTAACAACCGATCTTTGACATTCGTGTTGTTTTGTATACATTATTAACATATTCTTGTGAGTCTAAAAATTTCGTAGTATCATAACTTTCTGTAACACTAAATACAGAGATATCAGTTATTTTTTTATCGTTAGAATCTCGCCTATACACATTAAGCGAGCGCTTTTCACAGTAATCTTCATCTTCTGGACTAGGTTCAATGGAAGTGGGATCTGGTATAGTTGAAAATTTATTACGTTCTTGAAAATCACGAGTGCACGTAGACGTACGAGTACATCCATCCACGTATCCTGGTGGAGTTTTAGAACCATAATTACCTCCACCACCTGGTAAAATTATATTTCCATCGCTACCAGTGGCTGTAAAAGCTGTCCATGTGCATGTTAATTTTCGGGTGCAATGCTTTTTTCTAGCGAAAGGCGTTTCAATTGTAGCAATTGTTGTAACTGCTGGTGTTGTTTTATCTTCTCTTAAAATATTAGTTTCATTTGATTTTCGCCGGGCGTCGTAACCTATTTCTAAAGTACTCATTTTTCTAATATGCATTAGTTCATCAAAAGATAAATATTTTTCGCTAACGCGGCCTTGTTCATTTTTAACAGTGGATAGTTCTTTCAATTTAATTGTTATGGCTTCAGTAACTGCAGGTGATTTGATAGATGTTGCCGTTCGTCGTGTTTTTTTATTTTTTCTGTTTGCTAATGTAGTGTATCTTATTGATTTTAAATTCAAAGTGTTTTCATTATTAAATTGATCAACTTGCCAAAATGGTCTAAAAGTGACGTGATCTATATTTTCGCGTTTTTTCCTTTGATTGGGACCAAGAAAGTCGTATACGTTGTAATCTTGTTCTGGTGTTGGGTGGTTATTAAGTTTTAAAAACTCATCTAGATTTTTTTGGTGTCCGTGATTTTGGTAAAGCTTTCTCCCATAAACTTGCTTATTTGAATAATTCTCTATGTCTGTGTTAAAGATCCGAGTATTATATGACGAACTGCCAGAAAACTTTCTATCAATATTTTGTTGTGCTAAATTTGGAGCTATATCATATTTATTTAACAAAGGTTTTAATTGCGATTCTGGTATAATATCCTCTGATCTACGGTAGTTTGGAAATGGCGTCCTAGTATAAATTTCAGTACTTAAACATTGACAATTTAAATTACAGTTACAAGATAATGGATTTTGGCACATGGTTGTCTGTTTATTGCAGGGGCATACGTTATGCAATGGTTTATCTATCTTATGGGTATAGGACGGGCATGTTGTTTGACAAACATGGGTGGTATGTGGACATTTGCTCCTGGTACATTTATTTATATGGCAATTATTCGTATCACTGCGTTCAGTAGAGCAACAATTACTACCAGTATCCATTTTTCGTGTACAACGATTATTGTGTATATTATACTTTCTAAGATCATTATCGATATCCGTACTAATAGTCATAGGCTCTGTAGTAAAATCATATTTTCTAAAATCTTCGTCATTATTTTTATGCATACTATCAAAATGTTCTATATGTGTCTGATATCCATGGTACATTCTTGAATGTCCTCGGTCAGCATGATAAAATGTTTCCATGTTGTGTCGTGATCTATTCTCTAGATTCTTCCAAAACTTTTGAGATTTTACTGACGACATTCGTTTTACTCCATCTGCAAGCATATAGGTTGATTTTTACTCAGTACATAGATAAAAATCGAAAGTTCTTACATTAATTTAGTCCAAAATTAAATGTATTGGATTGATTTGTATTCTCATATTGTTATATGTGAATTTTGGACGAATAACAAAGATTAAAATTATAGTTTTATAAGTATAAAGTGATGTCAGGAGCCTGCATAACAGACGAGCGTGCATGACAAGAACTATGAATGTCAAAGAAGCAAGTGAGGTGTGTAAGAATAAGCCTGATTGGCGCTCTGTTGTTCGTGCCTACCCCGCAAGGGACCTGGCGTGAAGTTATGTATGTATGTAAAATTATAGTTCCTATTATTTGAAATTGGAAGGTTTGATGAGTGGTTTTCGGATTTAAATGATTTTAATGTGTAATCAGTTACTAACCACTCTCCGAGTATTTTAAGAAGAAAAGTAAAGGGTTTTAAATTATGAAAATAATAAGTATCTACCAAACTGTGAATATCATCACATCGAAATAGTGTGCGAACTTTACGGATAAATCTATTACAATATCTGTCTGTTTAAAGCCAGTCCCAGACATATCCTGCAAAATTCCTGGATTTTATATAAACCTCGAAAACCGCATACAAATTAGTTTTTAATTAATTAATTATTAAGTAAAGTAAACAGTAAAAAATCTAAAAATATGTTTTTTCTATATCTATCTATATATCCACGATGAAGTATACTAAAGGAAGCCGATTTTGAAATAGAAAGTTGACTGCGTAGCAGGGTGTTACGAGAACTTAATATCAAGTAATCGAATTAGGACGGATAAAGGTAGAATAGTTTCCAGAAGATTTAGTTAAGTTATTCCCATTGATTTAATATTCCGAAGGATATATATATATATATATATATATATTACTATTAACCACAAAGACACAAACCACGTGTAGGTATATTTCATAATTTACGGACAAGAGTTAAAAAAAAACACTGTGCGTCCACGGACGCCCGAGAGAAGTGATAACTTAGTCTACCTGCCGCTGCCGTGTGCGTGACAGAAAGGGAAACCCGACAGACTGGCGCCGTAACGCGTTACGTAACGAAGCGGTTTACCCTCCCATAAGAAGTGATCACTTCAAAAATGATTCACTTTATTGGACGCTGTTATTCACGTATGCTCCGTTTATACTTCTTATTAGTTCGTCTGTGATAATATTGCACATTGTTGTTAAATGTTTAATTTGATCTTTGCACAAATAAACAAACATCATCTAAATAGATATTAATCAGTAAATAGATATTAGAAAATTAAACCACTGTGACACTTGTCCAATGTGAATAATTATGTGTTTCTACCCCAGTCTCTAGTAATTTCCTTGTGAAAAAAAGCGAATAAAATTTAAGCCTCATAAGTTACGAGCGTACTTAAACCATACGTTACGTTAGAGAAAAAGAATATTTAAGTTCTACATTATATAACTTACCAAGGGTATTATTGTTCAGGAGTACGTGTCTGATTTTCTGATTTCTTTGTTCACTTGTCTTATTCCTTCCATAATATATTTGTGTTAGGTTACTTCGAATAGGATCAATTTCTTGCTTCACCGAGCTGTTTGATAAATTAAGTATCCTAAGTAAACTGCTCACCGGCGGACGTTGAGTTGTAAACTTTCCTTCTAAAAGCAAACGATATGATTAATTAATTTAGTACCTTTGCAGTGTATTCAAGGTGAAGGAAAATCTGTTGAAATTTAATTATAGTTTAGGTATTGTGTACATGACAAGAAGCACTTGCAGATTGTATAATTTATATACTAGGGTGTGATTTTATACATTGCCATTTTTAGAGTTATTTTTATTTTGGTGTACAACAGACGGCCCGACGGACGGTACGTTGCGATTCGTTTTTCCACTTGTCCGTTGCCTTCGTTTTTCAACTTGTCCTTTGAAGTTTCACTTCTAATATGTGTCCCAGCACACATTTTTTTTAATAGCTTCAATGTATAGACGTCATGTCTGTGTGTTTAGAATTTTATAATATTATAGATAAAATATTTGAATTACCATTCTTATTCCTAATACGAGTATATTGACAAAGACCCGGAAAAGTACTATCCGCTTCTGTTTGTTTGGCGCATTGAGTGGCCGGGAATCCAATAACGTAGACTGGCTTTCCATGGATATTACCTTTTGGTGCAAAATTACATACAAGTCTATCAGCCGTCACATTCCTATCAATTATCTACAAATATACAAAGATTATTTATTATTTTGGACAACTTCCATTTCCATTTATTAGATGTATATATATTTGTATTCCGTAAAGTCCATATACTTCATGAACACTTATAGAAAGAATAGGAAAATTTTTAAACAAAATTATTTATTTACTATCTTAACATGGCTGTCACATTGTGACCACAGGTGTAGTACCCAGCGTCCGTGGGAAAACAAAAGCTCAACTTCACATGAGATTGATACCACATAAAATTGATAAGAGAGTGGTTGCCATTTAGCTATTAATCAACTATGACATTTATTCTACTCCTGTTACTATTTAATAATAATATTATACTTAGAATCACGATATTTATTTCCCTCTTTACGCAGTTTCTACCATACAGTCCTGTTGGAAACAGACCTTAGTACACAGTAGGCTAAATAATAACTTTAAAATTACGCATTGACACTTGACTTCTTTGTCTTCCGTGATCACGGTTACAGCAAAGTGGCCGAAACGTCGGAATGAAAATCAAAGAAAATACTTTTATTACGGTTACTAGTTGCAAAATCTTAAAAAAAATTATCCATTTTAATATTTTGTAATAATATGAAGTATATAAAATAATATGTATGCGACTTACTCTACCTACGTTTGATGACATATTTTTTTTAAGCGAAACGAGACCGAACGACGAGAAGTAAAAATTATAATATAATAGAGACAAAAGTCAAAAAATGAAATTACACAAGCAAATAAAAACATTCATTACGTAAAATATTCAAGGCACTTAGTCCGTTTCGTTCTGGTTCTCTAAATTCAATTATTGGAACTTTATCTTGTATTTAATAAAGCACAACACATCTTTGGATATTGTTCCTGAACCGATTTTGGTCATGTTTTTTTTTAATTCGACTCATTATAGTTTCAGAATTATTCTCTATAAATTTCATTGGTATTGATTTAGTTTTGAGTTGTATAAATAAAAACATTCATTACGTGAAATATTCAAGGCACTTAGTCCGCTTCTTTCTGGTTCTTTACATTCAATTATTGGAACTTTATCTTGTATTTATAAACACAACCCATCTTTGGATATTTTATCTTGTGTTTATGACGTATACAGATACAAACAATATGTATAACGTACTTAGTAATGATTTCTATTGACTAGCTTGTCAATATAGGGCTTAAAAGCCTAGAGCATGGTTGCTATCGGTATTTTATACGATTAATTTCGGAGAGTATGTCGTTGAACTGTTTGACCTGATTCCCCCATCATCATTCCATCTCTGGACCATAAGGCGCCCTGGTCTACGCCGTCGTTGTGGAAACACCACCAGTGCGAACTAAACGTTTCGCCTCCACTTTCTTCTACGTACGGCAGAGTTATGGAATGCACTACCAGAGTCGGATTTCCCGAACAGTACAATCGTTGTTGTTGTTTCGTGTGAGTAGGACCTATATAGGTAAGAGTGCTTTATCTTCGACCGCATCATCGTCCGACATTAGGCGTGATAGTGGTCAAACGTGAACAAATTTAATTTTAAAATACCACTCTAGTTGTTACTGCGCCGCAAACACAGATGTAAAATTGACAGAGGAGATCAAGTTCACATGTGGTGGAGCCGATATCTCGATTACAGCTTTTGGGGCCGGCTCCATAGGTGTGATATCACGCTGTCATAGAACATTTGCGTAATATGGCAAGCCTTTTTTTGATACTGTTACATGCGATAAGTGTGAGTTCAGACGGAACTGGGAGGACCTATCCCATTCCTCTAGTTTGATCTTCTTTCTCATCCCTTTATCTCTTCTTTATTCCATCCTAAAGGCTGGTGACGCGTTGGCTTCGCCCCTAGTGTTACAAATGTCTATGGGCGAGGTTACCACTTTCCACGACATGGGCCGTCTGTGTTTACCAGCATTGCAATAAAAGAAAAGTTGTCCCATTTTCATGTCTCGACGGGCAGCTAACTAATTAAACTCGGGGCCACTCAATTATCTAGATTCAAGAGGATTCGTAGTTTGTTATCCATGTAATGGCTTAACCGCTATTTCAAGAGCGCGAGCTTTATCCGTATACCACGCTTCATTTTCCTGGGCCAAATAATACCGCATGCCATAATTTACGTTTAGTTTCTAATGAATATTTATATATCCATTGACTTTATTGAATATTATATAAATCCATGAAAATTTCATATGAATAAATAAACACACTTTTTTTATTGCATGAGTTCAGCAGACAGGCCTGGCCCTAATAAAATTCATTTTATTAAGGACTACTAGCTGCTACTCGCGACTTCGTTCGCGTGGAATATTTTTGCGGAACCCTAATTTTACAAGTAGCCTAAGTTGCTTGTTATAAGATTAGTTGTGTGCAGTGAAAGTCCCGTCAAAATCGGTCCAGCCGTTAGAGATTAGCCGGAACATCCAGACAGACAAAAATTTTAAAAATGCATTTTCCGAATCTCCTGGTCTGAATTATCCCCCCTGATTTTTTCACATTACAAACAGACACTTCAATTTTATTTATCTGTATATATACGTATTACAGTGACTACCACACCCCTGTCAAATGTCATCTATACAGACCCAGTCGTTTCCGAGAAAACTGACTGTGTCATATAAAGAAAGACGGACGGATATGACTGTAAAAGCTCCGTTGTTGCCCAAATCGCTACGAGCTACGAATACCATAAAACTAAAATAGTTAATATTTGCTGGTAAACAAATTTCAAACATGAGTTAGTAGTATTAGTTTTCTAATTTAAAATCTGAATACCTGGAATGTTGCCCGACCGCACCCAACCATGTTGCTATCCGCCCAAATCAATTGAGTGAAGTAATGAGCCTTCTGATCATGAGACCTAGTAGATACGTAGTGATTAAATTTTAAACGGATTTGTAATAAGTAGTTTTACTTTGGGTTCATAGTAAATTGATATATACGGTTTCCTGTGTTTAATTAACTGTTATTCGAATAGTTTAACAGAAAGAATGAATATTTCATATAATTCTTAGTTAACACTCAATTCAATCAATCAACATATGTATTATGATTTCACATGGACGCAGGAAATTATGCCATCCTAAAAGTAAGTTAAATTTATAATTGTAATTAATAACCCAACTCTGCGCGCTACTTAGTTCGCACGGAATATAATGTTTCTACACAATGTCTTTTTAACCTTAAAAGGTATCAAAATGACATATATACGGCAATTTAAGATTAAATTATTATTTCAGTTCCTAAAGTCATTGTTGAAACCCGCTGAACCGTCCTGAACAAGCTTGATGGATAAATCTGACATATTGAAATTTGGGCAGAGCCTAAAAAAACAGCTTTTTGTTTTCTGTAAATGACGTACGTACGTCTTTTATAGAGTACGTACTTTCCTAAAATACGTACGTACGTATGCTGTAAAGTAAGTACATCTTGTTTATAAGTAAAACTTTGTATCCCTTTTCACGAAAATGGTGCGGATGGAGGAGTATGAAATTTCGCACACTTATAGTTTATATAGAGAAGCGAAGAATGCTATTTTTTTAATGTGCGTAAAAATACATTGAATCGATAAAAAATGTATTACACGCTACCATGTATTTGACACACACACACGCATATATGCTCTTTTGTTTATTGTTCAAGTCAAATTAACAAACAGTGTAGCCTTGGCGAAATCTGTGATTATAGAAGTATAGTCTTTGACATTAATTATTATGGTCGAATTTGAAGCACAGGCGAACACTAGTAATTATATATGATGTACAATTGTCAGTCGTTTAAAAAATATACATACTCACTGATTATAAAATGTGACGCTTCCAGTATAATCTATCAATTGCATGTACCACATGTCCACAAAGCTTTTGACATTGAGTCGTGATGTAGAGCCAAGTATAGTGGCTATATTTTGGCCGACTCTCACGTCATCACCTGAAATTGATGCTTGTCGTCAATATAAGCTGCCAAACCGCATCCTAAGTTCTTGTTAGATGAGATTATATTAGGAATAGTCCTTGTCCTTCGAAGATGGAATTAATTAAATTTTGTGTATATCAAACCCTACGAGAGTCATTCTCAACTTATGAGTTTCGGATGGATAATTACACCAGCCGTTGGTCGGCTACGTATTCTGAACGTTACAAATTTGATAGTCGAGATTATCGGTGCGTTCGCATGTAGTTTATTAGCCTCGACTTTACCACAATAATAATAATTGGTCAAACGCCACTATAACAACTGGTGTGCGGCCGTCTTTTATTCGTTGTAACTGGCATCAAGCCCGTTTATTTCAATCTCGTCAAAACTCTGGATATTCGTTTTGTTTGGTGTTTCCACTCGTACCTACCTATTGATGCATGAAAATTCCCACATCTCTAAAACTAGGCCACACATTTTTGTTCATTTTGATAACGCATTGGGAACGTACCTAGCCATGCCCACCATCTTAAATGTACAACTTTTTACCATTTACCTTTAGTTTTCTTTTTATAATACAGTCTGAAAATATACAAACTGTAAAGTCAAATAGATATATCTAGGTAGTTTGAAACACGTTTTATATATTTTTATCTACTGTTTTAGAGAGAAGAAAAGTCGTTAGAAGTGTGCATCCTGCATGCAGTGTTCCACATAGATAGCATTCAGTCTTTATTCAATAAGGATAATATTAATACCATTACTAAAACTACACATAGAAATAATATTAGCCTTAACACGAGAGAACTATAAATATAATATGTTACCCAAGTCGCGACAATGATCTTCTCTATCCCAATATACGGTCTGGTCACACCGATCCGCCCAACGTTGTGCAAAGGAAGCTAACCGATTTGACCAACTCTATAATAAAAAGAAATCATTTAAACTTTGTTTTAATTATATTGAAAATCAACTGATCGTCATTCGTCGTAATTAGTGATGTGCCGGATATCCATATCCATATCTTATATTTGAGGAAGAAGAAAGATTCCTAACCGTATCTGTATCCGTTACTTTTTGGGCATCTTGTACGGATCTTTTACCTTATTAAATTCCAAATATATAAACTGAAGGACTCATAAACTGCATCAAAGTTCAGGATTACTTTGAAATGTTTTTTTAAAATAAGTATGCAAACTTTTTAGATTAAATTATATAAATATGGAGAGACTGGCTCTTAATCTCAAAAAAAGGAAAATTTAAAAATAGAACTGCAGTAAAACAAATGAATATAGCCGGGAAAAGAAAATTTACTCGTAGTATCAGATTTGCGTGTTATTTATAGCAAAGTTTTAAATTGATTCTCATTGATTTTTTATTCTTTTGTCAATTGAATTATTGTTACCAGCAGAATTGTTGGGTTAGTTTTTTAACTCATCGAGAGTTTTTGAACCATAATATGGATACTTCGTCCGAACAAGCGGCTCAAATTGTAGCATTGGTGCGGGAGGGCTTGGATCAACGAACGATTGGTAGAAATTTAAATTTAAACCAGTCTACGGTTTCTAGAATATACAGAAAGTTTGTGGAGACAGGTTCTTACAGAAGGAGACGTGGTACAGGCAGGACTCGAGCAACCACCGGTCGTGATGACCGATTTATTGTTACAACTTCCCTGCGAAATCGTTTCCTCACGTCTGTTAACATCAAAACAGAGCTTAATGAAGTGCGTGGAGTAAACGTGAGAGCACGAACAATAAGAAGAAGGTTAAAGGAAGCGGATATCACCCCTTTTAGAACAGCAAATGGTCCAAAGTTGTCTGTAGCTCACAGACAAGCTCGCTTAAGATTTGCACGTGATCACCTGAATTGGACAGAACAGCAATGGACCTCCGTATTGTTCACGGACGAGTGTAGGACATGTTTATATGGTGCAGATGGTCGCAGAAGAGTCTATCGTCGACGTGGGGAGCGATATGCTCAAAGTTGCATTGAGGAGCGTGTTCCTTTTGGAGGCGGTTCGTGTATGGTCTGGGGTGGCATATCGATGAACGGGCGAACAGAACTTGTGTTCATAGACATGGTCCGTCAAAACGGTAATAGAGGGGGTTTGACTGCACATCGCTACATAACAGAGATCTTAGAAGATCACGTGGTGCCTTACATGGGATTCATAGGCGAAAATTTTACTTTAATGCAGGATAATGCCCGGCCGCACGCTGCTGCACAAGTTCGACAATATTGCGAAGAGGTTGGGATACGTACAATGAATTGGCCAGCACGCAGCCCGGATCTTAATCCCATTGAGCATGTTTGGGTCAATTTAAAAAGAGCTGTATATGCGAGAAACCCTTTGCCCACGACAGTGGCAGCACTAAGAACAGCACTTTCAGAAGAATGAGACAATATTCCGCAAGATCTTTTAATAACCCTAATAAAATCTATGCGGAACCGATTAGAATCCGTAATAAGGGCACATGGAGGTAATACACCTTATTAAAACATAAATAAACCCTTGCATAAAGTTTGTGTCTATTGTTATAACCAATTTTTTAATTAAACCAATTTTCCTTAAATTTCTGTTTTTTCTTCAAAAAAAGTCTTAAGGTCCTTTCCAGTACACAAACTTAAACTTAAGGATATGACCCTACGCTGTTTTAAAGTTCACGAACCAATCTAGAGGTTTCAATTTAAATCTGTATAGAAAGTTTGCAAACTTGGTTAAAATATTTATTTCAAAGTCGTCTATTACTTTGATGCAGTTTATGAGTCCGTCAGTGTATATAACCGATTTTGATGATTCCTTTTACGTTAAATTCAACACAGCTTCGAAGCTTTTTGCTATCAGACTTATAATAAAAAAATCTTGAAATCAGGCAGAAATGTGAAATTTTTGCGGTTTTTAAGACAAAACTTTATTGTTCCTGAACCGATTTTGGTCATGTTTTTTTGAATTCGACTCATTATAGTTTCAGAGTAAGTAAGTCAGTCAGTCAGTCAGTCGTAAGTCGTGGTAGCGTAATGGTTAGCGCACGCGCCCCTAAATCGAAGGGCGCGGGTTCGATCCTGACCGGAACGCATGCACCTCTTAGTCAGTTTTGTGATCTAACGTGCATATTGTTACAATTACCACGTGCTAAAAACGGTGAAGGAAAACATCGTGATGCAACCTGCACATCGAGATAACCGATATGTCAAACCTGCCAAGCCGCCTTAGACAAGCGTGGCGGGTATACTGTCCGTTCCCCTTATAATGGGAGGTCCGAGCCCAGCAGTGGGACATTTATGGGCTGAAATTATATATATTATAATTGTATAGTTTCAGAATGATTCTCTATAAATTTTATTGGTATTGATGTAGTTTTGAGTTCCGAAGATAATAATAAAATAAATAAATAAATAAATAAATCCATAAAATCAAGTAGAAAACGCTTTAGTGATTGACGTATGTAACCTTTTTGTTTCTGAACCAATTTTAATGACTTCTTTTGCCTTCGATTCAGAGTATATTCATAGTGGTCTAGTAAAAATTTCATTGTTATCGGACTTTGGCTTTCGAAGATCCAGCAAAACATTTGTTAGGTACACTCGGGTAAAAATATATAGTTTTGGAGGTATGTCATTTATAACATTTTTATTTCTGAAGCGACTTTAATCATTATTATTGCATTGGATTCAGCAGAGCTTCAGTACCGTATAAATTTTATTGCTAATAGACCTTTTGACCCGAAGATATAGCAGAAAAATACTCAAAATCAAGTAGAAAACTGATTGAAAAAAATGTTATTTGGTTTATGAAAATACCTAATTAAGATCAATAACGTACTGTATTAGACTCAACTAGAGCTAGGAAAGCGTACAATGGTTAACGATAGCAGTAGGCAGCACGAGCGCGTTAATTGAGTTATGGGATCCGTCCTATTTAGAAAACGTCGACGATCGGACATGAGATTCATACGAAAATGCTGCCTAGTGACACCAGGCGATAGACGTAATCATTTGATTAAACAATTTTCGTCAAGCATTTATACCAATCGAACTATTAAAATACAAAATGGTTTACGAAACGCGGTTTAAGGTCGCGTTGAGCAGTTTTCTGTAAACCAAAATGCCAGAAAAAGCTGATATACACTATAATATATATATATACTAACCAGCATGTGCCTGCGATATGTCAGGAATTTAAATTTGATGATACGTTTTAGAGGTTCTTAAGTGCATATGTTATACTCAAAGGTCGATATGCAGTCTCTTCCCGGAATGACTGGTTTATCCTAATTTTAACTAAGGCTTTCCCACAAAATCCGAAATAAATTACAATTTCGGCTTTTGACTAAAGTATTGTTAGTCAAACGTCGAACGTAAAATACTAAAACTAAACTAAAAATTGTTATGACAAAAGAACGAAACGAAACGAAAGCAGAACAGACTACAAATTATTCCTGATTATTAATATTTTTATCCTTTGTTGTATTTTATTGGTATCAAAATCATAATATTTATTAGAAAATACCGACTGAAGCAAAGCTATTGATTGACGTCCGTTCTAAACAATGTCTTTGAACGACTTCTATTTGAAGTTATAATAAAGCCAAAATTTTATATAACTTTTAATTGTGACGTTCATAAAGGCTCTTTGTAGCATTTAGCTTTGTTATTTTTTTTATTATTAATTTGATAGAGACTACCTACTAACCATTTTTCTCATATTGGCAGCTTGTGGCAAATATTTTGATAGTCCCATTGAAATAAAATTCCTTTTCTCGTTAATCCTATTTACAATGTCTTTGATGTTATAGTTTGTTAACGACGTATTTCTGTAACCCTTGCAAGCTGAATCTGGCCCTGGACTCTGCAATAAAGAAAACCTGTTAATTAAAGTATTCCTACATTTGAAACTGTCTTGTCAGCGATAGCATGGGGGAAAATTACTAAAAATATCAATCGCCCAGTAAAAATCTCTAAAAAGCCTGAACCCTCTATGACTAGATACCACAAAGTGACACGGACCCTTTCATGTTTCATTTTGAAGTTCTTTCACTATGGACTTATAACCTACCAAAACGGATCTCGCTGTGTTGCATTGCCATATTTTTGAAGATACAGAATTTTCGTCGGTTTATAATTGTTCGGGTGCACAAAAATTACCTTATTCCGACACAGTTTTCACTAAATGATAGATTCTTTTTTAAATTCTGCGGTACTTTGTGTCCTGAGAATCCCGCGGAAAACTTCCCAGAAGTGGTTTAAAATTTTTAGTATGCATAAAGATCAGTTGATTTAGATACTGTTTAAAAATTAAATATTAGGAATTAATATTAATATATTTTTTTTAAATTATATAATTCAAATTGTTATTATGGATCTTTGTGTCTGAAATAAATACATATTAATATTGTACTAAAATAATAATTTACGTTCTTTTTCAAAGTAACAAACTAGTAAGCCTGTTGCCCTGTTGAAAATATCGTTTGACATTAAATATTGGCGAAATAACTTTATTCTTCATTACTTGTCCGGCGTGGACAAAGTCGCTGTGGTATTCTAATAATCAATAAAATTACGAAAATTTAATAGAAATATTTGAAATTTCATTTCCGTTTATAGAAATCAATATTTAGGGGAAAAATCTATATATTAACATTTTAAGCAAAAACTTTGTACCCCTTTTTACGAAAATTGCGCGGACGGAGGAGTATGAAATTTCGCACACTTATAGTTTATATAGACAAGAAGCGATGAATGTTAATATTTTTTTTAAAGTATGCATACAAATGCATTAAATCAATTTTTTTTATTGCAACAGTTCAGCAGACAGGAAGACGGCCCACTTGATAGAAAGCGGTTACCATCGCTTATGGACATTTGCAGCACCAAAGATGTTACAAATGCGCTGCTGCTCTCTTAGAAGAGACTGGAACCTGGTCCACTAATGCCGGAACACAACTCAAGGTTGTTATGGCGACATGCTTTAGACCAAGGGTGGTAGCCATCCAGTCGGGCAAATGAGAGCATTTACCCGACTAGTAGGTAGGTAGGACCAACTACTGCTACCTAGCTGTGGGTTATTTAGCCGCCTTTTACGACAGGCCACCTGGTCGCAGGAAATTGTATTCTTTCTATTTTCCTGCACGGATAAAATCTTATGCACGGAATAAGTTGAAGTTTGAAAATTCATTCGAGGAAAAAAGGTTACTTACTGGAAATAAACATAATGTGTGGTTGACACATACTTTACAATAATTAACACAGTATACATTAAATAATTTTGAATAAAGGATTAATACTATCAATTTCACAAATAACATAATTAAATATGAGACAAAATTATACTCACTGTGGATAATTAACGGGTCGGAGCCTTCGGGATGTATTTGGTAACAACATTGTCAATTAACAAAGCAGGATGACAGATTAAAATGGATCATTTCGTAACAGTTGGTTATGTTTTTTGTGTTTTACATTTCTGTATTAATTATTCAATTTTTGGTAATACATAGTTATACAATTCAGAGAACAAGCGCTGCTTATCTAGATGGATATTCTAATAAATTGGAACATAATCTAAAAGTAACAGGTAGGAATGTATGCTATTTTCAAGTCTGCCAAGTGGCTAAGGCTGACCAATATATCGAAAGATATTCCTTATTCATTGTTGTAAGAAAACGTCATTACGATATATTATTCCATCTTTCCTATTTTTAAAATTTTATGTGAAACGTTTGTTGCTTTATAACCTTGTATACTTCAAGTTAGAAATAATGGTAGAGTGTTTTTAATGATGTACAAAATACGATAATTTTATGTGGAAAAGAATGGTACTAATAATATATACTATATATATAGAAATAAAGATACGGGAAGAAAACTTAAAAAGTCATAGTTCATATTAGTACAATCAACATTATTATATCATATTAGCATTTAATATTATTTTAGAACAATATATTTTGCTTTTCAGATACTACACTAAAAATATTTACAACTTGTAAACCTATGTTTAAAACGATTCAAAATTTTAGCAGAGCAATATCAGGCAACTTAAAATCAAATATATTCGATAAAATGCTATCGGATGAGATGTATTCAATAAAAAAACATTTTCATGACAGAAATACGGCGAACGGAGCAACAATTAAATTATCGACTGAAATCGATGCACCTACCCCTACTCTACAAATTCTACAGAAATGGTCAGTCGTTGAGCTTCTAAATACAGTCCATGAAATAGACAATGAAAAACATAATTTCCGAGAACTCAACGAAAATTGTAGTGCAAAAGAAGTAAACAAAGAAGAGTTGGTTGAGAAAAATATATCCAATGAAAAAGTAATAGAATTAAGAAGCTTATCACATCATCTGCCTTCTCAAGAATTAAACAACTATGATCAAAGTACTGAATGCAATTGTTTGGAATGTAATACTTGTACCACTTGCACTCATAGAACTACCGACAGAAATGTAAAATTTTGTACACACACAGAAAAATCTACACAAATGCCATTTATTTATCCCTCAATGTATGTGTCGTATCAACCTGTTTACTTGAATCCTGTAACCGAAATGCCTTACAAATTAACATACTACCATCCAGATGTGGTTAATGATCTAAAATTTACTCGAAAAAAGAAACATCGTAAAACTACAAGCCGCGATAGCGAAGAAGACTTATATTATGATAGCAACGACAGTAAAGGGAAACATAGACTAAACAAACAGTACTCGCAACATCGTGATGCTATTGAATATAAAGATGAAGAGATAAATGGTAATTTCATAATTAACGTCGAGTATGATTTAGAGTCTAACAAAAAAGTTGATTCCGAGAATAATATTAAAATACACAAGAAGCCATATGAGATTAACAAACAACGTTTAGGGACTAATACTGAGGAAGATTTAAATACATTTTACAGGGATAGCGTTATTAAGAAGTGTTACTGTTCTTCATCGTCAATATTAACTACTTTAAATTTTCATTTTTATTTTGCTATTGTTTATATTCCAAATTGTTTCAATATGAAATAAATAATATATTATTGTTAATATGCGTTATTAATTATGTAGCACTTATTTACGCAGAAATTACGACCCTCTTATCTACCTTTGGTAATGTTCTTACGCAGCCTTATATGAATAAAGCCTTATATAAATAAACAAGTAATCCAAATAACTCATATTTGAATTATATGTTTCTTTTGTACTAATTAGGTAATGTATGAATTTTCTACTTGTTTCTCAGAAATACAGGCAATTAATTAAATGTAGCTTACATTGTTTTACAGTTTTATACAATATGAGCTTCAGGTATACTTACATAGTTTCTTTCAATGAATTACTAGTATTTCGCATAGTTGAAGACATTGTCGTTCAACGTCCAAGGAATCACGTCATATTATAATTATACGAGGTCGAAAATGAATTTAAACATTATTTATGAACCTGCTAATAACGCAGAAGAAAATTGAATGTAATTAAAGCTACCTATCAACGATTATTATTTTTTTATTACTTCAACCAGAGAAATAAGACTCATCCGATTAAATTGGATTTTTAATAACTTTTCAATTTTAATCTGACGTAATCCTAACGACTATCACTTTTCAGTAGGCGCGTTCACAGAATGATGTCATGATTATTTTTTTTTAATAAAAGGAAAGAAAAATTAAATAATAGAACCCGACAATCATTTTCCTGCCGTGAAAAAGGAAAAATTGAAACCTGATTTCCACCCCACGTACCGGATCCAATTGTGAAATTAAATCATTCCGGCACCCGCTTAAACACGCACAAAAAAAGTTATAAATCTGTTTAGCTGTTTTCGAATTTTAGCGAGACTAACAAACAATTGATTTCATTAAATTTGTTTTCCTGAAAAGCTATTAAGATTTCATAGTATACGTCCTAATAGTGTTCAGGCAGATAGCCTATTGTGCCTAACGCAATTACAGCAGAGAGAATGTTTGAAATAGGTATTTCAATTTAAGACAGTATTGTGTGATTGATGTGTAATTACCTAAATTGTGTGACAGGTGTCATCGCTACTATTAAACAGTAAACTCCGGAATTACGTAGCTGTAGTGAACGTGAAACTAATGTTAATAAATGTATGGAGTTTTGAAGAAATCAGTTGTGTTTTTTTATTAAATAGGTTTGCGTTTAACCACGATTTCGTCTAATACTGGACGATGATGCGGTTAAAGATAGAGCACATTAACCTAGATAGTGCATATTCACACGAGACTTGAAGATATCCGGATTGTACTTTTTGGAAAAATGGTCATTTGTGTTTGCGGCGCAGTAAGAATAATAACAAGAGTGGTTTTTTTATTTTCTTTTATGAAATAGGTTCGCGTTTGAACAGGATCACGCCTCATGTCAGACGACGATGCGGTCGAAGATCAAGCACACTTACTTACCTATGTAAGACCTTTTCACACAGACTTTAAGATACCCAGATTGTACTTTTCGGGAAATACCGACTCGGGGAGTGCATTACACAACTCTGCCGTACGTAGAAAGAAGGTGGAGTCGAAACGTTTAGTACGCACTATTAGCATTTCCACTGAAACGATGACGTGGACTACAGCGCCTTGTGTTCCGAAGATGGAATGGTGTAGGGGGAACAGATACACCACACACTTTCACAAATGAATCCTATAAAAAACCGATAGACTAGCAACCCGGCGTCGATGCTCTGGGCTTTGAAGTCTTTTATACTGGCCGCTAGCAACTAACCTCTTGTCCATTCTCTCAATTGGCTCTAGCGCTTCAAGCTGGTATTTGTCTGAGCCGTCCCAAAGGTGAGAACAGTAATCTATGCAAGATCTTGGTTGTGTTGCGTATTCGTGAGTATTTATACATAATATAAATACCTATTATATTTTGAAAATATGTAACTGTAGCGTTATAAATTTTAAGGCTCATTATTAGCACTATTAGTTAACATCAACTGCACAAATTACGATCAACACTAACAAGCTGCTGTGTAATTTCTGCGAATGTCATAATGATTTGTCTTATATAACAATGTAACTGAATTTGGAAAGAAGTGTACCATTTATTCATTACGCTTCGGAGAAGTACGCCTTTTTATACCTAATGACCAGACCCAGCAATTGCTATAAAGTAACTCATAAATATTATTAGTATATATTATAACAGGAATCAGCTGCCATCAATGGTTGGTTTCGTAAAACAGCAAATCTAGAGATTCCAAAGGAATCGGGTAAACGAACTTGATGCGAATATTACGACTAAATTACAAGGTGACGCTTGAAGAAAAAGTAAGGGAACTCCGTGCTTCGTAGCAAAAAAGTTTGAACTGGGAATTAACGCTCGGATGATGATGACGATATTGTACTGGCGTTGGCATTTCTCCGAAGCGTGATGAATAAATGGCACCATTCTGTTCAAATTCAGTTATATTGTTATAAAGACAAATCTTAGCAAACAACTGACTCGGAAACCCGATTTCTAATACTCTAAGACTTAGTAATAATGGGGCATCACGTCCTGAGATACCATTGCTTTTATACATTACGTATGTAAGATCAATTGTATTAAAACAAAACTTACTCAAAAATTGCAACCAAACCAACCAAATATAATGTTAAATCAAAACTTATGGAGAGTTGAAAGGTTTAATAAACTTTGAAAAAGCGAAACGGTGGCACGCTAAAAACGAATACATGCGACCTGATAATGTTTGGGTAATTAATCGCTTAATGAAATTAACTTGTTTTAGGTCAAGGTAGGAGGTATAATCTACTGATTATAGATTTATCACGTAGTGGCATTTTTCGAATTATTTTATTCTACACTAGGACTTGCTCGCGACTTCGTCCACGCTTGACTTGAAATTACCGTTGGATGACACAAAGTATCCCAGCATTTAAAAAATAATGTAAGCTATCGTTGTAGTGAAAACCGTGTCGGAATAAGTTAATTTTTATGCACCCGAACAACTACAAACTGCTCCTGGCTACAACTGCTCCTGGGAAATTTCCCACGGGATTTCCGAGAAAAAAATATCACATTCAATTACACAAAATTTGCTATCAGTGAAAAATTCAGATTGGAATTCGATTTCTTTAATCGGACCATTTTAAATCATTCTAGAAAAATTCCCGCGGAAGTCCGAGGAGAAAAAGTAGCGCAGATTTTAAGTATAATGATGTAAATGCATTTACTGTTGACCAGTGAAATCCACATTTAAATTGGCCCTAATAGTAGTTTTTACATGAATCTCGAACAAACAGACAAACACACAAACAGACTAGATATAAAAAAATTGCATCATGTTCTCCATCGTTTATATAGTCTATTCCAGTTGTTTTTTAATTGCTTCAATGTTCAGACACGGCATGTTTAAAATTTTATAATATTTTTCTAGAAAAGTGAGGCATTTGCTCTAACGTTGACCTCGAATATTTTTAGTCTAGGTGTAAAACAAACCCGCCTATAATGGAATGGTTGGAAATTTATCCTTTATTTATCTCATGTGAACACGCGTGCCTACAATTCTTAAGCGGGATCGTAGGTTTTTATCCTGTTATTGGACGGTTACGATGTCATAAAGGTACTTTGACAACAGGTTTTCTTGATACTGTTGCTATTTTCTATATATTTAGGGACTATCCATAAATTACGTAACACTAAGGGGAGGGATGGGGACGAATGTAATATTACGTGACAAGGGGTGGGAAGGGTCCTAAATTTCGTAACGACACACTTAAAAACTAATATATTTAAGCTTTAAAACACGTTTGGACTATTAACGAAAAACTTCAAAATCTTTTCAGCTCTATTTTATATATATGGACATGATGGTGTATAAATGATTAAAAAGTAATTCAAATGCAAAAAAATAATAACGGAATTGCTGTTTTTATTTAACAATTTCTTGATGTAGAATTGCAAAATATGTGATGTCATACAAGGAGTAGGGAGGGAAGAATGTGACAAACTGTGACAAGGGGAGAGGTCAGAAAATCATGACATTCGTGTGACCTAATTTGTGTATGAATCTTTATGTGTGTGTATTACTTTTCAATGTGTCTGTAGGTAAAGGGGCAGATTACACACCTGATAGTGTTTTCACACATCAGTAATCTCAATGTGTAAAGCAGCCTAATCACCAAACCCAGTTTAACAATGGGTCCTCTGTTGGCTGTTAAATGATAAAAAAGTATTTAAATCTGCAAAGTTTAAATATAGTATATTAGAGTAAATTAGATTAGGGTACGACGGGGTTGACGTATCTGTGTTGATAAAAACCCCTCTAAAAACAGAATATTTTTTTTTTTTTCATATTTCCAAAAGTATAACCGTCTTAGATTTTGAAGATATACTTAACTAAGCGGACACATTCCCAATAATTAGAACCAATTTACGACGTGGCAGCGGTATAAGATCTGATATAGGTCGTGACTCTAATTATAATGATTAAATTGTGTTAAACTGGGTGTCAGACACGGGTTAAACGAATTTATTAGAGACTCGACTTTATTAAATGTTTCTGAACTACATCTTATTTGTTGCTGGTTCTTTAGATCTTCTGCTTTCTTAAAAAATGGCCTAGTGACGTTAGCGAGAATAAATGCGTGGTACGAGTATAACCGAGATCACAGATAATGTATTTATCACAGATGACATTATTGAATAGTTTCTAGTTTTGTGTTTTATGTGCCTAGAGTCGGGTAACAATTCTCTCTGCCCATGTTATAGAATAGTGGCCACAATAACGCATAAAGCGCAACCTCTACGCGTCAAAGAAATACACTGGTGTATTGCATTGCACGTTTAAAATCTAAAAAGTCAAAAATTTATAAAACACTTGTTGTATACGTATCTTTGTGTTGTTGGCGTACAGCAGACAAGCCGATTGTTAACGTAGGTTGCTGATGATGATGATGTCCTCAAACGGATTTCCCTGGTTTAAAAATAATAATAAAAAAAGGTTGCTGATGAACTGGGTAACGTAAACTGCGGACATTTCCAGTAAGTACCATACATGTACTATCCGTGCAGAAACGGAGAAAGAATGCAATTTCCTGCGGCCTGTCGTAAGAGGCGACAAAACAACCCACAGCTAAGTGGTAGGGCATTTGTCCGACTGGATTGCTACCACCCCGGTCTAAAGTATGTGACCATAACAACCTTGAGTTGTGTTCCGGCATTAGTGACCAGGTTCCAGTCTTCCTTAAGACAGAAGCAGCGCATTTATGTTTATTTAGTACCTTTGATGTTACAGATGTCCATAGGCGACGGTTTCCATCGAATGGGCCGTCAGCCTGTCTGCTGAACTGATGCAATAAAAAAAAATGTAACATAAATTACAATCACATGCTAGTTTCGAAGAAATCTAATGAGACCTTTAAGAAAACTCGTATATCGTAGTTTACGTAATTGAATAAAATCGTTCCTGTATCAAAGGAAGCAAACAGATCTCGCACGTGAATGCAAGCGACTTCAAGGTAGCTTCTTTGTGTACTTTTATTATCTAAATTTCATTTCTTTTCTATTTTTACCTACCTGTTTGTGATTTTGGCTGTAAGGCATTTTGAACCTGTTTGCTATAGGTATTGGACTGCTGGGTCCTGGGACCCATGGATATACATTTTTTGTTACTTATAGAGGGGAATTAAAATGTTATCTCTGAAATATAATAATATGAGATAGAATGAGATATATAATCAGTAATTTTGTTTGCTATTGTGACGAATGAAATATTAATAACTTAACTTGTGTTCATGGACCAAACTTTTTTATGAAATGGCAACATTCGAAATTTGAGGTTCACAAAAATACAATTTTCTAACAAATGATCAAAACTTGCATTAGCGTTTTTTTAAAATAATACTATATATGTTTGATTTAAACCATTTAGTATAAAAATCTAATAAACTTATGTTGACATTAGAAAATATGACCGAATTGAATAAATTTGGTTGAAAGGCATAAAACTACAAGCTCACGACAGTTTTGATTGACAATGAATGCGTCAAATTTATTTTGATTCTTGCAAATTGAAAGACATAAATGAACCGTGTCACATTGGTTTAATACACGTCGTAATGCTCAAGTAATTAATATAAATGTACACTTGTTTTCCTAAAGTTCAAATCCATTACAGAATTAATTAATTAAAATTATATATCTATTTTGGGAAGGCGTAGATGTTAATTGCTTAATAACATTGATTTGTTTCGGCTTGTTATTTCATTCAGCTTCGTTATTCGATTGCTTTCATTTTGTAATTGAGATAACGGGTCATTGATTTTACCCTTTCAAGACCTATTCCGCAAAATTTAGCACCGAATATTAAATCATTTTCATGTGAACACACTGTTATTTCACGTAATGTAACGCTTTCCTGTAACGGTTGTTTGGATACAAAACAGAAGCCTTTACATCCTAGGGTGAATAATAATGTAAATAAAGTTGTGATAGCGTAATGGCTAGCGCACGCGTCTTAAACTCAAAGATCGCGGGTTCGATCCTGGCCGGAACGCATTCACCACATAGGGTGTTTTCTGACCTAATGTGCATATTGTTACAACTACCACGTGCTAACAACGGTGAAGGAAAACATCGTAATGCAACCTGCACATCGAGATAACCGATGTGTCAAACCTGCCAAGCCGCCTTGGACAAGCGTGGCGGGTATACCGTCCATTCCCCTACCGTGAGAGGCCCGAGCCCAGCAGTGGGACAGTTATAGGCTGTTGTTATTTTTATTATATTTCTAATGTAAATAGATTTTACCTTTTCCCAATTATTTAGTGTCTGTCACAGTATGCATTTGCCGTCTTTACTTCTTTATCCTGGTTTCATACCAAAAATCTTCATGTTATCTTTTATATATTTCTTTGTGCAAACTTTTATTATTATATCTATCAATCTTTTACATTAATATTTGTTTGGTACATGATTTTCGTTTTTCTTCTTTGTGTGATTATATTATCATCTTAATATTTTTCCTCCCAATATATTAACATTTGTGTAATATGTAAAACTTCCTATACGGCACAACCGTACAGACTGTACAGATAGCATTCATGCGAATATTCGGTTCGCAGCAAATACAAATTCAATCCAATTTCATTCAAACCCTGTCTCGTGTACCATGCATACTCGCCATTATTATATTTTACTTTATTAGTAGAGTTTTCTCCGTTGTTACGCCGCGGGTCAAACCCGCTCTCAAGCTCTATTTTCCTGATACAAAAGCTTAATTAGGTCATTACGTATTGCGAGCGAAGCAGGTCTATGTAGAAACCTTTCTTCAAAAAATATATAACTAATTGGAAGCGTCATGGAAACTTCGCATAATAAATCAATAAATGCACATATATCGTAACCATAGAAACATGAGAAAGATAACTGTTCAATTATTTCACTGCCACACACTCGCATATATTATTACCTAGATGACATAAAGGATGGGCCCAACGTGTCCTGTACAGTTACCTCGTTCCTCACAACTTCAACCACTCATTATTTCAAAGTTATTATATCATCTTAAAATTGTAGACTACATGCAAACAATTTTATAAACATTTAAATAAAAAACAAAGGTAACTCAGTTTTCTGAATACCTACCGTCAGTTAAAAATTCGCAATCTAAAATGTCAGCAACTTGTTACAACTGCCATCAAATGTTTGGTAAATATAACAGTATCACATTCACTAACTAATCCTTGTTATTTAATGCAACAGATCAATAAATATGTACCTTTAAACAGCTATTGATAAATAACAAAATCTATTAAATTACGACCTTATTATACGAGTAATCACTACAACTGTAGTTTCATAATATCTTCTATAAACACGTACTATTTGCCATAAATTTAGGTTGGTTAGCCACATGATTGTGAAAACCGCTCAAAAGTCCATTGCGTGGAGTTAGTGGATTTACAGATAGACAGACAGACGCGGAAAGCGAACTTGTATTATACACTATATAAAGATATTTGGGGGCTAACAGATAATCTTAAAAACTAAGATACATAGATATGCAAAGCAGATGGCAGATGGCAGAAGAAATAAAATTGAATGTTAAACAAGGTAATCTTAACAGAAGAACTGTCGAACAGCGGTCTAATCATTATCAATATAAAAAAATATTAAGTTTGTATTTACAGATGCTATACTATCCGCAAATAAGTCAATGTCCAAATGATCCAACTTAGTTTGTTAAATTCATTGTCATTTCCAACAAAAAATGAATGGCGACGTAAAACTGCGTGTTAAAGTTGAATGTAGTAATTTTCTAGGGGTACAGAATTGGGAGGAACATACAAGTGTTACCTACTTACATAGTTTCTTTATGAGATTCCTAAAGTCAACTTTGGACTCAGCAATTTTTACCATATCATCCATCGTATTATGTAGATTTAAGTATATCAATATTGTTACGAGCTACAAAACTTGAATTAAAATGCCGTTGGAATTACTATAGAATTTATTAGAACTATACAAATACGTATAACACAGGTACAAATATAACTGGACTCAACCTCAAACTGCACGATTTTGCTCGTATCGTAGGCCTCACTTGACAGCCGATCTCTCCATTCGGCCATTGCTGCACCGATACAATATGGCTGCCAGCCCGCATAGATCGGATTTCTTAGAATCAGTTCGACAAACCTGCCTAATGACTACCATAAAAGATGACAATATACAATACAATAATACATTTCTCCGTTATTTACCATGGTCTGGGTGTCTGGGATCAGCCCCAGAGTGGTCCGTTGTGTATTACCCATAACACAAGCGTCACTTGCTTACTTTTGGGGATATAAATGTGTGTGTTTGTCTGCCGATTATTTCAATTTAATATTTATTTGACAATGAAATGTTTTTCTAATAACATTTTACAAAATTTGCAAACACAAAGTAAACAAAGGAAATCCAAATGCGGGGAGGTAATAAACTGCGAATTATGGCACGCAGGTGTGCATTCAGTTTTTGTCGGCATGTAATATAAATTATAATCATATCAAAACATTAATATGTCGAACTTAGTTATGCATCCTGCCCGGGGCCGCGTCAACATTTTGCGAAACTGGATGCTGACCCTGCCCATTCCCAGGCAAACGGATGTTTTTGTCTAGAACCTAGGCCGGGGATGGAATGATGTCACCGCGGGAGGGTGGCCAAGTGCATGGTCAAGTGAGTTAGCAGTGTACATCAGGCCGCCATAGACTCATTATTAACAAGCGTAGATTATCATTAGTTATAAATCGCGTTTCCGATAATTAAAATCCAATAATAAACTTCATAAGTAAATTAATCTTTTATTAATATCGCTCCTCCGATCTTGACTACTTTGTAATAATAGAGCCAAACATGCCCGCCCGCCCCAAAGGACACAAGCAAGAAGCAGACTATCAAATACACCATTTGTGTGTTCTATCTTAATTTTATAGGATACATAATCATAGTATCCACTTATTATATTATCGTTATTATTGCAGTATGGAAGTCATAATTATCAATAAAAATATAAACTTAGAATTATGTGAATATACGTAAATGTACTGATGTGTACAACAATACCTGTACATACATAATAAAAATAGGTTTAACTCGATAAAAACTTTCAATAAATACCTTTGTGAACACCATCAAATTGTACAATGTAAGACACACATTAATTATACGATACTGACAAACTCATATTCTTTTTCCAGGTTCCAATTTAAAAGCCTTTCGGTGCCTTTGGATGGATAAAAGGTAGCAAATTGGATTTTATGAGAGGATAAATACCTCTATTGATTTGAGGTTTATTTTATTGCATTCTAAGAACTACTTTATTTCTACATAGGTTGTGAGTTACAAACTTAGTAAATTACATTTAGTCCGTATCAAAAGTAATGGAATTTTATGAAAAACCGTATGTTTCGTAACCAGTTGTTGCTGACTAAAGAGGTCATAAAGGTCGAATATTGTCGGTCTCTTTGAACCAAGACTATTGGATAAAGTTCACGGGCGACGGCGCTATAAGGTTTTCCACTGGCTTTCCTTTCGAAATGTGTCACATTGTATACATTTAGTTACCGTTGAAGCAAATTAATATACTTAAGAAAAAGTAATCAAGTAAACTACAAAGGCATTCCTTTGTATACATTTTTTTAGATTTAGATTTCACGATGATGAGTAGTACTAGTAAACTACGGTGAACTTACTGAGGTACATCTGCGTCTTTAAGTTTTGACAAAATACACTTCGCCAACGCTGTAGCCTAAGCGAGTGATATACGAAAGTAACCGTACTTATGGATCAACGATCTTTTTTCTCGCATATGTATCACTCGCCCTATATTATTAGTAACAAAATGTTCACAAAACACATAAAATTATTAACGCTTACAATTTAGACTTTTAAATAAATTCACTATCGAATCTTAAGCATATTTAGTATATTTCTTTTGCATTTTATGCAATGAAACAGCTTTCCAAATATCTATAATATTATAACGTTATAAACATGCCGTGTCTGTACATTGAAGCTATTTAAAAGAAACAACTGAAATAGACTAGATGGTGAACACAATGTATTTTTATTTAGATTTCTTTTCTGCATGTTAACTGGCCGACTTTGATGCGGCTTACGTTGATCAGTAGCTAATTCTGAGACTTCTGCTTTTTATCCTAGGAATCCCGCGGGAAATTTTCTGGGAATAATTAAATAAAAAATAAAAATCAATGTGATGTTTTTACTGATAGCTAGTAAATTTAATGTGACAAAATGTGTGATATTGTTCCCGCTGGAATTTTAAGTTAATCGTCTACGAAGTCGCGGGCACGTTCTAGTGCATTTAAAAAAAAATTGAACTAACAATGCCCAAGGTTAAATAGGGGCTAGTATTTGCATAAAACATTTGTAAAAGTTGATACCGATTTGCATTTCTTTATAAAAATCAAAAGAAGGTTCAATTTCAAATGAATAATTTATGATGGAACAGGCCGAATCCCTCTGTAGACATAAGACTATCTAGATGTTACAATGATTGAACTGTGCAAATATGGCAAATATATACACATGATAAATATCACTAAATCTTACAATATCCCGAATGTTATTATGGAAGTTTGATGAAAGTAGATCTTTTTTCTTAAATATGAAATATGATAATTGAGTTGTTTTATTCCTATTCCGATTTTATACCGAAGGACGACGTGAATTGGCACTGAATAAAGGTACAGATACAAAGACGTGCGGAAAAAGCGTTACTAGACATAGCATGGACATTTTTAATAGGCATGTTATCATCTGTGCTTCACATGAAGGTAAATATAGTCTCATGTTGGAGCGCGTACAAAATAAATATACTAGTTTACCCTGTTTGTCTTGGGCATGGTAAGATGTAACAATTTAGCAGACAAATTTTTGAATTAATTTCCCACATTTTAAAATTATTAAAATATTTAAGTCGTGTAATATGGCTAGCGCACGTGTCCCAAACTCAAAGGGCGCGGGTGCGATTCTGACCGAAACACATGCACCACTTAGGCAGTTTTTTGATCTAATGTGCATATTGTTACAATTACCACGTGCTAATAACGGTGAAGGAAAACATCGTGATGCACGGGATAACCGATGTGTCTAACCTACCAAATCGCCTTGGACAAGCGTGGCGGGTATACTGTCTGCTCAATTATAATGGGAGGCTCGAGCCCAGCAGAGTGGGATATTAATGGGCTGTTATTATATATTATATAAATTATTAGCGTGCATGACAAGAGCTATGAATGTTAAAGAAGCCAGTGAGGTGTGTAAGAATAAGCCTGTATGGCGCTCTGTTGTTCGTGCCTACCCCGCAAGGGACCTGGCGTGAAGTTATGTATGTATGTATATAAATTATTTAATCCAGATGTATTGACTGACATTAAATTGACCACACCAAAGAATTATATGAGATGTAGCTAGCCATCAAACGGCTGCACGAACTTGCTTAATAAGTTATCAACAACACAGGCCTTGCGAACATTGAGCGACATAATTATATATCAACAAATTGACATTTTTAACTGCTCAGGCAGCGAACAAAACTTGCATATCATGTTATATGATATGATTATTTACTGTGTTATAGTATACTATGTGGACCACGCTATTGTATTGGAAAATTCTGTAAGGATAGCAATGCTTGAGTGTAAAATAGAAGCTAAATAAATAATTCTGATCTCAAAGCTAGCCCCTCACGAAGAAGGAACAACTAACGGTATTCTGGTATTTTCAAGAGCTAGTGGTCTTGCTTAAGGATCTGACTTGGATCGAGGAGCCAGCTCCATAATTTCGTGTTGAAAAAAGGATTACTTACTCGTTGAGTTGCGGAAATTGCCCGCTCCAAGATCCAAGTGATACGCATTGCATTTTTATAAATTTTATAATAAGATATAAGATGAAATTCCCATTTCAATCACCTTAAATTTTAATCGATATCCATTGAATAGGTTAGGAGGTACGAAGATACCTCAAAGATACATCTCACACCTAGGTACACTGATTACACAGGTCGACAAAAAAAGTTGTGTTCTGGTGGGTGAAGGTGTTTTACAATAAAATCATTTTTTTACACTATTTTTAATTCAAATTTATTTTCTATTTTTAGTTGGATGTTCTATAAAAGCGTATTTTTTTAGTTTTTTTAAGCTATTATTTATTTTTCATTTTTTTTGTTTATTTAGTGATTTAATTCCCTTCTCCGTGGAAACTTTGAAAAAAGAATTAAATACACTCTTATGATAAAATGGAACGTTATGTAAAAATAAGCTTTTGTTAAAAAGATTTTTTAATACAAGCTTTTAAGATCCTGCATATTATGCTAGCCAAGACAAGTTAAACGAGCCCAAACACAACGGGTCTATCTTGTTTAGTACAGGAGTTCCGATGGCCACCTTCCAACTTCATCATCAGATCAACTCCATGTTACCATATTATTGCATTACCACGCGATATACACATACGTGCAAAATTTCAGCTCAATCGGAAACCGGGAAGTGGATCAAATTTAACTTGAAAAATTCCGTTACATACTAACATACATACATACTAACATACGTCTGAAGCTAATAAAAGCGTATTAAAAAGTGCATACCTATTTATTTTACTTTTTCAGTTGCTTTACTATCGATTGAAATTTTGACATTACTGATTAGGAGTTTATGTCACATTTTAAGTGATAGTAATGCACGGTTGATACGATATAAGAATGAGCCATAAGTAGTATTTGAGATACTCGTTATACGCTTCTTTCATTCTGGTAACAAAACCGTGAAAATTCGTTGCCACTACGGAGCTCTTCGCTGTTAGTGGAATAATAGGCACTTGATTGATCTTTAAAGATGTCTGTGATAAATTAAATCTAATAAAGTGTAATGAAAATTAATGAACGACCGTCTAGTTCGATACTCCTTTTTCATTTTAGCATATAAACTATTAACTTAAAACAATAATGATTAATACTTGTTAGGCAGAAGGAAATAACTTGCTTAGCTTAGAAATATATATAACGCTCGTTTGCCTGCCAATTCAAATAAATGTTATTGCTTGTTTATTCGTTGTGTCATGTCTTTCGGAATGACGTTATTATGAAGCTCGGTAATGTCTCCAAAGTAGAAACCCTTTGAGAGATTACAAAGATATTGTATTTGTAAGCAATATTAGAGTAAAATATACCTGCTTTTTGCCAAATATCCCGGTGTTGGCAGCTGTGCTTAAGTGGGTTAAACTTTAGTGGCTTACCTCAGTGAAACGCAGACTCCGGTTTCGATTCCTGTCATTGAAAAATTTCGTAAATTAACTTTCCGTTATTTATTAAGAACTGTTTGGGAGTAATTATTAAAACTTAACTTATTTATATTGTGTTCCACTCATCGTCCCTCAAGACCATAGTCTGTAAAATACTGAGCCTAGATTACCGTCTTCTGTGGGTAAGATGTCCAGAAGGCTGGCGACGTTCCTCGCTGATTAATGTAGTCTAAAAGACGCGCTGAAGTTCGACTTAACCAGATGACGATGAGGATATATTTCATGAAATTATATTGATTTGTAAATACGCATGATCGCTAGCAAATCGAAAAGTGTTCATGCCTATTTTTGAAGTGTTCAAAGCATGGTAATTATATTCCATGAACGTTTTTTTTGCAGGCAAGCCTACGGTAACTTTTGTAATTAAATTACGTTTCTTATATACAGTTTTTATTGGTTTACAGAACGATGTAGTTACCTACATTGACTTACCTGTTCATACCTGCTTGCCAGGAAGCTATGAACAGAAATAGTGTAAAGGAAAATAAAATAAGGTTTTGGAGGGTTTGAAAGTTAGCCGTTGAGTGCTTTGAGAAAATCGAATGTAGGTTACGTAGTAACTATTTATTAATCTGTGATGTAGGGCACGTATAAGACGGTCGGTAGTGGCAGGTAACTGGTTCGGGCCAATCCAGAGTGAGTTCATGTACATTCGCTTACTCTTTATGCAATCAATTTGCTATTATTAATTAACAAAACACACAGGTAAATACAGAAATATTTCACATGTTATATATGTATATTTCAATTATATATTTATTATTTGTATTTAATTTTATACTATTTATTTTAAACGAAAACTATCGTTATCATGTTACAGTTATGAAAAAAGTTAAAATTAATTTAATTAAAAATAACCATGAATACTTTTCGATTGACAAGCTACCATGAGCGTTTTTATAAGTCAATAGAATTTGATAAAAATATGTTCATCTGGTCCTTTGACCTTCACTCATTTATTAAATGAGTGAAGGTCGATCTTCACCGTCTCCTCTTCTAATCCCTACTAATATTATACATACATACATAACTTCACATCAGGTCCCTTACGGGGTAGGCACGAACGATAGAGCGCCATTTAGGCTTATTCTTACTCACCTCACTTACTTCTTTGACATTCATAGCTCTTGTCATGCACGTTCGTCTGTTCTAATATTATATATGTGAATATATGTTTGTTTGTTACGTCCACGCGGACGAAGTCGCGGGCACAGCTAGTGGATTATAAATTATCATCCAAATAATATTTCTCAGAAATGCAATATAACAAATAGAAAAAATGAGAGCTATATAGGAAAGAAAACGAATAAGTTACTTTAAGCAACATTCTATATCGTCAATGAAATACATTTTTCAACGGAAAATGGTGATATTATTTCTTTCTACTTGCGAGACTAATGAACAAGCTCGAGAATTATTTTCCTTAATTTGTCACGTCTACGTATTTTTATTAGGTCTTCAGTCACTGTGTTATTTGACTTTCTTGTAAACGATTGCTATTTTTCTTACGTAGTTTCTGTTATAATGAGCGGGCAATTGATGGTGGCAGCCGTCGATTGACTTAAAATATCATCATCTGATACGTAAGTTTAACAAATATGAATATCGGATTTAAACCGTACGAAAAAATCATGTTATTGCTAAGAAAATAGTAGAACATTTTATTAAGACCATTAAACAACCTTTTCTTCTAGGTTGACTTTGAGATTTCTCCCCATAAATTGATCCTAATCCAAAATAATAGTAAAGAAAACGTACAGACCTGTTTCGACGCGAATATCTGTCGCTGCCTTTAATGTCCCAAAAGTGTATCTGTTGCCTTATTAGTAAAAATGTCATCTAAAATACATTTAGAAAAAGACAATCCTCTTCCGTTTTAACATTCAATGGCGTCGTTTCATTTCTTACACAAAATCACCATTTCGCTTCGTAGTGACTTCAAACATTACTCAAAAGCACGAACCAGCTACAAAACCTTTTTGAAGTCGATTAAAAATCAACCCTTTCCCTCACATTGACACATTGTTGTAATAATATGCGTGTACTAGTTAGTATATGCTCTCGACTTCTTTTACACTTGACTTGAATACCCGCGGGATGATTCCCGGGATAAAAAGTATCGTAGCATTTTAAAAAGCTATCGCTATACCTTGAGCTATCGTTTAAGTGGAAACTGTTAGAATAAGCTAATTTTTATGCATCCCAACAACTTCACACCGTTCCCGAGATTTAATCGGGCCATTTTAAGGCATTCCTATAAAAATTCCCGCAGGATTCCCGGTATAAAAAGTAGTGTAGTTTTTAAGTTTTAGAAATTGCTGTCGGCCAGTGAAAACCGCATCAAAATCGGCTCAGCAGTATTTACGTGAATCCCAAACAAACAGACCAAAAGTATAAAAAATACTTCGTGTTCCCCCTTGTTTATATTGTCTATTCCATGGATATGGCCAAATATTCCGTGGATTAGACTAAAGAGGTTCACTTCAAAAATTCACCTGTATACCAAATTTTATGGTGTTCAATAGAGACAGACATTTCAAGTCTGCGAAAAGGTAAACATAAACATCGAAGCAAGGTCACTCCCACCTTTAATTTTGTATATTAAATTACCAAAGTTCGAAAGCAAGTACGAAAGTCGGCTGTGAAATGACAAAAACTTTAGAAGTGTTCAATTTATACATATCTGTACAATAGATGCACCACGCCTAAAAAGATATAAGATAAACGATAATTAAAAACTTATTAGTATATGTGTTATTAGACACTGAGTTTTTCGTGGGAACTGAAGATTAGTTTATCTGGTTTGATTTATAAAAATCTGTTGCATTTATTGCAATATTTGTAGGACATTGTTTTTAGTTTGTGTTGAACATCAAAACTATTTAGTGATTTTTTTGATTTGCAAGAAAATCTCTTCGGTTAGAAGTTAATAATGACACGATTTTAATGAAACTTCTGTAATGTTTTTCAGCTTTCGCTTAGAGCCGACTTGCTTGAAGATTATATTAATACTATAATATTTATAATTACTTGATACTGGTTACATATACAAATCGCGGAGATGTACATTTAAAAAGAAAGAATTTTTAACATTTCGTACACGTTAGATTTATAAAGTTTTCTTCTTCTTTAGTTTTACCACCGCTGAGGACTTTCATGAGGGGCTGGCTTGTTAGCTAATCTTCGGTGAAATATAAATAATAATAAATCTATCATAGACAAAGAATACTAGTTCATTTTTTCGAATGACAGGGCAATATAATATTCACCTCAACGTTCTCGTTTAAAGTTAATGATACTTAATTAGAATTATAAACTAGTTTCGTGAAATTAGTTTTTAAGAGGCAAATACTATCTCATGGCCAGCTGTCTGGCATCTTCTAGGTTAATTACTCTTTTAAGTACTAATTAGAACTTGCCTCCTTCGTAATTTTTGCTAAAGAAAATACAAAGTTTCTAAAAACAAAATTATCAAATATTTCTTGACTAATTCTAAAGAGAATAAAAATTAGTTGGGTTTAAATAACGTTGGAGAAAACGAAAATTATAGTCATTTAAAAATAAATTATACAAATCATGTCTGTTTGTGAGGCTTAAGGGAAGAGTTGACGAAATTCTTGGAAAAGATGTTTAACTTATTAAGGGGCATTGTACCATGTAAAATTAAAGCGGAAAATTGGATTTGTTCCCTTATCCAGATGTATGGGACTTAAAAATACTTTTTTGGAAAGGCTAGAGTAAATTATTACCAATTCGTAGTCATGTTGTTTTTGCTATGCTATTTTCGAATCGCGTAAAAAATTCTAACTTTATTGTATCGTCAAATTAAATAAACAAACGATTGCGGCAATCGGAAAACAACTGTATACTTGTGTGAAGTACAGTAACTAAATAATAATAAAAATATTCGGCATACAAACACACATATGGACGGGTTGTCTGAAAGAGATCGCTTTTTCGAGATAAGACCGCCCTTTGTACCCTACTATAACAATACTAGTTCGTAAGTTTTTCTGTAATGGTGTACAATAAACTGTTATCTATCTATCTATCATATTGTAATATCCCCAAATTAAGCAAGTTACGCTTGTGTTATCGGTAATATGGAACGGACTACTCTGGGGCCGATCTCAGACACCCAGACCATAGTAAATAACGGAGAAAATACGTTACGTTAATATGTTACTGAAACTTACTGAATTTGAGTTATGTGAGCGTTTACAACTTGAAAGTCTTTTGTTGATTGTGGGGAAACAGGGGTAATGGCGCTCTGTGGCTATTACCGCTCACAAGTATAACTTGACAAACTTAGTGCGTTGGATTTTGGGACGCAAGTTAAAGGGTAGCGGTTATGCGGCAAGATGAAACAGTAACTAGTTTTACAAATTCGCTAGCAGCAAGAGAAAGAGAAGTACGTCTGTATATTTTCGGTCCCACTAACAAAGTTGTTCACTGAACGTTTATACTGGTGACTTTAATATTTGAATTTCTTTCATTATTATTAATACTATTAATTTAGCAAATTATTTGTGTGATTTGAGTGTCTGGAGTCAACATGCTTTTACGTGAGCGGTATTATCTATAGTTGGTTAATGGGACCAAGAATGCGTTTCTTTTTTAATTGCTTAGTTACCGATTATTAACCAAAGTTTCATACGTTCCTATCAAACTAGTAGTTACTGAATTAGTGATCAATTGCATTAATAGGTCTAAGTTTTAATATATAGTTAGTTTAATATATAGTTATAGATTTTCCTCATACATACATACACAATAATATTTTAAGTTTTCGCGTCTTGTATAGATAATAAAACTACGTTTTAACGGTTTTAAGCGCGGTAATTTATTTAATTTTGGTTTATCCGACGTTTCGGCCGCTTTTCAGTGGCCTTGGTCACGGACGACAAAGATGACATTTGTCTAACGTGTATTGTTAAAGTTTTATTTAGCCAACTTGTTCATTTTAATTATTTAGTTTTAATTTTGTTTATGGACATTATTTACTCTATGGGAGCCTAATCTAATTTACCACCGCTTCACAACATGTTGTGGCTTGAAGAGAAGAAGCGGCGCAAAAACTCTTCAGCAAACATGTCTGTTTGCCAGCTTTTCAATAAGAAAATACATTACTGATATTAGAGCGATCAACCAAATCGACAATGTGATTGAACAGCACAGGACTGAAAGGACACGGTGGTATTCAACGTCATTGAATGATTATAGTTTCTATTCATAACGGGCCACTTTGGTTGACGCATTCAATTGAAATTTGTAGTCCAACTGTTATTTTAACAGACATTGAACCCATATAAAAACATGTCAATGCAATGCAAATAACTGTTATTTTTCTTCAAACTTTTGAGTCTATCATTGGCATCGTCGTTTTCAACACGTGGTCATATTATCTATATGTGTAGATATATTTATAGATAATTTTGTAGATAATTTTCTGCCCAAAAACTGAATCCGTTTTTCGAATGAGATGCCATTGGATAGTCAGCGCCATAACACAATTATTATACACAGATAAAACTGACAAAAAATGTATGGTACAGAAAGTCATATTACTTAATTATTATTACTTCCTCATAATCATGTTACAAACTTGTCGACGTTCCAAAAAATTATCAAAAAACGTAAAGAAATATTTTTATTTATATTTACATGAATAAGAATAGAGTTGGCAGCGCTAGCTCAGCGCGGCAGGTAATGTTCTCAGCTTGCTTAGTGACAGCGGTATGATGAAATAGTTTTGTTATATTATATGCTAGCTAAACTCGGCCACGCTTCTTGAGGCACAATAGGAAGTCAATCCATCGGCTATCGTTCGAGTTTTCCGGCCAGACATATACGAAAGCTGAATTTTAAGATATAATGGCTTTGTGTAATAATAAAATTTATTAAATTTTTAATACATAATTTCTATAAATAAAACTACATATATAAAATTAAAATTAAACTATTAAATCTAGTGTCAGACCGCTGTCAGTTAGAAACATGCCCAAAAGACTGGCTACATTACGTCGCTGAATGGCAGTGCTAATGTGTTATTACATATTTGTGCCATATTAATAATTTAGTTTAAATTTATTATTTTATTTTAAGTATAATATGTGGGCGACCGAACTTCGCTTGATTCATTTTAGTGTAAAATCGTGTTTTTGCAGGTAAGACACCTGTATGGAACTTTAAAAGTAAAATCTTACTTAAGCATAAAATTTGATCCTAATAGTTGGGAGACATTTCAGAGGTACACGAAATATATATTTTACCTATATTATAATATGTATTTCTCGTGTTATAAGATATTGAATATAAAATGTTATTTGTTAAAATCTCAATAATTCGTTATTGAGATTTTAACCTTAAAATTTATTTTATTAGGGCAAAATACAGACATATTTTTAGTCATGTATTGGGAAACTTCAAAAATTTCAGGCAGAGAAAGCATGTTTGTTTAGGTACTGTCATGTAAAACATTCCTGCGGACATAGTTTGCGCATTGCTCTTTCAAACCAAAATTAGGTCACAAGCATTTCGCTTCAATAATTCTAAGTGTTTCCAAAAATGTATTTGAGGGTTAAGCAGAATTTAGAACATCAAACTTGGGTAATTGAAGCTGTTGATTATTCAGCAATCGTTTTTACTGGTATTTAAAATTAAATATCGTTATGAATAAAATAGAATAGAATAGGTTATTGTAAAACTGTGTACATAAATGTGGTATAAATACAAAGAAGAAAGCACGGTTACCCAGATGAGAGCGTATTATATCAATTGTTTCATGACTATTATAATTAATAATAATATTATATTATAATTAATAATATATAATTAACAATTATGATCATAAATTAATTAGTTGCATTTTTCATTAATTTTATATTTGCATGTTGTTTCTTATAGATAAATTATGTATATAATGCCAATATATATGTACTTCAGTTAATTTTAATATTAAGTAATTACCAATGAACATTAATACGAATATATTATAATATTAAATGTAAAGCTGTCAGAATAAACCTAATTCGTTGTATTGCTATATAAGTTTAAATGCCGAAAGGTAATAAAAATGCAGGTGTGAATTTGTTTTTGTCGGTCATAACAGTGTATTAGAATTGCCATGCAGTAAACATTCTTTTTGGATAGTGGTAGTCTAAGTTTTGGTAAATCCTAAAAACAAACTTTATAGGTATACAAATTTAAATAAAACAAATAAATATAAATAAAAAAAAACGAATGTAGTGTCTTTGGGACACCTGGTTTGGACGAAGTTTCGAAGATGGTCGGAGACCTTTGGAGTCCATCGGAGACCATCGAAGAAATTTTGTAGTAATAATTAGGCAATTACGAGCTCTTCTATTTTCAAAACGGCGTATATATTACACTAATGGATATTATTTAGGTCTTATTTATTTAAATTAAAGTCGCAATTGAATAATAATTTACAGTGGTCTAGTGGTCAAACGTTTTTTTATCTATCCCCATCCGATAAGTAACATGCGATAAAGAACTTCCTTCCAAAAATCTAACAAATATATACACTACAAAACTATAAACTAAAATTGGTGCAGCCCGATCAAACCAAACCACTGTCGGAGGGCAATGTATTTAGAATGCTGACAGCATTTTAAAGCGTCAAATGAAATGAAGAATTTCATTGATTGTCGAAGAAAACTTTGTGATCAAACCTGCACATCAAGATAACCGACGTGTCAAACCTGCCAAGTCACTTTGGACAAGCGTGGCGGGTGTAATGTTCCTTATAGCAGGAGACCCGAGCCCTGCATTGGACGTTCATGGGCTGTTATTGTTTTTATTACTATTTACATGTATGCTATACTTACTTAACTTTAGAAAATACATTATTCATCTCCAGTCTTTCATCCATATAAAACTAATAGTTTCAGATAAAAATAACAATGACAAAAGACAAGAACGGACGTGACAAATGTATGAGGACTCCGATTTTGCGAAATACATAGGAATCCTTAAAAACAAATCTTAAAATTAAATGATATTTTTTATCATTAGAAAGAACCCACCCCGGTTTTCGCTGGAAAATGGTTTGCGCACCCAGCGCTCTTTGCTTTAAATGTTCTTGCTCTAACGATGAAGATATATAATATAAATAAAAGTAACTTAAAAATATATAAAAACTAATATGTAAATAGAAACTTTATTTTCTGTTTTCAATTATATTTTTAGTTAATTTTTGTTTGCACAAATCTATGTTTAATAAATAAACTTCTTATGAAGATGTATGGAGAATTGGGATTGTTCACTTTTTTCAATCTAGCTATTTGAAAAACCATTTCGATGTATAGTGTCCCTAATAATTTCTGTATAGTTAAAATTCTAAAAAACGTACGATCTTCTTGTATTTTGTAAGAAATGAGTTTGACCTTTATTTGACCTTACTAAATCCAATCAGTTGGGCCGTTTGCCTGTTTGCCCGCTTCAGGTGTAAAAAAAATTCTAGCTGTACATTATTTGATTTAAGTTCTGTAACATGGATTTTCCCTAAAGACCACTTTAAAAAATTTAACGATAACTATAGAAATTAATAATGGTTGAACACAAAAATTATAAGCCTAGCGACAAAAAACACTAAAATGATCACGATACGTAATGTTGCTCATTACAGTGACATTTAAATATTAGCACAGATTACTATGATTATATATAGATAAAACTTACTTTTATAATTTTTGTTTTCTAGGCAAAAAAATTAATGTAAACTTATCCCTTATGTCGTCATCGGAGAAATAATTTTAAAATCGGATTATAAAAAAACTAACGCTTAAAATACAATAATATTCAAATTAGTATCTTAGAATGCCCTATTTTACGTAATAAAAATGTAAAATCAGAGGGTAATTTTTTGTGAACAATCCCCATTAGATTGTATGCAGATTATCTGGCCACAAAACCAGATCTTTGTATCTTATATGATTGGTAGGTGAACTGAACAACGTAGCAGTGTGAACATCAACATTCAATAACAGCGGTGCGTTAAAACCGTCTTGTGAATACGAGCTGTTGTGTGAACGTAGTGGGTTAGTTTGAAATAGAATAGAATAGAAAACACTTGATTGTTCACCACATACACATAAAATAAACAATTTAGGGGAAAGCAGGTAGGATTCGTACACAGGGAGCATTCGTACAGTGGAGATATCTCCGCCATTATGCAACATTGAAATGTTTGCATTTGTGTGCGTGATTGCCGTTTGTAGGATACGGGTACCTGCGGGATGGGGCCAGAATACGGCCATTGGCTTCGATGATGTAAGTCGATACGTGAATTTGCTCTGCGTAAGTATTTTTCGTTGTCATCTTTTAATTCGCTTGGCTGGTATAAGTAATGCTCAAATTATAAAAGTGATTTATTATAGTTTATGGCTTAAAATATTACTTTAATATTTAAATAGATATTTTAGCTCAACTATAACGGTTATGTTTATTTCAAATTAATTTGTTGAATTATCTGGATGGGGTACCTTCGTGCAGTTACATGTGGGGTAGATTCGTACTGTACGAATCCTCCTCTAGTATAATAGGTACCGGTAGATATTGTACCTATGGGCAATTTTGTTCTAATTTCACGATAAATACAACTCGAATTTATGTTTTAAGTCTCTGCAAAAAAAATATTTAGTTGTTAGCACTTTGATTTATGCGGATGATGCCGTGCTTTTAGCCTAAGAACTGCAAACACTAGTTACAATGATGAAAGATGACTGTCATGGGAGAGGCTTATATTTGAATGCGAAGAAAACAATGGTTATGGTGTTTGAAAGAGAAGAAACCAGAACGAATGCAAGGATAATGGTTGATGATGTTATGCTGGAACAAGTAAATGAGTTTGTATATCTTGGATGTGCTTTTAGCAGGGATGGAAGGTACAGCGCTGACATAGAAAGAAGAGTAAATTTGAGGAATAGTATGAATGGAGCTTTAGGTAAACTTCTAGGCGCTAAGAAACTCAGCCAGAAAGCCCAGCTTGCCATACACAACGCAGTGCTAGTACCGTGTATGACAAGAGCTATGAATGCCAAAGAAGCAAATGAGGTGTGTAGGAATAAGCATAAATGGCGCTCTATTGTTCGTGCCTACCCCGCAAGGAAACTGGCGTGAAATTATGTATTTATGTATGTTGAGACATGTGATAAAATTTATAATGTTGATTTTTAGTTCTTTTATTAATGGAAAAAATATTATGTTATATGAATATTTTCAGGACTTATTTTTAAGTATTAAAGTACTTGAAATAATATTTTTGATCATTACTAGATGAAGATCATTAGTTTCATAATTATTAGAGAAGAAAAAAATACATTTGTGTTCTTTTCGTTACATAGGTACTCTGAATACAATAATTACTAGTTTACTATATGACGGCTGACGCTGTTTTAACTTTGACCTCATTAAAGGACTTTACTACATTGAATAAATGGCATTTTCTTTGATTGTACGGAGGTTCTCCACTATGTACGAATGTGCCCCACGCATGGGGTGCTTTCGTGCGTTTTCCATTTTTTAGGAAAACGGTCGTAACTTCTCCGTGTTGCTTTATATGAAAACTACACTTCCATAATATTAAAGCCAGATAAATGGGTAATATACCGGTATTAAAATAATTTTGTAATAGCTAGTAGTTTCTTTTTTATAAGGCTCAGAACAAAAAACGTACGAATCCTACCTGCTTTCCCCTACAGTTTACATTTAAGAGTAAAAGTAGGAGCAATGGGCGACCTTATCGCTTTTGAGCGATCTCTTCCAGACAACCCGGGCTCTGGATTTTATGAAAAGGAATTTCAAGTGTATGACGGTGGTGTGCTAATTTAATACACAATACATATAAATAGGATATATAAATATCACATAATACATATACCTATAATAAGAAAAAAAAGAGAATAAACAATAACACATATCAATATTATATATATACTAATATATACATCATTAATATGTGTATAGCAACAGCAATAGCTGTACAATATTAATAATAGTATTAATACATAATATATTATTAATATTATATATACCTACTAATATATACAATATTAATATACAAATAAACTAATAAATAAACTTACATGTAATATGGTATTGAATATTTATTATAAAGTGAGATAATATTCCTGTACCAGTTTGTTAAAAACGGCGAGTGACTTTGCCTGTCTCACATTTTCGGGCAATGAATTCCATAGCCGAACAGCCTGCACAGCAAAGGATTTGGTGTAGAAAGTAGAAACGTGTGCAGGTGTTTTTAAGGCAAGATTATGAGAAGAGCGCAAATTAAGGGTGTGAGATGTATGGAGGAAATCAAAACGCTCCTTAAGATAGGAAGGGGTAGAAGGAATAAATAATATGCTATACAGCAGGTTGAGAAGATGAGCATTCCGGCGAAGTGAGATTGACAACCACTTGAGCTTTTTGCGATATTCGGAGACATGGTCATATTTCTTTAAACCAAATATAAACCTGATGCAAAAATTTTGAAGTCGCTCTAGTTTATTGAGTTGTTCTACGGTAAGGTCAAGATAACAGGCGTCCGCATAGTCAAGAATAGACAGTAAAAGCGATTGAGCAAGTGTAACCTTGGTACCGCTCGGTAGAAAGTATTTTAACCTCCTAAGCGATGCAGACGAAGCAAATACCCTACGACTGAGTTCTGTGATGTGAGGCCACCAAGACAGTTCTCTATCGATGATTACGCCCAGATTTTTAACTTTATCGCTAATATGAAGACGCGTCCCATCAAATAACAAGTCCGGCACTAAAGACCAGTTTATCTTTGAAATCATGCGTGAGCTTCCAATTATGATGGCTTGGGTTTTACTAGGATTCACTTTTAGTCCGTGTGTTCGACTCCAATCAAGTATGCGGCCCAAGTCATCATTAATTATGTTTATAGCGTCTTTGATATTTTCTACTCTAGCTTGAGCGTAAATCTGCAAATCGTCTGCATAGAGATGATAGGAGTGAGTGAGTATAAGTACGTGACTTAAATCAGATGTCACTAAGTTTCTATACCGAAACATTGACATCTTGTCCACTGAGCACTTTGGGCAAGTGCATAAGGCCCGCGATCGATGAGACCTCTTTATTTCCTTTCAGACAATCACCAAACGATAACGGGTTTCTGGTTTATTAAGATAGTCTTGTGTCATACATAAACACAGGGAGCCCCCATTGTAATGAAGTTTCAGGGCCTCCAATAGGCTAAAGGCGGAAGAAACTTTACAGAAGTTCTAGTTCCCTTTGAATGCCTTTGAATATTGCGATAATTTTATGACACGTATCTATTTGTGATGAAATAGAAATGTGTGAGTACAATCCACATGAGATTAAAAAAGAGAGTACAAATATACATTTTCTGAGTGAGGCGTGTGTGGTTTTAATCAAATAAAAATCCCACAAAAAATAGAACTTATTGATAAATGAAAGAAAATAGTATCTATCGTGTAAACAATTACAAAATCATATATAATAAATAATTAATTATATATTATAAGTAAATAATATTCAATATATTTACTAGTATACATCGCAATTTACAAAGTACATCCAAACGCAATATTTTCTTATGTTTTCGCGACTTGCATACATATTTTACCTTCCACCCATTTTAATATTATATAAAAAATTTAGAGCTAGGCATGTTTGCTGAAGAGATTCTTGAACCGCTTCTTCTCTTCAAGCCACACCTTGTTATGAAGCGGTGGTAAATTAGATTAGGCTCACATGGAGTAAATAATAACCATAAACCAAATTAAAACTAAATAATTAAAATGAACAAGTTGGCGGAAGGCTAATTAAAACTTAACAATACTCGTTGGACAATTGTCATCTTTGTCATCCGTGACCACGGCCTGAAAAGCGGCCGAAACGTCGGAATAACCAAAATCAAATAAATTACGTAAAACGTAGTTTTATTATACATTCAAACGTTTATTCAATTCTAGTATAATATGATTAACAAGAGTACATAATCGCTTTTGTTATTTTTATTCAGGTTTTGTACTGGTATTTCATGAATTTTACAAAAAAAGTAAACTTTCAAATATTAAATTTATCCCATTGTTATTCTGGTATGTCTGCGATGATAAATAATTCTTGCTATCACTTCTGAAAACGAAGACAGCATTGGCAATTTATTTCTTAGAATATTATAGAATGCCTTATTTCGTAAATATTCTAAGCAGTGTAGACTAAATTTTGATTATTTAATTAATATTTTAAGCATTCTAAACGTAATTTAATAGGTGAATTCTTGAAGTTTATTTGAAAGGATTAATTAAAAATAATTCCAATCAAGAACAATGATTTGATTTGGTGTTTTATTACATTCAAACCCAGTAAGCTATTCGTCGATGAAAGTTAATTAAAGCCTTCGCTTTTATGCCGGCAAGTCTATTCGTTGATACACAGAGTAAACAAGTCCCTCGCAGACATTGTGTCTCTGTGCCCTGTGGATTGAAATATCAGGAGGAATTCGACGGTATTAAAAGCTTCGAGACTTCTTGGAAGACCTAAGCTGCCTAAGTAGTAGTCAGCTATAAATTAATCAATATTTGCAAAAATGCGCAACAAGTTTTAAATTACTAAAATCACTCGTACGAATAAAGTAAAGCTAGTCGGTGTTAAATAATCTTACTAACACAAAGTTCTAAATATCAAATTTTCATAAATATTGTGTATATATTTTTTCTGTTCGTGTATATGTCTCTGAACACCTAAACAGTTGGACTAATTTTGATGAAATTTTTATGTTCTTTTAGTTTCATAATTGGCGCTGCAATCGCTAGTGTATATCTACCTAAGTATAGATAATTTCAAAAATGTCGAAAACTAATTATCTACCTTTATTTACAACTTGTTTTAAATACCATAGTCGTATTTTAAATTAAACCAAATATAAACTAATCAATATAAAGTTGCATGCCTCATTGGGGTCTAATTTATATCGAAAAGTAACTGACATTATGACCTGTCTTACGAGTCCGAGCTTTCTCTATACCAAACTTCATTAAAATTATTTCAGTACTCTTACCCAATGTGAAAACGTGTTAGAGAAATAGCGGCATGCCATTTTTCAAGAACATGCGCTATCGCCGAGTCTGCTGTAGCTGATCAGGAGCTCTCATGCGCCGCAAGCTTACCACCATCGGAAAAAGTTACACATTTACAGCACTTTTTGTTGAAATTTTGGGTCGTGGAGTCTTAAAGCTCCAACACTTTATCGAGACGTGGCCACCCGCTTGGTTGTACCTCTCACGCGACCAAAAGGCTGGCGTCTAATTTGTTCTAAGGTTGAGCATTGCTATACAACGTGGTAACACCGTCAGCCTTTTGTGAACTTCCCCATAAATTATTTTGGTATGGGATCGATATTTTATCCATAATTAATCCCCCTTTTTATTTAGATCTAGTATTTAATTATAAGTTTTTTTATAATGTAGTTTAATGTTTTGAGTCTAATAATTTAGTTTTTTAAGTGCATATATTGTAACAAATTAAACTATAAAAACATAATTAAAAAGAGAAACAGCTACTTTTCCATTAATACTGTTAATTATTATAGTATGAATTAATTATGCAACAAAATAGTAAACTTCCGTTTTAAAGATTTCTATTAATGTGTAGATGTTTTATCGAGTGGAATAATAATAAACAATAATAATTTATAATAAAACTACATTTTAACGTTGTCCAACGAGTAAGTTTAACAATACTTGTTGGACAAATGTCACCTTTGTCGTCCGTGACCACGGCCACTGAAAAGCGGCCGAAACGTCGGACAAACCAAAATCTGTATCTGTAATTATGTATACAAGTCGCGAAAACTTAAGAAAATATTAATAATAATGTACATAAACGATGTTGTCGTGAGCGTTTTATGTATTTTTATTATGAGAGGTGAATTAATCTTTAACCGAATAATTCAGCTTTTTCCTGGATTCTGTTTGAATACACACTCGTATCAATTTATGAAAGCTGCCAAGGCGCGATGAGTTATGTGATGTTCGCATAAATTTCCTACTTGCACGGCTAGACATCGACAGCTGGGATGTTTTAAAATTCACATTCGTAAAAATACTATTAGCCAAGTGTTAGTTTGTATAAGAATGCAGTATGAGATATGCTCAAAGATATTTCCATCAGTTAAACTAAATATAGATTTTATCGATGTTATTTTTATTTATGATGCTTGAAAAAGTCAGGTAGAAGTATTCCGATCTTCAACTGTGAAGTTGTTGATGAAATGGTAAAAATAGTGGATGTATGTCATCTTTGTTGTTAATGTGATATAATGGAGACTCGTTATTAATATTGTTACAAAGACCGCACATCTGGCATGTTGTAAAAACGAATTCTTTTATTACTTCGTGTTTAAACTTTAAAAACATCCATTGTTATTGTACTTATTTTATGACTGTAATTAGTGTCGAACGAATTAATCCTTGTTTTATGGCTGTCAAAGCTGACAGGTGTACGAGATTAACACAGCGAACGCGGTCCGTTGTTCTATTGTACAGTTTAGTATAAAACAATACCCGAATGGAGGGATGAGGCCAATGAGTACATTGAATGAATGAATGAATGAAAATACTTTATTGTTCGCCAAAAATTAAAACTACGTTCTTAAAACTAAGTACAGTACATGTTGAACAAAGGGCGGCATTATCGCTTATAGCGATCTCTTCCAGGCAACCTCCTAAACTAAGGAAAAAAATTAAGACAACACTACATTGAATAATATAAAGATGTGAGGAAGTCATTCGACGACTAGGATACAATTAAGGCGTGTAGTACTTTCGATTAGTGACATAGTGACGGAGTTTGCGCGTGTTAAATTGCTTTGAATCGTGCAGTGTGAACTGGTTGCATCCAGTTTCATTTTGTATCTGTTTTATACGTGTTTGTACAGTTCTAATAAACTCTGTAGTAATTCCAACAGTATTTTAATTCGAGTCTTGTAGCTCGTAACAATATGATTCCATAGGCCTTTTTGATTTTGAAGAAAATATTTATTGCGTAACATAAAGAATAACCTATAGTTAACAAAAATATAATACGAATGACAGCTCATTAAAAAAATCATCTATCGTCGATCTAGGTTGCTATTCTCGTTTAACAATCTTTATGGAACTCTTATAGTTTTTGGACTGTCACGCTCTATGTTGGCAACCTAAATTTATGGCATCTATTATATATTTATAAGAGATATTATGAAGCTACAGTTATAGCAATTACTTGTATAGTAATGTCATTCTAGATAATTCTAGTATCCAGTAAAGAATTCCAACATCGATTTAACTAAAGGTACACATTTAAATAGTTTTCTTAACACTATAGTTGTAATGTGGTTGAAATACCTCGAAGCGCAGGAGTATATGGAGTCCTAAAGGTTAACGGATTTATTCATGTTGAGTTATAGTAAGTTTGAAGGCTTCCTTATTGCTCTTTAAGAAACCTTTAATTTTATCTCAATATGAATAAGTCCGAAAGTGAAAAACCCCTTACTACGATTACTAAAAACACTTCTGAAAAAGAACAATATAAGTTTTATAATATTCTTTAACCCGAAGTGGTTTTTAATTAACAAATAAAACGATATACCGTCAATAAACAAACTTTTACTTGTTAACTAACAAGCTTTACTTTGAGTTTACTCCGAACTTGATGTTGTTATTGTTACCGGTCGATGTATAATTTAATAAATTTAGTTGGAAAACTTGATCGAGGTCGACATTTGTTAATTATAGGTACGCTTGAGCGTAATATGTAATCTATTCAGTTTGAAGGACCATAAAGATGTATGATTTATACACCTGGGGATAGATATGAATGATCGATGTTTGCTATAGGATAACAATTTAATGATATAATATGATGATAGATTTATGATCCTGATGTACGATACTATCGTGAACTGCGAGGTCTTTGCGTGCACTGAATATTACTTTGTCTAAAATCGGGTGCTCTCATAAGCGCTGACTATATGTTTTGTACTGATAAAGTATACTATCATATAGTACGTACCTACTCTAGGCTAAATATCATTCAAGCAATTTGTTAAGAAATTTTAAGTGCTTTGTTAATCAATCTTTATCTTCAAAGATGAAAGAATAATACAATGAAGTCGCTTAAAAGTATGAATTTGCAGTCGCGGAATGAAAATATTTGTCACCTTAAAGTTGACTTTTGCTTGCACGAGTATAAAAAACAACACTCCCAACATCTTAACAAATATTTCAGTTATAAAATACAGATACGTGAAAAAATACAAAATCAGTTTTAACAATGACAGATGACAGATTTAAAATAATAAACGAAAAGGATTACGCTAACATAAATATTAAAAACAATAAAAAGGTTTTATGTCTAAGCAACCTTCTTAGACGAGATAAGAAAATCAAATAACTTAGATTTAAGTAATATTAAACTTTATTGCCAAATATTATAGTTAAATATAATTTTCTGTGGAACAGTCTGTGACTTAGTTTCAAAAGGTAACATGTGCTCGCGGAACGTTCAAGGAATCAATTTGAAAATTTTGAACACTTTGATACCACGACTGTACATATTTATTAATTAGTTGGTTGAAAAATTCTCAACAACCTGTTTAATTATTTTGAAAATGTTTGTTCATAAATGAAACAAATGACATGTATACAAGTCGGAATTGCGCATCAAGGCTATAAAATACAATGTAGATATCAAAGCGGTATGCGGTCCATGTTTAGTTATTTAATAATGAGGAGTCGGTGGTGCTGTCCCTCGGAAAAAGCTTTTTTTTTATTGCAGGAGTTCAGCAGACAGGCAGACGGCTCACCTAATGGAAAGCGGTTACAATCGCCTAAGAACATTTGCAACAACAAAGGTGCTACAAATACGTTTCTGCTCTCTTAGGGGATTCTGGAAACTAGTTATTAATATTGGAACACAACTCAAGGTTATTATGGGGACATACTTTAGACCAGGGGTGGTTGCTATATCGCTACTTTCTTGTTAATCTTTCTGTATTTTCTTATTACGATACTTTTACTTTAGCTTTTAAGATATTTTTGTTTTCTTTTTGACAATTTTTTTAATGCCTGAAGTAGCCAAACAGGGAGACGGCCCATCTGATGGAAAGTGGTTACCATCGCTGTAGGCGTTTGCAACAATAGGGGCGTCGTGTGTTGCCGACCTCTAAGAAATGTTACAACACCCTTTTTAAACATCCCTTATCATAGCGCAGAGGGAAAACCGCGACGGGAAGTTGCCTCCAGATCATTGTTGTACGCGGAATAATATAAAGGTGATCTTCTCCAATCGATAACGGATTATCTGGTTTGCCGGCTTCAAAGGCTTTTTACCCAGAAAGATGATGAGTTTTAAGTAGTACATGATATTTAATCTTGTTTTTATCAAAAGAAGATAACCTATTATTACAATAATGTTATGTTACACGCCGACAAGAGTGAATGCAGCAAACAAAATAAATCCAAACTGCCGGTGAGTTTGGATTTCTTTTGTTTGCTTTGTGTTTAAAATGTGTAATCAGAAAAGCTGCCTATTGTGAATTGTAATCCTTTATGATGGTCGTTAGCCAGGTGTAATTCTTGGAAAATTCAGTCCACGCGGTCGAGTGTTGTATTGTATAGTTTAGTATAAAACAATGCCCGAACGGAGAGGTGAGGTAGTCTAGCGAGAACCACGATCAAGGTGAGACTTGTGTATATTCGATAAGCTATATAGTGACGGACTTTGCGCGTGTTATTGAATCGTGCATTATGTTTGAACTGATTGTGTTCAGTTATATTTGTACCTGTGTTATACGGGTTTGTATAGTTCTAATAAATTCTATAGTAATTCCAACGGCATTTTTAATTCGAGTCCCGTTGTAACAATAATATGTGCCTATATAATTTCATTTCCTACAATAGTACACTGCCCGGGGTTTGTCCTTGGGTGCATTTTTGAATGACGGGCACAATCCCCGGTATAATGTCACGCCACTTTTACATTAAATTTGTCTAACGGGGCTCGACGTGTTGGCATTCCTACGCAAGCCCTCCAGTTGTCCGGGCTATTTTTATGGCCCGTGGTCTTCTAGGACATACATGTATATAAAATATTATGCGTAAGCAATGTCATCATGGGGGTATTTCTTCAAACAAAAGATTGTTTTCTTTCTTCTCTCTTCCTATTTCGTGGAATACGAGAATATAACACTAGACTTTTAAGAGTTTTTTAAGGCGGTGGAAAATAGTAATAAAAAAATATTATTTTCATATCATTTCATGTTCGTGAAGTTATTGACTCACTACAAATATTTTCATATCTTGAGTAAGCTATACAATTTGGTGCTATTACATGTGGATGAAGTCGGGGGTGAAGGTTAGTAATTAATACATGAAAGCTTTAGTTTTGTGAAACGTGGCGATTGAAATCCAGATGTCGACAAGTGCTATTCATCCCTCAATTCCATTATCTGGGTGTCGGGCCAGCTGTCGACCGGAAATCAACTGGCACTGTTGCCTTATTAGTTTTCTAGTCATTTATTATTATATATTTATTTAATATTTTCTTAAGATTTCGCGACTTGTATACATAATAAAACTACGTTCTAACGGTTTTCACGCGGTCGTGGTCACGGACACTGAAAAGCGGCCGAAACGTCGGAATAACCAAAATCAAATAAATTACCGCGCTTAAAACCGTTAAAACGTAGTTTTATTACATATATTTATTTATTTGCAAATAACTGTTTTTTTACATTTTGAAATTTCCGCGGGAATCCCGAGAAACAAAGGACCGCATGTAAAAGAGAATATAAGTTATCGTTTTAGTTATAACTGTGTCGGAACTGGCTTATTTTAATCCACTCGAAAAATTACAAACCACTCCCGGGAAAATTCTAGCGAGATTATCGGGTTAAAAAATATCACACATTTTATTACAAAAAGTTTGCTATCGCTCAGCAAAATATCACATTGGAGTACATTTTTTTTATTAAATTGAAATCGGCCCAGTAGTTTTTATGAGAACCCCGAACAAACAGACAAGATATCACATATATAAAGACAACAACAAGATATAACAGACGGAATAAAAAATGCATCGTGTTCTACATTGTTTATATAGTCTATTCCAGTTTTTTTAATAGTTTCAATGTATAGACACGGTATGTTTAGAATTTTATTATATATAGATATAAAGACTTTTAAAAAACTAGGATGTCGGGGCAGTGCTGTCACTGCAATATTAAGTTATATGATTGGAACCCGATAAAAAGAAACGCTGTACTCATATCCTAGTGGTATGTGAAAATCTCCCCAGGGACAAATGCAGTGTGGCTGTGGGTTAGCGGCGAGGTAAGTTACTCTTCTTTGCTTTTTCTTTCACGTCCATTTCGCATTTGTTGGTGTAACGTATCTAGTTATTTTACTGTTAAAAATGTTCATTGAGAATATATTAGTTATTTAAAATTAATCTATAATTATACTCGCCAGCAACTAATAAGTGTTTAGTGGTCAATAAATATGATTTCAAATATGGATTAAATTTATTAATACTTTTTATTCTTATCTAGCCTCAAAATTTTTTATATGGGTGTGCAGCACTTAAATTAAGTCAATCAATCGTTTATTTGCTCAAAAACATGGTGTATACATGGATCATATGAAGTCGCTACAACTATTTAAATTTTAAGAATTGTTTTAAAGAATTATAATTCAATTACTCTAACGTTAAATGTGTGTGTGTTGATGGAGGAGGACCTATTCCCGGCGATAACGATAAACGATTAGAGGGCCGCTAGCCGCCAGGGACATCGGATAGATTGTATTGAATTTTTGTTTAGGATGGAAAAAGGGACATTGTTCCCCTTCTAATACATCTTTAACACATTTCCCTTCTTTAAATGTGGTTTCACATGGTTTGCGAGTCTAACCACATGGTAAATAATTAAAAAATGTTCAAGACTTTATTTGCTTGAGAATTGCGTCCGGTGCTTGTTTTGGCATCAGGTGAAAGCCTCAGTATGCTGCGCAGCCAAATTATAAGAACTTGTTTAATGATAAGACCGGCGCTCTTCTGGAAGGTTGAATTTTGGAATTAATATAAAATAACTGATGTATGTTTGTTACTGTCGTCAAATGCATCTTGTTTAAAGTGTTCAAAATAATACTAATGACTAGCTGCATTAGTGTATATACTTAGGTATCTCTCAAGGATTAACATCAATAACAATTAATAACAGATATTCCTAAGACATTTAAATATTACTAAATAGCGGGAAAGCTGTGTGTCTAATATGCTAACATGATTTCCTAAGGCAAAATACTGTAAAGATGGATGCGACAATCGCAAAAATTCAAAGCATACACTGTACCATTAGATATATAGCAACCGCCTTTGTGGTTTAGTGGGCTGTCTCCGCCCGACCAGTTCACTGGACCGCAGGAAGGCGGGATATCCTGCCAAATTAATCTTTGTAAGCCATTAATTTCCCACAACTTGCCAAAAATTTGATTTTTTCTTAGTTTTTACAAAATGTACCGATATTCTTATGAACTTAAAATAGGAATTAAACTAAGAAACCATCTGGAAGACTAGATTTGGTAAATATGTGTTATTATCGATACCAATAGTGTTGTACCAAAAATGTATTTATTTTAATATAATAATACAGTCCATTTTTACATGTTATAACTTAAAGGATATAGAGTCAATTGCGACTCAAGCGTATGAAAAAATGGCATTTTATTTTGTCCCATTTTATTATAATTTAATTACTAGCATTTGCCCGCTACTTCCTGGGGCTAGTTATAAAGATTTTGGGTTGTTCGGGTTCGTATTATCTAGCGTAACTTGCCTAGCATGGAAATGTATAACTTGTGTATTTCTTCACAGATTTATATATTTTGTAACATGCTTCTGCCCGTGACTTCGTCCGCGTGAAATAGTAAAAAGTTAACCCCCACCCATTAGAAACATTTTTCATCGCTGCTCCGCCCCTATTGGTCTTAGCGTGATGATATATAGCCTAAAGCCTTCCTCGATAAATGGGCTATCTTATACTGAAATATTTTTTTCAAATCAGGCCAATAAGTTCCTGAGATTAGCGCTTTAAAGCAAACAAACTCTTCACTTTATATATAAGTATAAGATAGATATACTCGTAGCTTGGTGGCTTGCCAAGTTTCTTGCCATGCCACTCCATATCACACATTATATAATATCTCCACACAAGGAAAAACACAAGGAAGCAGTTAGGAATTTTAATCAATGCCGGAGCCTACTCATGTAACTGATTCCTTGATACATTAACCTGACACTGATTTAATCTTGCATGTCATCACATTGCGGATCAAACAGAAACCGAATTATGGTATTACTATTAATTTGATTCATTATTTATTAACGTTTCAATTTACGACACACTAAGATTTCTCATGGCTTTGGCTACTTGAACTTCATATTCTACTACAAATGTTACTAGGATATTGCTATCAACATTTTCTTACATTAAATTTCAGATTTTAAGGAAATATATTAATTCCACGAGAACATTGTTGAGAATCTGCTTAAAAGTTTACCAAATATAAGTTTGGAATAATATTGTAGTTGTAAGAAATGTAAGAAAAGAAAAAAATCCTTAAGACATTACACAAAATCCTGTCTATGAATTTCACGTAAACCTTTTGTTTTTAATTATTAAATAAGTATTTACGAGTTATTTATTAATTTAGGTGATTCAACTTTTTTAGTTTTAAGTATTTTTGAAATTTGAATGTAAATTTGAAGCATAAATATTTAATGAAACAAGCTAAAGTCCGCCTCATAAAAATCTCTTTAAGGAGGCACCAAATGAAAATAAACTGAACTTGAAAATGTATCTATTAGTGATGTTTTTCAGATTATCATTACCCTGCTAAATAAAGTCTTTTAATATTGTTACATACCGACAAAGAACGCACACCTGGCTGTCGTGAAACGCAGTTTATTGCCTTTCCTGCATTCGGAGTTCTTTTGTTTACTTCGTGTTTAAAATTTAAAAACATCCTATTGTTATCGTACTTATTTTATGGCCGTCATTAGTGTCGAACTAATCCTTGTTTTAATTGCGTTGCGTCAAACTTGCCAGATATGCGTATTAACTCAGTGAACGTGGCCCTTTTATCGATATTATACAGTTAAGTATAAAACATGCCCGAACAGAGGGGTGGGGCAGTCGAGCGACGATTACGATACTAGCAAGACGTGTGTGTGTGTGTAGTACATTCGAAGAGCGATATAGTGACGGAGTATGCGCGTGTTATTGAATCGTTCAGTGTTACTGGTTGTATCCAGCCACAATTGTGCCTGTTTTATACGTGTTTGTACAGTTTCAATAAACTCTATAGTAAGTCCAACGACATTTTAATTCGAGTCCTGGGTATCTCAATCTCTCAATCTCAATTTAGTAACGCTTAATATTAAGGTATAATATTTTAATGTCAATAAGCAAATGTTAGTCTGTTAGATTTAAGTTTCAACAATAAAAATTTCAACAGAACTTTTATTTAATTCCAATACACCATTAACTTTTGTTAAAAACTTAAGAAATACGTCTGTGAATTTTCATTTTAATAAGGCTTGACAAAGTGTGGACTATTTGAAAGTATTTTTCTAAACAGAAGCGTCACGTAGAGCAACGATTTTATTAATAATGAGTTAGAGTAAGGATAATAGGTAAGAATCATTGGACTGAATAGAACAATACAACAACAAAGAATACAACTTCCTACGGCCGGGCGGCCTGTCGTAAGAGGCGACAAAACAATCTACAGCCAGATGGTAGGGCATTTGCCCGATTGGATGGCTAAGGTATGTCGCCATAACAACCTTAAGTTGTGTTCCGGCATTAGTGAACAGGTTCCAGTCTCCCTTAAGTGAGCAGCAGCGCATATGTACATAGTACCCTTTGGTATTGCAAATGTCCATAGGCGATGGTAACCGCTTTCCAGTGGGCCGTCAGCGTGTCTGTTGAACTCCTGCAATAAAAAAAAGAATCTTGTAAATCATATAAAGTATCAAGCGGCAGATCTTGACAACCGTCCTTAATACTAAGTGCCAGGTAGAAAATAAAATTATTATTACTCATATAAATCCGTATAAAAATAAGTTGAGGTGACAAACAACTTATTCCTAATGGAAGACCAGCTTAGGAAATTAAGCATCTTCAAACTGAGGTAAAGGTAACGAAGGATACTTGTGTTTAAAGCTTTTGCTTAGCTCGTGATGTGATTGAACGTGACGTTTGTCGGAAAGTGATTCCGGGAAAATGGGGTCGATCGTAAAGATTTCTGCAAGATCGCCCGTTGAATTTATTTTGCTGCAAATGAGAATACCGCCTTTACCACGTCTATATCTTTTTATTAAATGTTTGCAACAAATCACTTGTTGAATTTTCTTTTCGGGCTCTGTAGCGAAATGTTATAAACTCAAGTTTTATTAGTATAGGTCTTTTCTTTATAACCGTATTTCCCTGTATATTTTTACTCATTTTTATGGAAAACAATTGGATATTTGACCCATTTCGTAATGAATTCTAGAACAATGTTCATCGGTATATATAATAATATAAACTCCAGTTGTGTTCGGAGCGATGACTCCGACGCCCAGGGTCCGCTTTCCTACTTTTTCTTTCCACTTCGCGCGGTCTCAAACACCCCTAGTTTTGAGACATCCTTCACAACGTCGAGCATCCAATTATTAGGACTGTCGCAAATTTATAAATGATCTTTCCAAACTTTGATCTTAAACTTTTGGGGAATGAAAAATCTTTTCTAATATGACAGTATGTCAGTTAAATTTTTTTGTATACATGTTACTTTTTAATATTACAGTGGAAAGAACGAATGTTTACATAGAAACTGAATTAATACAACTATACTCGTATAAACAAGGTGTACAAAAAGACCGTGATATAAACCGATGACGTTTATCGTCATAAAATAAGTTAACGGCGTGAATATTGTTCAGAAAACCCGGGGAGATAAATTTAAAACATGATAATGAACTCGTGTTCAAATGCTATTCTTGGCGTGTATTGTGTGTACAGTGCTAGTCACGAATATTGGCCACATTTAACTTCCGATGGATAGTCTCATAGTTCAAATATAACTTTTAATTTAATAAGTCCTGCAGTCGTGGCTGACTTGCGATGTAACAAGTTATTTAAGAGAATTATTTTAATATTATTGTAAATGGGACATCTTATTGGCTAGTATTTTTTTTGTTTAAAGTGTTAAAAGAATTACTTATTACCTTTTTTAAAGCCGTTACTGTAAAAATAATTAATTTTGAATGAATTGCCTAGTACATTAGTAAATAAAAAATGAATGAATCACTTTATTGCACACATAGGTACATTAATGTACAATGGGCGGTCTTTTCGCCAAAGGCTATCTCCTCCAGGCTACCCTAAAAAATTATTATCTACATCGACTACATTATTTAATGATTTCATAATTATTAATCATAACTATTAAATGTTATAAATCTAATAAAACTGTTATGTATTTGTTACTTTTTATAATATAACATACATACATTCACGCCAGGTCCCTTGCGGGGTAGGCACGAACAACAAAGCGCCATACAGGCTTATTCTTACACACCTCACTTGCTTCTTTGATATTCATAGCTCTTATAAGGTACTATATAATATGAGATATGAGGATACTAATAATTTAGTACGGCAATAAATACGACTGTGAAAGGTCCATTTTATTTGTATATCCGTGAATCCTTATTTGAATAGCAAGATATTGCAACTTAGTGCCTTGATACTTATCAAGAACATGCTTTGCTTATACTACAATTTTATATAGGACAATATACGGGTACAGCTTATCCATACTAATGTACGTTAATCAATATTGAAGCCATTATATAATATGACATGCACTATGGTCATAAATTTAAATCACCCCATCTAGTAATTAATTCGAACAATCAATTTTTTGAAGGCAACCAAGATATGTGGCGCCTAGTGGACATGAATGAAACTGCGTATACTAACCATGAGGATTACGGAAAGCACCTACATTATTATGTAATGCAATAAAAACAAATGAATCGAAGAAATGTATGTATGTACGCGCATAACATTAGAATGATTTATCCATTTTGATTACATTTTTGTGCGTGTTGGAGTGGGTTCCTAATGTTTTAGACTCACAATTAGAACCGGTAGATAGCGCTGGTATCAAGTCCTATTCTTTTTATTTTTACAGGACGAAACGTCTACCGGGACCTCTAGTTTATTATAAAGTATAAAATCGAAACGAAAGACGACATTATGCCAGTATGTTTGTGAGAATACAAAATATTAACTACACGTGTTCAGGGTTCTGCAGTAAACAGGATATGTCTGGATAAACTGGCAACCGTGATATACAAAATGTTACTAAATACTTGTGTAGTCTATAATACTATAACATTCTAAATATGCCGTGTCGATACATTAAAGCTATTAAAAAAACAACTGGCATAGACTATATAAACGATGGAGAACACGATGATTTTTTTAGATTTCTTGTTTGGCTATCTGTTTATTCGGGATACATGTAAAAACTACGGGGCCGATTTCGATGTAGTTTTCGCTGATCGACAGCAAATTCTTAGACAAAAATTTGCGCTACTTTTAATCCATCCAGTCCGTGGGAATATTTTTGGGAATTATTTTAAATGACCAGATTAAAAAGCTGAATTCCAATGTGACTTTTTTAAAATGCTGCGATACTTTGTGTACCGGGAATGCCGCGGAAATTTCAAATCCAGCATGGGCCAAGTCGCGAGCCTTTCCTAGTAGATAATAAAATATTTTTATGAGTGTAAAAATGAAGGCTCAGATTCTGGATATAAAACGGTCGTCAAAGGTGGCAAATTTATATTTCACTGAGTGGTATCGCATCTCTAAATCTGTTTTAGGGTTCTGTAGTCAATATGACAAACACGGAACTATCATGTTTTCTTCATGTCTATCCATCCATTTGTCCTTGATTCTCACACATTGACTTAAAAAGGATAAAAATACGCCACACAATGGTGGCGTAACTCCGCGAAATAAGAAATGGTGGTATCATTAGTCAGATGATGTCGTCCTCCCGCTCCAAATTTTCAAATATCAAGTGAAAAAAGTTTGGTTATAGGTGAAGTTTTAAAATTACTTTATATTTTTGTGTCAAATTAATTCTTTATCCATTACATGACTAAAAACATTGATGTAGCAATAATAGAAGTGCTACATCAATGAAAGTAAGAAAGAAAGAAAAACTTTATTTGCAAAAAAATGTTGTGCTATCGGGACTTGCCTTGACATTCAGATGAACACAACTTTAAATGAATTAATGGCGAGTATTTTTGATATAATGATTTTTTATGGTATCGTAAACAAATGACGAATACTGAATGACCTTTCATTGGGTATAGAATGTTACGCACTTGACTAGTTCCTTACACAGTAACACCTTCACACAGGCAGACATTAATAACACACTTATTTTTATTAAAGAACCCAAACCATATTCTATTTCAAGGTGTTTTACAGGATTTCAGTTGATTTTACCGACGTTATAAACGATTTATCCTCAAGGGCTATTTCGATGAAATTATTTGTATTTTCTTAAGTTAAGTAAAAAAGCTTTGCATATACATTCGCTCGCCTCGAATGTTGTTTTTCTGTGATACCAACTTGCCATGTCTCTCAGTGATCCATCATTCTAGAATAAAAGGGATTTCTTGCTAAATCTTAATACTCCAACAAACATCGATCTTTGTGAGATTTGCTTTATGACAAAAGGATTGTTAGTTTTGTTTATTGTATGTACATTTACGTTTGCCCACGATCTCGTCTCTCGATCAAGTTAAGCGAAAGTTTGATCTAGGATCCATACTAGTACTCCAGTACGCTTACCTATTCGTCTTCGTCAGCCATTCGCAGTCCAATGCTGGTTGTAGGCCTCCCCAAGACGGCACCACTCATACCTGTCCTCTGATTCTCTCATCCAGCGCTTACCAGCGATCTTGCACAGGTCGTCGATCCATCGGGCTGGAAGGCGTCCGACATAAGTTTACCGTGAGGCGGTCTCTACTCCAGAACTCGTCTGCTTCATCGTCCATCGGTCCGGCGGCAGACGTGACCGGCCCACTGCACTTCAACTTGGTAATTTTGCGATCTGCGATCAACAATTTCACTTACCCTTAGAAATTCAAACAAACATTTGATGTTCGTCCCGTGGTTTAGAAATTAATTAAATTTAAAATTCGTTCAGAAGTCAAATTAAATTTAAAAGTGAAGTTTTCAGTTTTATTATTTATTGATTATGAGGCGGTATGAAGTTTGCCGGGTCAGCTAGGCCAAAATAAAGTTTCAATAAGATCAGGTAATAATATTTAAGCCAACGATGATCCACATGAAAACATTTACAATATTTTTAATAAAATATTCAAGAGGTACAAAAATATTAAAATGAGTAAAAATAAAGATATGAAAAGAATTCATAGAACATATTACAGAAGAAAGATAAGTGTAAGATTGTTTTAATGACAAGAGATGTTACAAACATAGAAACTAAAAAATAAAAAGTTATTCTACCTCCAGTGTACAATCAAAGCCCAAAGTTAATACAAGCTAAATGACCTTTTAAATTTGACAAAAGAACATGCAAAAATATCAACACTTATAAATAGAGTAGTATAAAATTTAAAATTATTTATATCAAGTAGTATTACGAATGAAAAATTCCTCATTAATATGGTCCAAGTGTCAAGTCATAGCGAAGAGTTTCACAGAGGCGACGATGACGTCAATTTGTGAGAAACATGGCTGTTAGACGGAAATTCAAATATAAATTAAGACTCCTGTTGCGACACACGGTCGGATATAAACGAATTATCTTTTCGTCAGTAATTTCTGAGCAATAATTTACCACAAAAACTATCATTAATTTTCACGACATCAGACGAAACGTACTTATTTCGTAATTATTCTATTATTATTTTAAAGTAAGAAAAAAAATCACCAAATCATCTACCAAATTAGTTAACCTAAAACCATTATTAAACATTAAAAATTTAACAAAATAGGGTAAAAAAACGTCTTTAACAGAGAGATAAATATTTTGGTTTTATTATTTTTAGAAACACTATTTTATTACTACTTACTTTTATTCGCAATAAAATAATAGTGCACGTGAAAAACGACCGCGTCTATGGAATACCTGCTATCACCCGAAAAGTAGTTCTGAAAAATTCTGGAGTTTGGCGTTGCTACAAGCCTTAAATAAGCCTATTCATAGTGACAGTCAACGTGGTAAAACAGCTAACATTTTGGAAAAATTTTGCTAGGGACATGTTCCCTTGAAATAATCTGATACATAGTTTGTAATTTGATTATAGACGTATTTTGTGTAATATTTAGTTTTATTTCACACATTGGAAATATACTTAATCCATAAAGTAATATTATAAAGTTGAAGAGTTTTTTTGTTTGTTTGAATGCGCTAATCTTAGGAACCGCTGGTTCGATGTTACATTTATCAAGGAAGACTATATATCATCACACTAAGACCAATAGAAGCGGAGCACCAATGAAGAATGTTTCAAAATCGGGGGGTTTGGAAAACAAAATTCACGCGGACGACGTCGCGGGCACAGCTAGTAAAAGATACAATTAACTACATTCTTTATGATCAACATGTCTATGTACAGGAAATGGTTTGGAGCAAATTAAATAAAAATTGACACATTTATTTGTCCTGAAACACTTGGTATGTTGTGGTGGGCTGGAATTGCCGGCGGCTTCCTTTCGTTGGGGTTTAGGGCCGAAACCGAATTCCCGGACCGCAATGCCACACCCAAATCCAACTAACTAGCGGTGAAATTTACGAGACTCAACAAACAGAGTAGAAGAACAAAACAAATCTAAAATAGGCATAAATTCATACATAAAGGAGGTGATTAGGAATGACAACCTCAGTAATTTAATTTGTTTCTTTGAAGCATGGAAGAATTTTTTTCCCCCGATTTGAAGATTAGTTTCTTTATTCAATAAAATGACTAATATCGATAAAAAAAATTATTATAGGAGTTCGTCAGACGGGCAGACGGCCTACTATATGGAAAGTGGTTACCATCGCTTACCGACATTTGGAACACCAAAGGTGCTACAAATGCGCTGCTGCTCTCTTAAGGGAGAGTGGAACCTGGTCACTAATGCCGGAACACAACTCAAGGTGATTAAGGTGACATACTCTAGACCAGGAGTGTTAGTCATTCAGTCGGGCAAATACCCTACCACCTGGTTGTGGGTTGTTTATCGCCTCACCGCCCGGCCCCGGGAAATGGTATTCTTTCTATAAATCTGTATGGATTAAAAACAGTAATATTTCAGTCACGTAACTAACACCTGCGGAAATAAATTTCCACTTTTGTTCTGTCAAGCCGATATTAGACGGTTCATTTTTATCTATCAATTTGAATCAATGAACCAATGCGATCCGTGTAAACACAAATTCGAATCATTCTACGTCATTGAATATCGCTGTCTCCTTTCAGTTCCGTATCATTATATACAATTATATCAATTGAATTTGAAGAGAAACTTGTTATATTAAGCCTTTTAAGCAAATGAAATTAATTGTTTCTTGTAGTATATACATATATTTTTTTTATTGTAGGAGTTCAGCAGACAGGCAGATGGCCCACTTGATGAGAAACGGTTACCATCGCCTATGAACATTTGCAACACCAAAGGTGCTACAAATGCGTTGCTGCACTCTTAAGGGAGATTGGAACCTGGTCACTAAAGCCGAAACACAAGTCAAGGTTGCTATGGTGACATACTTTAGACCAGGGGTGGTAGCCATCCAGTCGGGTAAATGCCCTACCACCTGGCTGTGGGTTGTTTTGTAGCCTCTTACGACAGGCCGCCCGGCCGCACAAATTGTATTCTTTCTCCGTTCCTGCACGGATAAATACTATATAAATATATACTACGGATATTTACTATACCAAAAGTTGACATAAAACTATTTAGGTTATTAGGTCCTCAACTTTTTAACCCTAAGGTGATGTTATGTATCACTTCTTTATTCGGGAATGAAACGCTTGACTCGTAGCTCAATAACTGTAGAAACCTGGGCTTTACCATTTCTACGGACAATCAATAATCTATATTTAAGCTTGTACTCCGTACGGTGACGTATACTTATTAGGAAATCACATTTTGTACCGAACAGTAAATAGACATAGACAAACTATATTTTTCACAAAAAATAATTACAAAAAATTCACATCAAGGCAATAGTTACTTGGTAAAACATAAGGCGGCCTTATCGCTAAAAGCGATCTCTTCCAGGCAACCTGACTTAAAAGAAATTCTTAAATTATCTATAATTATTATTATAATGCAACAAAGGAAAAAATAAATAAAAATGACATAAATAAATAATCAAGAATAAACTTTAGATGTTAAATGTGGAGGTTTATTTTTATGTGTGTGGTGCGTTGATGATGTTACCCCGTTGGATGAGGGTGACGCACCATTGGCGAGAGCCCACGGCCCCATCGCCGCGGGAGCTCAGCTTAAGCGCTGGAGGGGAGTATAAAATAAGACGAGTGTGTTGTGCTTTCTATGTAATTATTGCTTTGTTTTAGTTTATTTGGACAAAAAAACAGTATTGTATAAAATTTATTACCTATTTGAATCTTATACATTTTTCTTAATACAATACAACAAGCCACATTAAGTAATTGAAATTATATTAGCTACCGTAAGTAAAAGCAAATCATAGGAAAAAGAAAAACGTCTAAAAAGAAGGAGACGAAAAAGAAAAGAAGAACAAAGGGAGACCTCGCCAGAACGCAGAGCTGGAACCAAGATCACACCGAATGCCTGCAACTAGATGCAATGAGGATGCTAACTGCCAAAAATACTTGATATTGATAGTGGTTTACTTGTTTTTCAAACATTCGAGGATCATTTGTAGAAATTGTGATAACTTAATGCTTTATTAATTTAACATTAAACTTAGGACTATATATACAGAAATCTTAATTGCTACTTGAAACATGTAAAACCTAAAGATTATGCATATCTGAAGGTTTTCTAATTTTAGTTAGTCAGTCATAACCTTGCTAATTATTTGCAATCAATTGTTTCATGTACGTGACATGAAGAGTTGCGCCGGCTTGGGGAAGTATACGTCCAGCAGTGGACTGCGAACTTGAAAACAATAGCGACAAATTATAATTGGTTTTAAAACGTATATTTTTTAAAGTTGGATATTTTCGGCTTACACTTTTTTTCGATTCCATAGCAAAATTGTACAAACAATGTACGTCTATTGCCAATGTGGAACCTTTCACTTTTACGTGCGAAAAACACTTTTAATTGATTTTATGGTTGTATTCAGTACTAGTCAAAAGCAATGAAATTCAATCGAATTTACTATTCCTATGTTATGCGTTCAGATTTATTTATAAATTGTAAATGTTTGGCCTTCTCTATTTATGTGTCTGACGATGATGTAAATATATGTTGTCTCTATGTAACAAGTTATATAGTAAGGTTACAGTATTTGATTTTATTTTTTCAGGTCTATAAGCCAAGGTTGTGGCTCCAGGCCAGTCCTGGTGGTAGTTGTCCTAGGCGCAAACCTTAGCCTGCGAAGTATTTCTTTATCTCTATAAATAATATAAACGTGAGAGATTGTGAGAATGGATGTATAGATGTATGGATGTATATATGTTACTATTTCACGCAAAGACTACTGAATGGATTTTGATGAAACTTTCTAATAATATAACTTACACATTAGAATAACACATACTACATGTAATTTATAAAGATATAGTGTGAATAATTATCCAAAATATAACGATTTTACATCACCAGGCGGGTGAAACCTTAGGCATAGATAGTTAAAAATAAAATCGAGGGCGTAAAATACATATCTTGTTTAGGATGTCATTGAGTGTGTAGGGCCTGTTTGTGCGATATTCTAGAATCTAAATCTATTATTTACTTATATGGTACCGAACATATAGTTGGGTTAAAATTTATTTTCACACTGTTATGATACTGACATAAGTACACTATATTTAGTAATTGTTGGGAAGCACAAATAATAAAGACCCTTATAATAAAAACTGCGACTGAATTATCTAACGACGATCGCAATCAACGCACCCACACAAAAAAGGACACTAATTCATTTCTCTTGTAAGATCAATCACAAATTTTTCCGAGTGTTAAAATTTTTCCGCTGATGGTTCGTGATTTCTTTTGCTGTTTGTTGGGAAAATCTGTAATTATCATATCCGAAACTGAAGATAATTTTCGGAAAATGGACGAGAATATCGCGTGAAACGTTACATTTGTTAATAAACCACGTGAAAAACTGTAGATCACAATATACAATTTTTACATTTCAAAATTAGATTTTATTTTAATCGACTAGCTGACCCGGCGAACTTCGTACCGCCTTATTTTCTGAATTGCTAAAAGACTTTGTTTCATGACACAAAAACAAAATCACCAAAATCGCTCCCGGTGATTAGTAGAATTCTAGAACCCGATCTTAGCGCACCATACCGGTTCTAATTGCGAATCTAAACCATCCGGGAACCCACTCAAACACACAAAAACAAAATCACCAAAATCGCTCCCGGTGATTAGGAGAATTCTAGAACCCGATCTTAGCGCACCATACCGGTTCTAATTGCGAATCTAAACCATCCGGGAACCCACTCAAACACACAAAAACAAAATCACCAAAATCGCTCCCGGTGATTAGGAGAATTCTAGAACCAGGTCTCAGCGCCACTTACCGCGTCTAATTGTGGATCTAAACCATTCCGGGACCCACTCAAATACACACACAAAATCTCATCAAAGTCGATAAAGTCGTTCTCAAGTTATCCGCTTACCAACACATTTGCGATTCATTTTCATATGTAAGATAATTGACATAATGTTTTTATAAGGGTTCCGAATGGGTAAAATGACTATCGAACCCAAAACAGGAAATAAAATTGTATTAATTTATTAATATTGTTACAACTTAGGCTCCAACAAAGACAAATTCCACGTACAGATCTGTAAAAGTATATTATTACCTGTCGGCATTTGAACTAATTGTAATTCTTTTATGATCGTCTTTTTTTGTTCACTTATTTATTGGTATACGTTTCTAGTTATTGTGGAGAATAGCCTGTTGTCCTATTGCACTTGCTCAGGAGCATCATTAGCCATGTTGTTTAAAATGAAACCTCTGTTTTATTCCATAAAGTTCTATAAGTTGTTTTTTTGTCCAACTCCAACAACAAGTAAGCATTAACGCAAATACTAAGTCATTTGAAAGAAAGAAAAACTACAGAAGATTTAAAGGAAGATGTTGCTTATATAGAGATAGAAGAGAAGACATTAAAGTAGCTTATGAAACAGACATTGATAGAAGAAGGAAAAGATGGCATAGTGAGAACTACACTTGTAAAAGTTCAAAAGTGGAGCCGGTGCAGCTGCAGGTGTACAAACTGGAGGTATTTGTCATCCAAACCAAATTTTCCCCGTTTAAGGGAAGGGGCTATTAGTATTAACGAACATCAGACAACTCGTAGTGTGGAGATCATCAAACTATCGAGCAAGTTTGCATATTATATATATGATCAAGAATTTTATTCCTTATAGAGTTGGGAGGATGTTTGGAATTGAACCTCCTCTCTCTTTGTGTTTGGAGGATGTTTGAAATGAAACCTCTGTTTTATTCCATAAAGTTTTATGAGTTGTTTTTTTGTTATTTGTCAATATATTTAAATTCAAGATTCCAAATATATAGATGTAAAATAAAAGACGTGTTTTGTGTTTCTCTTATAAATTATATCAAATTATAAATATTTAAAGCTTAGAAAGATATTGTTGATCCCGTTTTTTAACACGTGTTGCCGATTACGAGTACAAGCTAATTCTAGGAAATTTTGTCGACGTTGCCGGGTGGGCACATTTGCATTTGTGAAGTATTAAACAATGGCCTGATTGAGAGAGCGGGTCGGTTGAGCTACAACTACGATCTAGGCGTGACGTGTGTATATTCGGAAATCAAATAGTGAGGGACTTTAAGCGTTTCATCGAATAACGGCATTCTGACTTACATTTAGATTTGTTTCGTTCGGTTGTTTGTACCTGTTTTTGTGTGTTTATACAGTTCTAATAAATTCTACAAAAATTCTATCGGCATTTTAATTCGAGTCCCGCAAATTCATAACAATATCAATTGTAATTGATAAATAATCATTAATGCAATTCTCGGAAAAACGGCAATAATATATGCTATATGTACCCGCATGGATCTGTCAGTAGGCACAATCGCTTACTCGATGCTTACAAATATCATCTAGGATGTCTTAGGCTGGTGTGCATACACTTTTCACCAACGATAAAATAATTGCCATATAGTTTCAGCGATCACTTTATTTTAACCAGCGGTTAAATTTCTAAGCACACCAGCCTCAGATTGCCAATCAATAGTCTGTTAAAATTACGTGTTTAATCATTTTTTCATTGCATGAGTTCAGCACACAGGCAGACGGCACACCTGATATAAGTGGTTACCATCGCCTACGGATATTTGTAACACCAAAGATGCTACCGATGTGCTGCCGCTTTTTAAGGGAAACAAACCTTGCCAGTAATTCAGAAACCCAACTCAAGGCTGTTACAGAGACATACTGTAGACCTAGAACAGGGGTTATAACCATCAAGAGCCCTACCACCTGGCTGTAGGTTGTTTCGTCGCCTCTTACGATAAGTCGCCTGGCCGCAGTAAATTGTATTATTTCTCCGTTCCTGCACAGATAATGGGTATACTGTAAATCTGTATAAAAAAAATTTCGCCTACTCCTCCGTCATGTACCAAGATATAGTCTATTCTTTTCTTGTTCTAAAGTTTATCTTATGTACTAGGGATAATAAGGGGTAATCTTTTCATTGTCTTTCTTTTCTTTTCTCTTTTAGACAATCGTACTAACTAATAAGTATATATCTTATCTTATATATAAAAAAAAATTGTGTCACGATGTATGTTGCCAATAAATTTCAAAACTACTGAACCGATTTAAATCAAATTTGCACACCGTATGTAGTTTGATCCAACTTGAAAGATAGGATAGTTTACATCCGGCAGATGGCGCTGCAGTCGGGTTCTAAATTTTATTTCTTCAGGGCAAGACGTCTGCCGGGACAGCTAGTTTACTATATAATAGTACAGCTACTTATCTAAATATTTGTATCTCCTTTATTTTTATTATTTTCTATATTTCTAATATATATATATATATATATATATATATATATATATATATATATATATATATATATATATATATATATATATACCTATCTATTCTCTATATTTATACTACAACATTTTTACATTTATAGTGATTTATTTACCTTCTCTTACTGTTGTAGTTTACTCTGTTTGAATATATACAATTATACGTCATTAGTGTGACTTGTGGACTCATTCCTCTTAATAAGAATTTTAATAGATTTTACTGCATATTTGATAAATTCTCCGCAAATCTGTAAAGTTTGAAGTGCCCTCCACATTCGGTCACGGTTTCGTGAGACTAGAGCGCCTGTGATAGTTTGCTGACGATTTTGATTCGTAGGTGAACCAAAATTTGGTATATCGCAAAGCGGTTTTAATTTCAATTTCAGCATTTATTTTGAAATAACAAACATACATAATTACTACTGTTTTAACGGTTTCAAGCCACTTTTCGATAATCGCGATCAAGACAGACGAAATATCAAGTATGATTAGTAAAACTTTAGCCCCAATTTGTTAATTTTCATTATTTAATTTTATGATTTGTTTATGGTTATTATTAAATTTATGCTATGGGAGCCTAATCACACATTTACATTAATAAAATTACTCTAACAGTATAGATTTCATGTATGATTAAATTGAATTTCTTTTGAAGTTTTTTAGAGAGTGTATTTTCAATTTCAATATTTGCTGAAACATAATGAAAATTGTTCGAAATTGTAACTCAAAATTAATTCCTGAAACAAAAATAACGTTTGCAGAAGCATCGTAAAAGTTAAGGGATTTGTTTAAATGTGGACGCAAGTTTAATGAACAAAAGTAAAAATAAACAATGTGAAAATCTGTAATATTATATCATTTAAAAAATGCCTTGTCTACGTTGAAGCTATTAACAAAGAGCAACTGGAATCCTACTTATATTATAAACGCGAAAGTTTGTAAGAATGTATGGATGTTTGTATGTTACACTTTCACACAAAAATGAATGCATGTTGATGAAACTTTCCAGTAATATAGCTTACACATCAGAATAACATATAGGCTATAATTTATAAAGATATAGTGTGAATTATCCATAACATAACGATTTTCCATCACCACGCGGGTGAGACCGCGGGGAGCAGCTAGTTACGCCCTTAGTTTCGTAGTATACCTGCCAGCCATATTGCTTTGTAATTTCTCTACCTAATTTTATGCTGATTATAGATGGATCATCCAAATGTATTCAATCTGGTCTGTTTAAAAGACACCGAACTAGAACACAATGATATTGTATGATTGAAGTTTACATAGATCACTTTGATTAATTCACTCAAAGTGAAAGACAGAAATGAACTGTACTAATATCGGCTTAACTACACAAACTACTTCTTGTTAAAATTTCATCCACATGGATCTTTTTTTAACTGACTTCACAAAGCCAGAAGGTTTCAATTCGTCTGTTTTTTTGTATGTTCGTTACTCGATTTCTTTGCCAATTGTGAAACGATTTTCAAATTTATTCTTTTAATAAAACTGGTGGGCTCTCAAATTGGTCCAATTGTAACCATGTCAGAATCTGATGATTGGATCTCAGGGCAATCGAGAGAAGCCCTGGTTAACCGAATAATTTGTTACACAAAATCTTCGTCAATTGTGGAGCGATTTTCCATTTTTTTTCCTTATTCTTATATCTATAATCCCGAAGTGGTGTCACGGTCACCGAGTAAAGTTGTGCTGAGTGGATCCCAGAGAAATCGAGAGCAACCCTTTTTGACAAGCGTCTACACCAGTGGTTCCAAAGTGTACGATAACGCCCCCTTGTGGGTGCTGCAGGCCTAAAAGGGGACGGTAAGAGTCCCAGAAAAAAAGGCATTGGCAGATGTAGCTCATAAGAGTTAACTTGAAACCTCAGCGCGCTTGTGTATGTGTGTGTGTGTTAATTTGACGTTATAGTGTTAATTAAGTAGGTGAAAAAATGGGGGCGCTAAAAAATAATTTATTCTCAAAGTGGGCGGTATACAAAATAAGTTTGGGAACCACTGGTCTACACCGAAGAGTGCGATAGCAACCTTGTAGACGAGTTTCAGTACTATAATTGTTAGAGATGCTTAATATATTATTTCTAAAGATATTTAAGTATTTGGGCATGTAAAAAGTAAAAAATATTTTTTTTAACATAAAAACTACTACATTTTGCAAATCTGTTTTTTTTTAATTTTACTTGGCACCGACTTAAAGATGTTAAATATTTATTTTTGATTTTTAGTTAGGTATAAATCGGTTTTGTTTTTGTTATTTCATCAACATGACGTTTTTGAGGTTGTGATAAAGATGGACGGACAGACAAGATAATTTCATAAGAGTCAAGTTTAACTAAAGCTACTAGAAACGTTATTATAGAAATAACATTAGGCCTAACATATTATTGGATTTGATTTCACCATAAATATGTGAAGTTACTTTTATCAGCAGGGCTAAAATATTTAAATTTATATTTTGGTAACACAATGTAAACGAAGTAAAATGAAATGAAAATGAAACTAACTAAAGTAACGTAACACAATTAAATAGATACTAAAATGAACTAAATTAAATAAGCTAAAATTTAATATAGTTAGTTACGAACCGGAAGCACTCGACTACTCGTCAAACGGAAATCGTATTAGCGAACGCCTTTGACCGTGTATAGACGATTTTCTATGTTATGTACCGTAAAGAGAGCAAGTTAATCAAATTGAGTAAGTACCTACACGGGTCCGTTCTAGATCTCGTTTTTTCTATTCTAAAAAGTGCCCAAGATAACTTCAATATTTATTGCGACGTATTTTTGTAAAAATATGTCTCATTAATCGTTTTAGAGGGTTTATTTAAAGAAAAAACTGCCATCTTGTGGCTTAGTTATGGTTTGCATAAGTCTTTTCGATAGTTTTAATTAAAAGGTATGATACTACTCTACATCATAATACATTGATAGTTCATCTCAATAGCCCAGTACATTTTGTTCCCATTTCCTACAATAAGCCTACAATATCATATGCTGTGGACAGGGATAATCGTCGGTCAGTGTCATGCGACATTTACATTAAATTTGTCAAGGGGCCTCTACGTGTTGGCCTTCCCATGGCCACACGCAATCTCTTAAAAGTCCCGGTCATTTTTGTGAATTATATGGAGAGAAATATCATAAAAACATTTTGAATTTTAAAATGAAAAATTAAATCCAACGTGGTAATGCGGCTAATTTTTTGAAACACTCTCGGCCAACAGCGATTTAAAGTATGTTTTTACTGCTAAATTAATGTTATTTTGTAGATATAGTTTTATATATAAACGCGTAATAAATAAATAACTAAAAGATATTCTAATTTAAAATTATGGAAATGTACCGGCAATATATAATATACCTAACTGATACCCATCTGCTTCGCATGCCGTGAAATCCGTTCTTGGCTTACCTCTACTTGGCGAAAGAATAGTCCATGCCAAATTTCAAGTCTATAGGTATTATACGGGGTGGCGCAATAGAACGTTCATATTGCATCATCTTTTTTTCGCGGGGTAGAAAGTGCGCGGGCGGGGGGAGCCTGCATCGTTGGGTAGGCGGGCTCATGGAGTTTTAGTCACTATGAGTCACTTCGACGGGAAGCGTCGCGCATTTTGCGTGCGCGCATTTTACGAGAACTCTCGTTCATACATCGTTACTAGGCGTTTATATTGTTCTGAATATGGACTACGGCAAATTAGTGAAGCTCCGAGTGCTAATTTAATTAAAATATGGGTACAGCGTTTTGAAGAGACTGGTTCAACGTTTAAACCACAAGCAAAAGGTCGTCCAAGAACATCTAGGACCGACGACAATATTGAGAGAGTTATGCAGTTTGTACGAGGAGATTCACAAATGTCTACTCGCAAGAGATCGTCTGTCTTACACTTATCGCGACGAAGTTTGCAACGAATTTTAAACTTTGATCTTAAACTGCATCCTTACAAGCTGCAGTTAACAAAAGAATTGAAAGAGTCTGACTTCGGAGCAAGGCTCGCATTTGCTAATGAAATGCTTAATCGATTTTCCAATTTTGACAATATCCTTTTCTCAGATGAGGCCGACTTCCATATCAATGGGTTCGTAAACCGTCAAAATTGTCGTTACTGGAACAGTGAGAATCCCAAACTCAAGCACCAGAAACCACTGCATAGTCCTAAAGTGACAGTATGGGCAGCAATCTCTGGTAGAGGAGTAATTGGACCGTTGTTCTTTGACAATGCGCGGGGGCAAAACGTCACTGTTAATACCAAACGCTATGTTGCGATGTTGGAAGGTTTTTTGGCTCCAGAGCTTGAAAATTCAAGAATAGTGAATTCTAGGACTTGGTTTCAACAAGACCGAGCTACCTGTCACACATCAAATGACTACATAGCGGTTGTGAAACAGATGTTCCCTGGCAGACTGATTTCGAAAAGAGGTGATATCCCATGGCCCCCACGTAGTCCAGACGTGACGCTTCCTGACTTTTTTTTGTGGGGATACCTCAAGAACAAAGTCTACAGCAATAATCCGAAAAACATCGATCAGCTCAAGGAGAATATCCGTGGTGAAATGGCAGCAATTACACCAGCATTACTGAAGAAAGTATACAATAACTTCCGTTTGCGATTGGAGGAGTGTCATCGTAGAGAGGGTCATCATTTAGACGATAGATAGATAGATAACACTTTATTGTACACCATTACAGAAAAGCTTACGAACTAGTATTATTATAGTAGGGTACAAAGGGCGGTCTTATCGCTAAAAAGCGATCTCTTCCAGACAACCCGTGGCAAGAATATTCCGATTTGAAGTGGCGATGGTGGTATACATAATTATTGTACGATTACTTCAATTTTATTAATAAATATATAACTATACTATATATACAAATATACACATAAGTTGTTACGATGTTATTTTTAAAAAATAAACAGTTATTTCTTAATATATTCTTAATATTTCTTAATAATACCTCAGTTTTATTTTAACTATACCTTTTGTATTTATTTTTTAATCAATATATATATATATATATATATATCGTGTATGTTAATCCGATATTAGACATTTAACATTAATGACCTGCCACTAGCGAGAGTTACCGTCATAGGTTATACCTTGGTTAAACTTACTTATGATGATATTGACCAAATTGCCAAAAAGGCCTCGTCTGCTTTAGGTTTACTAATTTGTAATCCAAATTGTTTCAACAAGATGAAATGCTGAAAAATTATATATTGTTACGACCTAGACGCCGACAAAGACAAATTCACACCTGCTTACCTGTAGAAACTCATTGTATTACCTTTCGGAATTTGGATTTCTTTTAAACAAAAGTAAACACTTTGTGTTCAAAATTTGAGATTAAAAAACAGCGCATTGTGTATCGTATTCTTTTACGGCCTATTATTGTATTGTGATCATTGTAGCCAGGTGTCTCGGATTTAAAGTACAAACCGATTCTAGGAAATTCGGTCCACACGTCTGGGCCGACATATTGCATCTGTGCAGTATTAAGCAATGCACCAATGGAAGGACGAGGCAGTCTAGCGATAACCACGATCAAGGCCAGACTTGTGTACATTCGGTAATACGGACTTGTTTGTTCGGTTATATTTGTACCTGTGCTATACGTGTTTGTATAGTTCTAATAAACTCTATAGTAATCCTAACGGCATTTTAATTCGAGTCTCGCGACTCATAACAATATTGTACTTTTGTCTGTAGTAACTTCGAGTATGTAAGCCAAAGGAATCCCTCTTTTGAAATTCATTATAATTAGTCCAAGTTATTCAAAAGAAATTCACTAGATTCATTAATTTAAGTTCAAAATACTGCGGAAAGCTTACATTGAACGCTGTGCCGTATTTCAGCTCCAGCCGCTTAAAGTTCAAAGAAATATTGCAGATATACGTTTCTGGGCGAAAATTGCTTGGACATAATTGCTGTGCTCTTCTCATCAAGAAACTACATTTGTATGATCCGCTTAGTCTTGTACGCCGTAGAAAATTACTTCATTCGTCCTTCATATGTACAGCTTTCAGACGCCACTCATTTTTTGTCAGAACAGTTAACGAATTTAATAAACTCAGCAAATTGGATTACGTGCACATTAACTTGTTTGTGGTTAGTCTAGCACCCGTGAATGCGAAATTAATAAACCTTTATTTTAACAATAATTAGGTATTGTACATGTTCACAAATTTCACATTTCACATATTGTTCGTTTTTCTAAAACTATTTCTTATTCATATTTTATATTTCTTCTGTCATCTGTAGAGGCATAGAAATAGTAAAACTTTACTTATCTCTGTAGCTTTAGTTTGTACGACTACATCTGTTGGCCCCGAAAATAAAACAAAATACATAGAAACTTTATTTATTCTAATTCAATTCAAATCATCGTGTGCTTTCGGTTCTGCGATTTTTAATCAAATTGATTTAAATGGGTTGATCCGTGTATCATTAGGTTGTCACGACTGAAAGCTACGGCGCGCGCCCGCCTTAGCCGACTTTTCACGCTTGGTTTTCTTAGGGCAGATGTGAACCAGCCGCGCGACGACCGCTCGCCTCTCCGGCGGTTCCATATCGTCGCACAAACTTCCAACGATATTTATACCGGAACATTAACTCCATTGTAATTTTAGCAACCCATGTCACATCCTACAAACAGTGATTATTTAAATGGAGTGAAAACGGATGTGTTATTTCAAACTTGTAAACATGTACGTGTTTTGTGTACACAAAGTTTAATTGTAGTCATGAAAATAATGGTAATCATAAAAGTAGATGCTGAGTACTGAACTGAAATAGTCTATGCTAATATCTAAGCATGTTATGAAGATCTGTGTAGAAATTGAAAAAGAATTGGTAAGTGAAAATTTTATTTTCATTATGGAAACTAGTCAACCTTGTCTATTGGAAATATACAATGAACAAGTTAATACTACAAATTTATTTTTAATTAGTTAATGTGTTCTGTTTTACATAGATTTATAGAAGACTGGAAGCTATGGAAAGTCCGCAAGGTAGAAGCTCTTTCGAATCTAAATGTAATTTACGAAACTATACAAAAACAGGTCTTCGAATATCCTTATATGGTTATACATATATTATAATAAATGCACACAAGGACAATATTTGATCAGCGTAGGACTTTTGTAGGGAAATGAGGACAAAAAGGACTGGACAATTAGGGTATAGGTAATGTTAATAGAGCAGGGGTGTATAGGTAATTAGTATGTATATTATTATTATTTGATGTATGTACGTGGATATAATGTAAGGAGCGGCTTCTTCGGCCAGACACGCATTAGCAAATTATGGCCAAAATAAACATAGAGATAATTTACTTCCAAACTTATGTTCGTAATCTTTAGTGGTGGTAGCAACTAACAGTCTCGTAAAATGTTCTCGAATAAATCAATATATATTTTTAAATATAGGCAGCTTTAGAAGTTTATCTTCAATATAGGTTTAGGTATTAAAATACAACTAGGGAAACTATTATTGGCACCTTGTCAATTTATTAAATTTATTAAGAAATCTTATAATTTTATCTTATAATATATCATTATTAACATTACAAAGCATGACCTATCGTTTTTTTATAGATGGAGTACAGTAGACAGTTAGAGGCCCCACCTGATGGAAAGCGGTCACCATCGCCTATAGATGTGTGAGGTGTTGCAAACACCAGAAATGTCACCAACGCGGTGCCGGCCTAGGTGTCATTTTGTAACACCCTTTTAAAAAAACCCATATTGTAGCGCCGTGTGGCGACTATGGCTGGAAGCGCATTCCAAATCCCTACGTTGCGCAAGAGAATCGTTCTAGAGAACCGTTGTGTACAAGAGCGAAGCGGCACAAAGAAGCGGGGATTAACACTCAGCCGATGACGTGCGGTGCGGTGATACAAAAAAGACGGACGGCACCATTCTGAACAGTTCCTCGGAACAATCCCAATGTACAGTCGGTAGAATACGAAGAGATACGCGAATTGTCTTCGAAAGCCAAGCGTATCTAAACCGTCTGTGACTATGGGATTGTCGACAATGCGAACGGATCGATGTTGTATACTGTTCAGAGGATTTAGCTGTTAGGCGGCTGCCCCCGGCCCACAGTTGTAAGCAATACTCATCTCCATAGGATTTTGTAAACTACAACTGCTTGGGCCAGCTAAGCACTCCTAGCTTCTTGGAGGCAAATTTTACCCTGCCTTCAACGTGGCCCCTGAACAGTTCATCGTTTGCAATATCGACACCAAGGATCCCAATACTCTTGAAATAATATGGGTAATAAGGTGTTCCTTGGAACAGAAGCGCATGTACGAATGGGCTTTTCTATTCGTATGTTACTCGGGATAATATATTGATTCTGATGATACCAGTATCATTCAAAACAGTTTACTTATGTTAGTTGTGTTGTACTATCGATGTGAGTTGTGTTTTACTTCTTGACAACCTAATCATCATGAAATTTGTATATTTTTTCAATCAATCGTACCAGTTTGTATTGACTAATATATAATATGACTTTCATGGCGAATTCACTTCTACATTGAACAAGAATCTCTTTTTTGTCATCTCCCAAATATTTGAGTTCGGCACATGCCTTTTCTTTCCACACTCCTCTATTCTGACTTAAGTGCTCTGTCACACCACAAATCGTCATTTTATCCTTCACAAAATATATACATTATACATTGTCTATTTTGGGCTAGCTTTACATTTGTAACCTTTACTTTTGCTCTTTAACATTGAACAACAATCCTAGGAATAAAAATCGGCCAGTAAGTCACTCCTAGATCCTACATACCTATCCAGTTCACATCCAGTGTCACAGGTGATCTCCAATCGTTTTTTGACGTTTTATTATTAACACGCTTTCATTAACTTGACCTGTATATATTATGTATGTAATGGAATCATTCAACGTCATTGTCACCCACTTCCGGACATCTAATTAATTTGAAATTTGCAAACGTTATAAGAACAAATGACAATATAATATTTCTTAACTTTGTCCTGATAAATCTGATCAAGATCATTAGCACAATATCGGAATTTCATGCACTTCTTCGATATCAACGAATCGCATTTCGATTCATTTTCACTACACTCGTACCATTTAGTTTATTGTAGATTTCCACATATTCTGCAAAGGAGACCCTACCTTTATAGTGCCTCAATCGACTAAACTCCTCGAATTTCGTCGATTGAGAGCTCTCTCATCTTCTTGTTCCGCCGGGAACTACCTTTCTGCAAATATTTTGCTCCGCAATTTTATATTTGCACATATACCTACTGTGGACTGGCAGTAAATATTGTCCTTCTTATTCTCTACCTTTTTATAATAAAATTGTCTATAAACCCCCACATTTAAAATATTTTTTTACATCTATTTGGCTTGTTATCTAGGTTTATTTCTATAATTATATTTAAAGTTTTGTTCAGTTTATATGAAAATATATGTTAAGAATAATTAAACGTCAAAACTTAGAGGAGACATCTAGTGAGTTTAAGTTAATCTAATGATCGGGGTATGTAAAGCAAACATTAGTTTAATTCAGTGTCAGAGATTAATACACAATAAATTTAGACTGATGTTTTCTATGTTGCTGTAGAATGATATTACCGGTGAGTTATCTATGCCATTTTACGGTATCCAAAATTGTTGCTGTCCTCCTTCACTTTTAAACTACAAAGTGAAAAATAAAATAAAAAATAAAATAGGAGAACTTGAAGCTAACTTTAACAACTTGACTGGTCTGGACAAGTTACGGTGATGAGATGCCCCAAAAACACTAACCACGTATGGTTTAATTTTTTAGAAAATTTAATTTTGTTATTTATAATTATATCAGGGTTATTATTAAATTTGATTAATAATGAAGTTTAAAGATAATAAATTTATACAGCGTTACTTGTCCTTAATTATCATTCTGATGCTCGAAACGGATTGCATTCGGAGCATCCGCTGTGGAGCCTAGAGTCGATTTTCCTACTTTTTGTTCTGCACTTCGAAGGGTCTTCGATATCCCTTAGCATCCCTCCATCCACTATGCATATTATTCTTCGCGACGTCAAGTCAACATTTTGGGCCTGCCTATATTACCGTAACTAATCTTAGTCGTTTTGTAATTGGAGCAACGTAAAGCCTTTAGCCTTCGAGTCTTAGTTAGGCAGTTCAGCTTCAATTGGGTGAAGGCCCAGGTAGATTTTGAGCAAAACGGGCGGGGTGATGACCAAGGCGACTGAATTATTTTTGACAGAGAGTGGTTTCTGATTTGTCAGGTCTCTGAAGTAAATGCTAAGATTGCGTGCGATTGCGATGATCCTGACAAGTTCAGAATGGTACCACAAAGAATTAGTAAGTCTTTAAATTTCGAGGGAAATCCTAAGATTTGTTGAAATTCGGGCTTTTACAGCAACATATAAGTACACCTATTTACATTAAGCAACAATATTAACGCCATACGATACTATTTCCAAAATAATAATTAAATGGGTAATCTATACGAAGATAGTAGATGATTGATGAGCATGACAAAACGAATCAAATACCACAATGAAATTTCTTTAAAAGTTAACATTTATAATATAAATAAAACTTCGATTAATTTTAGAAAAGTTTGCCCTTTTGTGATTTTTCTGTCTGGCTTTAGGTGAAACTGGTCTGTAGGGACTGAAAATAAATTGAGATCTTTATACAAAGCGATGAAAGTTAAAATCCGTTTACTTATATATATTGGCTAGTCCAAATGAAGTTAATGGTGTCTGTAGGGACATAAAATGTCATTTAACTTCATTAAATAGTGGGTATAGAACTTGACAGGTAACCTTCGTAGGTTACTGGAGTTTCAAAAGAATGTTAGATAATATTATTTCAGGATTTTGTTTTGCTAGACAGATTCTTTTGTATTTTTCATAGTAATATGAAATTATACTACTAATAGTAAACTTCATTTCATTTTCGTTCATTTTCGAACTGTTACAATTAGTATTTGAATACTAAATTTCGTGAAAAATAATTCTTCATGCTAAAATTTAATTCATTAGCTCTGTGTTAATGTCAAGTAGATCAGTCAAGGCTTTTAAGGATTATTACCACAAGGGCTGACACTTTCACTACTGAGATACTTGTCACTGGCTTGAACTATAAACCATGCTAATCCATATTTAATTCGACGGCCTCTGTGGTTGAACGGGCTAAGCCTTTGACGGCCTACCTCACTGCAACCCAGAGGTTCCGGGTTCGATTCCCGGTATAGTAAATTTCGGAAACGTATTTTCTCCGTTATTTACCGTGGTCTAGGTGTCTGGGATCGGCCCCAGAGTGGTCCGTTGTATATTACCCATAACACAAGCGTAACTTGCTTAATTTGGGGATATACAATGTGTGTTTGTCTGCCGAATATTATATTAAATATTTATAATATTATAAAATGCTAAACACGCCGTGTCTGAATATTGAAGTTATTAAAATATGTCAACGGGAATTAACTATATCAACGACAGGAGAACCCGATGCATTTTTTTTTAGATTATTTGTCTGTTTCTTTCGATGAGGTTTGGAAGGAAATGTCGCGGGAATTTTTCTGGGAATGATTTAAAATGCCCAAATTGATAAAGAAATATTTCGAGGTTTATTTTTGCTCTGATCGATAGCAAATTTAATGTAATAAAATGTGTGATTTATTTATCCCGGGAATTTTCCCAGGAGTGGTTTGAAGTTATTCGGATGCATAAAACATAGCTTATTCCGACACAGTTTCCACTAAGATGATAACTTGCATTCTGTTTTTAAATGCTGCGATATTTCGTCTCCCGGGAACCCCGTGAGGATTTCAAGTCAAACGTGGACGAAATCGCAGGCATGCACCCGCGACTTTTAGCATACTATAGTAGATTTTCTCCGTGCAGTGTGGGTCATAAAAAAACGGAGCGGTGATGCGAGTATTTCGCTCTCTCTTCCACTCACGGGCCTTATGGGCGGGCATAGTGATGCGCATTATCGTTGTCGATAAGCGTTATCCATAATGTATTTAGCTTTGTCATATTGTGGGTTAGTGATAAAAATAAAAGAAAAAATAGATAAAGCAACGTACATACATACATACATAACTTCACGCCAGGTCCCTTGCGGGGTAGGCACGACAACAGAGCGCCATTTAGGCTTATTCTTACACATCTCACTTGCTTCTTTGACATTCATAGTTCTTGTCATGCACGCTCGTCTGTTCTTAAGGCTCCTGACATCACCTTCTGCTAGTGCACGATCAATTTGTGCATGGAAGGTGTGTCGTGGCCTTCCGCGACTTCTGCATCCATCCACTTTTGCATTGTATATCTGTTTAGTCATTCTTTCATCATACATTCTTTCCACATGCCCGAACCACATTAAGCAACGTATTTATTAAAATAAGATTAATAATGATTTAAATAAATTATTAATTAGATATCTATGCATTAAAAAAACTATAAGTACAAAAGTTTCGAATGTAACAAGTTATATTAAAAATAAATATAAATACTTATATCTCAAGTTTAAAATTATCAGCAAAAAAGATAATATTGTTTTTTATAAGAATGATAATCTTTCTTTGATAAGAATGAGTTTTTATCGATAATGGCGTTGCGCTCGCGCAACATGCTCACCGCCTAAGCCGGGCTGAGGCCGAGCTATGATTTATGGCCCAAATTGCACGGAGAAAATAATTCTACTATAGCTAGAATCCTAGTTTAGCATAAAAGTTGGGCAAGTGTGCGGTAGTCTGTAGAAGTGAAAACGTCCACTCTTCTTTCACATTATTTGCAAAACAAAACTATAAAAAACATTGTTTTGTTTTGGAAAGTCTAGTCATCATTTTTTTAATGGACCGGTACTCCATACGCTGAAAAAATATTTTTAATCTTCAGTTACATGTATTGCCAGTACCCTGAATCTTTATTTGTTGCGATCTCACTGCAGCATTTTGTAACGACATCTCTCTCTCTCTTTACTCTCACCTTCTCCCAATTATTTGGAGTCGGCAAAATGTCTGTCACTTCCATACTCCTCTGCAATTATATATTGTGGAACGGCATAGAGATTTTATTAAATAATTTTAATAAATTTCATTATTATGGATCGAGTACCTACTTTTTGAGAATTACTGCAGCATACAAATACAGACGGAAGGAGGTAACGTGTTATGGTCCGTTCCTATATTTTATCACACGTTCATTTGCTTTATTATAGGTTAAATGTTTGCCTATAAAATATAGTATAGTATATATTATTAAGTATACATTATAGTAATGTAAAAATTACCCGATGGCAAGGAAAGTGAATGAATAGTAAGATATATCAACCGGCCCTTAATAAGAGTAACGTTTTTGCCGCTAGCTATAGCGGACTTCTATAAGAAGCAGAGATCGGTAACGGATATACTCTACTTTATTAATCTCAAGACTTATCGAGGGAGTCAGCAATACTAGCAGAATGAATGAGGAGAGGTAACGTTTTGAAAGCACAAAAATATAGATAACTCTTTATTGTATGCAACTATATACATTACAAAAATATACTTGGAAACTAGTAGTACTAGTTTAATTGTGTACAATGGGCGGTGTTATAGTTAAAAAGTGATCGTGGTCGTCCAAACAACCCATGCTAGGAATAAATTTGATTGGAAACAGCGATGGTGGTATACATAATCATTGCTTACATGATAGTATATACGATGTTCAAGACAGAATAAAGAGAGGTAAAAGTAACTTATTTAGCCACAAGATGGATGGTGCACGAACATAGCGAGGGCGCTCATAATTCCAGTGCCTAAATAGGTCTTTCACTCAAGCTTAACGCTCTGCTTTTCATTTCGAATATTAGGAAAGTAAATAAAAGCTGATTAGTTAAAAAGTAGTTGTTTGTACTTTTTATAATAAAATCAGGCGTACGTCACATGTGAAAAGTCAAGTAATTTTCTTTTTTGTGTGACATTCTAACAGCCAGTATTTTTTACACACTGGTGATAGTAAATATGTAGCTCAAATTTATGTAAGTTAAATAATAATTTAGTGAACAGTAATTTATAAATATAAAATGATGTTACAAAATTATTGATTACACTTTATGCCGCGATTAACCGTGGCTGTAAAACAAGTTTGGACATGTATTACCATATATTATCTATGGCTTGCATAGTTTTCTAAATTTTTTGACAGCAGGGAGAATCCTTTCTGGGACGAAAAGTGTTGTTTTCATCCCTGTGATTCGGCAACTGCAAGCGTGCTTCCAGAATATCCGAAATGAAAAAGTTATTTAATGATGCCGTATTATCGAAGAGACATCAACACCTGAACATATTTTTTATAACATCGCCGTTAAATATATCCGCTTCAATATAGCTTCCGTTGTCTCATTTTCGCCTCCATTAAGGTTCACCTGCGTTGTATTAGACGCTTACACGTGTTCTTTTCATTTACGTATAATACATTTGATATGTTTGCTTAACACACATGCCGCATCCCTGCCCGCTCCCACTAAAATGGATCTCACATTTAGGGTGGCTATAGAAGACTGATTATAAATCCTGTTCACATGTTTAAAATGCTCTTGTTTACATCGAGGGAGGGTATAATTAAGCCATAAGCTTAACATAACATAAAGGAGCCGCTTACTATCACGTATTTTTCCGTTAAAATTGACGAAGGCTGTATTTGTTTTCAAGACAATTATACAAAGTTAAGGCAACATGTTATTTACGAACATTCAAAGTGGAAATTGAGTTTTTGGAACAATATTATTAGCAAAACAAAATTCTGAATATAACCACTTTGTAGGTTCGTGTAAGCTAGGTGGTTTTCAATTTATTCTTCAAACTGGTTTTAAGCTGCGAAAGGAGAAGTAAAAGTTACCACGTTTCATTTTGTTTTAATTATTTTTATAGTAGTGTATAAGCAGAAAATTGTAAGTGAGGGATCATGTTTTTACGCATTTTACGCAAGGAAATTATTTTGATTTCGTTAAATTAGCAAATAGGCTACAGGTCAAATTAATTGAAAGTGGTTACCGTCGCCTATAGAGTTTGCAACACCAGAAGTAATGTCAAGGCGCTAGGGGAGCGAACGAAGGGAGAGATATGAGACATAGAATAAAGAAGATGAGATAGGAGGGCTGGGATAGTAAAGAAAATATTTAGAATTAGATCCTTGTTCATGAATAGGTTGCTTGAAAGAGATTACTTTAAGCAATAAGGCCGCCTATTGAACCAATTTACTACCTACCTTCTAATCTTAAGATAAAAAAATCTTTTATCATTTTTATGTTGGTATTTAATAAAGAGTTTTCTTGTTGTTGGAATATGGGAAAAGGGAATATGGGAATTTTTTTTCATCACATGAAACATGATTAGTTCAAGAGGAGCCGGTCTAGATCTTAACTTAGGTCTACTAATCTATCTAACCGAATGATTTAAATGTTTACATTATAATATATTTTACTTTATTTTCAATTATTCATTTATTTGCATTCATATTTCTATTATGTTAACATCGATTCCCTTATATCTACGCTGGCGTAAAATCGAATCTAGATCCCATGTATAAAATCTATAGACAATAAAAGAACATGAAAAATCCTTCAGCCTTTGTGAGAGACGCCGGCCGGGCAAAGGCTTAGCTCATTAAAATCTGAACCACCTTGGGCTAGAATAACGGAAATCCGTCCGTTTTCCTAAAATAGTGAGGCTGTTGGTCACTTCCGGGCTGATATTATTTATTTGTATAAGCAAAAAATAACTGTTTTACAATTAGGTATGATGCTAATCACACTTTCCCGTATAATGTAGGTTACTCAAATCCCTTTTACGTGGGGAATTTGAGTGTTATCTTGATTGCTTGGACATGCACATACAAACTGGATTACGTAAAAACAATTTCCGTCAGATTATTTTTATTCATCGCTACACTAGTTGTATATTTTTTGATAGTAACATTTCACATTAATGTCCAGTTGTAGGTCATTGGTTCTTGTTTTTGGCGCAAGGGCTATTAAATCAACATGTTGCTGAAAATTGTTTCTGAGCGTGTTTTGTATCATCATAAACAGGTCGTAAAGTACTTCTGTGGCGCATACATCTCGCATTCGTAATCTTAAGTCAGAGCTATATACTGTATATAATGTATAATGTTTCGTTTCAACGATTGTTAGCTTGTTATCAAGTGTTCTGCATTATTAACCGTGCAGGAACGGAGAAAGAATACAATTGCCTGAGCCCGGGCGGCCTGTCCTAATAAGCGACAAAACAACCCACAACCGGGTGGTAGGGTATTTGCCCAACTGGATGGCAACCACCCCTGGTCTAGAGTATGCCGCCATAACAACCTTAAGTTGTGTTCCAGCATTAGTGGCCAGGGTCCAGGCACCCTTAAGAGAGCATCTATCGTTGGTGTTGCAAATGTCCATAGGCGATGGTAATCGCTTTCCATCAAATGGGCCGTCTGCCTGTCTGCTGAACACATGCAATAAAATAAAAAAAACTGATCACAAAGTTCCACAAAATAAACTTTTCATCACAAATGCCCCATTTTTGTATAACTTAGAAGAATAGTTTGTCTACCGTGTTATCTATACTAATATTATATCAAGAGGAAAGATTTGTATTTTTGTATATATGTTTATAACGAATTAACACTTAAACTACTAGACCGATTTCAGAAATTCTTTCACTATTATAATGCTTCATTATTCCAGATTAATAAAGGCTATATTTATTACTAGAAAAAATTACTATTAAAAATTAATTATAGTGTATGTTATGTAGTGCTATAATATTCTTATATTATATATTTCATATTGTGTATAAACAATAGTCTTGACAGTCAACTCAATGAGGCCCTTCTTACGGAACGCTGAACACTGAAGACTGTACGAGAATAGCGAGTTATTACGTCATAACTAAAACAAGTTAAATCGCGTAGGTACTATTAACAATTGTTGTTTAAATACTAATAACATTATATTGTATATCTTTGTGTATATTTGTAGTGGATTGTTTATTCGTGTGTGTATATTTGTAGTGGACTGTGTTGTCTTTAAATAAATAAATTATTATTATTAAATACTTATTAAAAATATTTTTACCATGATATTTCAATAGTAAGATCGTAGACATTGACAACACTTTATGGCTCACCATAACAAAAATTACAAAAAAAATGCACAACTAGACAATAGGTACTTGGTAAAACAAAAGGCGGCCTTATCGTTAAAAGCGATCTCTTCCAGGCATCCTGATCATCATAGTCTGATGTTTCTGCGCCTGTTCCATTTTCAAATAAACGGAAATTATTTAAGAGTTTTTTTCTTCTTAAAATGTATTATTTACCCAATTCGAAGATTGGCTGGATTCTCAACTGCATGTACCCTGTAATAAACACTATTCCAGAATGTTTAAACTTAGGGTTATAATCATTACACAAATTGACAAAGTAAATAAAACTTTATAGGCTACCCAGAATGTTTCGTTCTAGGATTTATTGTGACTTAAAATGTTCTAGAAACGGGAAATATTTGTACTCCAAACAGAAAAAAAGGGTTGGGAATTTCAAATTAGTCAATGACGTCAAACAGGCATCCGGTGTTACTTTGTATGCAGGGTCGTGACTCGGTCACAGTCTGTTGCTTCCATTGTTTTACTCTTGTTTAAATATTTTATAGGCTAAATTATTGCAAAGAATAAACTTATAAGATTATAATAAATTATTTATGAAACCAATAATAATGTGAGTGTAACTAGAGCACAAAAACGAAACAAGTCCTTACGAACCATGCACAAAGAAGTATTATGGCCATTTACATGGCCATTTAAAGAATAATAATAATGAGCAGACAAACATATACATTGTATAACCCTAAGCTAAGCAAGTTACGCTTGTGTTTTTCCATTTCTCCGTTGCCATTCGTTTTTCTACTTGTCCGTTGAAGTTTCTCTTCTACTATGTGTCCCAGCCCACATTTCGATTTTTCGCAGGTTTACTACAAATTATGATTTGGTTAGGTTGGATTACATTTTAATGAATGCATTTTTTATTTAAAATTATTTAAAAAAAAACAAAAAATAATTCGATCTGTAACAACAAAAACCATCCATAGTCTACACTAAAATTATACACATAAAACGGAACATTAACAAATACACATATCATCTTCATTCGGCTCATCAAAAAAATATATTTCAGAAAAAGTATAAAAAATAAAAATCAATAAAATGTTGTTTTAAAAATATATTAATGTTTACTTTGTATTGTAGTCCCAGGTCGTAACGCATTTTCATGTCAGAAAAAATCCTAATACCACCGTCTATATAGAAGTTTCACTTCAACAGACCACTCTAGGGCCGATCCCATATGGGTGTCTGGAAACGGCCCCAGAGTGGTCTGTAAGTTTGTGTGGTTTGACCATAGTAAATAACAGAAAGTTCGTTTCCCAAATATACCATGCCAGAATTGAACCCAGAGCCTCTGCGTTACAGCGAGTTCGGCCAGCTTACGAGTTAACGTTCAACCACAGAGAACAAAAAATGGCACAAAAATCATAAACATTTGGATCTGCCGACAATATTATTTGAGGTACCTAATTATTTGAGGTTTCATCGTTCTATCCACTTTTTAACCGAACATCTTTTTTTCACTTTCATTTAATTAATTCATGTTTTGGAAGAGCAAAGATAATTAAAAAACCCTCGCGCACTACACTTATGCTCGCGACTGGTGACTGGTGATTAGGTGAACTCGAAATTCGATTCTTGCTTTCAAATTTTGTTTACACAGAGACATCAATATCGAATGACCAGGCGATTATCACTCTTCTACGTACGTATTATATGTTTAGTTATCGACGTTATGATAGTTTCGACAATCCTATCCTCGAGGCAAGAAATTCTCTCCATGTAATTGGTCCTCTACTTGAGGGGACAAATGTCAATTTAAGTAAAAGAAAATAAATTTGTAGTAGTTTTAAGATTGAAAGACACCTCATACTCTTAGAATAGAATAGAATATCATTTATTGCATAAACTGTCACTTACCTATAATTTAAAGATGTTGTGTTCTTTGCAGAACGACAGTTTGTTCTTTCGAACGTGCAATACAGGCAGTTCATAATGTTGCCAGGCCATTATACCTATATAATAATATTATTATTTTGTCATAAAAAATTCTGTTCTCTGTCACAAAATTATCCAAAAAAAAAAAAAAAATATCACATTATAAAAATACTTATATAAATCTAACATTAGTTAACTTGTATGTGACGACTGAATTTGTTGCTTTCCATTAAACATATGATGTATTTTTTATTTTTTTCGTAATCTACAGTACTTTATGCTACAGTGGCTCACAGAGACATTGTCTTAGTAAATGTGATCTATGACCCAATAATATCCGAGTCAAATGATAACAACATATCCAATATCAGATTTCATTATAGACATAATGACAAAACGGAAGTATATTCTGTTTTTAACCGACTACAAAAAAAAGAGAATGTTCTCAATTCGTCGTGCAGGAGATGTCAATTCGTTCGTCGTTTTTATGTCTTCTTGTATTGTAGCTTTTTATATATTCTCTATGTTCGTTTCAGAATCGATTTTGATTTTTCTTTTTGTGTTCGATTAGGCAATACTTCGAAATAATCCCATATAAATTGATAGCAGATTTTGAATTCCGAAGATATAGTAGAAACACTTGAAATTAGGGTAAACTGAACTGAATTAAACAGGTATTAGATATTAGAATAATATTAGATCATGAGAATTGTAAATATAACAATAAATCCGTAAAATCATTTTTTTTATAGTGATTGACGTTTGTAACTTTTTTTTATTTGACCAATTTTTAACCTTTTTTTGTTCGATTTACAGTATCTTCACAAATCTCAGTCTGGTAAAAAATTCATTGCCATTGGACATTGGGTTTCCAAGGTGTAGCAAATCGTTGAAATCTGATAAAAATAAAATGTAAAAATGTTTTTGAGGTAGAATAGAATATTCTTTATTGCACACAAGAAAATAATAATACACATGAATGAAGAATCTTATAACTAGTACAATCGGCGGTCTTATCGCTAACAGCGATTTCTTCCAGACAACCTTCTGGAGATAATTTTACATTTTTAATAATGGGTCGGTATTTCGTGCGCATAATTTAGAATATATATACAAACATATATTACAAGTGAAAAATAAATAAATACACATACATATTTTATACAAATATATGTACATAGGGTTACATAGACATACATAAGTTACTGTTTACAACTTTAAATAGTGATCTTTGAGGAGTTTATTAAAAGATGTAAGTGACTTTGCACTTCTGACACTCAACGGTAGAGCATTCCACAACCTTACAGCCTGCACAGTAAAAGATTTCTGACAAAATTGTGTAGAATGTATTGGCGTCATTAATCGTAGATTTGCTGATGATCTCAAGAGCCTCGTGCTACTTTCTTGAAAGAAATAAAAGAGTTCCTTCAAATAGGAGGGCGCTTTTGGACTAAAAAGTACATTGTACAAAAGGATAAGACATGAGCATTCCGGCGAAGACGGATAGGAAGCCATTCGAGCTTACTACGAAATTCAGAAATGTGGTCATATTTGCGCAAACCAAATATGAAACGAATGCAGAAGTTTTGGAGTCGCTCTAGTTTATATAATTGGCTTTCAGTGATATCTAAGTAGGTGTCGCCATAGTCAAGGATAGGGAGGAGAAGGGATTGGGCAAGGGCAATTTTAGTATTAAGTGGGAGAAAGTTTTTCAACCTTCGAAGAGACGCTGCACTGAGGTATGTAATTTATAACTTTTTATATTTCTATACCAATTTTGGTCATTGTTTTTACAGCTTCAAAATAGTACCATAAAATTTTCATTGCTGTTAGGCCCTAGATTCAGAAGATTAGCAGAAAATTACAAAAACGTATTGAAAAATATTGTTAGGTTTGTAGGTTGACTATGGCCGACGTTAACCACTTTCTACATGCTGGAACTTAAGCTAGTTTTCCAGCTTTGCAATGAAAGTATAAGTTTACCCAGTAGGTTTTAATATTATTTCATCAACTTTTAAGGGCATCACACACGGCGAAGATAATATAATATTTTATGTTAACATGCCTGGATATAAAATATTATAGTATCTTTAGGTATCATACACGGTTAAGTTACGATAATATATCCGTTTCAATCATTCTATTAAAGGTTTGACTAGGGGTTACACATATATTTCTCCACTGAATCTATATACAGAATGATATAATATGAATATACGGTCTTACTATTAGATTCATTGGATAGCTCATCGGATGATAATTCTGACTTTGAATATGACTTAAAAATTTCTACCGCACATTCTAATATGTTCATATTTGGCTTGCGAAAATATGACCATGTTTCTGAATTTCGTGAAAAACTCAAGTGGCTCCCTATTCGCTTTCGCCGGAATACTCACATTCTCACATTACTTTATAACATATTATTTACCCCTAGTAGTCCTCCCTACCTTATGGAACGTTTTGAATTCTTCGCCTTTCTACTTCCCACAATTTACGCACTCATACGTATCGTAAACTCACTACACCTGCACACACTTCATCTTTTTATGATAACTCTTTCACAGTGCAGGCTGTCAAACTTTGGAATGGGCTGCCTCTTACTGTCAGAGAGGCCAAAACATCGCCTACATTCAAGAACGCACTCAGAAAACACTACTTTTCCTTAAATAATCATGCCTAATTCTTATATTACAGACTATTTGATATATATGTATGTATGTTTTTAATTTATAAACTAGTTTAAGTATGTGTATTTTTTTTATTTATAAATTATTTAGTCTAAGTATGTTTATTTATGTTATTTGATATTTAATGATCTGCACCACATACATCGCCAGATTAGATTAAATTATTCCTTAAGTTAGGTTGCCTGGAAGAGATTGCTTTCAGTGATAAGGCCGCCTCTTGTTTCTACCATGACAATATTCTAATTGTATATTTTGAAATTGTGTATTTGGTGAGCAATAAAGTGTTATCTATCTATTCTAAGTGGTGAAAAGTCTGGGTTTATAAGAATAAAAATACAGCTAGAAAACTAAACCACAATGGGAAACAGGCGACACGATATGTATGTATGTACGTAAAAAGCTGAACAAGTAATTTTATCAACATAATACTAACAAAAAGTACATCGAGTAATAACAAAAACTCGAGAGAAAAGGTAGTTGAATAAATAAAATATATTCCATTCCATTTTGCATTGGATATTAAGTGCACACTCTGTTTAAGGATCTTGCGATATATTTTGTATCTTAAGATATATATTAAGACATATTTCGCATCTTAAGATGACATCGTTGCATCGCTCGGCATCTTAACATAAAATTTCCATATCGCTCGATAGCTTAAGATAGTCTAATATGAAAATATATAGTATCTTAGTCGTGTATGATAGTTCATACAAACGCTATAGTGAACGATATTTTATCTTAACATAAAAAAATATAGTATAGTAGTTTGTGACGCCCTTTATTTATACTTAATGGATAGTTAATTTAATAATCAGAAAGAGACTATGATTCGTGTGGTCGTAAAACACTTGTATGAGACTGACATTCGACGCACACCGTAGAAGTAGTTCGGCGAACATGCCATTAATTTGTTCCCAAAACTACCAATAACAGAAACCATTAAAACAAATCTATCAAAAATTATATCGATCATAAAACTTATATTGCTCGTAAAGTGAACATCGGTAAGTCATGTTTATTGACAATCTGTGTTTGAAGTGGAAAGTATTTTCTTTTAAGGTGTTTTTGCAATTAAAATCAATGTTCAAGACTGTAAGCTATATAAATACTCCATTAAGTACTGCTAGAGTTTTCTCCGCCGTTATGTCGATGGTCAGATCCTCGCGAGTAGGTCTATTTTATTATATTATTTACTGTAATAGCTGTCCCGGCAGACGTCGTCCTGCCCGAAAAAATTGGGGTTAACCGTAGAGGGTTGAAAATTTAGGGTTGAATGTATTTTTAATGCTGTATCATAAAAAATATCTAAAAGTTTAAAAAAATAAGGGTTGGACTACCCTTAACATTTAGGGGGATGAAAAATAGATGTCCGATTCTCAGACCTACCCAATATGCATACAAAATTTCATGAGAATCGGTCAAGCCGTTTCGGAGGAGTTTAAATACAAACACCGCAACACGAGAATTTTATATATTAGATTTATATTAATCAAAGTCGCGCGTGAAATATATATATATCCACTTTTCTAAATCATGCAAAAGATTTTTGGGTTGTTTTTCACCATTAGTTATACACACATTGGCAGACAAACGGTGTGTGCATGTTATGTATATATTATTAACATATGTATTTTATTCTCCAATTTTTACATTTATATGTATGTGTATGTGTGTGTGTCAATCTGTGTATAACTAATGGTGAAAGCCGCTTAAAAATTTGTTGAGAGATTTAGGAGGGTCCTGGAATTTATATTAAAATTGACAGGTAATTTATCTTACTTAGGAACTTCAATTTTCGTGTATGTTATATATATATAGATATAGAAATGAAACACGCACGATTGCAGTGCCAAGAAATATTTTGTAATCAAAATAAGTTAAAAGAAAAAGTTACGACCTTAGAGGTGGTTTTTCCAAAAACGCCGATGTATGTATGGCACATTTGTTTCGAAACAGAAGTAACAAGGTCTAGTCTAAAGTATGTCACCATAACAATTGTTTGAGTTGTGTTCCGGTTTATTCCAGTCTCCCTTAAGAGAGCAGCACCGTATTTGTAGCACATTTGGTGTTGTAAATGTCCACAGGCAATGACAACCACTTTCCAATCTGTCTGCTGACCTCCATGTATCAATATATTTTTTTAAAAGCTGGTACATTTTCATACAAGTTTTCATTCCGTTTTTCACGCCCTTTGGGTTGAACTTTCATAAATCCTTTCTTATTGCACACCTGTAGTAATAGTAGTAGTAATAGTAGTAGTAATAGTAGTTTGGGAAGTGCGCTGATATGACAGAGAATGAGTGAGGTAAAAAAATAAACACGTATAAATACCTTGTATTTTATATTGCTGGTTTAGGACTTGTAAGAACTATGATTTAAACGGTATAAACCCTCTTCAAAGAAAGAAATCAAGCCCGTGAGTAAAATAATAACTAAGCTACCCAGACTCGAGAATAAATAATTCCATACGTTAACACGCTCAAATATCCAACGGTTCTTAGAAACTTTACTATGCATATAATAACGTTCTGAAGGGGAAAATTCTGCTCATATTTTGTATCTAAACCAGTGGTTCCCAAACTTATTTTTTATACCGCCCACTTTGAGAATAAATTATTTTTTAGCGCCCTCATTTTTTCACCTACTTAAAAAACACTATAACGTCAAATTAAATTAATTGATTATTAAGAGCTACATTAGCGGAGATTAAACATTCATTCTAAACGAGACTTTTACTATAGCCCGCAAGAGTTAACTTGAGACCTAAGCGCAGTAGGTAGTACACAAAGGCGCTGAGGTCTCAAGTAAACTCTTATGGGTTACACCTGCCGATGCCCATTCTTTTTCTGGGTCACTTACCGCCCCGTTTAAGGCCTGCAGCGCCCACAAGGGTGCGTTATGGCCCACTTTGGGAACCACTGATCTAAACGACAACAAAATTGCAAATATCAAGACAATTCATTCGTTGGGTCATCTATCTATTTACCAAGTAATATAGAGCACGTATTTTCAAATCCAAAATAAAAGTAGAAAGCCAAAGACGCTTTTATTTTTTTGAATTTGACGGACGCCGTTAAAAAAGTAGATTACATTAGATAAAATCTTATACTAATATATAAAGCTGAAGTTTTTTATTTGTTTGTTTGCTTGAACGCGCTTCTCGGGAACTACTCGTATGATTTGAAAAATTCTTTTAGTGTAAGTTAGCAAATTTATCGAGGAAGGCTATACGATATATATTGTTACGAGTGCGGGACTCGAATTAAAAATGCCGTTGGAATTACTATAGAATTTATTAGAACTATACAAACACGTATAACTGTATAGGTCCATCACTATATAGGTTATCGAATGTACAAAAGTCTCGCCTTGATCGTGGTTCTCGCTAGAAAACGGCCCCTCCGCTCGGGCATTGTTTTATACTAAATTTTACAATCAATACTCGACCGCGTGGAGTGAATTTTCCAAGAATCATACCTGGCTAACAACCATCATAAAGGATTATAATACACAACAGGCTGCTTTTCTAATTACAAATTTAAAACACAAAATAAACAAAATAAGTCAAAATGCCGAAAGGTACAAAACTACAGGTGTGCATTTACTTTTGTCGGCGTGTAACTATTTTATCACGCTAAGACCAATAGTAGCGGAGCACCAATGAAGAAAGTTTCAAATTTGGGGGGATTTTTCATTTCCTTTTTTGAAACTATTCCACGCGGACGTAGTCGCGGGCAGAAGCTAGTCTATCTACCATATGTCGTTGAAGTTAAAATGTGAGCTGACATTACATCACACTACATCATTTTCCATTAAATGCACATTAAATGCCGCACCGAAACTAATTTTTTTATAGTTATCCGGGATCCCTTGCCAAGTTTCCATTATAATAATGTTAACTGCTGGCAGGTTTCGTACCTACGTACGTAACCTGCCAGTATTGTATTAAATTTAATTTTGCTTTGTAAATAGTAATACCTCATAACTGCCTTTTTAACTGAATTAAAAAAGGTGGAGGTTTTCAATCACCGTGTTAGGATCTGATGAGTGAATTCCAAGGAGTTAGAGAAACTCATGAAAATTGTTAACCAACTTCTCCGTAACACGATATCTCCGTCAATTGTTAACCGATTTTCAAGTTGTTTTCTTTACTCGTAAGTGTATATTTCCGAGGTAGTCCCATGACCACAAATTAACGGTCTAATTCATATTGTGTTACACTAAGTTTGAAGGTGTCTTTAAGAACAATAAAGATTCCTTCAAACTTAAAATAATTCTTCAAAGTTACTCTATACACAACGTGAATAAAACCATAGGACGATAATATCTTCAATGCAGTTTTACAGCTTATTTATAATGCGAAACCAGTGTCGACATGGCTTACCTCAACGAAGGTAGGCACTAATGAGATTCGGAACTTAAAGTTGATATAGCGATATTATAAATCGGATAATCTCGATACATTCAAGAGATTTATGAATAAATATTAAATTAAAATTGTATCGATACCAAACCAAGGAATGAATAATTCATTTTTTCCGAGAATAATTTCATCGGATAGCTTTGAAGCGACTCAGGGTTGGTTGGTCTTGCGATCTATAAAATATTTTTAGTAATTTGGTCATAAGAATTAACATAATTCGTAGTAGCTCAGTGGTTTAGGTTCCTCTTTTCATGCTAATAAACTAGGTTAGAAATCTAGCTAGCATTACTTAGGTAGTTTTTCTAACCTGGTATAACTACTAATTACTGACGATGAAGGACTATGGTACATGGTGTATGGTACATGGATTATGAACTATTTGAGAAAGCCGCAAATCTACCCTGAAGAAGCGTTTCCAGCCAAACTGGAAGGTTCGAGCACACCAGTGGACGGTATGTAGGTTTATACCTGATATATCATTATTTTAGAAGAAAGCTATAGTGTAATTTTATTTAATACATTGTAGTTAGAAGCATTATTTGTGCACGTGTGTGCAATTTAATCTAACTATATTTATCTTTAATGAAATTTATTTCCCTTTCGAGACCTTCACATAACAAGAAAGCGAACAATCCGCCCATACAATGACAGCTAGTTAGTCCTCTCTATAAAATTATATGGACGATGTTGAACCATGTAGCATCTGAGACTGTCCCCTGGGATGTGGACAAATGTTCTTATTATTTACTGTAGTAACTTGTACAACTCGTACATTTTGGAGGGTTCCGATATCTAAAGGATTGAAATTTTTTTCTGTGCGTTATCACCGAAATTTGTTTTCATTTTTCATGTTTACTGTACTCCTTATAATTATTATTATAGTTATTATTATTATTAGTTGTAGATAATCACAAAAATGTGTTTAATACGAACTTTTACCGCTCTAATCCGACCAATTTTTTACGTTTTGTAGTGAATTGCTAAGCCACGATCGCAGCGAAATCTTTTTGCGTGTGTTCTCGTCTATACCATGAAAATGCCGTCATTTATAGTGACAAAAACTATCCTCTATTCATACGGTGAGTGAATTTGTATAACATTTTAAATAGAGACAAAATATGGAATTAAATTTTTGAGAATAAAAATTCAATTTTACAATATTTGTCTGCCTTTCTGTGTACACAGAGTATAACGTGAAAACTACTGCAAAGATTTCAATGTAACTTGACGTGATCATAGAGGAATATAATCAAATAGATGGTGCTACAGTGGCTTTTTAAACCCGTGTTCATGTCAACTTATTATTACTTCAAATCGGCTTGCTAGGGTTGCTTCAAAGCGGTCGGTTCCACCCACAAAAAATACAATAGAATAGCTATATAATAATACCAAATTACATAAATACAATATAATACCAAACATCCGCCTGATGTCCTATTATGACGTATGCGCAAATCTTGTCGCCTGTGAAATTTTATACCACCCTATCCCATACTATAGTCTACACAAACATTAAATAGACGGTATGCGTCGCGGGACACCCGACAGTAGTGATAACTTAAACTAATCTTACGTGAGAGAGGGACACCAGACATATTGGCACCGTAACGCGTTACGTAACGAAGTGGTTTACCCTCCCATAAAAAGTTATCACTTCAAAAACAAACAGAGGCTGTAAGAGAGGCTTTAAACACACAAAGACTTGTTTTTTACCCATAAAATTTAACCAGAAAAGTTATATATTCATAGGAAGTTGGAGACACAAGAAAACTTGGTCACTTTTTGTTGCGATTTTTATTAAATTGAAATGTGAAAATATTTGCCAAATGTGGAGGCAAAGTTATATAAACTTGGCAAATGTTCGCTTTCATAAAAATATGAAGATTTCCCGGAAGTATTAAGAATTACAATAATATTTTTACACTTATTACTCAGCCATTCTATTCATTCAGTCTTATTCATATTGAGTTAGAGTAAATATAAAGGTTACTTTATAATTAAAAAATAACGTCGTTAACGCATACTGTCTATTAATTTATATACATATGTTATTAATAATGTCGCATCTTAAACAGCGCATTAAAGCCATCGCTACTGCGTGAAATGGCTTATATCTGTGACATTATCCCAGGTGAAGTCGTACCAATATAAAAAACCGACTGATTTCTAAAGAGGAACTTAATAGTTATAGGAACTGATTTGAAGGTTTCTTTGGGAACCATTAAAAAAACCTTCAATCTTACCGTGACTCAATATAAATAAGACAATAAATCTTTACCACTAACGCAGACAAAGCCCCAGCATTAGGATTTTCTAGTGGTCAACAAGAAGCACACTGTCTTTCTCATGAAAAATATATCTAAAGTTGACTAGTTACAAAACCGCAGGCAGCTACATAGGTTGATTTCTAGATAAGAAGTTTTACATTTTTTCTACTAAATGAGGCCTACAATGCTATAATGCATATACTAGCGATATATATGTATGTATGCTTGAGTACTAAATGGCATTTATATGATACACATTAACATAATAGGAACCCCATTAAAGGTAATGCATCATGAATTGATCGTAAACGTGAGGGCGGTCTTAGAAGTAATTATCAGCGGCAACTAAGTAATAAATTTAAAACAATCCCCTTACGAATATGTCGTGAAACTAAACAGGTAAGGTACTTAAAGTTTATTCCAATGCCTCATTTGGTTTGACTCGATAACAAAGAGATTGCATGTTTTAGCTGTCTACATTTATAATTAATTTTATTATGATTACATCTGAAAGTCCATGTTGTTGTTAAACAGCCACCTAATATGCCTTCATATTGTTATAATTCATAAGTGAACCTTTGTAACCAAGGAAACCTGCATATAGAGATTAGCAATTGGTGAAACCAGACAGACGAGACCATCCTGTCATCGACTGTCGAGTATAACGTGCTTTTTCGGAAATAAGAACTTCTGGCCAGAGGGGTGTTTATCAACTCATATTTTTAAATGTGAAGTTATGTTACCAGTTAAAAAGTTCTTGGAATCAATATTAAAAAATGCAAAATTTTAACAAAATATTTTTTATCTACATAATTGCCCTCCAATGCAATGCTTTTAGAATAATCTGTTTCTTACTGCCTTATTCCTTGTGAAAATTTGTTTTCTTTGAGTTTCGAAAAACTCTACGGCAGCCATAACCGCGTCATTACCATGAAATTTAGTTACACGAATTTTCTCTTTAAATTTTGGGAATAAGTGAAAATCACTTGAGCCTAGTCCAGAGAATACGGTGGGTGGTCAAGGCAATTGAAGCCAGTACAGCGGATTACTTTGATCGCTACTTCCGATCGATGAGCAGGAGCGTTATCGTGACGAAACAACAAGCCCAATGGCAGTTTTCCACGACATTTTTCTTTGATTACGCACTTTCGGAATTAAATTTACATAATAGGGAACAGTCACCAGGCCTTTTGGCGTGTAATCAATAAAAAGGATTCCTTTAATATCCCAAAAAGCTGAGGCTATAACTTTGCCAGCGGTAGGAGCAACTCGAAATTTCTTAATGGATGGAGAGGATGGTCATTTCCAAGACATGCTTTGTCTCTTAATTTCAGAATCGAAATGGTGAACTCACGTTTCAACCGCGATGACAAGGTTATGGCAAAAATTATCCCAATCACGTTGGAATATTGCCAGATTACGCTTAGAAATTTCCAAACGTCGCTTATTATTTTCACCGGTAAATATTCGTAGCACCCATCTTGCCGACGCTTTTTTGAACCCCAGTGAATCGATTAAAATGGATTGAACGGTACTGAAAGATATCTTTAGGATCACAGCTATATATTTTCTAGTTATTCTTCTATCTTCCAACACCAGGTTCTCAACCGCAACCCAACCGAAGTGTCATCCCCTGATGTCTGCTGAATGTCCGAAAAACTTTCTTTTGTAGACATTTTTTCCAAGCTGAGTTATTTTATCACCACTTGTAACTCACATTTAACCATAATTTTACGTTTTTAGCAACTCATTGCACAAAACCATTTTACTACGTACGAACAAATTGATAAAAATAAGTAGCAGTTGGCATTAAAATGGTGTGATTGACAATCATTAATTTGAATATCGAACTTCTTCCAAAAAGGTTTTATATTTATAAAATATTTATATATATGCACTTCTGAGAACTTTTAGGTTCATCTAGGTAGTACTGGTTTGAAATATTTGTTCTTTTATAAAGTTGTTTAAATTTGTCGCCTAGTTTCATAGCAACATTTCCTACATAATTTTATTACACTCTTCACGAAAGATTCACATAACTTGAAGGCATTAATAAATTTTTTTTCTAATATTTCCTTTCACGTACATATTAGATATACGAGTATATATATACATTTCACTGATACTGGACTACAAGGGTATCGTATAAAGTAATCTAAAAATAAGAAGCTAACTTACATAAAAATAGGTACACTGAATTAATAATCTGCGGTTAGCATTCAAGTTGTGTAAAGTTATCATGTTATAATTTCCCGCTAAATATATTTCCAGTTTCCTCTAAAAATTAACTATGTATTGTAAAGCTTTGTGTCGCTGGCTCTGCGAGCACGTACATTAAACACCTGGGCTACAAATTAACATACCTTCGCACGAATCACCGCCCGTTTGGTAATGGAACCATAAATGTACTCAGCGTTGTGGTCAATGTGTATTCTAATTACTCTGCTACATTAAATACAGACCACTAATTCCTCTTCAGAGTACATTTGCTGAATGAATCTCATCCATACATAAATATGTCATATGTAGAAGAACTTTCTATAGTGTTAGAATTTTCCCCTTCGGCGAATTATTATTATACTTAGTTAAGAATAATGGTCGGTTCCTATATCATACCTGATACACTTGTTTTGCTTTTGCTTAAAATTTGACATAAGCTCCATTACAATGACACGTTTCTATCAGTGGTAAGGCAAGTAAATTAATAGTAAGATATAGAAACCGTTTATAAGTGTGTCTTATTCTGCCCTTGTACCACTGAATACATATATATTAAATATCATTGGCGATGAGTTCAGTCGAGAACTAATTAATGCCGCGTTTGCGAGGAGATATTCTGTTACTTTTTTGTAGGTACATTGTAATTTTTTAATGCCCGAGTTCAGCAGACAGACGGACGGCCCTTCTGATGAAAGCTATTACTCTCGCCGAGGAAATTTGCAACACTAAATGCATTACAAATGTGCTGCTGCTCTTTTAAGGGAGACTGGAATCAGGTCAGGAAAACAGGACCGATAGGCATCAAAATTGTTTGTGTGAAATGGCCATTTTGTTGCTGGCTGCTAATTTTTTTGAGTTTCTGAATGGGTATAAAAGTTTCATGAAAAATTGTGGACAATGTCCTAAAACCACTTTCGTGTAACTGCAACGGTTAAGGTACTTTCCCATGCCACCCCGCTGAGAGTTTCCAGCCTGTATATAATGCAATAAGATAGACGTTTATATGATCTAAGAGATATTGTTATGTACTATTAGTCTAAGAGCTTCACCCATCTGATAACCAAAATAGAAAAATATTTCATTAAATTTTATTGGTTTATAAATAGGCCTGTTATGGCTTGCGAATCGAAGTTTGATGGCTTTTTATAATTATTTTTTTTCATAAAATTCACTCTTTTGATAACTGAACAAATTTAGATTCAACAAATAGTTTTTAACATGGACAATGTTTGGTAGGCTTGCCAACTTATTTGTGTTCATGGCTACTTCGTAAGCAAGTTTGAATAGGTATTATGTATTCATTGGTTTGAAAATAACAAAAATAAGTTAATGTTTATATTTCTAGAACGTAGGTACACCGAATATTTAATTTGATTCATAGCAAACAGATACTTGAAATGAGTCAATATATTATTATCATGGTTATTACTGTCCTATCTAGAGCCGAGATTGTATTTAATCTATGATTATAGGACGAATGTCGCGCGTATATCAAAATAACATTGATATCGGTATTGCCACAGATTAATAAATAGTTACTACGTTATTAAAACGTATTCCTCCTTTATTTACTACATACTGTGTAAGCTATAAATTCCACCTAATAGAAAGGCTTTACATAAATTAATACATGTTTCGGATTATCCAGAGACAAATATTAGCGTTGATTGATAAAGATACCTAATGTAATGAAAAATACTACGAGTAACAAAACGCGCCACATGCGTTTTATATATATGAACACTTTACTCGTTACAACAAAGAACCCTTGTAGTAATACATATTAAGTAAATTAGCTTTTATTATTTTTTTAATTTATGTACTAGAACACTACACCACATTCAATATACATATATAATACAACATTAAAAGTACTGGAGATTATAAACCAGATTTAAGCGTTAACTTATACAATACATATTTTAAATAAAAACTAAAGGACAACGTGCTGCAGAATTTAATTAACACTGACGTTAATTTAAAAAATAATGATGATAGCTCAGATTAATAAAAGTTTAGAGGGAGCCTATGTGAATAAAAACGCTAAATATTAATAATAAACAAGTAATAAATGATCGGCAGACAAGCACATATGTATACTAGCTTCTGCCCGCGACTTCGTTCGCGTGGTATAGTTAAAACAAAAATAAGTTAAAAAAAAACCCCGCGATTTTGAAACATTCTTCATTGGTGCTCCGCTCCTTTTGCTCTTAGCGTGATGGTTTATAGCCTATAACCTTCCTCGATAAATTGACTATCTAACACTATAAAAAATTTAAATCAGACCAGCAGTTCCTGAGATTAGCGCGTACAAGATAAAAAAAAGAAACAAACTTATCAGCTTTATAAATATTATTTATAAGATAAAACTCTCTCACCGACACCACACCCTGTCAAAATATCCGCTTCTATTATGTTACGTTGCAGAGAAATTACTTTTAGTATGTTATAAGCTAATTAAGTAATTAAAGCTTTTTAGCTAACCCAAGGGAACTCTTTAATTTTTCGGGATCAAAAGTATTCTGTATGTTGACCAGGGATATAAGCAAGCTAACACCATACAAAATTTCATGTAAATCGGTCCAGTCGTTTCTGAGATTAGCCTGTACAAACAGACAGACAAACAGAGAAACAAAAAATTCTAAAAAAATCTAAATTAGTTCTATTTCACTTCTGACATCCCCCTGACTCGGTTTTTAGATTTTTTTTAAATTGTCCGGATATTCAACCTCTACAATTTGATTATATATATAGATACCCAAATTAAGTATATTACGCGTATGATATGGGTGATGTACAACGGACTATTCTGGGGCTGATCCCAGACACCTAGACTATAGTAAATAAGAGAGAAAATTCGTTTCCGAAATTTACCATACCAGGAATCGAACCCGAAGCCACTGCGTTGCAGCGAGGTCGGCCGGCAAAGGTTTAGCCCGCTCAACTATAGAGGCCGTCGTCTCAGCAATCATCATGAAATCAAGTGAAGCATTTTTTACAAACTTGTGTGCAAACACTTCTGTAGTATATATAATATGTGGTTTGGATATGTGCGTCAATAGTAATGCATCCACTGGAAGATTTATTCATGTATCTGTATTAATTCGATTATTTAATACTAAGTTCTCGTAACGCACGGCGGAATAATTGGCTTGCTTTAATCGGCTTCATTTTAAGAGCTCGGGGCTCGATTTACCTATTTTGTTCGTCTGAGGATGATAGCAAGTTATTTTAAGACCTGTTACATTGTATGTAAATTGCTTTTATAACATGTATCGTAAAATGGCAAATACCCAGTTGAATATTTATCACTCAATAAAATTACATTATTGGTGTCGACTCGAGGGATTTTTTGATTTATTAGATCTGAACAGAAGATTTCAGTCAGGAAAATTGATACATTTATTGACTTGGATCGTGTGTGGAAAGATATTATTAATACTCAATAGGTTGTTGCATAAATTCCCAGGATTTTGATAATATTTCTTAAAAAAAACTATTTTGTAATAACTGTTTTATACGTCGTATTTTATTTGATTTATATTTTGTCGTTAAACGCGCGCGTATCATATTCTGTTAGTTCTTTCTTCTTCCGTTCAATTCAATTCTTGGCATACTTAATGTTGCTATTCAATTATTTTGATTTGAGTGTTATTACGAACATAACTTTTTTTTATTGTATTTTATTTTTTATTGCATGAGTTCAGCAAACAGGGAGACGGCCCACTTAATGGTAGCGCTTACCATCGCCTATGGACATTTGCATCACCAAAGGCGTTACAAATGCGCTGCTGCTCTTTTGAGGGAGTCTGGAACCTGGCCACTGTGTAGAGCACGTAAACTGTGTATATTTTGGACGTGAAGTAACACGATGATTATTTTATTATAAAAATTATTTATTGCACCACGATACTGTACATAGCCAATTTTTACACAGACAGTGAAAAAGAAAAAAAAAACAACAGAATGTTGACAGTGTCAAAAAAATAAAATTATTTAAGGAGGTTGATTCCAACATCTACTAATGCCGGAACACAACTCAGGGTTATTATGATAGCATACTCTAGACCAGGGGTGGTAGCCATCCAGACGGGCAGATACCCTACCGGCAATAACCTGATAACTAGCTGAGCTTGAGAATAAAATCGTTACAGCGCGCATTGAACTAGCATGGTTTAGAAGAACGCATATACATATCATCTGCGGGAGCGATGCGATGGCCGGGAGAAGGCAAAGGAACGTAAAAGAAGAAGCAAAGAAGGACTTACCTTGCCACGAGTCCGTCGCCACACTGCACTCGTCCCCCGGGGTTCACAAACACACACTAGGATTATGGTTTAATGTGCATTAAATGAAGTTGTAACAATTTATTTTTACGTGCATATATTGCGGTGACAGCACTTGACACTTCTGAATAATTCTTGTTTTGCGCATTATTCATTTAAAAGTACATTCTATTCTAGATAGCGGGATGGGGAGGAAGAATTTACAAGGAGGTGTTCCTCGGCGCAACCTCCATACGTTTTCCTAAAATCGAGTGACACGAACCCAGCAATGGGAAGTTTAAGAAGTTGTATTATTTTTAAAATTATTATACAAGTTCACACGTTAAGCTTGAATATTCTGTATTAATAACTACTGGTGGAAAGGATTCCTGAAATGATGTTTGTATTCTGGCGATAAGGGTTTAGGCATTGTTGTCTGTTTTTAAATTTTCGTTTACGTACTCAATAAATAACAAAATTCTCAACACATTTCCTAAAAAAAGTATTTACAAATCCTTTTGTAAATCATGTATCCTTAATATCCTTTTTTGTTTGAAAATTGAAAATTACACACCGTACTTCGGAACGGTGAAATAGGTACTCTTGTATAAGTACTTATTTTACCGCACGCCGCGCGTAGACTTTACGGTTTTTTTTTAAGTTATATATCAAATATATATATATATATATATATATATATATATATATATATATATATATATATATATATATATATATATATATATATATATATATATGAAGGAATGTTAAGAATGTTTGATGTGTAACGGAACGCAAGTGTAGATTGAATGAGATGAATGAATGATAAAGGTTTGATTGAATTTTGGAATGAACAGAGCTGAGAGTCGTTAGTCGGAAGCGAAAGAGGGTGCGTTTAAGACGAGGTTGTTTTTTAAGGTGTATTTATTCAGAAGATCATTACGAGACTAATTGAACTTCCTTGGAAGCGCCTGTGTGTAATACATTTGTCACATTTTAATACTATAGAGAAAATAAGGCGAAAGATAAGTTCTAATTTTAACCACGCGCATGTGACGTCATTTGCAAATGCGCGCCGTTTTCATATTAGAAACGTCAAAGATTTTTGCCACTGTCTGCTGATACCTATATGTGTTTCATTACATATTGTATATACTAGTAACATAAATAAATTCTATAAACCTCACTTTTTACCTTAGTTTAGTGAACAACTTTAAAAAAGTCGTTTTATGTCAGTCGTCAGAAAAGGTTGCTAGACAGTACATTATTAAAGTGGGCTTTTAAAGACACGGAGGTTGTGAAGTACGAGTATATGGAATGAAAATTGGGGCTAATGTCATTTAACTATATCAAAAGAATTTACTAGATTAATTCTCTCCGGCTCGGCGGGCCTGTAATTATTTACGCTTTTGTACTATAGAACTACGTCGGCTGTATTGGAACGAAATTTTTCGTATTTTAACGAGATTTTGACGTGGATCTGAACTCTTTCATTTTAGTTTTGTTTTTTGGGAAACAAAAATGTTATTTAACTTGAAAAACTTTAATCTATTTTTACATCCACTCTTTAAAGCACATAATCATAAAGAAAACAACTACATTCTATAGGAAACAAAGTATATTGTATTCACTTGCGTTATCAAAACCACATGTGTTATGATAAACCTTTAATTTCCAAGTTGGTGAAGAAGGAGGTAACAATATATACAAATATTCAAGCAAAAAAATCTGGAATTATGTCAAACTATGAAGTTGGAAATATTGAAAAAATCAAGATGGTAAAGTAAAAAAAATTAAAGAAAATTATTTTGAAAAATTGCTGTAGAGTATTTTAAAATTACTACTCGAGTCATTTGAATGTAATCGAAAATATCCCATATTTCAAAAAATAAATATTTTCAAATTCAAATTCAAATTTATTTATTTGTACGGGGTGCGCCAGAGCAACTTACTTATTTGAAAAAATTCCCGCGCGGTGAGTTGGGCGAGTAGAGGGGCAAGAGGGGGCGCATCTGGAGGGGGAAGTTCCCAAGTTTGTTTCTCCCTCCAGTCAGTTGCTATCATGCTCTGGTCTAGAGAGCAGCGGGCCTTCGCAGTTGAGAGCTTCTTTTCAAACGGTCGGTCACTTGTTGCTACGCAACGTGCCTTCCGCGCTCGCTTTGAAATTCCTCCTCACAGACTCGTTCCTGGCCGTAATTCGATTCTGTCGTGGGTTAACTCATTTCGGGAGTGTGGAAGGTCGCTAAACCCAGAAATGGACTTCAACGGACCATCAGAACTCCGGAAAATATCGAAAGAGTGAGGCAGTCAGTTGTGCGTTCTCCCCGGCGTTCGGCTCGCAAACACGCAGCTGCTATGGGAATTTCTGATACCACTGTTCGACGAATTCTCCATGAAGACCTTCAATTCAATCCCTATAAATTGGCTGTTGTGCAAGAATTAACTGAACGCGATTTTGTTGCCCGTCAAAATGCATGTGAAATGCTGATTGACAACCTGCCTGAAGAAGCGGTCGTTTTTTTCAGTGACGAGGCTCACTTCCACATTTCCGGCTGCGTCAACAAGCAAAACATGCGTTATTGGTGTGATGTAAATCCGCGTGAGCTTCACCAGAAGCCACTTAATTGTGAGCGAGTTACTGTCTGGTGTGCGGTGTCGGTAATGGGAATAATTGGTCCTTATTTTTTTGAAGAAAACGAACGCGCAGTTACCGTGAATGGAGCTCGTTACAGGAACATGATCGAGGAATTTTTTCTTCCAAGACTCGAAGAAATGAACGTTAGGAACGTGTGGTTTCAGCAAGATGGAGCCACAGCACAGACAGCACGAGACTCAATGAATTTGTTGCGACAACATTTCCCCGACCGCCTCATCTCTCTCAGAGGCGATCTCCAATGGCCGGCACGCTCTCCAGATTTGATTCCATGCGATTTCTTTTATGGGTTATTTGAAATCCTGGTTTATGTCGATCAACCACGGACCATAGCACACCTCAAGAACAACATTCGCGACGCCATTGCCAACATACCGATTGATATGCTGCGAAGAGTGGATACGAATTTCAAAATCGACTTCATCAGTGTATGCGCAATGGGGTCGCCATTTATCCGATGTCATTTTTAAGACTGCATAAAAAAAATTGGATATTGTATTCTCAATAATTTTTTTTTAAAACAATAACTGAAGTACTTTTTTTTATTGACCTTTCAAATAAGTAAGTTTCTCTGGCGCACCCTGTATGAGACAAGATGTTCATAGAGGTTAAGCTTTGTACATGTTTAATCTGATGAAGGTATACAAATTTCCTCCTTCCCTAGTATGACATCACATACTTTGCAATTTTACATTAAGTAATTATTAAATTATGACATCAGTTTCGTAACAAGCTTAAATATATTAGATTATGAAATGTGACGTCACGAAATTTAGGGTATTTTCCACCCTTTGACACACAATGATACACTTCGTGGACTCCCAACCGCCTCTGTAGGGTTCAACGTACAGCGATTTGCTGACAATGCGGCCTACTGTAGGCTACTTTAATGTTATAATATTAGTATAAATAATGCTCACAAATACCACTACCACTAAGTTGGAACTCAGGGATCACCATCCAAGACCTAATAGTACGAGAATATATCCCTGAAATCAAAAATGTGTATTTTCTTCACCTTACTACAAAAAGCGCTCGTTACTAGGGATAGAGAAGGATTGGCGCGCCCCACGTATGGCAAACGAGTGTGGGGCGCCCGCTCAAGCGTTGGGACGACGACATCCGTGCCGTCGCGGGCTAATAGTCCATTCATTATAGTAAGTTCACCTCGGAATTCGAGGTACCCAGCTGTAAGTCTGTAAATAATTGTATATTGACACCCTAAAAGTTGTCTCAAAACCTACATATGGTAGGGTGTAAGCAACTATTAAATTTCAAGCTCAAAGGTCACAAAAATCGGTTTTTGGCGCTTTCTTTGGAAATATCTCATTTCCTATGGGTTTTTTGCTATTTATATTTATTACCAATATTATAGAATACAAAATTCTCTACAAATTTTGTTTAAAAAATTTTTTATACGGTGAACCGTTTTCGAGATAGAGGACGGAGAACGCGCGGTCACAGCATCACTTCAGGTTAACCGGTGCCTCCGGTCGAAAACGCGCCATATATAATTGATGAACTATCGATATATCATTGATTATAAATATTTGTCAAGTTTTAACCACTATTCATGACCTGGGCTTGAAAAATAAACGTATTTATGTGAATTTATCATGTACTTAGACTTTAGAGCGATTTAAGCAACATATGGATTTAATGGACTCCCTCTTTTTAAAGCCCCGCGACCGTTTTGATAAAAAGCCTTGTACAATCAAGTAAATGTGATGAAGGATCGAAATACTTTGAACAAAAATTGGTTTCTGCAAAATTATCCGATAGTTTTTGTGATGCGAAGTAATTGGTTTATTAAATGCATGTTCTTGATTCCGTCATCAAATAACAAAAACAGTAGACGCTCTAGCCAATTTTATACAAATAGTTGAATATGCGAATTCACCCACGCTTGGCTTATATGCCCGCGAGATTCCCGGGACACAAAGTACTGCACCAGCATTTAAAAATCTATGTAGGCTATGTTTAAGTGAAAACTGTGTATGAATAATCTAATTTTTATGTACCCAAACAGCTACTAACCGCTCCTGGGGAAATTCCCATATTTTATACCATAAAATTTACTGACGATCAGTGAAAAAATCGCAATGGACTTTGTATTTTTTTCGATCTGGCAATTTTAAATCAGCCCCAGAAACATTTCCACGGGATTTCCGGGATAAAAAGTACTACAAATTTTAAGTCATCGCATCGAAATCGGCCCAGTAGTTTTTACGTGAATCCCGAACAAACAGACAAGTAATTTTTAAAAATATGCATCGTGTTCGCCACTGTTTCTATAGTGTAATCCAGTTGTTTTTTTTAAATAGCTTCAATGTACAGATATGGCGTGTTTAGAATTTTATAATATTATACATACTTATTTCATGGTTTTTCAAGGTAATTTTATACTGATATGTATTAGTGTCTGCAATTTCAAAATAAAATTATTAATTTCTCACAAGATATACAATGTAAAGACCGACAAATGAACCTACTTATGCAAAATGAAACCAACCCACTTACTGAGAGTTTTGAGAAAAAGCCGTTTTTGTTAAAAAATATCAAATAAACATTTAGAATATTGTATATTCTAAATATTTTTTTCCAAAATATACACACATTACTTGTATGTAAAATTTTGATAAAAACGGCTTTTTCTCAAAACTATCAGTATGTGGGTTGGTTCTATTTTGCATAAGTAGGTCCAAATATAAAACCACGGTGGCCTTGCTCACGTCTCACGTAAGATTATGGAAGATGTAACATGATAAATTGCAGTTTGCTTTCTTTTAGAGTTGATATACACCTTCTTTTGCTCTATAATTACTCTTTGTTTCAGTGATCATTGTTGAGTCATCAGGGAAGCTTTAGCTGCTTAATATATTTGATACATAATTATTAGTGATTTGAGCATGTAATTTCAGAGATTACATTTTCAATTAATGTCAGTTTCATAATAGCTTTAAGCGCGTGCAAAAATATTAAATTACATGGTATTCAAAGTGAATTTCGGCATCATTAAAATAGTAGTACCTACCAAACAGCCTTTTTCTTCTGAAGTTTACAAAATGTACATTCAAATTAATTTACATGCACCAAACATGGTTCAAAGGGTGTTATATCAGTCACGATTATAGTATACGTGTATTTGCTAGATTAGCTTGCAAATTTAGCTTCTGTAATGAATTTTACCTTAAATAAACTCTATTCTATTCATCATTCATATTGTCGCCACACGGTTTACCAAAGAAAGGTACACACCGGTCAAGCTGGGCATGAAATCGGTACGCTCGCGCCGATGTGTACACGCAATATCAAAAATTGCCTACGACAATCGCTCATTTGTCTACGACCAACCGCCAGTATTCGAAATTTACTACGGAACGAAAAATTAATTGCACCTGCAACTAATTATTGTAAAATGAAATACACGCATTATACAAGGAAAGGGTGCTTCATTGAAGACTTCCAACGCTTCACATATCTATTATATTAAATATATCTTAAATATGTTATCAATATTCATGCCCGAAAAGTCCTTTGAATATTAAAATATATTGAAAGGACTTGATAACAGGGCCTTTCACCCTTACCATTTCACATTTCTAAATGAACAATAGGTGAAGGATATTGATAGTAGTAATAATTATGTGTTTTTGTGAGAAATGTGAACTGTATAGTCAAATGTGGCCTTTCGAGTTTACACAAGAACTCCGTTGAATGGCGTCGGTTGTAGCCTACAATACAACTGCGCTACTATACGAAGATTTATACATCAGACTTAGCTGTATGGACTAAGATTCCTTTGCCTGCCTTGTGGCGAATTCTACTACGATTCAACATGGAAAGACAAAAAAAACGTTACATCATTTTCAAAGAGTACATTGAATAATATAAAGAATCATTTTTGAACTTATGATCTCGTTTGTGATAGTTCACCTTTTAAAATTCACACCCTTCGTCACCTAAACCAATAATACTGAAATAGAAAACAATAAACGCGTCTAAGGATATTTATTCAAACTAATTTAGTGTCCATAAAATATGCGTCTATTAATGTTTCAGTAATCTGATGAGTAGGCATAAATACCTGTACATCAACCGTACTCTCGTTCTAATTTATCACGATGAATGGTGATTTATTTTTTGTTTATGTGTTCGAGCCAGGAGTATCAGTTATATTGATGCAAATTAAAAATTGAGTGTACAGTTGAATATGTTTCGTTTGTATAAGCGTGGGTGGGAGCGGACGCGGTGGACTTTGATTTATTATAACTTACAACCAATTAAAATATAACATATCGACGATTGCTTTTTCCGGGCCGGTTCCCATAAAAGTTTGAAAATAGGGCGCAAACGAAACAACTTTTCTTTGGTTATAACTGGTCAATAATTGACACAAAAAATGTAACATGGGTTTTTCATCGTTTTCTGTTATAATGTCAAGTTAAGAAAAAAAAACATGAAATCACCTCCAATTCATTGACATGAAACCGTTTTACTCCTTCAATTTTTATCAAAAAAGGATAAAAAAATATATACATCTTTAGAAAAGAGTTTTTTTTAAATACTATATTTTATTCACAATAAAATAATAATGCATCTGAAAAGCAACCGAGTCTATGGAATCCTCGCTAACACCCGAAAAATCAATACGGATTGGTTAAAAAACAAAAATCGTAAAATATTATTACAATTAACGTATTTGAGAACCATCATCTGTACCCGTTTTAAATGGCTGCCTTAATTATTTATTGTCGTTTGTTAGCTTTAATGCTCTAAGTATAAAAGTGTAATCTAGTATTATATTATATTGCTAATCAGCAAGCCCTTTGTATTCGTGACCGACTTTCGAGCAAGACATTATAAAGCGTTCGCGTTGTAAGTTCTTACAAGTCATGTTGGTTTTTATTAAAGCTTTATAAAGTTGAGAACTCCTATAAATAAATGTAATAGTATGTTTATGTTTATTGGGAGGTATTTGTCAACTTTGCTAATATATAAGATTAATCTTATCAGGATAACTTGATGACTCAGAGTAAGTTGCGTTTCAAATACGGTCGCGACATTATTATAGTACTAACAGAACGGAATTCTCTCATCGACAGACGTTGCACTCTTTATGTTATTACAATATTTTGTCTTACGATTTGTACTTATTATATTTGGTGGTATTCATTTTACTAAGCTACATCCTAAGAATTTTAATGTTCATGCCTGGTTTACTGAGAGACTAATAAGATATCTGTACAAAAGCAAGTAATTACAAATTTTAATAATATTTATGGTTTTTTAAATAATGCATTTTTAATTATTTTTATTTAAAATGTTCATATTTATTTGAAATAAAACATCTAACGAAATAAGAAACCGATTTCAAGAGTAAATGAAAAGCAAGAAATAAAATTTTATACAACATCTTGAAGTCAGTGCTATGTTTATACCATAAAAATTACCATATACACTGGTACAACAAAATATTGCAAAATATTGTAATTTATTATGGTCCTTCTTACATTTTTTTATTTTACACTTTTAAGTAACATAATTATATATCCCTAATACGGTAGCAACTCGAATGCGGAAACAAAAGCTTTATGAAACAGAAGCGTATTTAAAAAAATTGTTGAGTGCAACTCAAAGTTAAATTATATGTACTTATGACCCTCAATTCAAAGTTTCGATAGCACGTGGTCAGTGAATTAATATATATTAGTCGATTCTGACACCCGCCGGTCACTGCCGCGGCGCGGCTCGTGCATTTTCGTTTACAGAAAGCCAACTCAATGCGACCTTCTACCACGTCTCGTAACCCATTTTTATCCGTTTTTTTGCAGTCTGATTGGTGGAAATGGTTGTTGAAAATTGCTACATAATATTATGATTACACCCATCGTCTGGTTCAGGCAACATTTTCCTTGAATCTCAACTCCAATCGTCAATGTTTTCTAAATACGACGGATTTCATAACTCTATTAAGCGCTTCCGTGCCACAGACGAAAAAAATATACAACTATTCCCAACAAAAACCGTAGTAGTTACTTATGGTATACCTGTGCGTATCATAAAACATGATACGCACAGATATCATATGTTTTCAATACGTTTGCGAGAAAACAATACAATAGGTAATGAAACAAACAAATATCAGTTGGAAAGTCCTAAACAACCTTTGGCGTTTCTAATATGAAAATGGCGTGTATTTGCAAATAGCGCCACATGCACGTTATCCAAATTAGAACTTACATCTTTCGTCTCATTTTCTCTATATTATTAAAGTGAGAAAAATGTATCGATCAAAAGCGCTTCCAAGGAGGTTCGATTATTCAGCTTATTTGAGAGTATCTGATATGTGAGAGTATTTTTTTCCGCACGTTACATTGTGTAGTGGGTAGATTTTAAATTTCGAACAATGTATACAATCTTCATAAATGCATTTTTACAAAATGCAAATGTGTTGGAAACATCATGGTTACTATTGTATTAATTCCCTGATGTTGGTGGGATATAACTCCTCTGCATAAAGAACGTCATAGATTTAGATATATGAGAAATTTTATGAAGACACTGTAAATAAAAATCTTCATAACCAAAATCAATGTAAGCCGACATGATAACGACTATGATGTAGGCACATGTAAGCCACGTATTAGGCGGTTCTGAGACGACAATAAGCTAATGCACACGAACTAATGTAAACACAATAAAATCCCTAATCTACGTAATGGTGGAACAGAGCAGCACGTGTATGTTATTAATATCCTGGTCTTGTGTAACATTACTTATACGTATGCAAAAATATTTAATAAAAAGAAAACACAATTATATTTCTTCAGAATTTATTTCTTTTTTCATGTTATGTTTTTATTATCAATTTCATATCAGACATACCATATGCTATTAATATAAGGTTCATTAAATCTGAAGTCGGATATTGTATACAACATCAATAATATACGTAAAAATAATTGCTATTACGGCGAAATAATACCATTATTTTAAGTAAAACAAGTGGCTTTGTACGAGTCAAACTTAGATATAGAAAGTTCCTCTACAATCACAATAGGCATAGATATTATTTTTTTCTCTCTCTGTAATCAAGATTTTGTGTAACAGTTTAAGTAGGCCGTCTGTCTGCGCAATTAATCTGATAAAAAAAGGTCTTAAAAAATCCCCGAACACTCAACTAATGTAAATTTATAAGCGTTCCCTTTGGTTACGGATCTCTAAGAAGTTTTATATATCCTATGTTTTTTACCCAGAAATAAGAGGATAAAAACAAATTTTCTATGCCGAAATTTAGTTAATAAATAGGATATCAACACAAATATCAGATCACGTGTTTCTATTTTTTATGTAAACTAGAATATCCTCGCAGTTACGTCCACGCTTGACTTGAAACTCCCGCAGGATTCCCGGTCACAAAGTACCGCAGCGTTTAAAAAAAAGTAAGCTATCGTTTTAGTGTAAACTGTGTCGGAATAAGCTAATTTGTATGCACCCGAACAAACCGCTGCCGGAAAAATTCTTGCGGTATTCCAGGGATAAAAATCACACATTTTAGTTATCACAAAAATTTGCTATCGATTAGTAAAATAACGCATTGGAATTGTTTTTTTATAATCTGGCCATTTCAAATAATTCCCGTGGGATTCCCGAGATAAAAAGCAGCGCAGATTTTAAGTCTAAGTATTTTCTGTCAGTCCTGTAGTTTTTACTAACAAAGAGATAAACCGACAAATGAACAAACAGACAAGGAATCTAAAAAAAAATCATCGCGTTCTTCGTCGTTTATATAGTCTATTTCAATTGTTTTTTTTTCAAATAGCTAACAAGCACGGCATGTTAAGAATTTTATAATATTAAAGATATATCTGAAAAATTTCATATTTCTTGATTAGACATTCCATACATGAGGTACAGATAGAACTACGCTCGAACCACTGATATTAAAATAAACTATCTAGTTAAAGAGTAACTTATGATGTTAAACTTTCAGCCGGATGTACGTCATACTATGAAATAACTCAATTTGCTAGACAGGCAGGGGTACTCTAAGTCCCGTATTCTAAAAGAAAACTTCCTCCTTTGCACCATTCAAGATACACCAAAACCTCTTCATTTACAAGAGAAAGCTTCAATCAAAGTAATCTGTAACATTATAAAATTCTAAACATGCCATATCTGTACATTGATGCTATCAAAAAAACACTGTAATATATACTATATGAAGGATGAAGAAGACAATGTAATTTTTCCGGATTTCTTGTCTGTTTGTTCGGGATTCACTTAAAAAGTCCTGGGGCGATTTCGATGCTTTTTTCGCTGATCGACAGTAAATTCTTAGACTTGGATTTGTGGTACTTTTTACTCCGGGAATCCTGTGGTACTTTTTCTGGGAATGATTTAAAATGCCCAGATTGAAAAAAAAATACGAAATCCATGGCAATCTTTTCACTGATCCATAGAAAATTTTATGATATAAAATGTGTGATGATATTTTCTTATTCCTGGAATCCCACGCGACTTTTCCTGGGAGCGGTTTGTAGCTGTTTGGGGGCATAACTAAAACTATAGCTTACCTTTTTTTAAAATACTGCAGTACTTTGTATCTCGGGAATCTCGCGGGCCTTTCAAGTCAAGTGTGAACGAAGTGGCGTCCATCCCCTATTAACCAAATATGAAAGAATTTGTCTGAATAATTTTAGATTGTTGGCCTTGCATCGGTAACACGAAAGTAGCTCAGTGGTTTTAAAACCTAGCAAGTAAATTCTAAAAAAATTACCATACAGAACAAAAATAGCCGTGAATTTCAAGGATATGCCATTCCAAAAAAAAATTAAAAAGCTTATTGGAAGCGATATCACATTTTGATGCAGTCTTTACATTTTTAGCAAGCAAAATACATCAGCACGCGTCTAGCAAGACAATAAAAACAAAAACATTAATTTAAAAGACAATGTCAATGGCTAGGTTTTCAAATTGCACTACTTAACGGTGACGATAGGCTTCAACGTCTTGGTCCTTAGCATTGAGTCTCAATTTCGCCTCGTACATCGAGTTCATAGCCCAAACTACGGCTAAACGCTATGCATTATGCATATTGTCCAAGGTGAGGCGGTACTCTTCACTCCAGAACAGCTGTTGATGCTGTATAAAGCACAAAAACGAGCATGTATGGAGTACGTCTCTAGACACTAGAATCAATTGAGCGGAGAGCCAGGAATTTGATAGGCAACAACCAGCTATTCAATGACAAAATTCAAAGTCTCGAAGAAGTATTATCGATTTTGGGAATGTGTGCATTCTTCATTATGTGGACCACAAGGAGTGGAACTCACGCTGCGGCCTGTTTTTTCCCAAAACGTACAACTTGTATGTCTTCAAGTCCAGTGTGAATAGATACCTTCTAGGTGAGCGTGCTCCATCCTAGACCAATCTCCGCTCGAAATTGCGCGAGTATTTAAACCATTTTACCTATACAGTAATTCAAAAAAATTTAACCTCTGTTTACGTCCTTTTTGAAGAGCCCTCCCAGTATTAAAGCGCTTATTTTTGCACGTTTGTTCCGTCCTCAAGACCTTGAATAGGTATCGATTATCATGATACTTGACATAATATACCCGTATGTGCTTTCCATAACGAAGTTCACATTCTTATATTTTTGTCTTGAGAATGGAAAAAAACAGATTTTCAAAATATGCTGTGTTTAAAAATGTATATAAGAAATGTAATTGCGTCGCTATTTTTGCAAATAAAGTTTCTTTCTTTCTTTCTTTAAAAACAATGCCACAAAGAAATAACTTGGTATAGCCTTTATATGTCTTGGCCCCCGAAATAAGAACATGCCACTTTTTTCTGCCCTGTGCGGTATCTTGCCAATTATGGACTTGAAACTCACAGAAGTCAGTCTTTACTGTCTTTCCATTTCAATTTGCCGTAAGATTGTCCCAAATGGGCTTCTTTTACGCTTCCTCTCCCGTACGTTCTTCATGACCAAGCCAGCGCAGGCGATGAGATTTCTATTTCAAGGTTATTTCGGACCCTCCACCTACAATTCTGTAACTTGTTGGCCTCAAAATCTTATGTGTGTTGTGTGACATTTAAAATCAATAAAGGTGACGTCATTTAACATTTTGCAAATAGTCCACAAAGGGTGTTTTCCTCTCGTAGCTCACTATGCTTAAAAACTCAAGTGGAACAGATTATGGAGCGATGATATCATTAACAAAGAAATACACAAATGGTTGCTGTATCCTTTATTTGAAAATTGCATCCTTATCAATTTATCGAAGAGATAATTAATACTTTGTGGTCAACGCCCACTTCAACCCACCTCTTTCTTGACATACGTTGTTATCAGCGCTGCTTGATCCATAATAATGACGTTATTGATGACGTTATCGCGTCGACCATAACGACCATGGTCGGTAGGTGTGTTCCACCTACCTTATACTGAACTAGAATGGGATCATAGCGAAATTGTACACTTGCGTAACAGACAGCGTTAGGTAAATATCGAAGCAGCATGTAAATTATAATGTAAATAAATAGAAATTTATGATACAGTAACTACTTTACAATACCCAATATTATAACATTTTTTGTAAACAGGTGTGAAAAGTGTGAATAATTTATATGTAACGCTATGCATGTTCTCTTTCACCTTCAATGTTTTTATTAGTAGAAAGACCTTTTACCACAGTTTAACGATTTTACAGTAAAGCCCTATAAAGTAACTAGTTGGGCATCAGTCAGTAATAAAGCTAGAGCTTTGTAGAAATACTGAATCGGCAGAGGTCGAGTGTTTGAATTACAAATATAGTCCATTGAAATTTTACATGAGCTTTGCATTTCTTAGAGGACGCAATTTTATTTTTGGGACATGTGGTGGCACCACACAATCATCAATAGAAGCTTATCTTCAAGTTTGTGGGATCACCACCCTTGTCCCCCGGCTGCCATCTTGGAAAAAGGGGTGAAAACACTTTTTTCGCGATATGTAGAAAACTATGCGTCTTACAAAAAAATTGTGAAGTCATAATTTGTAGTAAATTTCTTTGCCTACAAATATGTTTATACAACTTTCTGCCCTAAATTAAAAATTAAAGAAGTTATAAGCAAAAAAGTGAGATTTTTTGATTCATTTCTAACTCTTTTCTTTGCCATAGAACTTACCAAATTTAACTTATCGAATGTTAATTAAGCAGGTAGAAAACGTGGCCCGTTTTCCCCGCCACCTATGAGGTAGATCGTAGGCGCGTTTTTATGTCTCGAAATTTAATATCTAGGTACCAAACGCATTTAAGTTAGTATTTTCTCACGTTATTGTTAACTAAATGTGTTCAAAGTGTAAAATTTCACAATGCTCTGTGTAATTAGACTTCATTGCCTGAAAGGTATATAAATCAACTACACCTTTAAACTAGGTACCAATAATTTATTAAGTTTCCCAAACATGATTTGTATTTACGAGATTTTCCTGCTAGCTTCGTTGAGTAATACTTGACCCTCAAAAGTCCTATTCCCAAACTCGTTTTAGATCTGAATTGTACCCAAAGTACATGCTAACTCATATAGGTCATATTACGGCCACAATGTTTACACGAACGTGACCCGGATAAAGTAGGAAAATATGATAGTAAGAAGTTTTTCAGTATAACTTGATATTTGATTTACCTTGAATTTCCCAAATCATGTCATCGTGCAAACATTCAGTTTAAAGTTCCTCAAGCTTAGAAAAGCATTAATGAATAGTAATTAAACAGTCTATTGATCCATAGTCAATAAGGTTTATTAAACATATTTTAGCAGTATTAAATATTAATTTTCCTCGTCGCTTTACGAGAGTAGGTAAACGTGGGATTCCTGGTCACCAAGAGCTTATCTTTGTTATATAAACTATACCTGTAAATGGACAAAATTGACAGTCATGTTTATTATAATCAATAAACATGCGAATTTTGTGCCGAGTGCAGGCGTTCGCACCGGCTTACTAGGATTTGTATTGATTTTTTTATGTTTTAGTGCTATACATATAGTTATAATAAAGCAAGCTGTGTTTTGATATAAAATATCGCAACATTCTACAAATTACAAAATATTATCTATACTAATATTATAAAGAGGAAAGATTTGATTGTTTGTTTGCATTCAATAGGCTCTGAAACTATTGAACCGATTTGAAAAATTATTTCACTGTTGTCAAGCTAAACTATCCCCTGTTGATATAGGCTATAAAAAAATCTTAGACTTCCGTGTGAAGCCGGGCGGGACGCTAGTATTATTAATGTATTATTTAATGCTTCTGAATGTGTTCAATTTTGAAGACCGTAATATAAAAAAAAACAAAATATTATTATAATATGTATCTAACCTTGAAATGTCATATCACAATCCAACGTAGTTTTAGAATAAAATATCTATTTATGTATTTATAATATGCCTTCCTCGATTGAATGTTTGATAAATATGAAAAATGCGCTTGTAAAATTAGTCAGACTTGACTCACCGATAACTCATCCTCTTAATCCTCTACTCGTTAAAGTACTTTAGAAATTGCCATTCTTGTTAACAGAAAAGAAAACACGAATTTACTAAAATAACCAAAGATTGACAATCGTCAGAAAAATTGTCCGATCGTTTTTCGTTTAAACGTTTCAAGGATTTTCCCTTCGTTAGATCATGAATAGAAGACGGTATTACAGGCTTTTAAAGTGAAAGCGGCTTTGCGGACCTTACAGTAGGATGCCGATCGTGCCGTATTGTGTCACAAGAACTCAGTATTAAATAATCTAATTAGTACGGATAAATGTGGGTGGTAAGTTTCCAGTGGATACATTAGTATTAGCCCTGTTGGAACTTTTTAGAATGTTTTATTTTTCACAATTTAAATTTAGATGTGATATTATTTCTTTGTTTTTTTTGGTTGTCACTTGTAAGATATAATTTGTAAAGGCAAGTCAATATAAATGTTTCGAAGCGAATTATTTTATTTATAGTTTAGATTTCGCTATATATAATATTATAATCCGTAACATCTGGCGACCGTGACAAATATGGAATCATTACGCACTACATAAATTTTCAACCACCTATGGATCTCAGGACTTGTGTGATGTGAATGGGACCAACTTTTCGATGTATTTCTACATATCTAGTGGTCGCCGTTTTCTACACAATTAAGAGTTTTCTGAAAGATCGAATAGATAAGAACCCAACAATTATTATTAACCTGATGTTGAAGTCAGAAGATTTCGATCAAATTGAGAAAGTAAGAAGACTTTATAGAGAACTATACAGTGAGGTGACAACAGAAAAATAAATTCTAAAATGGAAACAGAAAATACCTATATATTTAAAGAAAAATATCAGAAGGCAAAACATAATGGTACATTAAATACTACAGCAACCTTTTACTTGGTGGGGAGGATTTAAAGGGGAACGTTTATAGGCAACTCAAACCCTATATATACCCTATGTTACTTGGAAAGAGTCCTTATAGATGAATACAAAATTCGTGAAGCGCTCCGGGTAACTGCCCCAGTTAGAGTACCAAAACGTTTCAACTGATATTGCGCGTACGCATCGCCGGGCCCGGAGTGTGTTGGAACTTTTTAGAATGTTTTATTTTTCACAATTTAAATTTAGATGTGATATTATTTCTTTGTTTTTTTTTTTTGGTTGTCACTTGTAAGAGAAAATTTGTAAAGGCAAGTCAATATAAATGTTTCGAAGCGAATTATTTTATTTATGGTTTAGATTTCGCTATATATAATATTATAATCCGTAACAAGCCCCACAGACGCAAAGCACGTGTATATTAAATATATTATGTATACATACATACATAACTTCACGCTAGGTCCCTTGCGGGGTAGGCACGAACGTGTATAAGCGTTAAATAAAGAAATATTTCACTTTATTTAACGCTTTTGTTCATGTAGGCTCCGTCAGTACTTTTATTTCATTTGAGACAAATCATACAAAAACTTCATTAGTTCTAAGATTTGAGTTGTAATTTGAACAAATGACTAAGCGGTAAAAGCATTCTTAACATATAATAAGTACATATTATTACAATTTGTTTCTATAGAAATTTCATTCAGCAGATTGTTTGCCGAGGAAATTAGGAGAACTCCAATAATGTTTGCTTGCTTAAAATTTTCTAAGAAATCTCCAGATACCGGAGCATTTGTTCGTCACAAAACCATTTTTATTGTATAGTTTTACCAAAGCTTACTTATAGCAACGTCATATTTTTATATTTCTTATCTTTTATGATGTTTTGAGAGGCTACATAATTTTTTGATATACGATGTTTTCTTAAGAATTGCACTATAGTTTTATGTTGTTGTCAAATAATGTCTAAAAAAGTTTGGGGCTAACCTTTTCGCACACGGTCAGTCTGGTGACTTGACAACTGTCATATTACTAACAGATATAGACAAAGAGTACATTGTGGATATAGAGAATAAGATCCATCAAGAGAGAATCGACATAAATTCAATTACTTATTTATTATTTTTTGCTATGTAAACAGAATACGCAAAATTATATACTATTTCAATGTACGGGTTATGTTTTCCTCCTACAACGACCCGTCAGACTCATATGAAGAACCTATGAAGACTGGTCAGTTGTCAGTTTATGTATTGAAGAGTTGTATAGAGTTGTCAGCATCCATTGAAAATAGTTGGCAACTGAAACCTAAAACTGTATTGAACGGAAATAAATAATAGTTAAAAAAAAAAAAAAAACACGCTTTCATAGAAAATCCAGCTAAAAAACAAAATAAAATTTAATAAATTTGGTTTCTGATGAATGGGGTCTTAAAAAAGCGTGGGGTGTATTCAAAGCGCTTTTTAAGATATTAAAGAAGAAGAAAAAGCGCTTTGAATACACCCCACGCTTTTTTTAAACTATTATTTATTTTTCATTTTTTCGTTGATTTTTTTAATGCTTTTAAATACAAGCTTTTGAGATCCTTCATATCATGTAGCAGCAGAGTGCTAACCAAGACAAGTAAAACGAGCCCAAACACGAAGGGTCTATCTTGTTTAGTACAGGAGTTCCTATGGCCACCTTCCCACTCCATCGTCAGATCAGCTCCATGGTACTATATTATTGCATTGTCATCGACCTTTGACAGGTGTGCAAAGTTTGAATTAAATCTGATCGTTCAAAGTAGGACAAAATCGAGCTCAAAGGGGTCGGTTACAAACAAACATACATACATACAGGCGAAGCTAATAAAAGCGTGTTAATAATTTATGCTTGTCAAGAATCTAATCGCCTGATGTAAAAAACAAACACAATTTGTTTTATTGTATCAAATCGTGCTGTAGCTTGTAAGAATCGGTTTCAGTGAAGGAATATCCAACAGCAAAATAAGAGTAAGAGTAGTTTTTGCACAAAATATCTATTTTCCATACATTAGTTAAACATGAAATAATTCAACCGCACCTTTGAACGCAATTAATGGTAAACGTTGATTGAGTTCCAATTACTATACTACATTGACTGGTTCGATTGATTGGGATAAAACGTATGTGTCGGATATTAATTTACAGATGCCTATTAGAAATAGAGAATTTTTTGTATCATTTCCATATTAAATAAAATGAGGCGCGCAATTTGATGTTTAATTGAATTGATCGTTATAAGCTATGTACACTATAAATTGGTATAATAATACAGGTGTCTTGATTTGATTCCTAACAGAGTCGATTCGAGAGATTCGAGATTTGATTTCAAAATGCATGTGCTCAAGTTTACTTTGAAATACCATTTATTAGAGGGCATGTGACGCCGTGTTTACATGATTATTCAATACTTAAAATGAAACACCTTCGCAAGCTTCACCTGGCGTAACTACTGTTCGGTGTAATTAAAAAAAAGCACCTAAGTACTTATTTGAATTACTTTTATGGGTAGGCTCACATAAATCTACTAATTTCCGAAAGTCTGCATGCAGCACAGGTTATCAAAACTTTTCGACGCCATTCAGCCGCTTTTAAAGGTAGCTTCTGGTATTTGGCTTCCAGATTCTGGAACAGTATTCCGCCACCAATCAGACCCATTCGAAATGCACGTATTTTTAAAATTAAACTGAAAGCGTTCCTGTACGAACACCAAAGAAAGCAAGCAGATCTCGCACTTGATACAAGCGCCTTTTAGTAAACCTGGTAGTCTTTTTATAGTTCTGTTTAATCTCATGTCTTTATCTACTACGTGAAATACTTATTTTTATTTTTCAACATTATTATTTTCACATTTCAAAGCATTTCATAACATAATATGTATATATAATGTTATATTATTTAAAATGTATATCTTTTGTTATTTTGCCAAAAATGCACCATTTTGTTTTTTTTTATTACCTATCTAATATATTGATAAAAACAAATTAACCAAACCTATCGATTAAGGTACCTTTTGTCTATTCTTTCGTCGTCGTCAGCCATTCACAGTCCACTGCTGGACGTAGGCCTCCCCAAGACGGCGCCACTCATACCTGTTCGCTGCCGTCTATTCTTTGTTTGCTGTAAAGTATAAATATTTGAATTTGTATTGATTTTTTAACTAAAATATAAATTATGTATACTAAACATAAAAGCAATAGAATACATGGTACTGATTGTCATTCCTGGTTTTTTTGGAATACAAAATCCATAATTTTAAAATAAAATATTTGTGTATATATTACTTGTGAGCTGTTTAGCAGTAAACTGTATTAAAATACTTTTGTTATAAATGTTACTAAGTTAGAACAACACTGTATCTGTGAATCCATATTAAAAACTGAGTGCATTAATATAATAGCAGAAGTAAGTCGTTAAATGCAACGACAAGGCTATTTATGTTGGAGTCGTCTTTCGCTGAAATCCATTGCGGCGATGACGTCGTATTATAAACTATCTCCACTGAAGTTATGAATGAATAAAATTTGCATGAATAAAAATAGCTTTTATTTACAGTGTATTAAAATAAATCAATGTCTTCAGTGACGACAGTATCAAAGTGAATTCATATTCTATATATTTGCACGTTGCGTAGTGTGTAAGTAATATTTATTTATCACTTTTATAACAGTTGTATAGAGAATCATTGGTGTGATAAGTAAAATTAATACGAATACTGGAGTACATAGAAAAATATTGGTATTTTCTTCACGTATCTATGGACGTGGTTGAAATGTTTTGTCATAAAAAGTATTCATTTATTTGCCTGTCCACGTAAAAGTGACAAAAATACTAAGTATAACTATGACACACGCAAGCCCAAAGTGGTATACATACATACATAACTTCACGCCAGGTCCCTTGCGGGGTAGGCACAAACAACAGAGCGCCATTTAGGCTTATTCTTACACACCTCACTTGCTTCTTTGACATAAAAGAAAGTGGTATAAAAAAATAATAATAAATTATGTCGTTTCCATAGAATAGACAGATTGACTACAGCAATGGCGCTGCAGTTGCAATCCAACGATCGCTGTAATTCAATAAAAAATACGTGGTCAAGTTGCCCACATATTCACATCAGGTTGGCTGCGACTTTTTTGTTTTGCTGTGCAGTTGTCTACATTGTATTAACTTAGTTTCTTTGTAATTGTAGTGAATTGAACAAGAAAATAAATTATTGAAGGTTTATGTATGTATATAAAACACCTAACTTGTTTTATACAGGAACATAGAGCGGTTACGGATTTTCAAGCGTTGCAGCCGCGGGGAAAAGTCTAGTATACATTTAAAAATAACTGTAATAGACTCTAATAATAAATATAAGCCGCAGGGTGGCTTTGTTGACAAGCTTTAGGTGAGTAGTGACACCTCGGACTCAGGTCCGAGCTGTGACTGACTCCGGGGACCAAGGCAAGGCCCCCGCCTCCGTGCTTCCCTTAGCCAGCCGATATGGAGTGGAGATCTCTAGAGCTAAGAGTCAAGCTCCAGGGGGGAACAAATAAATGTCCTAACGTCGGAAGAAGCTTCGGTGAACCTGCAGCCCACCTCTGTACACCCCTTAGCCCTCATACCCATGTTACCCATGTCTTCAATGGCATTTTTCGAAGCCCATGCAGGGAGTGGCGAATCACCCTCTACCGATTTTTCAATATTCCCCGAATATTGAGACGCGCAGACGCCATAGTACTCTTATTCCCAGACCACTAGTACCACTAACAATTTACCCCAATAGCCCGGTACTTTTTGTTCTCATTTCCCTCAATAGTCCTACATGGGCCGGAGCTTGTCATTGGACGCATTATTATATGGAGTAAACAGGGATAATCGCCAGTCAGTGTCACGCCACATTTAGATTAAATTTGTCGAGGAGCCTCTACTTGTTGGCCTTCCCATGGCGCGACGCAAGCTCTCCAAAAGTCCGGTCCATTCCATGGCCAAGGTCTTCAAAGACATACATAATATAACAGAAATGATTAAAAGGTACTTAGTACTGCTGTCATTGAGTAATCAGTTTATGATTATTTGTACAGTTCAAACGCTTATAACACTCTGTATGATGTTAACTTTTGCCTACATATATTCGACGTTTTTATTAGAGATCAAAGTTTGTCTGATCTTTCACATCATGAAATTATTATTCGATTTGCACTTGAAAGCGAAGCTCGGCTTTTAATTGGTTATTTACGTTAAAATAAACTTGTGCGTATGGTTGGAATAATTTCAGTTGTTTATTTAATTGAAATGATCACACATGCTATCGACGATGTTTGAAACAGAGTTCTCAGATTTGTTGATAGTCAATGGTTGATGCTAATTTCATCAATACAAAGTACTAATATTGATTTAGTTATTCTATTACTAGATGAAAAACGGGTATTTATATGTACTCGTTACTATTTAAGTGTGTGGCAGTCCATACATAGTGAATGTTTGCATAAAGATAATGAAGGTCAAACACCCAATTAGTCAAAAACTACTCAAAGAATCTTTATTTATTTAATTAATTTGTTCGGGAAACATACAATAATTAATATTTTTAAATATAAAACACAAAATAAATATATCAATCAAGTTTCCACTATAAAATAATTTATACAATAAAAATAAAAATTGGCTCAAACAGTTAATTACAAAAAAGAAATACAATCATACGAAAATTACATAAAATGTCTATTTAATTTACATTAGGTCAAATTTGATTAAAATAAAAAAAAAACTGACAAAAAAAGGGAAGTATATAAAAAAAATATGACGTTATTCTAAAAATTGTAAGTCATTGGATCATTACAACATTTTTTAATTTGGGTTTTAAATTGATATAGGTTACCTATGAAAGGATCAATACTTGTAAATAGTGCATTGTATTGCTGACAAGTGCGGTATAAGAACGTGTTTTTAGTATAGTTTGTTTTTATAAATGGAACTGAGAACAGGTATTTATCACGTCAGTGATAATGACGTGAATCTTATTCATACTAATTTTCGTAGATTTTGATTTTGATTTTATACCACTTTTGTTTTTCAAAAGTTTACATAGCTATAAAGTTGAGATTTTGAAATCCATGACTAATATTCCACACGAATGTATTACACTGGTAAACATTTCTACTCTAATATTTGCACTGACAAACATTTTTCAATCCATCAACTTACATGTTGTGGCTGCAACATTTATTTTATGATAATTTCGCTATCACAGTTTGTAGACAGATAAAATACAATTATAAAAAACCTCTGCGTTATTTTAGAAATACTTTATTCTGTATGTGGCTACAGTGAAGGTAACTATAGTAGAATTATTTTGTCCGTGCAGTTTGGGTCATAAATCATAGCTCGGCCTCAGCCGTGCTAGGCGGTGAGCATGTTGCGCGGGCACAACGCCATTATCGATAAGAACTAATTCTTATCAAAGAAAGATTATCATTCTTATAAAAATCATTATTATCTTTTTTGCCGTTAATTTTAAACTTGGATATAAGTATTTATATTCATTTTTAATCATAACTTGTTACATTCTAAACTTTTGTACTTATAGTTTTTTAATACATAGATACCTAATTAATAATTTATTATAAATCATTATTATTCTTATTTTAATAAATATGTTGTTTTATCTATTGTTTTCTTTCGTTTTAATCACTAACTCAACAAATGTCAAAACTAAATACACTATCGATAACGTTTATCGACAACAATAATGCGCATCAGTATGCCCGCCCATAAGGCCCGTGAGTGGATGAGAGAGCGAAATACTCGCTTCACCGCTCCAATTATTTTCTGACCCAAACTGCACGGATAAAATAATTCTACTATACAAACATGTCAAAATCGCAAGTAAAAGGTCTTTGAATACGCCAAGCGTACAATGTTCATAAACTATGTCAAATTATGACCGCACTACTGTTTTCCTGGAAACAGATGCTCTTTGTGTCAACAATGTGTTCCGAAGATTGTTATAGCCTCAATAACTTTCCACAATACATTTACGAGTATAAGAGCATTAACGGACTAATAACAAATTAAATAATTGCTTCTAAAGATAGCGTATTATAAAAAAATACGTTAAATTGGTTGCAGTAAATGTGGCTGTAAAATAATAATTAATAAATGAAATTCGGAATACAAAGAAAGTCACTGCACGTTTTATACTAGACGTGACTATAAAAAGATCCACATACATACATACTGTAGTTAACTATAAAATGAAATATTTGAATTAAAGAAGAAATTTGATCTCACTTTTCTGGACAATATTTTGTCAATGTATTGGCTAAATTTTGTAAATATAGTACTCCTGAGCACATAGTTAATCAGGTCGAAAATTGAGCGTAATTCTCACAATAAATAGCAATCGCTGTAATCAAATTCTTTCATATGCAACATAGTTTTTTTAAGAATTTAAACATGACAATTATTGTTCTCTGATATTACAAGAAATATGACTTTAATTTTATCATTAACTGGCTTCTGCCCGCGACTTCATCCAGGTGGATTTTTTTCATAAAAGTTTCCTATGTTACTTCTAATACTTCCAAGAATATGTGTACAAAGTTTCACGATGATCGGTTGAGTAGTTTTTGCATGAAAGCGTAACAAACAAACTTAAAATCACATTTATAGTATTAGTAGGGATATCATGTATAATAATTGTAAAAATCTAGTAGAGATTTGTAGTGAAGTTATTAACTTAACTATCTATCTTATATATACAATTCTCGTGTCACAGTACCAAACTCCTCCGAAACGGCTTGACCGATTCTCATGAAATTTTGTATGCATATTGGGTAGGTCTGAGAATCGGCCAACATCTATTTTTCACCCCCCTAAATGTTAAGGGTAGTCCCCCCCTAAATATTCTTTTTAATTTTTTTATATTTTTTTCATTTTTATTTTTTTATGATACAGCATTAAAAAATACATACAACCCTAAATTTTCAACCCTCTACAATCAACTCCTATTTTATAACAGTGATATTAGTATTTTTACAATTTTCTACTGGGATGATTTAGATTTTAATTTGAACGATTCTCATGAAATCTTGTGTGGATATTGGGTAGGTCTGAGAATCGGACATCTATTTTCATCCCTCTAAATGTTAAGGGTAGTCCACCCCTATTTTTTTTAGAATTTTTTTATGATACTGCATTAAAAAATACATACAACCCTAAATTTTCAACCGTCTAAGATCAACCCCTATTTTTTTCTACTGGGATAATTTAGATTTTAACTTGAACCAGATCGATGGCGCTGCAATCGGGTACCAGAATTTAGGTGTTCTTTTTGTTGTTGTATGTGTTGAAGTTTGTCCCGGAATGGTTTAAATAAACGATTGGACTCAGTAGGTGGCGCCGCGATACTCCTAAACGCTGGGTCTGATTTTGATGAAATTTTTTTTTTGTTCAAGTGGATTTGAGAATACTTTAGATTAACATTTGGTCCCGGTAGATGTGGCAGGAATCGGGTTCTAGATTTTTATTCTTTAAAGGCAGGACAACGTCTGCCAGGTACAGCTAGTAATATTATAAAATTCTAAACATTCGTGTGCATTAAAGCTATTTCAAAAAGCAACTGGAATAGACTACGATGGAGTAAAGACTACGGGGCCGATTTCGATGCCCTTTTCGCTGGTCGACAGCAAATTTTCATACATAAACGCTGCGTTACTTTTTATCCCGGGAATCCTGTGGATTTTTTTTGGGAATGATTGAAAATGGCCAGATTGAAAAAAATTCCAATGTAATTATTTTACTGATCGATAGCAAATCAAATGTTATATGTGATGTGTGATAGTTTTTATCCTTTTATCCCGGGAGCGACTAGAAGTTGTTCGGGTGCATAAAAATGAACATATTGTTACGAGCGCGGGACTCGAATTAAAATGTCGTTGGAATTACTATAGAATTTACTAGAACTTTACCAAAACTTATATTATAGGTACAAATATAACTGACTGACTGACAAACTGTACGATTCAAAAACACGCGCTTAGTCCGTTATTATATCGCTCATCGAATGTACGTCTTACTCGTATCGTAATCCTCGTTTGACTGCCTCAGCCCCACCCGTTCGGGCATCATTTTATACTAAAGTGTAAAATACAACAAAGATCCGCATGGACTGAGGTTTCCGTTCCGAGAAACCGTAATCTGCACACCTGCGACGGGTAAACAAGTACAATAACAATAGGCTATTGTCTCATTGAAAATTTTAAACACGAAGTAAACAAAAAAAGTCCAAATGCGGGAAAGGTCATAAACCAGGTTTATGGCAGGCAGGTGTGCATCCATTTTTTGTCGGCATGTAAGAATATTCCGGTACAGATATCACTAAAACGATAGCTTACATTGTTTTTTTAAATACTGTGATACTTTGGGTCATTGGAATCGCGTGCGAATTTTAAGTTAAGCGTGGATGGAGTCGCGGGTATATCCTAGTAGCGAATATAATTTGATATCTATCCGTATCTACCATCGCCTATGGACACATGTTGCTCTCTAAAGAGTAACTGAAACTTGGCTACTAATGCCGGAACAGAACTCAAGGTTACTTATAACAACCTTGACTTGTGTAGCCACACAGACGGGCAAGTACCCTACCACCGGTCTCTAGGTTGTTTTAATGCCTCTTACCGCAGGCCGCCCGGCTGCAGGAAATTGTATTCTTTCTATATTCCTGCACGGATATAAAATAAAATATTTTGTTTCAGATACAAAAAATGACGAGGAGAATGTCAAATTGTGAGAATGAATAAAAAGTTGAAATAATAATGATGTTAGATGTCAATGATTTCGAATTGACGGATTATGAAGCAAGCACTTCTACAACGGTAATCAACAATACAGTAGGAGAGGATAGCTTTGAGAACACAACCTTGCCTGCAAATAATACAGGATGGGGAGATTACGACTCGGTGTGCAATCCTGGGGCTTCAACCGAAAACTTTCTAACGTCACCAATGTTCCAGACATGCGTTTATATAATGTACTGCACAGTGTTTATTATAGCCCTTCTTGGAAACGGACTTGTCTGTTACGTTGTTCAAACGTCGCCACGTATGAAGACAGTGACAAACTACTTTATAGTGAATCTAGCCGTTGGTGACATTCTAATGACATTGTTTTGTGTGCCATTTTCTTTTGTATCGATGTTAATTCTACGATACTGGCCCTTTGGTATGGTTATGTGTAAGGTTGTTAATTATACGCAAGCAGTATCAGTGTTAGTCAGTGCGTACACTTTGTTAGCGATATCTATTGACAGGTACATGGCTATAATGCGCCCTCTTAAGCCAAGGTTAGGTAAAACAGCCGCTAAACTGGTAGTAGCAGGTGTGTGGGGCGGGGCTTTTGCAACAGCAGCTCCGATATCGTTCGTGTCAAATTTGCAAAGGCCGACAGAGTGGCACCAAATTTGTGAAGCGTAAGTTATTTTTCTATCTTTCGGATAAATTGGGTATATGCGACCCGTAGATAGATTAATTTGGAATTAAGGATTATAGAATGTTTTTTGAATTCTAAGGGATTGTGATATTGTTTCTGGCCTGAGATATTAATAAATTTTCATGAAATTTGCATATAACTTTGTTTTATGTTCTTTGGAGGCTGAAAAATAAATAAAATTTCTATTTATCCAGCATAATTAAATTTCTCCTGAGTTATGTAATCAAAAGTAATGGGAAAGCATAAATTTCGGCTTGTATATAAATTTATGGCTTTATAAATCTTAATAGTAAGAAGTATTGTAATTATGCATTTTGTTTCTACCTTTGATTTATAAAACTTAATTTGTTGCAATCCTTGTCATCAAACGAAAATATAATTTACTTCATCTGGTTTTACGCGTTTTCTTATTTCATAGAATCATTAACCTTATTCAACATACTAGTAAAATTGAATGCATTTTTTTTTAAATCTTAATATTCTTTTTTCTATTTTGATGAGGATAAAAATGTAGTAATGATAAATTTCACTTGAATAGAACTATTTATTACATGATACTAATATAAAGTCGAAAAAGATTAAGGATTGGAAACAATTGACTAATCACTAAAAGCATTTTTGCCGTACAATCTGAGGATGAATTTAAAAATTTGCCTAATGTACTAATTTAAATTTCAGGGACATATGTCTTGAGCAATGGGACCTACCTGAACAGAGTCAGCAGTATACATGCGCTCTGCTAATATTGCAGTTCGCTTTACCTCTAACCGCTTTGGTTTGCACGTACGCGCGTATCGCTCATGTGGTCTGGGGTGGCCGTCCTCCCGGTGAAGCGCATAGTGCAAGGGACTCCCGCATGCAGAGATCCAAGAGAAAGGTTGATTAATGTAATATAAGATTAATGTTATTTATTTGATTCAGTAATCATTTTCCAAACTTCGTTTTATTTATTAGGGTCTGTCTATAACTGATATGATAATATTACGACTAAGTTTCCGTACAGGTTTAATAATATATAACCGGCTCTGATTAAGAAATGATTGTTAAAAATGAAAAAGAGAATACAATTAAACATTAATTTAAAAGTCTTTTGATATATATGAAACTGACCTGAAGAGACGAGATAATAACATGTATTATATATAGCTTCTAGACCCTACGCAATTTATAGTTCATTTACCTAATTCTTTTGCCAGTCAACAACTACCAAAACATTCCTAATTGCTCTATTTACGTTAAGCTAATTATTGTGAAGTAGTGTAGTGATTGACCTACCTGTATCTTTTGCTGTTTTCTTTGGGTCACTTAGATAAATATTTAAATCACAAGGAGTAATTGCTGTAAAGTTTATAAGAATAACTTACTGTCTTTCAGATGGTCAAGATGATGATAACAGTAGTAGCGGTATTCACAATATGTTGGTTGCCACTCAACGTCTTTATTGTAAGTTTCAGTAATGCACAGTACATAATTAAATAAATTTAACTGGACAAAGAATTATTTGCTACGATACAAAGATAAATTTGTTACATGTTAGATGCAAAGCGACTTCAATCGGTTCTGATTATAATGTTGTTATTATGTTTGTGACACTTACCCGTGACTGAAGATAGAAAGGAGATAAAATATTATGATTTTAGCATGTACAAATTAAGTGTCAAAAAATGTAAATACAAAAAATTACAAATGTGAAGTAAAGTAGGTCACAAAGTAGTGGATATGTTTGAGAATGGTGAAATTAAGATTTGTGAATGAAATTTATGTCAGAATAGAAAAAAAAATTATTATGCTGCACCAGCCTGGTTGTTGATAATGGAATAACGTAAGGAAATCGTGATTTACATTCGTAATGTGAATATTGCAAAGCACAGAAGGTCCGCCAAAAAAATTTTAGGACCTTAATTCTCATTTGAAATTGAAAATGATAAAGCTAAGTACGTGCCTCCTGAACTTAATCTAAGTATACATATAAATAAAATTGGAGTTTCTGTTTGTAATATTGAAATAACCACTGTTTACTACATGCATATGAATATATATACCGCACATACACCAAAATAACATTTTTTTAAATTTTTGTCTGTCTGTCTGTTTGTTCCGGCTAATCTCTGAAATGGCTGGACCGATTTTGATGGGACGTTCATTGGCAGATAGCTGATGTAATAAGGAGTAACTTAGGCTACTTTTATTTTAGAAAAAATATTTTATTTTGGAATTTCGACGATTTTCAATCACCACGCGGGAGAGACCGCAGGGCGCAGCTAGTTAATAAATATTATGTATCACCAGTGAGATCATCCAATAATGGGGCTTCGTTTGCGTATTATTATGACGCTAAAGCTATCGATCGATGTTCGAGAATAAAAAACACCTTTGTTGATTCCCGTTGACAAATATTGAATATTATATGGTTCTTGATTAATTAAATATAAAAATATCATGTCACCTGTAATCATATGAACATTGCTTTTAATTGTTGAATAACATTACTAGAATGTAATGAAAAATACTATTTAATCATTTATATTTTTTTGTTACAAAGGTGTTGTGGACAATTCACGAACATGACGAAGAGTGGGGTCTTTGGCCGGGAATGCCTTATGTGTGGTTCGCTAGCCACTGGCTGGCGATGTCACACACATGCTACAATCCGATCATATATTGCTACATGAATGCAAGATATCGAAGAGGATTCAAACAGGTAAAAATATATATATACATATGCGCGATTTCTACTAATACGTACCTATACTTATAGTAATTAACATTAATGTCATGTTTGACTATGATTGAACATTTGTCCATTTTGCGGCCCTTGTGGTTGAACGGGCTAAGCCTTTGACGGCCTACCTCACTGCAACCCTGAGGTTCCGGGTTCGATTCCCGGTATAGAAAATTTCTGAAACGTATTTTCTCCGTTATTTACCATGATCTGGGTGCTGGGATCGGCCCCAGAGTGGCCAGTTATATACAGCGTGTTTCAGACCTTACGACAATAAATCAGACCACGTTTTCTTCATGACGTACTCTGCCCAAATATAACAGCGAATCAAGGTAGCTTCTTTGGTTTAGCCACAGGACCTCATTTTTCATTTCAGAATTTTACAACAACATGTATCTGTTATTGTGACTAAATCGGTAGGTTAATGACCAAATGTATCATGTTTCCAGCTCGTCTCTTCATCATTAAACGCGGAAGTTGTTCATTCTTACGCTCTCGCTCATTACAATAAAAAATAATAGGTGCGAAAGGGACAAATACTTTTCTTTTTGTCAAAATCTGCGCATCAAACAAATGCCGCAACAGGTGCGTCGTCAAGTTAGTACTAATTAGTGCTGTACTAGTTCACATCGTCGTGTTTATCGATTTTGGTCTCGCAAAACTTCAGTTAAATTTACACTTCATAGTCTATTAAAATAACTTAGGAATAATTTTTAATTTACAAAACTAAAACAGGACTGCAAAAATTTCAAAAACCCTTGTTAAAAAATTACAGAATAGATAATAAGAAAGGACTTGATAACGATGTTCCAATGAAAAGAAAGGTTTTATCACAGAAGTTAAAGAAACTAGCGTTGAATTTTATTTTATAGTGAATAAAATATTATTTTGAATGAAATTTCTTAAATTGTGTAAAATACTAAAATTAAATTAATTATTTTAAATCTGGCATGTATTTAATATTTTTTGTTACACACACAATTAAAAGTAAGTAAATCACATATTTAGCAAACCATATCATGGATACATGTCGTTAGATACAAGTTGCTAGCCCCCGCATTTTTAGGTGGATTTTATTGGATAGTTTATTATTATCATTAGTAAGTAAAAGTTTATTACATATTAGCATATGGTGATAATACGAGATGCTATGATGATATGATATGATTTAGATTGTTTAAAGTAAAAAAATCTTCAAATAATGAAGTATGGCTATTTCATAAAATGGCTCATTAAAAAAACTTTAATAAGATATGTGCGCGATTATAATACTATAAAAAATAATAATAGTGTTGCGGCGGCGCTGGATTTAGCGGGAAGCGAACTGTGTCAAACTTGCGGGAAAAGAAGTGTGGGACAATTTAGATGGGAGTTAGAGAAAGAGCACGCACTTACCTGGTTAATGGGAATGAAATGCGGCTCCTCTTCTTCCCTATCCGCTTCACACACACTTTATTTTACTTGGTATATTTTATAGTAGTATTATATATGTATTTATTTTATGTGTTTTAATATTAATTTATTATATATTACAATGGTGGCGCGGAGCGGGTTATTTATAATGTATTAATGTATGCGGGGAGATTTATTTTATAGTATTTTATGATATTTTATTTATATACAAAGCGAGGCGATTTATTTAATTTAATGATATGACAATGAGTGACTTAAGTGACGTGCGAAAGGGGAACGCGCCGTCACATTTGAAGGAAGAATTTAAATAGTAAGAGAAATGTATTAATAGGTCGAAAGGAGGTTTACATGGCGGTACCATTTCCCCCGGCCTTAAAGGGTTGCCTTTAAAAAGAAAGTAAAATAAAATACGAAGGACCAATAAATTAATCAAACGGGCGAAGGTCCAAAGTTAAATGCGGTGAGCGAAATTAAATTTAATGTTTAATTAGCGAATGGCAACCATTAGTAAAGTGAGCGGAGTTTAAACTGTATATGCATGAAGCGAGCGAAAAAGTAATGTATAATGAGCGAGCGGGTATTTGTATATATTGAACTTCCAGTACGATACGTCTGATTGTTCAAAGATATTTCCAAATGAGCGGTACAATAGACGTGAGCGAAGAAATAAAATAAACTGAGCGGTTATAAATGAATAAAGCTTGAGCGGGGGACTAATAATATGTCCATTCAATTTAAAAAGGTATGCGGAGCAGAAAATATTCAATTAAAATACAATTTAATTAACATATCTCAAGTAGACGAGCGTCAATATAATAAATTAGCGAGCGAAGAACTAATATAATCTAGCGTCCTATGCAAACAAACAAACGCGAGCGAGTAACTTAAATTAATAGAGCGTATTCAATAGTTAAAACATCAAGCGAAGAACCAATTATTAAAGTCCAATATAATTATAGTGAATAAGTATAAAAGTATAACTCTACGAGAGCGTACCCTAATAATAAAGGAGCGAGCGCGGCTGTTGGACTAAATAATGCTCAAATACATAATTAATGAAGCGAGCGTGAGACTTTAACTAGCAAGGTCCAAACTAATATAAAAAGAGCGGGAGTGGGACCTATACTAGTATTGTCCGAAGTTAATTAAAGAAGCGGATACGGGACCTAAACTTACAAGGTCCAAAATAAGTATATATGAGCGCGTGCTGGACCTAAATAAGCAAGGACCGAAATTAGCTAATAAAGAAGCGGGAGCGAGATTGGGACCTAAGCACGCATGGTCCAAAATAAATTTATTTGAGCGGGTGCGGGACCAAGACAGCTAGGCCCGAATTAAAATAAAAAGTGCGGTAACAGGGCTTATATTTGTTTGGTCCAAAATAAATTTACAAGTGCGGTGGGGGACCAAAACAAATCAAGGCCAAAATAAACTTATAAGAGCGAGAGAAGGATTCAAGCACGCTTGGTCGAAATATATATTTACAAGAGCGGGTAGGAGACCAAAGCAAGCATAATCCATAATTAAATAAAGAAGCGGAAAACAATTAAGTAAATAAATGCGAGTATTGAAACTAATCTAACCTAATCAAAATTTCAAATAAAATAAATATTTCTTAATTATTTAAATTAAAACTAAAGCGGGAAGCGGGTTATATTTAAACCAAACAAAAATTAATATTTCATTGACAACTAAAAGAAAAATAAATATTAATATAAGTTCGGGTATTGGACACAACCAAACGAATGTACGCGTGAACTTCATTCATTGCGAATATTCGGATTCACGATATACCGTCTCGAAGACTGTGTTGCCTATTACCCTAAAACCAACTAACAATTAAGAAACAATGCGGTGAAAATTATTTAAATTAAAAACATTAAATTAATAAAATATTAATCACTCGATCCGTGTAAAGACATCGGATGAGGCGCGATGCGACAAAAGTACTTTGACACTTAGAAAAATTTAAATTTACGCGGGACGACTTAAAACAAGAATTGTATTTAAAGACTCTATGATGACCGGGAATCAGACGTAAAACAATGTCAATAGAATGTCTTTTAATTATGACATCGTTCGATTCATTTAAGTTATAAAACGAATGTAAAACCTCATTAGAACAGAGCGCGATATTATATTGATAACTCGAACCTAAAAGTATGCGAGTTTTCAAAAAGGTTATATTTTGTGCTAATATTATAGTGCGCGGAAACAAGGAATGTACAAATAAAGCGGGCGGATTAAAGGTCATAATATATGCGAGTGGATAAAATTTATCAAAATGCGGAAATCTTAAAGCAGCAATATCTTGGAATGTTATATTATATCGAACATTGACTAACACAGCATTTGGCGGGAGTTTATATTCGTTTGATTTAAAACCACAGTGACGTTTAATCCAACGAATTGATGAAACAGATTTTATTAAAGATTCATCAATAGCTACAGGAACTACTGATGGCGTCAATGTGGCGCGAGAGTAAGTAAGAGCGGAAGATGACAAAGACTTGCTTAGTACAGCTAAAGTCGAAGTATCTGAATAAGACGCGGTTTGAGTACAATTTTCAACATCGTGGCTATAAGAAGACATTGATGTAGATATATTAATGAGCGGAAGAGGAACATTCTTATAAGAAAGATCAGGTTTTAATGTAGAAGACTGCGGTACATGTGAAGCATCAAACTGCGTAAGCGACTGTAATGACTTGCTTGGTACAGCTAAAGTCGAAGTGGGTGAATAAGATAAGGTTTGACGACGCTTTTCAACATCGAGACTACAAGAAGCCATTAACGTCGATATCTCATCATTGCGGCACGAATCAAGGTGTAAATTATTAGGCGAGAGCGGTGTAGATTTATGAAGTAAATCATCATTAATTACGAATGACTGCGGTGAACAAAGAGCATCAGACTGCGTAGAAGACTGCAATATTGAAGTGCTTGATACAATAGCGAGTGATTGCAAAGCGGATTGATAGTTATTTTGAACATGATTGCAATCTAGTACGGTATTCTTCGATTGCAGCCTCCTAAGTGCTGCTTTTGTTTTGCAATACAATTCCTCGAAAGGAATCATTACGTTAAAATCAGGTACAGCACCTGGCACAGTCATTAAAAGTTCCTCATTATATGTATTGACGGTATCTTTAAATTGCGTGCGAATATGGTCTAAAGTCACGGCATATCCTAGAAAGCACTGCAGACATTCTGTATTGTTAAAGGCCTGCTGCGATTTTTTGTATATTAATTTAAGGACTTCGAACAAACTATTTTGTCGAGCCTTTAAACCCATTAATTCGACGTTGTTATCAATCTTCAAAATGGACGACATATTGATGACAAACGTATCTCAGTTTAAATTAAAAAGAATAAAAAACAAATGCGGTAATATGACAAATGTATCAGCGGAAAATTGATAAATGTAAATAGCGAATTGATGCGATATGAAATATGATTTAATGAATGGCGAACTTAATTATATTTATTTGTACTAATAGAAATAACACTCGGCTAAGGGTTGCCTAAACGTGCGGGTGCGAGTAATTAATATAGCTTAGACAAACACCTATAAGACCAAGGGCGGTGAAAAAAGAGGATGCGAAGCGGTAATTTTCCTAGCCCTATAGCTAGGAAACGCACGAATGCGATAATGCGGTATATGATATGCCTATGGTGGGGCTAAAATATAGGAAATCCGGCCCGATTACGCCAAAATTACGCGTATCGAGTATCCGGCTCGAAGGACCATTTGTTGCGGCGGCGCTGGATTTAGCGGGAAGCGAACTGTGTCAAACTTGCGGGAAAAGAAGTGTGGGACAATTTAGATGGGAGTTAGAGAAAGAGCACGCACTTACCTGGTTAATGGGAATGAAATGCGGCTCCTCTTCTTCCCTATCCGCTTCACACACACTTTATTTTACTTGGTATATTTTATAGTAGTATTATATATGTATTTATTTTATGTGTTTTAATATTAATTTATTATATATTACAATGGTGGCGCGGAGCGGGTTATTTATAATGTATTAATGTATGCGGGGAGATTTATTTTATAGTATTTTATGATATTTTATTTATATACAAAGCGAGGCGATTTATTTAATTTAATGATATGACAATGAGTGACTTAAGTGACGTGCGAAAGGGGAACGCGCCGTCACATTTGAAGGAAGAATTTAAATAGTAAGAGAAATGTATTAATAGGTCGAAAGGAGGTTTACATGGCGGTACCAAATAGTGTACATTATAACAAGTGAAAAATATCGATATCGACTACTGGGACTCCGGACCTGAAGTGACACCACCAGAAATTTGTGAAACTGACCTATCCTATACTTATTTGTTTATTTTATGTCAGTTTTGAGCCGGCCTTGAACCTATAACGTTGTTTGAATCATTGCGCACGAGGTTGGCAATTTTGAATCTATTTATAGGACTTTATGTTTATTGATATAAGAGAAATTAGTGTATTGAGCGTGTGAACAATAAGTGATTTTTCAAAATGCCTCGGTATAATTTTACAGCATCGGAATATGCAGACATGGTTTTGATTTACGGGGAATGTCGCGGTAATGCTGTTTTGGCTATCCAGACATACCGTGAAAGGTATGGGCACACCCGTGCTTGTCCGACTAATGGCCGCACGATTGTGCAAGCTTTGCAGAGGATTCGGGAGAATCAACCCTTAATTCCGCGTTTGGATAGTGCCCCTTCAAGGGCTTCCGTGACACGTGATGAACAAATTTTCAATTATTTTTCTCGCAATCCACAACTAGTCTGCGTAGAGCTGCTCGACATTTGCGTGTAAACCATACAACAATACATAGAGTTTTAAAACGCGATAAACGGAAACCTTTTAAGTACCGGAAAGTACAAGCTTTGATACCCAGAGACAAGCCTGTCAGAGCAGCCTTTTGTACTTGGGTTATACGACAAAATGACGAGAATCCGGATTTCTTGTACAATTTGATGTGGACTGACGAAAGTACATTTACAAGAAACGGGTTATAGAACCGACAAAATCTTCGGTATTGGGGTCACGTGAATCCGCATCTAGCACGAGAGACTTCCCATCAGTACAGATTTTCTGTGAATGTGTGGGCTGGCATACACAGGAATGTTATCATTGGTCCGGTTTTTATTGAAGGTAATTTAAACGCTGCGAAGTTTTTAGAACTTCTTAATGGAGTCGTTGCCGATTACATGGATGAACTACCACTAGCGGCAAATAGACAGATGTGGTACCAACTCGACGGAGCACCAGCTCACTCAGTGGTGTCTTCCAGAGAGAGGTTGAATGAAATGTTCGGACAGCAGTGGATTGGCCGTTATGGCCCATCGAGATGGCCACCTAGATCACCGGACCTCACCCCAATGGATGTTTTTTATGGGGATATGTAAAAAATTATGTTTATTCGACAGATATTGATACTATGGAGAATTTAAAAAACCGAATAATTACGTCATTTACTAAATTAGAAGATATGGCTACCAATAGTGACCTATTAACGAGAGTTCGACATAATATTCAAAGACGATATAATTTGTGTGTTCAAGCTGATGGCGGTCATATTGAAAATTTAAAAATTTGATTCGACTAAAAATTTCAAAATGATAATTTGATTAGATACTTATAACTCAGTGATTAAATGAATGAATACCTTGTGGTGAATAATTCGTGAGTAGATATTATTAGTGATTGTTTATGTTAGCCCGACACATGATCCGTGTGACATGTTACCGTTCTTACCAAGGTCAGTGAACCAATATTTACAAGGATGTTCTGTTTTTATTCCCTTTTTATCGTAATTAATTTGTTCGAAAATTGCTTTTTTTTAATTTTGACATTAAGTTTGATTTAATAGTACCGAAAAATTTGTATGGAGTACGACTGCTAAAATTATGATTTATTGTCATTTGAAATGAAACACGTTGTATGACCCACAATATACAATGTGTGTGTTTATCTGCCGATTATTATTATTGTTATTTTTCACGGCTTTGGATTTGCCGACTGATTTGATAATATTCGCTATAGATGATTTATTGCCAAATACATATAAAATCAAAGTTCGGGGGGGGGGGGTTTAATCGCTTGAAAAAGCAAAGCCCAAATAAAAATGAGTAATATTTAACTAAATTATTATATATAAGTATATATACACTTCTACACACTCTACACGATGTACGCAGTACGTAAAATTCGCTTTAGTGATGCTAAGGTGATTTTTGCGTATAGAATTTGTATGACAGCCCCTGATTAGTTTTATGTATATTATGCTACGCCGAGACGATTTTTGGATGTAGCACTTGTATGATTTAAAGTAGTTTATGTAGATAGTGTTCAAATAGACGTAGATTTCTTTTAAATCAACAGTAAGCAATACTTATCCTTTGGTGTAGGCAATCAATTAACGCGCCCTAATTCCCTATTGGGATTTAAAAAAAAATCTTAACTGACGTATTTTCAAATAGGCTTTAGGTTGTTTCCTCCGGATACGGCTTGACACAGCCCCGAGATCCTGCCCCCGCTCGAGCATCTGCGATGGAATTCAAATGTCAGGTGGGTTATAAACTTTCTGAATTGTGTACACATACAGTCATATTTCACGGAAACGGAACGTGCCGAGACAGCTAAAAACACCCAAGCCCAAAGAGATAATTTAAAAAAAACATAAATTATTGGTTATGTCATTTGGACTTTATTCCCTTTATTCATGGTAGTTATCTGAAATTACGGGGCTTACAGGCTAATGGAAAAACATTGAGAAGAAGAAAGTATTTTTGCATTTTTATCAAATTTTTAGGGCTCCATAGCCAGTTCAGCCTTTTTATAGCATTTTTCTGGTGCAGCAAAATTGAAACGCTTATAAAATCGTATGTCTGACTTTTACGTAATCGTATATTTTATTTTATAATTTAGATGATGTAATTTTATTTTAAAGCTTGTTCTTTTATATTTTATATAAAAATATTAGAATTTATTGTAATATGTGTCCGGTGCTCTGTTAGAGCTGTGCATCTAACATAATACTTTAAACGACTTGAACAGTGTCCGTTGAGTAGTTTTTGAGATATGAGGTATTGTCCATTCGTTTTTTTTTTGTACATGGCATCTTTTTACTACGAAGCTGGCAAAGAAGCCCCCTAACAATAGATGGTTGCCGTGAAACTAACGCGTTCCTAGCCTTTAGGATTGGCTAGAGGAATTGAAGAGGAGGGATGAGACAGAGAGTATAGGATAGGGGGAGGGATAAGTGGGCCATCGAAAGACTCAATCATCACACTAAACACGATTATCTAAAGGCTAGGCGTTTCACATTGTTATTCCGTGAGAGCTTGATATCACACTAATCGAGCCGACCCTAAGAGCTGTAATCTAATCAAGAGAAATAATTCCAGCGTGACTCTACCACATAAAAAGTACCAAGTGAATGTCTTAACCAAATGAAGAAAGTAATCAGTTTTTATCTCTAGGGAACTCTTTGTTGAATGCTTTTTGTTGACAGTCCGTAAAGCAATTACTCGATTTTTTGTAATGTATTTGTCTCTGATTTAATAGAAATGGTGGGTGTTAATGGTATAATTCGACGTGGAACATCAAGCAGCTGCGGCAGTCGCCTGAACCGAGCGCCGACTTGTTCTTCGTGCACATCGGTCCGACGAGGCACGGCGAACAACGCTCCAATGCCATCGCGATCTTGCACACCAGTCCCGCCTGTGCGAGCTGTCTCTGTGCGAACACACTTCAATTAGGCCTCCAGTGAGGATGTATTTCGTATTTCTTGTGTGATTTACTTATGGTAGGTTCCTGATCATCATCATCATTATCATCCGAGCGTCAAAACCCGGTTGCATTCGTAGCGTTCGCTTCGATGCCCAGGGACCGCTTTTCTATTTTTTATGGCCAGTTCCTATACTTTCTATTCATTTACTTGCTCTAATATCGCTTGAATTTAGATATTACTTGTATTGAACTCGTGTCAAATTTTAACCGATATTGAAGCGAATGAACCGTTGGTTAGATTAGGAATCTATAAATATATCAGAGGGAACAACCAAATTTAATCAATTTGGCTGTTTTTTACACCTTCACAAAACATTTAGGCCTTCATCCAAAATTCAATTTGGTTGATCCATCAAATATTCGTATTAGTTTATAGATCAGCTATATTAAGCTTTCACTTTGTAATTTAACAACGATCTTTCTTTCTTTTCTTTCCCCTTATCCCAATAATACGCACAATATGTCTTTTCATTCCACACTCCTCTATTCTGACGTACTTCCTCTTTCACATCACTAATTATCATATCATCCTTTACACAATACATCAATCTCTTTTTTGGTCTACCTCAACATTTACGTAACAAGATTTGAACTCCGTCAGATTGTGAACGCACAAACCAATAACAGCAAATTATTGCAATTTATCCCCGCGAAATTTATAGTCCGCGTATCACTTTTTTGGAAATTTCCAGTGACAGATATAGAAAGACAGATATACGAAGATCTAGATGACATTTCCTAACAGTACATATAAGATATTTTTTTTATTACGAAGATAGCAAAGAGGTTACCATCGCCTTTGAACGTTTGCAACTTCAGGGGCCCAACTCTGTTACTTCAATATCTTAGCGTTGGGAAAGAGGTGATGATACATAGAATTAAAATAGTGGAATGGGATAGGAAGGACATAATAGGGGGAAGCCAAACTGGGATATCAGAATTCTCACTCATCGCATAAAACACGATTAGCTTAAGGGATTCCTTCCACCAGACTTGTGCTATGCAACGTTGCTATGGATGCGTTTGATAACCACCAATCATATTCATTGATCAACATAGCATTGCACTGGAAACTGATTCAGCTAAGCTACGTTTTTATATGGAAGGATGCGTGATATGTAAATGCGTGCTTTCCCTATTGTCGAAACGTAGCATAGCTGGAGCTGCGCAACTTCCTCGCACAGCTACCTTTCGGCGGCGCAAATGCGTAGCATATCTTTCTCGCTCCACTACACTGCTTAGCATCAGTGGAAATAGTCACATAGTTTCGTAGCTCAGCTTTTGCATTTTCATAGCATAGCTGCCTAGCATATCTCTGGTGGAAAGGCACCCAAGGCTATCCGATTGGAGGCCTATATACCATGAGAGGGTGTGTCACAATGACGAAGCTAGTCCTCAGAGCTGAAATCGAGATTATTATAATTTATTTAATATTATTAGAATCTCCAACAAAGGATACGTATAAATCATTTGTAAAATATACATAACTTAAATTTTTATTCAATGTACTCCTTCAATTATTGGAAACCACGACATGCGTCGAAACGTAAAACTGATAGTGATTCGAACTCTGCTTATAATTTCTTTTTGATAACCAAATATGTACATTAAGAATGACTTTGTTATTAGCTTAAACATAGAATTTGTAAATAAATTGTACCTATAAGTTAAGAATACTATAAGTCATTATAATTATATTTTGTCGTAAGATATATTACGCCTATACTCTGATTTTTAATTACTTGGACTAAAATTATTACAGCTGCAATCGACCTTTTTTTTATTCATAAATGAGTGGTGTGGGTTGAACTCTACAGAATTTCTATAGGAGCTACATAGGATTTAACTCTCAGTGGAGGGTTGTTCCAAGCTTACAACATAAAAAAGGTCTATCGTAGCTGTCATTTTAGTGCAAGTATATTATACCCGCAAATTGCTATTGCGCTGGAACCTTGTCAAACATTGACGTGACTCCAGGCCAATTTACATGTAAACTAAAGTTGTATCATTAGATTTTTGATAAATTGACTACCCTACTCAGGACTGGAAACGACTGATTTTGAAAAAAATATCGTTTAAAATGTTAAGTGTTGTCATTCATTGTCAATCAATCAATAACTCTTTATTATTGTACACCAATACAAAAAAGAACTTACAGACTAAAACTATGTCTCTGTATGCACAAAGGGCGGTCTTTTCACTAAAAAGCGATCTGTTCCAGTCAACCCCATGAATAAGTTCAGATTATATTGACGATGGTGGTATACATAATACATATATACAATTTCATACATCTAGTAATGAATATATAAATGCAGTGTTAATCGAAATAACTTAATATATAATGCATAATTATGAATGCGCAAGGAAACGTACCGCTTTAATAACCCCGATGACTCGTAGAGTAAGTGAAAGCATCGAATAATTCCGTAGCACCTTGTACCTTACCATGATTAATGAACATGACCTATATACTTTACTTCGTAGATTATTTAATGAAAACCTTTTCTTATATCTCTTTTGATAAAATTATACTCTTAAAGCTGTAAAATATGATTTACATATAAGTTATAATTTTGAAACCCCTCTTTTAATAAAATAACATGTCAAGATTTACTTATTTTTGTGAACGGTTAAAATAAGATTTAACATTTTTGGACGACACGACACAAATATTATTCAGATAGGATGAATGATTAAAACTGGCATAAATCAATCCTGTCAATCCAGAGCTCGTGGAGAGGCCAGGTCCTGTACTTGTAGTCCTGGCATTAACGTGAAGGTAGGAACACCGAGGGGTTTTAGTGGTTATCCCCGACCGTGGTGGGGAATCCCACACACCGGACGTGACTTTCCGCTCGGCTGATGGAGCTTAGCGGGTTCCCCTCGCTAAAAAAACGGCATAGATTAGTAAAATTGTAAAGTCACTCTTGAAAATTGCAAATTCGGCTACCTCCTACCTCGTGCATTTAAAATAAGTAGCGATTAGTAAATCAGATTTACGCATGAAGGGTTCTTCCTTAAACTACAATATATAAGTAGTGAGACATTACACTTTAGTTACAGTATTTTTTTAAAATAAATAATCAATATTTGTGAAATGTGCTAATAATTAATCATTCATTAATATTTTATTCGCGTTGGACCACGATCACGTTTAATGTTAAAGGACGGTGCCCTTAAAGTTGAAACATGCTCACCTAAGTATTATTTATTCACACGAGACTTGAAGACACTCGGATTGCACTTTGCGGAAAACAGGGACTCTGGTAGTGCATTCCATAGCTCTGCTGTACGCAAAAGGAAGGTGGAGGCAAATGTTTAGTTCGTTACTTTTGTGATTCGTAGAAATTGTTCAACTTTAAATTTTTTGTTTTTCTTCTGCAGGATTCAATTTCAAATTACCTACACTTTTGTAGACACAGGGCATACATGTGTGCCAAATTTCTTATCTCTAGGCCTTAATAGTTCCTGCGATAATCAGCTATTAGACACAGTAAGTTAACGAAATAACACCTTGAGGTTCATTTTACGTTTATGTATGTGAACTCTAAAAACGTGGTTACTCTTATTTCGAAATTGACGCTTGCGTGTACCTCTTTGGCAGTTATTGGAGCCTTGATTGTATATTGTGTTACAATCTAGCTTGGATAAGCGTACTGGGTATATTATCCGTTGTCCTGAAATGAAAAGACCCTTTTTTACATGCTTTTGTTTGTTCTTTTTTCTTTAAGGTTGGGTGGAGGAGGGAGTTATGTTTACTTTGTAATTAAATAATCTGAGGTATCCTTAAAATATAACCTCTATTATATCTTATGGGTGTTTCTCTCAATTTTAAAACGTCCCTTCTCCAAGGGCGGCTTGGCAGGTTTGACACATCGGTTATCTCTATGTGTAGGTTGCAACACGATGTTTTCCTTCACTGTTATTAGCTAATGGTAATTGTAACAATATGCACATTAGATCAGAAAACTGACTAAGTGATGCATGCGTTCCGGCCAGGATCGAACCCGCGTCCGTTGAGATTGTGACGCGTGCGCTAGCCATTACTCTAACACGGCTTATATAATGATATCGTTTATAGAGTAAAATATGTTATCAGTATTCAGTTATATTTTTAAATGTCCATAATTAAAAGTAAAATCTAAAACTAAATTATTAGACAGAAATGAAATTGAAAACGGGCAGACCGCTGTCAATAAGGAATGTTTCCAAAAGACTGGTCGCTTTGCCTTGTTGGGTTTATTTATTTCTATTTATAACTTTCGGTATTATGTCCATATAAACAGGAAACCCTTGTCAGCAGCAGTGGCCCATAGCAGTAGTATATAATATATGCCTCTAAGTTGTATTGCGCACGATTATTGTTGTAGAATGGAATTAAATGTATTCATGTGACAATAGCTACATTCCGGCAGATAGGGTTTTGCACGATTCAATTTTATTAAAAAATAAAACAAAGGTCTTAAAATATTTGATTGCCTTCGCAGGCCTTATCGCTTTAAGTGGTAATGTATTGTTTTTATTTTGGTGAGTATTAAACTGTTATATATAATATCTAATATTGACGTTAACATAGTTGACTATTGCACTTTTTAATAGTAACATACTAGCCATTCCTCGCACACAGCTAGCTCTCTTACTGGTTGAAATTTGAACAAATTCTATTCAAATAACATCATTTTCTACCAGTGCTAAGGTTTTCGAATGTATATGAGTAGTACCTTTTTATGTAGAAACTCGGCATATGTGACAGCGGTATTAAAGTTGGGTAAGTATAATATTTCATTCGGATTTAGTGAGATCAACTTTTACTGCCTCAAAAGACAATGTACTAGATATTTTTTTGAGGGAATAATATTCACTTGTAACTTATGTTGACCTTATATACCTTTAGCCAAACATGTATATGAAGTATTTTCAAAATTACACTATTTTTGTATATATAATTATATATACCTACTTTTTGAGTATAAAAGCATATTTTGAATAAAAAACATTGAATTTTCTTGACTGGCTTATATTTACTTTTACTTTGAAAAGTTTGAAAGATAATTAAATTTTAAATGTTTCAATTACAACTTTTGTGGAAACTACAACAGTTTTTTCCTCTTAATTAATATAAATTCAGACTGGCCGATTCTATTAATTTAATTCGGACAAACTTTATCTGTTTTATTTTTCTTCTATCGTAATTTTCTTCAAAAGGATGCCAGGTAAAATCTTAGGTACACTAATTAGTAATGTTTTCTTAAGTTTTTAAACGTCGGAATAACAAATCAAATATGTTACCGCTCTTAAAACCGTTAAAACGTAATTTTATTATGTACACTAATTGGTAATAATTTATGATCCTCTTCATTCTTTTCGTTATTGCCGTTATGCTTGGGCTTCACTTGCGATAATGTTATAGTTATTGACTGTGGTCAAATGCGTGTTATTTACAGTGTCAAAATTACGTCATTATATGTTTAATAGGTGAAAACAACGCTCCATAAATTTTGTAATCTATCGCCATTTCTCTAGAAGGTTACACACAAAGCAGAAGTAGGGCCAATTTCATTCAAGGTGTGATCTTCGTCATGTTGTATTGTGAAGACGACTGTGACGGTTTGACTTTTTAGTCGTGCTTTACTCTGTAAAAGTTTAACTGGTTACGTGGTTCCCGCGCTTGTTTGTTCCTCTACAGACGTTGCAAGCTGCAATCTTGAGCCGATCCAAGGTTAGTTCAGCTTCTGCTTTTATAGATCAAGGATTGAGTAGATATTTGTCCGAGTAGTTCACTTAATTCGAAGCAAGGTAATTAACTTTCTAGAGTCACATCAACTACCCCGTAATTTATCATAGTGTTCCAATATCTATATAATTACATAAAATATTTTTTAACTCGATGCCTCGACATCTATTGATGGTTCATTGTTACTAGCCAGAGTATTTATTTGATCCATAAATGCTCGCCTTGGTCTTCCCTTCACTCTCCTAGCTTCCACTTTGCCTTCGATTAACGTGCATGAGAAGATGTCGTGTCTTAGCAAATGGCCAAACATCTTCTCCCTTCTTTCCTCTAGAGTTTTTAATATTGTGCGTTTCTCCTTTACCGTATCCAAAACGTCTTCATTAGTCTTCTTCTCTTTCCAACTTATTCTCTCCATGCGTCTCCAACACCATATTTCAAATGCTTTTAATCTATCGCGATCTCTTTGTGTAATTGTCCAAGCTTCACACCCGTATAAAACTATGCTCCAGATATAAATTTTAATTAAACTTTTTTTAACCGGTTGTGCTATTTTAGACTTAAATAAATAGTTTTTACAAATAAAAGCTCGTTTTGCAATTGTTATTCTCGCTATTATGTCGTCTGTGCATCGAGAATCTGATGTAATGAGGCTGCCTAGATATCAAAATTTTTCTACGTATTGGAATGTATGATCCCTTAACTTTATTGAGCTTGGTGTGTATAGATTTTTGGATATTGTCATTATTTTTGTTTTGTTCGTGTTTATTTTTAGGCCTATTTCTTGAAATTCTGAATCCATGTATTCTACTTAACTTTCTAATTATAACTTTGAATCTGCTAAGCGGCTATATCACCTGCAAAACGTATAACATGTATCTTAAAATATTATATTGAATAAATTAACTGGGTGTCAATTATTATTGGGTGGGGTACCAACAATGCTTTTACCCTATATTTGTGTTAAATGCCACATTGAAGCCAATGCACCGGTTTCTTGGAGATATTATTATTAAGAACATACAGTATTTTATAATCAGTGTCATGTCAGCCTGTCATTTTAACTTGAACTGTTATCATAACAGCGACGTAAAGTAATATACTGTAACACTTTCAGAATAAGATTTACGTGTTCAAAGGCCATGTTACGTTTTAATGAACTACAGGCTTTTATGATTTCTTTGACGATCAAAAGAAAATCAAAGTACGTCATGTGACAGGTCCCCTACGCATTTTCTTTTGTTGAACGTCTTGGCATGTGCTTAAAGGCATTGTGTTCATACAAATATTTACGTCTTATTCAGGTTTGTGAAAACCGTATATATATATATAACGTACATTAGTTTTATATAACGTAAATTTTATAATTTATTAAAATTATTTAACTACTACAAAGCATTAAAAATATCGTACATTGAGGAAGTAAATTATACTTGGTTTTGGAATATTGACTATTTTTTTTAAATCTTCATTTTCATATTACACTAAAAATAATACGAGAAGAAAAGGTTTTTGGTTTTTAATTAATGTACTGTAGACGTATGAAAAATGAGAGAAAAAATGGTAAAACTGTCTAATACTTCAAAGAAAGAAACACCTAAGTTAAGAAACATATAAGTTTTCTTATAAAGTGTTTATATCAGTGCACGAACGGAGAAAGTACACAATTTCCTGCGGCCGGGCGGCCTATCGTAAGAGACAAACAACAAGACAAAACAATCCACAGCCAGGTGGTAGGGTATTTGCCCATCTGGATGCCTACAACCCCGGTCTAGAGTATGCCGCCGTAACAACTTTGAGTTGTGTTCCGGCATTAGTAGCCAGGTTTCAATATCCCTTTAGAGAGCGGCACCATATCGGTACACCTTTGATATTACAAATGTCCATAAGCGATCTATGCTGTATGCTGAACTCATGCAATAAAAAATAAGTGTTTTTGAGAAAACTGTCTTTGTAAATATAAGCAACAATCTGCCACCGTGTGACGGTCCCATTTACCTTTATCTCTTTCGTCCATCATCCATTAAAAATTCTCAAATATCACAACACCTTGCGAAGATAAATGTATTGAAAAATGTAACTTTATACTCATATTTACTTTAAAAGTCATAAAAACCAAAGCCATCCAGTATTGTCAAGAATATATTCGCAAGCTGTGTACTGGAAATATAATAAGCTCCAGAAATATCCAGGGCAACATTTTTTGTGAAGCTGTGTAATTAGTCATAATTAGTTGATCTGGCTCCAGTTGATGGTTAATGTTAATGTGTTATTTGTCTAGTTAACTATTTAAAATTATATATAAGAGCTAAAAATATTTGTAAACTATACATAAGCTGTATACAACGTAAGACTGATGTGAACGAATAAAACATGATGTTTACAGTCTCTTTTCGCTTGTTTTTTTTAATGTTGACCATGTCTGGCATTAGGTCTACCTCTTGTTTAACAACTGACACAATGAAGCAGACAAATAGGCAAAAAAATACTGTCGCCTATGGATGTTTGCATGACCAGCTGCGTTGCCAACACACAGATGATCTCGAAACAACTTAATGTACACACTTCCAAAGATGTTGGGGCTTGATCGTGGTTAACGATGGACACCGGTTTGAAGGGTGTTGCTAAGCTAAACTACGTTGAGTTGTTGTATGTTGTTTAAAAAGGCCGTTTGATGACCTGGACGCACAACTTGTAGCACGTGATGCTGAGGCAATGTTAATACGTCTGGTTTAGTACATTGAAATATTGGCTCGTTCAACACTTTTAAACAACACTATTCCGTTTGTAAAGGGAAAACTTCGAAAGGATTGTTAATATTGATATATATAATAATATATAATTAATATATAATATAAACAGGTGTGAACATTTTGCCGATGACGAGCAGCGGGGCTGCGTAAATGAGGCACCAGATCATATAAGGGACTTAATGAATTTACTAAGATCTTGTATAGACATGGCAATTAGATATTGAACCCGTTTATTGTCAGGTTGAGAATTCAACAACAAGTTTACTGCAGTTTGATTTTTTTGTCACTGCAGATCAAAAAAGCAACACGTCTAGCTAAAAATTATTTTTCATCATATCTATATCTCAGACTCATTTTTTAACTAAATACAAAAGCAAGTAACATATCTACTCCATAGCTTCACGTGTTATTACTAAAGAAGTAGCGCCAAGAAAATTCCCAGCAAAACGTCTAGTACGGTTTCTTTTATTTAGTTTTTTCATGTGTTCCTTTTTTTAAATAAATATGTTAATCTTGTTTCCATGAATTAACGGACTTGTAGCTAATAGAATATGATCATATTTAGTGTATATAGTCAGAATATAAACATTATAATACGCTATCTAAATTTGTTTCGCATGTTATATATGTCTGTAATATTTTTGAAATCCAAGCTAGCAAGCAATTAACGAGTACTTTGCACTAAAAGAAAAAGGAATTTTAAGCTCCTTTGGATGTGAAAAAAATACTAATACCTTATGATACAATTTTTAAACAAGGCTCTTAAAACGGAGAGAAGAATAATACATATAACGTGTTAAAAACAGGTTAGAGAAGTTGATAACGATAGCCCGAGGCGTACTTGACATGACGATATTCCCAAATTCCTCTACAAAAGCGAGATAATATCTATTTTAAAATACCGTGCACGTATAAAGAAAAGAGGTTAATGAAAGTAAACAAGCAAAAATGTATCTTATATGATAGTAGGTATAGAAAAAAATAAAAACTTCGTTTAAAAAACCGACTTCAAAAATAAAAAACTAAAATGTATAAAATAACTTATTTCTAAAGCTATTATTATTAATATATATTATCTAAAACATCTTAAAATCGGTGCTTAGTAATTTGCAAAATATAGTAATTTTTATTATGTTTTACTTTGTACCGACTTCAAGATGTTTTAGATAATATATATTAATAAAAATAGCTTTAGAAATAAGTTATTTTGTATACATTTTAGTTTTTGAAGTTGGTTTTTTAACCGAAGTTTTTATTTTTTATTTGTTACTTTTTAGTGTCCAGCTATATATGGGTGGACTTACGAATGGTGCCGCGCTTCTTAAAAAATATAAGTCCCAAGAAACGAGAACAAAAAATGATCCTAAAATGAAAACTACTGGGCCAAACTATGTTAAATTTGTAGAAGACCACATGGCAGCTATTGCACGTCGAACAAAAAAAGAAACACGTAAATCGAATCATAAATCTCAGAGTAATCGATGTACATATGGAACGAAAAGGATTTTTTTCATAAAAATGTTCATAAATTGAAAACCACTGGGCCAAATTATGTAGAATTTTTAGGGGATCAATTGGAAACTATTCCGCGTCGAACAAAAAAACAATCACGTAAATCGTAATCGTAATCGGCAAACATATATAAAAAAGCAACAAAAAAAAGATCCCGACGAATTGAACCCTCCTCCTTTTTTCGAAGTCGGTTAAAAATCACAGTAGCAATTATGAAGACAAAATGGAAAGAAAAACGTATTTACCTTAAAATAAAACCCCGGTAAATGGTGAATTATCTGAAACTAAATCAAATAAAGCAAGGACTTAAATTGGCACGATTTCGATTCATTGCTTTTTTATCCGTGGCAATAACGACGATCATTAGCACTTCTCCTTTTATAGTTTGTTAGTCCAAATTTTGTTTGAGATCCAATTTTCAAGTTTATTAACCTGAGTGGGTGTTGGCAGTACTGAACTATTCATTAGTGCTAATATGTAAATACGAAGGAGACTTTATTTACCTTTTGTAAAGCTTAGTAAAAACGGCATCTTTCCTAACTTATCATATTGAGTAGTAGTACATACGTGGATAATAGTAATAAGTTTGTCAATCAGTAAAAGTTAATTAAAGTCTGTCTCTCGTATGTTTTGCTTTAATTATTTCTCTCAATACTAAATGTCCATTATTCTTATGAAGTTTAATAAATCAGGTAATTAGAACCTCACAATCGGTTTTCTTTAATGTACTCTTGTTGTTCCTTCAGTTACCTATCTGAGTCAGGGTCGCGGGCCTGATCTGACGCCGCGAATCTAATAGGTATGGGTCCTTAAACAATAGTTTACAGGAAGCAGACTTCTTTCTCTCTTTGACAAGAAATTAGTGCCCAAGTGTATAATAACTCAGGTTCGAATAAGCAGAGTGCTTGCCAAGCCGGAAGGACTACTCTCTGTACTGTGTTCTGACCACCGCCTGGAGAGGAGATCATATACTGTGGTGGTTCCTTGTTGTGATGACAATTTCAACGAAGACTTTTAATATTTTTGTACAAATAAATTCTTTTAAATTTTTCATTATTGATTTTAATGCTTCCCATGATATTCTGATGACTAATTTAACTAAATCTAAAGATTAATTCATCGAAGGTTAATAATAAAATAATTCTTCAACTCGAGTTCTCAACCTAAATCTCATTCATTTCTCATACACTAACTCCATTTAAGGAACTTCCAAAAGGAGGACCTATTTATTGTTATTGCATAAGTTCAGCAGACACTCAGACGGCCCGCTTAATGGAAAGCGGTTACCATCGCTATGGACATTTGCAACACCAAAGGTACTACAAATGCGCTGTTGCTCTCCTAGTGGAGACTGGAACCTGGTCACCATTGCCAGAACACAGCTCAAGGTTGTTATGGTGACTTGCTATAGACTAGGGGTGGTAGCTTCCAGTCGAGTAAATGTCCGTAGCGTACCTTTTGGAAATTCCTTAAAAATTAACCTAAATCAGGTGCTCAATTCGATGGTATGTTTTTCTGTTACGCGACCTCTCCAGCAATTGTGGACCAAATTTTGTTTCTTTATTTGAAAGTGTATACTCCTAAGGTGACCCCAATGTCACCAATTCAGGATTTAATGAGCCAGGAAAATTGAAAGCAACACTTATTGAAGAACGCCGAGCGCCTAAACTGTTTGAAAGGTAAACTGTATACGCGTGCCAGTCGTACAATTTTTAAAGGCCCTTAAAATATAATTTCTTAAGGTATTAAGCGACTAAAAAGAAGAAAATATTTTTTTTTAAGATAAATAAAACTGATTTCAAACTAAAAAGCATCACATATATATATTTTTTACATTTAGGTCGGTTTGGGTTTTGGTAAAAAAACGTATTGGTCGATTTTATATAATATATTATATACTCGCTGATCCGGCGAATTTCGTACCGCCATATTTTTTGAATTCCTAAAAGACTGTTTCATGACACAAATACAAAATCACCATAATCGGTCCAGGTGTATAGGAGGATTGTAGAACCCGATGTCAACGCCACCTACCGGTTCTAATTGCGAATCTAAACCATCTGGGAACCCACTCAAACACACAAAAACAAAATCGCTCCCGGTGATTAGGAGGATTCTAGAACCCGATCTCAGCGCCACCTACCGGTTCCAACGGTATAAAAAGTATCATATCTTTTAAGTTGGATCAAACTGCACACGGTGTGCAAATTTGATTGAAATCGGTTCAGTAGTCTTGGAGTTTATTGCCAACATCATCGTGACACAAAATTTATATATATATATATATATATATAAGATAAAGAGAAGCGCATAGCAGATCGATCATCACCTCTAACACTCTACTCATTCAATAAAAAAGTGAATAATATTGAGCACAAGTACAGAAAAGCCTGCGTCAACGCCTCAGAGTGTTTATTAACCTTTTCGTCATGCTTCTGAGAGATTAATTACACCATCAGTTTTCATGACATTTTTGTAGCGAATTATACTGGAAACTCGTAATAGAACGCTTCAATTTTTCATAAGATCAAGTTTATGACATGGATATCAAGGCAAGGGGGAAATTTTGTGTCATAACACATGATCCCGGTTTGCGAGTTATACTGAAATCAGACTTATGTGTTGTTTATTAATATCGTTTACATATAGGATACATTCGTTTTCATAAGTCGTGGTAGCGTAATGGTTAGCGCACGCGTCCCATGCACCACTTAGGCATTTTTCCGACCTAATGTGCATATTGTTAAAATTACCACGCTCTAACAACGGTGAAGAAAAACATCGTGATGCAACCTGCACATCGAGATAACCGATGTGTCTAACCTGCCAAGCCGCCTTGGAAAAGCGTGGCGGGTATACTGTCCATTCCCCTTTAATGGGAGGCCCGAGCCCAGCAGTGGAACGTTTATGGGCTGTTATTATATAGGTAGATATAATCTATAATATTACAAAATTCTAAATATGCGTGTGCATTGAAGCTATTTAAAAAAGCAACTGGAATAGACTATAATATTTTCTTAAGTTTTCGCGACTTATACACATAATAAAACTACGTTTTAACGGTTTTAAGCGCGATAGTTTACTTGATTTATATTAGTCCGCCGTTTCGGCCACTTTCAGTGGCCACGTGATCACGTGCTTAAAATCGAATTCTAGTGAAATTTTTTACTGATCGATAGAAAATTTTATGTTACAAAATACGTGATATTTTTTTATCCCGGAATTCCACGGAAATTTTGCCGGAGGCGTTTGAAATTGTTCGGGTACCTAAAAATTTGCCTATTCCGAGACAGCTTTCACTAAAACAATAGCTTACTTTTTTTCTATTGCTGCGTTGTTTTGTGTGAAAGGAATCCCGCGGGAATTTTCAGTCAAGCGTTGACGAAGTCGCAGGCATATCCTATTAATATTTTTTATACAGATTTAAATCCATAATAGAAGAATATCAGTGACATACACTTACATAAGAAATTTATAAGATTATGTCCTACAGAAATTAAATAGTATGGGTCTCACTGTACAATTAGGTACTTACGATTAATTGAAACAATGCAAGACACTTGAGAAAACAGTGTTACCTAATAGTAACAGTACAGAAGTTTTTTTACGTGCAGGAACAGAGAGAGAATACAATTTTCTGCGGCCGGGAGGCCTGTCGTAAAAGGCGACAAAACAACCCAGGTGATATTTGCTCGACTGGATGGCTACCACCCCTGGTCTAGAGTATGCCGCCATAATAACCTTGAATTGTATTCCGGCATTAGTGACAAAGTTCCAGTCTCCCTTAAGAGAGCAGCAGCGCATTTGTAGTACTTTTGGTATTGCAAATGTATTAAAGTAAAACTAATAGAGGCATAAGTTTATAATATGAGTTTTATTTGTAGATTAGATGTTTTACATGGAATACAATTTTTAAAGAAGTGACACCTTCAGTTTTGGTTTATTCTAAAGATGTCAATGCATATTACTTTTATCTAAGGAGGTTCAATAGCTTCACTATAAAGAGTATATACAAACTCTAACAAAATGTCTATATGCGATAATAACCGCTTTCCATCAAGTGGGCTTTCTGCCTGACTGCAAAAAAAAGATACTCTATTTACCGTTTACTTTCATATTACAAAATTATTAACCAAACCACTTTAATACATACGTATTTATTAATATATTTATAAACTAGAAACAGTTTCAACTAAAATTCTAATATCTAAAAACCCTATTTCTCTGAAACTATTCTAACATCAAATAAAAGAGGAAAAAGCAATTTATTGCTTCAAAGGTTTTCAAGCTTTCGTTATGTTTATTCAAGCTAATAGCCTAAGATCCCGCTATACAACGACCTTCACCGAGATGCTTATTTGATGAAACCTTATAAGTTGACTTAATATGTCTACATGGAATTTGACTTTATATAATAAATAACGATGTCTATATGCGAGTAGTGTTGTATCGCATTATTATTAAGCCTTAGCCTGATATTAAGTACATACATTATTAAGTACATCGCTGAAGAATTTCCATATTTTCCTTTGGTGTTACTTTCGGTATTGTTTGGAAAACTAGAAATGCTATTTTAAAGTACCTCATAATATAGAAAACTAATAATAATGCAGTTATTAATTGCACCAAGCACCAAGCAAGCATTATGATGTAAACCATAATCTTTAAACTTGGTTAAGTCCTGAAACTGATTTATATTTGCATTAAGTTTGTAGTAATCAGTAATGATTTAATTTGTTAAGTTACTTAAGCTCTTATCATCAGTCGTGCAGCAAATTGCCAGTTAAATAGTATGTTGATGGTTAAGTAGTATCTAAGTACAAAATATCTAAGTACTTCTATATAGTACTTAGATATTTTTTATTCATTAAACGCCGGTTTCTACGGTATAAATATGACATTACTTGTATGCAGCATATATCGAACTTTAATCGATAATAACGCAATGAACGGTTAGATTTACCAGGGACGTAAAGCGTGAAAGTGATATTGAAAGAAGATTAATGGCAGGTAATAAGATGAATAAAGTGCTGACCTCTTTTATGAACAGCCGGAAGTCTGTAAAGACACGCCTGGCCGACCATCAACATGTTTGTGCCAACACTAATTAGTGGAAGTTGGATATGGCAATAGAACCATGAAGGTAGGATTAAGTGTAAATGAGAGCTTTGCGAAGTATATTTGGGGTTACGTTGAATGATATGATATAGAACAGTGTGATAAGGGAATTCTGTGGATTGAAAGCAGACATAATAACAAAAGTTGAAAAGGAATCTTAAGGTAATTTGGACATGTAAAGAAAATGGATGACTAGAGACTGACAAAACAAGTGTATAACAACAGCGTAGATGGTAGAGTTGGTGCTGGTAGACCGCGATGTTCTTGCTACGATCAAATTGTAGAAGTCTTAAAGAATGGTCAGGTAAAAAGCACCTATAATTAACGTGTATGTATGAAGAGATTAATAAATGTAGATGAAGCAAAAGATGTATGTCAAGATCATAGCAAGTGGAAATCCATCGTCTCTACACGCTTACTACATCGCCTACCTCTATTGAAAACAGGCATGATGTATGTATGTAACGGCTATTAGTTAATTTCAAGTGAACCCTACCCGTGCGTAGCGTGTGTCTTATACATTCACAAACCCATGAAGAGTTTAATATGGTATATAAGGTCTGGATTACGAGTGTATGTGCATTAAGATATTTTAGTTTCCAACTTGACGAAGTACCTCGTATGAATAGGTAGGTACGAGTATCAAGGCAAACGTGCTCTCCCTTTTACGGCATCACGTATAATATTAAGGATGAACGTGGTCAAACGTGAACCTATTTAAGAAAAAAAAGTGCACACCCACCGGTAAAAACGTAAGCTTAACTCCTCGTAGCACGTTTAGAGAGTTTTCATACTAACCAACCAAAATGTAAATCCGACCTAATAAACGACATAGGTAAGTAATCTCAAAGCTAACAACGGTTCAAAATTTCCTTCCTAATATTTGCATATACTTAAAATATCAAATTATTGTTGTAATGTAACTACGATAACCGGCATAGATAAAACAGTGGATATGTTACTGTAAAAGACCGAAATACTGTAACTAACTACGATAGGCTATGATTAGGGCTGCCAACAATTTTTGAGAAAAATCACATATTACATTTTTTAAGTCGGAAAAAAAGCATTTGGAAGAAATAAAACATTTTTCAAGATTTTTTTATTTCTTCTCTTGGAGAGACTATTTTTATGTGCTTCTAGCAGACTAATATTTTTCATTATCCTTAAATTTTTGGAAGCTTTCCAGCATTCCCAATTTAAATAAACAAAATTTTCATTTTTTATTAAATTTATAGAAGCCCTGTTTCTTTCTTCTGCCCATTTTAGATTCATTACTGAATAAACGCTGTCAGTGAAAGTTGCATCGATAACAGTTCAATAATTATCCATATACATATTTCATTTTACGCATCAGATCAAACAATGGAAATAGAGTATTTTCTTTCACATACGTTATTCAAAAGTATAAAATATATTTACCAAAAATAAAGCAGCCCTACCTATGATATATCGGTCAATTCTAGGATTAACCAACAAGACTTGGTAAATGTCCGAATTTATTTAAATGAAAAGCCTTTTCAAGCTTTTATCCATCGATGAATGATAAATCTTTTGACTAACTAAAACGAGTTGATAAATGATGAAGGCTCCGATTAACTAAGCCAACATAAGCTATCATAATTAGTGGTTATTTATGAGAAGATCATTTAATGTTTTATACTTTAAATCAAAAGAATTATTAATAATATGCGTTCATTTTACTACTGATAATAAAACAATCCAAAAGAATAGAAGAAAAAAGAAAGATGTTTTAATAATAATAATAAGTACCAAATAATAATTAGGTATTAAACTTATAATAATGTAATAATGAATGATTATAACATTTATTACAATTATAAGTTTAATATCTACATATAAAAAATATTTAATAACAAATAATTACTACCTGTTTTATTCCCAAAATCAACATTTACAAGTCGTATTGGTTAATCGTACGATTTACCCTAGTTTGGGTTTTTATAGTAACAGATTTACTGCTTTATATTTCGTTTACAATAAGAAGAGCTTGTTTATTTAACGTGAAATGACGCAAAATCGTGTTGTTGCATTTAGCTGTCGGACACAAACATTATTGCATTGCAACTTCGAGTCACGGCTGTTTCTTTATGTTACAAGTATTATACTATACAGATCTACCTTTTTTATTTACTTCCACAATGTGTTTTGTGCATGATTATAGTCATGGGCGTGGCCTGAATGATTTTCAGGGATATGCATCTCAGCTGTGCAATTTAAAGAAAAAAAAGAAATAAAGGATTTATTTGCTAAGAACCCGATAATTCGAAGACTAACGAATAATTCATACATTTCAGTGGTTAAATTTAAGATGTTGTACACCGTATTTCTCACAAATTAATTCGAAATTAGCATAAAGCAAGCTCTACAGAAATTTCTTCTAGCACAGCAATGATTTTCAGTGCCTACCCCGCCTCATTGGATAACATTTGACCCATAATGGAAACCTTATTTAATTAATAATATATTCAAATAATATTCAACGACAGACATACTATTTTTTTTTATTGCACGAGTTCAGCAGACAGGCAGACGGCCCACTTGATGTAAAGCGGTTACCACTGCCTATGGACATTTGCAACACCAAGGTGTTTTGGCGCCTCATTATTATATGGAAGGACGCTGGAAGGTTTAGTGGGTAGTCTGGTTGTCGGTGCATGCACCAACAGCCGGAGGCCCATATACCCCAGGGGCCTAAGGATATGCGCAAATGCATTCTCCCAGCGGTGACAAAAAAAGGTGCACAATTGCGCTGCTTCTCTCTTAAGGGAGACTGGATCCTGGTCACTGATGAATTCGCCGGATCACTAATCAAGGTTGTTATGGCAGGATACCCTAGACCAGGGGTCGTAGCCACCCAGCCGGGCGAATACCCTACCAACTGGCTTTTGGGTTGTTTTGTCGCCTCTTTCGACAGGCCGCCCGGCCGCAGGAAATTATATTCTTTCTCCGGTCCTGCACGGATAATACATAAAGTAGAAGATAATGTAATATATAACAATATGAAAATGATAAAACAGGTATAACAAGCAGATACAAGAAAAAGAGAAGGTTGAAAACGCATTTTGAGTGTACGGAAAATAAGAATAAAAAACATTTTCCTAACAAAATATTATTTTATAAATTAAAAGAAGAGCAAATATAAAACAAGACAGAACTAAGTACCTACAATACCTGTACAATAGTGCATTTCAAGACTTAGCAATACTGTTTTTTACAATAAACTCTCATCTATTCAATGCTTGTCTGGAGAAGATTGCTTCCATTTGCCATTGTGATACCTAATTGGTATTTAAGATATTAAAGATGATGATGATTTAGATGTTTCTTTTAATTATAGGGGATTTTAGGAAATTATATAATATTACGATTCCCTCTCGACGACGTTCACGTTTGACGAAACAAGCTAATTTTTACGTGTCTTAATAACTTGAAAGCGTTCCCGGAAAAAATTCCGCAATATTTACGTTATATAAAGTATCACAGATTTTATGACAGAGAATATGCAATTGATCAGTGAAATTATTATATAAAAAATCCATTTTTTTTTCAACCGGACCACTTCTAAACCGCTATTGAGGAAATTCCCGCGAGATTCATGGGATAAAATATCACAAATTTTATTACATAAAATTTACTGTCGATCGACAAAAAAGAATAACATTGGCCTTGGTTTTTTATAATCGGGCCATTTTAAAGCATTGCCAGAAAATTCCCGCGGGATTCCCAGAATAAAAAGTAGCACATTTTAAGTCTACAAATTAGCTTACGATCAAAGTACACCGCATTGAAATCTGCCCAGTAAGTTTTACATGAATCCCGAACAAACGTACAACAAATCTAAAAAAAGCGCTTTGTGTTCTCTATCGCCAGGTGGTAGGGCATTTGCCCGACTGGATGGCTACTACCCCTGGTCTAAAGTATGTCATCATAACAACCTTGAGTTGTGTTTCGGCATTAGTGACCAGGTTTCAGTCTCTCTTAAGAGTGCAGCAGCACATTTGAAGCACCTTTGGTGTTGCAAATGTCCATAGCCGCTTTCCATCAAGCGGGCCGTCTGCCTGTCTGCGGACTTCCTGCAATAAAAAAAGTCTATTTCAGTTTTTTTTAACTAGTTTTATATGAACAACATGGCATGTTTAGAATTTTGATAATATCATAATTAGATATATGGATTATATAAAAGTGAATAAACAGATTCATAAATTCCCAAGGAGGTGAGCAACACATCAACTCCCTTGGTGCTACAGATGTTCATGGGTGGTATGGATCACTTATCATCAGGAGGACCGTCTGTCATTTTACTTGTCTACCTACAAACATAAAAATAATGAAGAATTCTTTTTATTTTATTTTTATTGGAGGAGTTCAGCAGACACGAACATGGTCCATTATTTATACAAACATAAGTTTTCTACAAAAAAATTAAAGATAAGTTTGTATATTAAACATGTTATTGTTAAAAGTAAGATTATTCTTTTCAATGTGTGAAATACCAGAGATATCGAAAATATATGCGACATTGTGTCTAAAATCTAATAACAAACGAATCATGCGAATAATAAATGTACAAAAACAACAGAAACACATTTTCAATGAAATTTTACTTTGTTTTCCAGGAATTAGTTAGCGTAAAAAATAGTGTATTCTGTAGCTAGTGAATTATATATTCTGAACAGACCCAAACTATTTTCTCTAAGAGATAAAAACACAAAATTGGTTTTTAAAGGGCATCGGTAAAAGTTAAATTTCACATTTAGTAGTTTCATGTCAATGTGAAATAGTTGTACAAAAATATTCGTGCACTACATTCACACTTCTGGGCTTAGTCTTTGCTTTTTATGGTTCCTATATCTAAAGGTAACAATGATCATTTAGGATCGCATTCTAGGGATTGTCTATAATTGCTGATCAGCTATGACGTCATCCGATGAAATTTACATTTTAATCTATATTTTATTAAATGAATTTTACACTTTATCTTAAAGATCAACATTCATTTTCGCCTTTGCGAATATTGGAGATGATCTGCATTTGCATTTGTATTCGCGAATGTGAAAAAATCGACATTCGTTACATTAGTATTTCATACTAATTATAACATACGACATTCTGAAAGAGAGTGTCGGGGTGAAGGTAAGGAAAGGAATGCTCCGGTGGTTCGGGCATGTGGAAAGAATGAATGATGAAAGAATGACTAAACAGATATACAATGCAAAAATAGATGGACGCAGAAGTCGCGGAAGGCCACGACACACCTTCGATGATCAAATTGATCGTGAACACTAAAAGGTCTAAAATAAAATAATTTTATTTTTGTTTTCTATTCGCAATCTTGTTCTGGTCTTGTTAACCGACTTAAAAAAGGAGGAGGTTCTCAATTCGTCTGTATGTTTTTTGTATGTTCATTACGCGATTTCTCCGTCATTGTGGACCAATTTTCTAAATTTTCTTTTAATCGAAAGGTTATACTCCGAATTGGTCCCAGTGTCACCATGTCAGGATTTGATGAGTGGATTCCAACGTATTTAACAAACTTACGAAAATTGTTAAACAACTTCTTCGTGACACCGTATCTCCGTCATTTGTAAGCCGATTTTCAAATTGTTTTTATAACTCTCGAAATGGTCCCATAGTCACTAAATTAGGATCCGATTTGTGGATCGAAAGGAAATCACCGAACAGTAAGATGGCAAAGTTGTATATGCGTGCCAGTTTTACGATTTCTACAGGTTCTTAATATATTATTTTTAAGCTATTGAAGTATTTATGCAACTCAACAGTAAAAAATATTAGGTGTACAACTTTGCTTCCGCTGAAATTCAAGGCTTCATTGCAAAAAAACTGGTTATACATATATGATTCAAAGTATTGTCCATCGCTGGCCATTACTTTCTGCCATCTTTCAAGCAGCATACGAATCCCGCATTGAAAAAAATGCTCATCTTTTGAAGCGATCCACGAAACGATCTAATTTTTTACTTCTTCATAACACCGGAAGTGCTGGTCAGCCAGGCCGTGTGGTATTGATCGAAACAAGTGATAGTCCGAGGGAGCAACGTCTGGAGAATACGGCGGGTGGGGTAGGACTTCCCATTTCAACGTTTCCAAGTATGTCTTGACCACTTTCACAACATGGGGTCGAGCATTGACATGCTGTAAAATCACTTTAACATGTGTCTCGTTGTATTGCGGCCGTTTGGCTTTCAATGCTCGATTCAAACACATTAATTGCGTTCGATGACGATCGCCTGTGATTGTTTCAGTCGGTTTTAACAACTCATAATACACTACGCGGAGCTGGTCCCACCAAATACTGACCATGACCTTGGAACCGTGAATATTCATTTTGGTCGTCGATGTGGAAGCATGGCCGGGATATCCCCATGATTTTCTGCGCTTGGGATTTTCGTAATGGACCCATTTTTCGTCCCCAGTCACAATCCGATGCAGAAATCCCTTCCGACTTTGCCTTGCAAGCAGCTGTTCACAAGCAAACAAACGCCGTTCAACATCTCTTGGCTTCAACTCGTACGACACAATTTCCTTGTTTCTGAATCATTTCCATGACTTTCAGGCGTTTTGAAATGGCTTGTTGTGTCACTCCCAATGATTCTGCCAATTCTTATTGCGTTTGATAGGACTCTTGATCAAATAATGCCTCCAATTCTGCATCTTCGAAAACCTTCTCTCGTCCACCGCCATGTTGGTCTTCGACGTCAAAATCACCATTCTTGAAGCATTGAAACCACTCTCGGCACGTTCTTTCAATAACAGCGGCCTCATCATAGATATTTGAGAGCATTCGATGAGCCTCAGCCACAGATTTCTTCATATTAAAGCAGAAAATTAAAACCTCCCGCAAATGGCGAGAATTTGGCTCGGAAGCTGACATGTTCAATCGAGAATAACTTTATGATGTAGACACGAATCGACTAATATTTCGATGACGTTATGTTAACAAATACCTAAGCTTATTGTATGACATTTACGATCTATTTATTTCGACTACTATTTACCGCTACAGCCATCCATTGCAAAACGGCGAAAGCAAAGTTGTACACCTATTACTTTTTTTAACAAAAAAAAAACCGACTTCACACTAAAACCTAAAAACGAATATTTAACTGACTTCTTTCTACAACTTCTAGAAGTAGGTGTCAATTAAAACATAAAAATTACTATATTTTGTAAATCTGTTGTTGTTCTATGTTTTACTTGACACCGAAATCAAGATGTAGAAAAAGTCGGTATTTTTTTTAATTTTTGGTTTTTAGCATAAAGTCAGTTTTGTTTTTGTTAAAAATATATTAGTGCATTTTTTAAATTGTCTTTTTTGCTGTCGGGTTATTGATAATTTTCTTATTGTGGTATAAAACTTTAAAAACACTGAACCACTTGCCTTGTACACAATCTAGTCACTTTTGAGATATGCTGTAATTTTAATTATTCAATTTATTAATTTATAAAACGGTTTTTAGCATTCTGAAGACAAATGGCAAAGACAGTAAACGTTCTTTTTCAACACGGAACCCTTTACTGTGTATGGACTGATACGCACTTGTTCTCTTTTTTATCATATATTATTTTAACTGTTATTTCATTATGTCTTTTTAGCTCCACTGAGAGTTTTTATTGGACGATAAAATAACAGTATCCCTGTAATAATTGATATTTACGACCAAATAGGTAGATTGCTGACACGGGGATTTTCCGTATTGTTTACAAATAAATGGTGATAACCTGCTACTGCTGACATGTCGGTTATCACGATATGCAGATATCATCACGCTATTTATTTATTACGATTCCTTCATCGTTAGCATGTAATAACTGTAACTTACTATTCATATGATTTAGGTTAATTATAATTTTCTGATCTTTATCAACATCCTAGCAATGTTCAGTTCGATGTGATTGCGTTGGGGTCATATACCTCGAAGCCTCGGTCCGTTTTCCTACTTTTTCTTCTCAACTTCGCGGGGTCTTCGGCATCCCTGATTGTGAGATTATTGATAGGCATCCCATTGTTTACGACATTAAGCCAGTGCCAAGTATTTCTTGGGCCTATTCCTTCGACCGGGAACTGTCGGAGGTGGTTTGGCTAGACTGTTTTTCCCCACGTAATTAGCCGGTTTCCGTAAATAGTGACTGTACACCAGCCTAAGCGACATTCTTACAGTTTGTCCGTTATGATAAGGGAAAGAAGGCTGCCGCGTATGCAAGGGTTACTAACGCGGTTATTATGTGTGACTCCACACATGCACCATGCATAAATATATATACCTATCAATACTCAATTGAAGATTGCTACTTTCATGATGTCTAATCAGAATTGTTTTAAAATGTTTCTTTGTAAGTTTGTTCGTCTGAAAGTTTGTGTCAAATAGATTTCGAATTAGTAATGAATTTCAATAAAACGGCTGAAAATAGACTACACAATTTGAGTTTTATTTCGAATTTCGGATGGTTCAGAAGATTGCATACCTGGGAGTACGGTTCCATGTCTGTGTAACTAAAACTAGTTTTGATGTAAGATAGAAATGAGCGTTTAACACAAACAGCAATTGAAACATATTCGTATAGGTAACTTACCTAAGTTTGTTACAGTTTAGGACCAAACCACGAAAGCTTGCGGAAAAAGTTATACAACATCTTCGAATAGTTTTGTACGCTCAATATTAGCTAATCCGGATTCAATAAACATGGGAAGAAATTCTTTAGTATGTTTTCGGGGAAAACGGTTTTCAAGAAATTTCTTCATTATAACTTGTGCACCCTCGATGTACACAAACATATTCAATTTCTTTAGTTTTTATATCATACTTTAAATTTCCTTTAATTTATAAGTTTTAGTTTGGTATTATCTAGAGTAAAAGTTTATTATTTAATATTATATCAAAGCTAAAAATAAAAGGCTCATGTTAAATAGTACGACATTTATGGGCTGATAAAAAAAAAATATATTGCTTATAATAGAACCTGTGATTACAGCTACTGAAAACTGGCCGAAACGTTGGAATAATAATAATCAAATAAATTACCGCGCTAAAACCGCTATAACAGTTTTATTATGTGTAAGCTCGTCAGAGCCGTATAAGCTCATGACGAGCCTATTCATCAGAAGTTATCATGGTATGGCATAATGTATATGGGTGTATTCATGGAATTGACATCTTTCGTGATCATTGCCAATATAGTGTTACATTTGTTTAAATACCAGTCATCTTTTCTAAATCACAATGCACTTTGATAATAGCGATTTGTTGCACGCTCGATGCCCCAGCGACCACACCATCTCGTATCCAATGTTAATTGTACTATTTTGATCAACAACCCCAAAAACATGTCTCGACCCGTCTCTGTTATTATTGTGGTCGCCTGCAACCATAGATATGCAACACTCCGCTAAAGTGTCATTGCAAGTGTCAACATAAATCATCCTTGGCGATGGCTCGCCGACACGGCCAGACTGACAAGCGACCGTCCTCGGGCGTTACTGTATTTCTGAAACAAACAAATTCCAATCACCAGGACATCCGCTCGTCCATCCTGCCACTACTGGATGACTCTACTTGAATTAACTTTGTAATGTTCAATAATATAAGATTTTTTGAACTCTTGCAAGACTCTTTATTTCAAATATGATATCATAATTTAATGATTTATGCATGACAACTCTTAAGTGCTAGAAATTTGACAAATGATGAATACTCAAATTACTCAAATTATTATTCTGTGCTATAAAAATCATTAGTCTGAACCCAAAGAATAATAAACCAGAACCACAAAATTATTTGCCAGAGCCATGTATCACAGTCCTTTCTGTTCTCTATAAAACCAATACAATATAACTTTTAAAACTTCTTAATTTTAAACCTCTCAAGGTAGGACCTCTATTGCCACGACCAATCAACAATTGCAATTACTCTCACTTGAGTCCAGCTGCTTCTGACTCAATGCTCATACTGTCTGTTTAGACTACACCCCAAACCGGACCTCTAACACTCTTTTCTCAACATGGCCAATAAAGTACTTCACTAGAGATCACACCGAAATTTCATCTCATTATCATCATTATTAACATTGACTTCGACTGATACATGACTGACAGGAATTATATCATTCTATATGGACCATTTAAATCTAAATTTGCTTTCATGAACATGCAACTAACAATAACTACATTTAGCGAGTGCAGCAAGCGTAATCCCGACCCCAACCACGAAGACCCCCGGAATAAAGTGGTCAAACTGGGTAAATGATTCTTTCAACCAATCCGCACTGTGTCTGGGCCCCGATCTGGGCTCCTCTCAGTTGGTCTGTCGCACCAACGTCTGAACCGTACGAGTGAATCCTTCCCACCATCCCCCCGGGGCATGGCGCGGATGTCACTATCCCTTTGGTCTATTGAACCAACGTCTGGACCGAACGAGTGAATCCTCTCAACCAACCCCTCAGGGTGTGGCCCGGATGACACTGTAACCCGGCGAAGTGTATTCTTCAAACTAACCCTGATAGGTATAGCGTCTTGAATTAGCACGGCGCGGTCTATTCTTCAAACTAACCTTGTTAGGTATAGCGTCTTGAATAGCACGGCGGGTGTATTCTTCAAACTAACCTTGTTAGGTATAGCGTCTTGAATAGCACGGCGCGGTGTATTCTTCAAACTAACCTTGTTAGGTATAGCGTCTTGAATAGCACAGCGGGTGTATTCTTCAAACTAACCTTGTTGGGTGTAGCGTCTTGAATGGCACTTGCCTCTGAATGTGGCGGAGTGTATCCTTCAAACTAACCTTGTAGGGTGTAGCGTCTTGGATGAAACTCCCCACAGACTTCTAAACTGGTCCAGTTCACTGTCCCCTTCCACCTGGTGGAATGCGTTCATCATACTGACTGCGCTGCCTATAGCGCCCAATGCCACTCCCCAAAACTTTCTGGAGTGGACGAATGCATTCATCAAACTAACCCTATTGGGTGTAGCGTCCGAATGACACTCTTCGTGACCAGAAGCGACCAGTTCGTTTGTGGATTGTCCGGCGAATGCAATCAGTAACCACGCTTGCTGCTATTACATATGTTGATTACATGCTTCTGATTGTAGAGTATCTTGTTCATTAATTATAATTACATCACTTTTCATTTGAGTAGTGAATTGAATATTTCTACCACCTGTACCACTTGGATAAACAAGGTTTGTCGGCACCGTAGTTGCCAGTTTGTCAAATTACCCCTTTTTTTTTTTTTTTTTAAAGAACAAGATCATCCACAATCAAATAAAAAGGAATCTGCTCACCAGATGTCTGCGAGGTACTCCCGGTAGGTCGACATGGACACCGATGAACATTCTTGACCGCTGCTCTGCCACATCCCTTCTTGCCTGGGCCAGTAGTCCCCCAGTCCCGGAACTGACAACAGGTGTAGCAAGTTGTGGTTGCCCTTTCCTCCATAGTGCGTGTTGGATTTCACTTCAATCATGTGAATTTAATCTTGTCATTTCAGGTTGCGCTTGTTGTGCCACTAAAACTCAATCAAGACAATGTTCCCATGTTATTCACCACTTATGTGCTCCATTCAATCTCCAATCAGAATACCGATGGAATACATCCTATGGGAATTTATGTGTCAAGTACATTAACCAAATTCTGAATACCTAATTCTTTGTAATATCAGAAAGCATTTTTTTTAAATTAAGTTAAATTTATGTTTAATTTCAGTATTTTTTTTTCTAATACCTATTTTAATAATAATAGACAGACTAAAAAATACATACCATATATCCCCAAATTAAGCAAGCTATGGGTAATATACCGCGGGCCACTCCAGAGCCAACTCCAGACATCGAGGCCGCAGCAAATAACGGAAAAGTTGTTTACGAAATTTGCCAAATCAAGCCCTTGAATCACATAGAGCTCGATCGATAGAGGCTTAGCCCACTCAACCATAGAAGCCGTCGAAGTAAACCTGATATTCATGTCAAATCTCTTGAAAGATAAACTTGAAAAATAAAATGTATACACATCCATGACATTCGCTTACATCGTCTATTACAAACACAAATTTCTGTAAATTATTAGTGATGGAAAATACAGTCATTCTCATATATCGATACCATGAAATTATTACACATTATTATTGCCATTTCAATAGTGACAAAGCACTACCTGATATTCTAGAGGTGAGGAAACCAATATTTTAGAAATGACAAGTAGCAACAACACTGTGTCACAATGAAACTAACTAGAACTGCGGAGTTTTTGGCGAGAACCGAAAGGAGATGCTGTGCTGTGCAGTTTCATTTTCCAAGAATGTGTAAAACTACTCTAATATGAACAATAGTATTAGGATATTGACAGTCTTTGAGTAGCAATTATGCGTTCCATGAAAAATGTGAACTGTATAGTCAAATGTGGCCCCCTAAGCTGCCACAAGTATTCCGTTGAAAGGCACCAGTCGACTACCCACAGTTCAGCTGTGCTAGACATAGGCTTACGAAAATCAAGAAACTATTGCAAACCAAGATCGGGCCCAAAGGCCTAGTTGCGAAGCCATAGGCCTGTACAAATAATAAATAACTAAAACTGCAAGTGATTAGTGAAACTGTTAAATGAAATTATACATTGTACTCTCTCTCAACATTATCTCATGGCATTCTAAATAACTCAAGCAAACGAATGCTTAACTTATTAAGGAATAGAGTTTAATTTTACTGAAATAAATTTGCTCCTTCATTATTGTCACTATCTACTTTAGGTATTCTGTACTATGCTCTGATGAAATTTATGTTATTTCATGCTCTTTCTGATCAGTGAAATGTGCCATCAATACAAGTTACATAACTTTGGAAAATAACATTTAAGAAGAAAAAAATAACAATACTCCATTTGGTAATTATTTTCTAATGAAAACTAAATTATTCACTTCTTTTTTTATTTCCTAATATGGGTCATAGTGGTCTTTGCAAGATATCCTAATTTATTTTTTACACAAAGATTAATGTTACTCGACCATGAGGATAGTATAACCTATGACAACAATAAAGCTTAAATTTTTACTTGCCAAACAACTATAACGATGCCATCATTTGCAGCCACTATAACTATGCTTGTTTCATATTGGAATCTTGCAATAAATCCGCTTCCATGAAACTGGATTGCATTCAAGCCAAGAGCCTACAGGGGATCGCTGTAGCAATAATGAAATCTTCTCCAAGTAAAAGTCTCCAGGTTGTATGTATTGATTGGGATATTATTCTCCGCAGCCTGCTCCCATCCAAGGCAGCTTCTATCAGACAGATTTTTATAAAGAGATAAAGGTTTTCAGATTATTTCCTTTAAGATATCATAGGCCAGAGATTCCCAAACTATTCTGTGCAAGAGACTCCTTTCTCTGAAATAAACTGATACCTCAGATTACTAACTTATTAAAATAAAATCCTATTCCCAGTTTTTTTTTTTTATGCAACAATGATACTTAAAAAGTGGGTGCATGTAACACATCTTAACAGTAATTTGTTTTTTTTTTTTTTAATAAGAACTTATGCTAATTAATAGGGGTTTTTGGACCTCATTGATTCACAAAATCAGTTCTTGTTTATGTTGACCCCAGGGAAACTGAACTTTGGGAATCTCTGTCTTAGAGCAATTCTTTCAAATTTAATACACATCTAGTTATGAGATGCACAAATGTTTTCCACTTCCTGAAAGCAAGTACCTAGTATCAGTTATCTTTGATCTAACATTTTTTTTATAATTATAAATATCCTTTTTTTGAGTTCTTATTTGAAAGTCTTGCCTATAAAACTATTGTTCTTCTAATACTAGATATTCATGAAAAAAATTGCAGATACTAATCAATTGCTCTGTAAACTTATGCAAGACCGTTGGCCAGACCACCTTTAGTTCTTCACCAATGTATCAAGACTATCTTAAAGTGGTCCTGTTGGTTCAGCTATTAGGATTTCCAATTACAAAAAATATTTTAAATTTTCAGATTGCTCCCCTCTACAGCATCTTACACAAAGATTTTTCCCAACTGGTCAATGTGGACTTTCTCCAGTCTCATAGTAGGCATGTCATACTATATACCTAGACATATATCATTACATTTTTTTTTAACAATAAGTAAAATTTATCTATTGTGTAGTTAGTGTAACTTTCCATATCTTGTGTTGTCTGCGGGAGCTCAGAAAGTGATTTGGCAGATTACCAGTCAAATTTTCGTTTTGTCTCTATATTTTTATATGCACCTGACATTTTACCACCCACTGTGATATTGGGCAAAACTATTCAGATTAAGTTGGGCCATAACTTCTTCAAAAAAGGAAAGAAGAACTCACTATATTACTTAGCATTGTTATGTTCTGAGGTCCTTAGCATATTAATGAAAGAATTAACTCAATTATGAATGTTTAATATTGAAATACTTTATGTGAACTCAGTTTTCTACATGAAGCCATTTGTGCAAGAGAACTAGTGACATCGACATATATTAGTGATGTGCATTGTATCATAATTATCGAATAGATTCGATTTCCAACAAGCATAATGCTCACTAAAATAATAATAATAAATAATTACATACCATCTGTGCCTGCTGGAACAAGCACATAATTTGTAGCTTACCATGATCCATAAAAAAATCGCTCTTCTACTCACAGTACTAGCATCAGTATGGATCCTTTGTAATCATACCTTGCGCCAATGATACCGACGGCATTATTACCACGTGCAGGCAAATAGTTGTCGCGCCACAGGCACCGTCAAAACGCCAGCCTCAACAATTCGGCAAGCCAGCTTGCTGTCTGGCATTTCATAACCTCAAAGCATCACCACTATGCCGCTGCTGATCCCGCCTACGGCCACCACAAGCCAATCGTTCTCCATTGTTATCGCTATCGGCAGCATCCGATAATACATCGGCACGTCTCGATCACATTGGCATACTTTCTATCGTGAGCATAAACTATTATGTTTAGCATGGCTTTCATCGTGGGCATGATTTCACATCCCACTTCTGATGTAAGCTCGTCAGAGCCGTATAAGCTCATGACGAGCCTATTCATCAGAAGTTATCATGGTATGGCATAATGTATATGGGTGTATTCATGGAATTGACATCTTTCGTGATCATTGCCAATATAGTGTTACATTTGTTTAAATACCAGTCATCTTTTCTAAATCACAATGCACTTTGATAATAGCGATTTGTTGCACGCTCGATGCCCCAGCGACCACACCATCTCGTATCCAATGTTAATTGTACTATTTTGATCAACAACCCCAAAAACATGTCTCGACCCGTCTCTGTTATTATTGTGGTCGCCTGCAACCATAGATATGCAACACTCCGCTAAAGTGTCATTGCAAGTGTCAACATAAATCATCCTTGGCGATGGCTCGCCGACATATGTATAATACTTGCGAAAACTTAGAAAATATGATTTTATAAATAGTTACATGAAATATTGATATGAACGTTATAAATTATTATTTGCAATTGCATTCAGAAGTTTCTACAATTCTATAAACCTCGTATAACTATTGTTACGTGCGAGCGGGGGTACGCACTTAGGATTGGAAGGAAACGCCAGTTTTTAACTTTATTAACTTACACACTTACACAGGGTGGCTCCTATTCGCACAATAACGACGCACTGTCCCGACGATAAGATGTCTCACTCACAATGCCGCCGATATTATCTCCTGCTACTGCAGTGCTCACCTCTATGTTTACCGCGTGTAGCTCGCTTCTGGATCTTCACTCAAACTACGCTACACTCCCCTTCACTGAACTGTCCACTAAACTTTTCACCTATTTCACTACTAAACTTGTCACTGTCTTCTATTAAACTTCTCTTCCAAGTCTTTCGGATTGCATTTGCTTCGCTGTCTTGAACTGAACTCAACTGTCCGGTAGGCGCGCCTTACCCTGGTTATATACCCGGAAGAAACTTCTGGTATCCATAATTTCGATGTTGTTTTCGTTATATCTAATTACTTTAACGTTTTTAAATTTTTAATCTATCTATCTCTGTCTGTTTTTCTTCCCAAACTTTCTATTCTATAACTTTCGTTCATCGTCTATCCCTTTCGGAAATGTATCCGTCCCTGTCTTTTCCTTACCGAAACTTATACCTTTTCCAAAAACCAAAAATTTCTACTCTAGGTCGCCACACTATTATGAAGATATTTAAACCAGTTCTGCCCGCAACATCGTTCGTACGAAACTTAGACTTCAAATTCACATCTACAAAATATCGATCATTTTGATATTATGCAGATGTGAATTGATTGATTTTGATTAGATCGGTTTGGCTGAAGGTTAGCAATTGAATAACTGTTTGGCAAATTAATTTTGGGTTTGTAGATAGTTAAATAACATCATATAAAAATAATTTAAAAAAAATAATTTTCAATTCAGAATTGGCGTCTGGCACAGTTTAAACAACAATAAAAATATCTGGCAATTGATTAAGGTGTCAAAAAGTTCAATCAAAATAATAAGCAAAAACACCTTCTTTAAATTATTTGAAAAAATGATATTTTACCTTTACATGCGCACTGATGAACGCAACCACCGCCAGCCAGACAGCCCGTATGACGTCCGGGAAAGTGAGAGAGATAGCATATCTAAAAACTGTCCTACCTGAAATTCTTGTTTTTCTGACGTTGCTAGCTCTCGTACCATAAGAAGTTTATCTTGAATTATAATACGATGATGGATGTGGGCTAAAGGAATTATAATATTTATTTTAATAAAAGTCAGAGAAGAATTATCTGTAAGCATATTTTCTGATATTTCACTTTTTATTTTCGTTCCAAATATTATTCATATAGGCCCTAAGAAAAATAGCTACGTTATTTCTAAATCGATAAATAAACGTATATGTCAATGTTTTAAAGTCTTACATTTTTAGCTAAATTGTTAGGTAACCCGAAAAAATATAAAAAGCAATACTTAAACCTAGTACATTTATAAGATAAGACTACAAAAATAGACTTTACTTTCACATAAAATTTAACGGCAGGAAGCTGGTGTTCCAAAATAGCTATACTGTTTGATAAATCATACATGTCGAACGTACATAATAAATCAATCATATAATTTAAAAAAATGTTTTATAGCTAAAATAAAACTAGTTAATAAACAAACACAACAGTAACGAATCTTCTATCTATATATATAAAATTGAGCTGTCTGTCTGTCTATGACTTTATATTATATATGCTAAAATTGAGATGTTAATATGTTAAACTGCTATTTATAAAATACAAGAGTTTGCGCGGATCAAACCCTGGTAAGTAGCATTATTATACTTGCATAAAATCTTAATTACGCTTTTTATACATTGCGAGCAGAGCCGCGGATAAAGTCAGTATACATATAAACCTTCCATGAAAAAATATTTAACTGATGATGAAAACCGCTTAAAATGTATTACTTGATTTAGGAGGAGCTATCGGATATGCAGACAGACATGAAAAAAGTCATTTTTTGAATATGTAAAAAATATGCACTTATACATAAATTACCCTTTTTTATTTCACTGTTTGTCTGTCTGTGTGTCAAGCTAAAAAGAAATAGTTTAGGGATTTACAATTGGGTTTTATCTTAAGTTTTCGAGTAGGTACATATATCTAACGACGTTCAAAATATATGAATATACAAAGTTAACGTTTCAAACGAACTACCGGGCATGGTAGTATATATATATATATATATATATATATATATATATATATATATATATATAGCTGTAAGATAGACTTCTAAAATCATATGACAGCAGTGTTAGTCATACCCATCTATATATCTTCTTCTTTTATATCTTGTGCTAGCTCAAACTATTATAGCACTTAATACAAAATAGTTATTTTATTGCGTATAGCATTTATAAATGTCTAGACACTGTGACGTCTGTAGGTTGTATACATTCAGTGTGACTTACATAAAAGTTAATTAGTTTTCTAAAGTGAAACTACTATTAACAAGAAAATCGTATATTGGAACCCAATCCTCGAAAGGCCTCAAAGTTAATTTATAAAGCTTTTAGATGTGTTCGATTAGGTCAAGGGGTCGCTAATAAGGCCATGACCTAATCAGATGTGATTATACAAAGTACTTTTGCTTCACGAGCAAAAGCCTGACTACGGCAAATTGGAAGTTTGGTTCTTGTGTTGTTTTAAAATGAACGCCAGTTGTCAGTGTTCATGCACATTGGTTTTTAAAGGATCTTTTTCTGTTGCCAAATGTATCTTGTTTATAATGTTAAAAATACCTACACATTAATAGGTTATATGTCAACGTGTGACGTCATTAACAATTAAAAAGCGATATTGCAACATAAATAACGCATTACACCCATTTCCACTGCACCTGCATGAAATGGCCTATATCTGAAACGTAATCACAGCTCAGGCTCCCCCTTTTTTTTGGCCCAGGGGAAATCCCTTTGAGGACTAAGCCGCGACAGGCGCAGAAGCCTAGGGGGATGTTCGCGACCCGGTGAGAGTGTGGGATTCGCCAGATCGGGGGTGGCACTAGCGTGCCCGGTCAGAACCGGTGCCACGCTATTGCCACTCCCCAGTTAGGGATACCCACTAAAACCCCTGGGTGTTCCATCCTGCGCCTTATGCCAGGGCTACGGGTGTAGGCTATCCCGTCTCCGCGTACCCTGGCAGGCGTGGGCCCCGCTCACTGGGCCTCTTCCAATGCCGGAATAGACCGAGTAGGGCCGGGGGAGTAGCTCCCCCGGCCCTACTCGGTCTATTCAAGGCGTAGATCAGGCTCCCCCACCACAACTAGAACAAAGAAAATTTAATTTCCAATAACCCATTCATGTACTCTGTCTGTATGTCATAAATGGTATAGAAGTTATGAACAATTGGAATGCTATAAGAGGGACAATACCTTACCACCTACGTTGTTGAAAAGTTACGAAATATAAGATAAAAAAAACTTGAGAGGTGTCAAGGGACACCCGGATGGAATGAAGTTCCTTTCGATTAATTAGTGAAGGAATTGTAATAAAAAAAATATTTTTTTAAAGTTATATTTAAAAAAAAATATTATTATTATTAACAAATATAATGTAATATAAACTTAATCAGTAGGCTTAATTTTAGTAATAATGAGAGAGAGAGAGACACAGAGAAACACGCGCACGCCGCACGCACAACTATATCAAAAGGTGTCGTTACAACTTTTGGTCTTAATTTTTTCCGTCTAGCCCCCTTTCGCAACGCGCGATAATTTCGTTCCAAAAAGTGGGAGTAGCTAGCTGGGTTCAGCTGGGGTGGAACAACCCAAATATTTAGAAGCAATACACGTGATTACCTCATGTGGATCACCTTGGGCTTTGTACTGTTACGAATATGTGGGATGTGAACTTAAAATGCTGTTGGAATTATCACAAAGTTTATTATAAGTTCATCACACACATAATTCACAGTTCTTACAAATATATACATATATATATATATATATATATATATATATATATTCATATATATTTCAGCCCATAAATGCCCCACTGCTGGGCTCGGGCCTCCCATTATAGGGGGGGGAACGGACAGTATACCCGCCACGCTTGACCAAGGCGGCTTGGCAGGTTTGACACATCGGTTATCTCGATGTCCAGGTTGCATCACGATGTTTTCCTTCACCGTTTTTAGCACATGGTAATTGTAACAATATGCACATTAGATCAGAAAACTGACTAAGAGGTGCATGCGTTCCGGTCAGGATCGAACCCGCGCCCTTCGATTTTAGGGGCGCGTGCGCTAACCATTACGCTACTACGACTTATGTTCTTACAAATACAACCGGATAAAAAAAGTTATACAACATACCCTAAGGAAGAAAATCGTATAACGTAAAACGCGCAAAATTTGAGATTCCTGTTCTGAAAGTACACTTAGTAAATCCTCGCTCGCAGTTAAAACTCAATTGACTCAGTCTCGACGGACCTTATATTCGGAAAATGGACAAGAACCCTCTTGGCAACAAGATACATTTATTTCACTGGGATTCTCGAGTTTGTACGCTTAAACCGAGACAACTTGTTTTCTAGAAACTTATAAAACAAGTTGTCGGCCGGCCATAAAAGATAAGAAGGGATGCGCGATTAACAAAATAGAAGATTACTTTAGCGAATTAGCGCGATCAATGATAGTAAACAACTAAGAGAACCATAGAAAAAATTACAAATAATATAAATTCCAAGGGATAATAAAATACGCGTTGCTAAGAATTATATGGATTACGTTTTCTCGATGCTTAAGTTGTAACATTGTTACCCTTATGTGTGAAACATTATAATAGTAGATTATGTTAGTTATGTGCTAAGGTAGTCACAAGTCGAGGCGGAATTGCAGCCCGATTCGTCGTCAGGGGAAGGCATAATTAAAACAAGAGTGTAATGATCGATGCATTTGCGTTTTATACGACGTTTTTCAACATACTTTCGAAAAAAAAATTTTTTTTCGTACTAAAATTTTAAATATTTTAAGCATGGGATTAGTTATATGTTATTACTTGGTATTGCCTTATCATCGTTACGATAATGCTTGCCGCAAAATCAGCTCTCATCACTACACAATATGTTCGGTATGAAGATTAATATGAAGCCTAGTAATCCATTACTCTGAGAAAACTTGATGAGGTCAGAATACTGACTAAAATAGTATATTGTTACATACCAACAAAGAAATGCGCACACGTTTACGCGTTACTCTTCCCGCATTTGGAATTCATTTGATTACTTTGTGTTTAAAATTTGCAATTAGACAATTGTTATTGTTGTCGACTTTGTTGACCATTCGCAGGAATAATTAACCAGGTGTGCAGATTACGTTTTCTTGGAAAAACTTAGTACACGCAGTCGATTGTTGTATTATACAGTTTACTATTTACTTACAGTTTACTACAATACCCGTACGAAGAGGTGGGGCAGTCAAGCGAGGATTACGATACGAGCAAGATGTAGATTCGATGCGCGACATAGTAAAGGACTTTGTGCGTGTTATTGGATCGTGCAGATACACGCTTATTTAAACTACTTTTTATCTCACCTTTCTTCAAAATATCTTCAATTTGATCTTGGATAAGATGTAATAGGTAATAATAAAAAAATATAGTTTGAAAGAACGTGAGTTATACATTAAGAATAAATAAAATAATCAAAATCCTGGTCTTCAAGAGCTGGAGATTAAGAAATTTTTAGGCCTACCTTTTGTATACGAATCTATAGAAGGCAAGTAACATATTATTTTTTCAATATTTTTCAGTATATATATATATATATATATATATAAATATATATATATATCATATACTGGACTGATTTTTTTTAAGCAACCCATATGCAATATATTTATTGACACCTTTAATTAAATATAAAATAGGTTTCATCAAATAAGCACTCGGTGAAAGTTGTTGAATAGCGGGATCTTAGACTATTTACCCCTCTACAGATTTATTATATTTAATTGATATTATCCGCGACTATGTAAAAGTAAAAGCCTGAATGAAAGATATAATTATGTTTGCACCTACGTTAATAATTAATATAACATAGCTAACTAAAACTTTAATGAATGAATGAATGAATGAAAACTCTTTATTGTTCACCATAACTTAAACCTAGATATTTAATATAAACATATTACAATTAGAACAATGGGCGGCCTTATCGCTTATAGCGATCTCTTCCAGACAACCCGGTGTCTAAGGAGATATTACAAGAAAATTAAGTAATTGGTGGTTTAACTAAATTCAATAGTAATTGAAGAAAAAAACAAGATTATTACAATAATAAACTAATCAAGAAATACATAATTAAAAATATTAAAATAATATAAATTACATATACTTACATGCGAATAATAATAGAATGCCATTTACGGCAATAAATTTTATTTAGTGGACAAATAATGGTCAGTGATCAAGTGTTTGAATGTACCAATGGATGTAGCTTGTCTGATTTCCAAGGGGAGGGAGTTCCACAGGCGAACAGCCTGTACGGCAAAGGAGTTTCCTACAAAGGACGAAGTGTGTTTAGGTATCGTTAGCAAAAGATTTTCATTTGAGCGCAAATTACAGGAATGAGATTGATAGAGGAAACTAAAAAGTTCCTTTAAATATGGGGGAGTACAGGGATTGAAAAGGATATTGTGCAGAAGTGAGAGTAAGTGAACATTCCGGCGAAGGCGAATTGGCAACCATTTAAGCTTATTACGAAATTCGGAGATATGGTCATATTTACGCAACCCAAATATGAACCGGATACAAACATTTTGAAGGCGTTCAAGCTTATCTAGTTGTTCTTGGGTGATATCTAGATAGCAAGCATCAGCATAATCAAGTAGGGGGAGAAGCAAGGATTGAGCAAGCATAACCTTAGTAGCAGTAGGTAGGAAATTCTTCAGTCTTCTTAGTGAAGCAGATGACGCGAAAAGTTTCCGACTGATTTCAGTCAGGTGAGGCCGCCAAGACAGTTCTCTGTCAATGATTATTCCTAAATTTTTAACAGTTTCACTGATTTCTATGTGCACACCGTCAAACACAACATGGGGAAGTGAAGACCAGTCAATTTTGGAGACAAGCCTAGAGCTGCCGACAATAATGACCTTAGTTTTTTTCGGATTAACGCTCAGACCATAGGCTTGGCTCCAGTTAACAATTTTTGTAAAATCCATATTTGTGGTTTGAATTCCTTCTGAGAGACGGTTAAAATTACATTGAGTGTAGATTTGTAAATCATCTGCATAAAGGTGGTAAGACGAAGAAAGGTTATTGGAAATCGTGTTAATGAAGATAGCAAATAAGAGAGGTGATAAAACGCCGCCCTGAGGGACACCAGCAGACAAATCGCACCATGACGAATAAACATCATCAATGCGAATACGTTGCCGGCGCCCACACAGGTAAGTACGAAACCAGTCAATAGCTGTTGGAGATATGTTAAGAGAACTCAATATTCCAAGAAGGACATCAAAATCAACATTATTAAAAGCACTACTGAAGTCAAGCAGCGACAGTATAGTCAACAGACCATTTCCCATACCATGACGGATATCTTCAGTAACTTTAAGTAGCGCAGTAGTGGTACTATAGCCTGGACGGAAACCGGATTGGAAAATTTAATATTCATTATTACAATATTGTTACGAGTTGCGCAGGACTCGAATTAAAATGCAGTTGAAATTACTATAGAATTTATTAGAACTATACAAACACGTATAAAACAGGCATAAATATAACTAAACACTACTAGTACAAACTGCACGATCCAATAACACGCACAAAGTCCTTTACTATGTCGCGCATCGAATCTACATCTTGCTCGTATCGTAATCCTCGCTTGACTGCCCCACCTCTTCGTACGGGTATTGTAGTAAACTGTAAGTAAATAGTAAACTGTATAATACAACAATCGACTGCGTGTACTAAGTTTTTCCAAGAAAACGTAATCTGCACACCTGGTTAATTATTCCTGCGAATGGTCAACAAAGTCGACAACAATAACAATTGTCTAATTGCAAATTTTAAACACAAAGTAATCAAAAGAATTCCAAATGCGGGAAGAGTAACGCGTAAACGTGTGCGCATTTCTTTGTTGGTATGTAACAATATACTATTTTAGTCAGTATTCTGACCTCATCAAGTTTTCTCAGAGTAATGGATTACTAGGCTTCATATTAATCTTCATACCGAACATATTGTGTAGTGATGAGAGCTGATTTTGCGGCAAGCATTATCGTAACGATGATAAGGCAATACCAAGTAATAACATATAACTAATCCCATGCTCCCTTTATGCCCTGCAGGATAAACGAGCAATATAGGTCATTGAAAGGTACATTTAGGGTTACGTTTCTCAGAGGACGCAATTTTTTTTTTGCTCAAGTTTGTGGGGTCGCCAAGGAGAGAATAACTTCTCAGTTTTTGTGCAAATCATAGCAGCATGACTGTGTTTAAACTCTTACATGGTGTGTCTATGTGTCGATGGTTTCCATGGTTGAGCGGGCTAAGTGTTAGCCGGCCGAACTCGCTACAAAACAGAGGCTCCGGGTTCAATTCCTGGCATGGTAAATTTACCACGGTCTGACTGTCTGGGATCAGTCCCAGAGTGGTCCGGTGTATTACCCATAATACAAGCGTAAGTTGCTTAGCTTACATATACAACTAGAGATACCCCGCGGCTGTGCCGCGGGTTAACCTCTAGTGCGTGTCTCTTGTTTATAGAGCAAGCGCTACAGGTTATATTCGCTTCATTTTATATCGCTAACTATACCATCCCCCGTCTATCTGTAAACAACATAAATTACAAAACTTGAGCAAAAAGGCCAAAATGGTCTAAATGGTCAAAATGACCAAAGAGGCCAAAATGAGCGAAAAGGCCACAGTGACCGACGTGACCAAAATGACGGAATAGGCAAAAACTACCAAAAAGGCCAAATAGTCAAAATTACCAAAAAGGCCAAACTGACCGACATGGCAAAAAGTACGAAATAGGCAAAAACGATCAAAAAGGCCAAGATGACCAAAAAGGCCAAAATGACCAAATAGGCCAAAATTAAGAAATAGGCCAAAATTACCAAAAAGGCTACAGTGACCGACATGACCAAAACGAGTAAAAAGGCTAAAACAGCCAAAATGACCAAATAGGCCAAAATTACCAAAAAGGCCAAAATGAAAAGTATCCCTTGTCCACCCTCAGTATTTAATTTACATACGTACCGAATTTCAGCCAAATCGGCCCATTAGTTCTTCCGTAAAAGCATAACAAACAGAAAGACAAATATATTTTTATCCCGGAAACTATCCCATTTTTCGGGATAAAAAGTATCCTATGTTCATTCTCGGTATCGAAAACATATATATACTGAGTTTCAGCCAAATCGGTCCAGTAGTTTTTACGTGAAAACGGAACAGACAGACAGACAGACAGAGTTACTTTCGCATTTATAATATTAATAGGGATAATAGGGATGTGTGTCTGCCAATTTTTTAAAATTGTATTGTAGTTGTGCTGTTCTAATTATCTCAGGGATTTCCGTTTGAGTGGGTTTAACTTCGAAGTAATTAATGTAACTATTAATTAAGAGCAAGCTTGATTCATTTATTCCTATTCATAAAAATAGAACCTTTATAAAGTGTTATTTCGCTCCGTCTCCACGTTTATTCATATTTATATGTATGTACGTCATAACCAGAAACTAATAGGTCTATTATTACACTTATTTGGTAGCATATTTGTTCTAGTCATGGTTCCGTTTAAAGTTAACAATTAATTTTTGTATGTACCCTCTTATTTCTAAACGATACAATCAACAATTTCCTTAATTGAATAATAATGTTATATTCTTATTTATTCTGTAATTAGTGCCTGTTTTGTTTAGTTGTCTATAATTTACAGTAATTTTGATACAATATTTGTAAAGAAATTAGATTTCTTCAAATTATTTGTTCATGGATAAAACAGTTCAAGTTTACTCTTAATTATTAATAGATGTCACCACTGACATTACAAGCCGTAAAGTAGATAAAACAGGGGAGAATTCAATATGGCGATAGTGTGCTAAATAAAACCAATAATTAAAAAGAATTCAGTGGAAGAGGAATCGACAAGCTAATTAATAAACTTTAAATGTCGTTTCTTTGTTTTTCAGGTAGGATTGTGTATCTAGATCGTATTGTTTTTGTTGTTATGGTGTAAACTTGTGCTAAATAAAAACTTTGTTTTTCAGAGCAACACAACTAGTTTATTATTTCGAGGATTCCTAAATTTTCTGACGAATTGTCTTATGATAATATATATATAATATTTATACTTTATAATGTGGTGATTATGTACAGATTATAACTAAATTGTATTTAGACAGTTTTCACTACATTTTGTTTTCATGCTGGCAGACGCGATAGATTTTTTATGTTTTACATAATATCTTGTATAAAATATTATCTGGAATTTTCAAACAGTAATTTATTCGATCCTTTTCATTCATAACACTTTAATTAAAATAGTTTATCAAGGACTTCAATCCGCTATCGGTTGTGCCAATATGCTAAGTTTCTAACTGTTAAATTGTTGGAGGGACGGCGAGGTGTTCGAAAAAGGCTTGTCGAGTATAAAAAGTTAATGTAATAAATGTATTAAAACCGTAAAGTTCTCTGATTATAACTATGTGACCAGTTGCTGTTCTCTTATTACCATAAACCCTTCTGAGTTGTTGAAAGTTTTACATTATTTAGAAAATAAAATATGGTAGAAAGGTCTAATTTAAACAGCTTCCGTAAATGTAACTGAATGTTAATTTTTTTCAGTATAAATAGGCGTGTGTGAGTTTTGGTAGACAAGCTTTTAAAAATGTTTAATGTTTTTTTTATAATGGGAATAGAGCAGAATGGCTGACAGCCTTCATCATGGAAACCGGTTACAGTCGCCTATAAAAATTTGCATTTGCATCAGAGATGCCTTTTTCAATGTCTTTATTTCAAAATCTAACGTTTCGACTACTGAGTAGACATTTTACAATGTGTACATTTTTACATGTTCGTTTATGTATGGAAAGCTTCAGTGTGCATGATACGCCACGTGATTGGCCGATGGGCATCCGATAGCAGCCGCAAGCCGCACTACATCCTGTATGTCGCCGAGCAACACAAATATTATATTTAAGCGCACGTGTAGATGACACTGCCGATGCGCCACCGCCGCGGTGCTGCGACCACACCGCCGCCGCATATGCAAACATACTCTGCCCCCTTCCCCCATACCGTCCATCTTTTATATCTGCCTAATCAACTGTCTGGTGAGACGACATCGGTGTCGCATAAAGAGGGCTAAAGCAGTTTACTTAAAAAAAAAGAGATATTTTAGCTATTAAAAAGTTGGCAAAGTTACAGTGTTTAATATTTATAATTAAGACAGAAACTTTTATGTAGATCAAAAGTGATTGTTTCAAAAAAATATAATACATCAAGAGGCAAATAATAATAATTTTGTCACAAGTCATAGTCAAAGATATATTTTTTTTTTGGAAAGTTGAAGGAAACCTTTTATCGTTATTAAAAATGAGAAAAAGATTCCTATAAAGTCACTAAATCCCTAGTGTTCATTTCTTAATTTTAAATAAGTGAGTGCATCTTTACACTAAGTAGATTCATTTTATCTTCAAAGAGATAAAAACTACAATGCTGAAATTTAATATCATCATCATCATCATCTTCAGCCAAATTCAGTCCACTGCTGGACGTAGGCCTCCCTGGTACCGCCATGTAAACCTCCTTTCGACCTATTGATACTTTTCTTTAACATATTAAATTCTTCTTAAAATGTGACGGCGCGTTCCCCTTTCGCACGTCACTTAAATCACTCATGTCATATCATAAAATAAAATACATCGCTCCGCTATGTAAATAAATAAAATACTATAAAATAAATCTCCCCGCATACACAAATATATTATAAATAACCCACTCCGCGCCGCCATTATAATATATAATAAATTAATATTAAAATACATAAAATAAATACATATATAATACTACTATAAAATAAATATAACAAGTACAATAAGGTGTGTGTGATAGTGGATAGTGGAGAAGAGGAGCCGCGGTTCATTCTCATTAATCAGGTAAGTGCGTGCTTGTTCTCTAATTCCCATCTAAATTGTCTCACACTTCTTTTCCCGCAAGTTTGACATAGTTCGCTTTCCGCTAAATTCAGCGCCGCCGCAACACCTCCCCAAGTACGCGCCACATATCCCGGTCTCCTGTCTTCCGCATCCAGCCCCTGCCGGCGATCTTGCGCATGTCGTCAGTCCACCGGGCTGGCGGGCGTCCTACGCTACGTTTACCGAGAGTGGTCTCTACTCCAGGACTCGTTTGCTCCATCGGCCGTCGGTCCTACGGCAGACGTGACCGGCCCACTGCCACTTCAACTTGCTAATTTTGCGAGCTATGTCCGTTACCTTAGTTCTCTTACGGATGTCCTCATTTCTGATTTTATCCATAAGAGAAACACTTAACATAGCTCGCTCCATAGCCCGTTGAGCGACTTTGAATTTGTAGACCAGTCCCGCTGTCAGTGTCCACGTCTCGGCACCGTACGTCATTATGGATAGGACGCACTGCTCGAAGACTTTCGTCTTCAAGCATTGCAGAATGGTCGACGAGAAGACTTGACGAAGCTTACCGAATGCTGCCCAGCCTAACTGAATCCTCCTATTGGCTTCACCCTCGAAGTTGTGCCTGCCAACCTGTATTTTCTGTCCAAGGTAGACATATTCCTGCACAACTTCCAGAGGGACACTCTCGACGTTTACCGGTCTCGGCATGACGTGTTCATTGAACATGACTTTCGTCTTGTCCAAATTCATGCCAAGACCGACCGGTCGGGAGGATTCGTTTGGCTGTTCAACATGTCGGCAAGTTCTTCCAACGTCTCTGCAAATATGACAATATCGTCAGCGAAACGTAGGTGGGAGATGCGCTCGTCGTTGATGTTGATGCCCCGTTCATTCCATTCCAGAGTTTTGAAGACATCTTCCATCGCGTTGGTGAACAGTTTCGGGGATATATTTATTATATTGTTGGGTATTTAATATAATTAGAATTTTACTTCTTTTCACTATTATTCCAACTAAAATAAAACAATACAAAATTTCCTTCTTTGCTTTCTGAGTTTTAAGAGAATTCTTCTCTTTACGTTCGAAGTAAATTTTCTAGGGAAATAACTTGTACACGCATGGCTTAGTCACCTTTTTGACCTCTAAAAAAGGTTAGAGCTTTTTTGTACTTGAATTTTCCACCCATTTTAGGAGGGTAGCATAAAATATGGTTCGTGTTCAAAAAAGCGAGGTTAACCCTGGAACCAAAATTATAAGATTAATGAACTTGCTTCTTCTTGTCGTCTTCCTTTCCAATTTTTTAAGGAAAATACATATACAAATAAAAAGTTTACAATAGTGTTATTCATAATCGGTTTTAATAATGAAATCCATTTCCTCTGCTTCATAACATTTTAATTGTTAATTTCAAACTAGTATTTAATTATAGACCTCTATTTATACGTTGTGATAGCTTAGTAACCAACGCATACAATACTTAGCCAAGTTTTTTTTATCTACAGTGCATATTATATCAATTACCATGTGCTAATTGTGTAAGAAAATAATTCGTGATTTTATCCGTGCAGGAACGGAGAAAGAATACAATATCCTGCGGCCGGGCGGCCTGTCGTAAGAGGCAACAAAACATCCCACAGCCAGGGGTAGGGTATTTTCCCGACTGGATGGCTACCACCCCTAGTCTAAAGTATGCCACCATAATAACCTTGAGTTGTGTTCCGGCATTAGTTACCAGGTTCCAGTCTCTCTTAAGAGAACAGCAGCGCATTTGTAGCACCTTTTGTGTTGAAAATGTCCAATGGCGATGGTAGCCGCTTTCCATTAAATGGCCCGTCTGTTTGCTGAACTTCTGCATAAAAGAATGAAAAAAAGATACCTTAAATAGAGATAATTGATGTGTAAATTCGACCAATTCGCTTTGAATAAGAGGGACAGATATACTACTCGCACCCTAACAATCGAAAGACTCAGGCCAGCAGTGAGATGTTCATGATTTGATATTACATTTTATATAAATCTCCAATAAAATCATTTTATATAAACAGCGGGCTGACAGACAATTTGAACAGTGCTTAGTCAGTACGTTTTCTTTAATGGTGTACAATAAAAACTTATCTAACTTTTATTACGAAAAACGTTAGTCTTTCAACATTGGAAAGCTCTCCCTTCGATTTGCAAAAAAACTCGGAAAATATGTAGGGTTAATGAAAGTCCTCGATTTACGGCGGGTTGACTCAATTGGGTCAAGCTCATAACAAACGATCACAATGAAATTAGAAAAGCAAATCAATAGTGTGCCATTAATCTTTTTAATGGACGATTGAACTTTAGAGGAAAATATTTGGAACAAATTTCTAATAGAGTGAGATCCCAGTCAACCAAGACTTACGTGATTTTAGAAAAGATGAAATTTTAGGATCGGTAGTTTAACGTAAACTTAGAAAGAAATGGATACTCGCTAAGCTGAAAGCGGTGCCGTTTTTCAGGTAGCAGGTATCAAAGGTGGAAAAACCATGCTAACTTACGTTAAAGTAGCAAGGCTAGTTTTTACATATGTCATATATGATATTTTATAAGCAAAGATATACAGTTGCCAGACACTTTTTGTGGGCCATAACTTTTACGTAACAAATACTTAAAAAAATCTGGGAACTCACGACATTTTAGGCAGGCTGAATTTCATATATATTACCAACTATAATATTTTAAAATAATTTCCAATGAGCCAGACAAATCTGACGCCCATACATCTTCCCAGACTCTTCCGCTGCGCGAGAGTATCTGAGTGAAACAGTCAATAAAACTAACGTTATCCCAGATGTAACAGAGGTATAAGAAAATCAGTTGCAGTTTTCCTTCATTTAAGGGGTAAAAAAAAGTCCTGGATCCCAATTCTGCTATTACTATCTCGTCAAAATTTGCGGATACTATCGTCTCAATATTAGGTATGAATGATTTCGTATCCTATGGCATATAATTCCAATGGCGGCATGCTACTGTATGTACATTAATAAATAAACATTTATAAACATAGACTCGTGATATGAATGTTTAAATTTTTGCTAGCTTTTCAATATTCATTTTGGCTACACCATACCTGCTGATGGTAATATCATTTTTTTCTACTATTATTCTATCGTGATGATATCGAGAAGATATTGTGGATATATTAGAATACTAATTTTAATGTTGTCGCAACGGAATCGTAAGTTAAAAATGTTCGCAAGGCAAGTATTGAAAAAGCTGAATTGGGTCCCTGTTAAGAGTCATTATACAATGACTTGACTATTTGTTAATAATTTCATTCTATACTAGATAGTTCGCTTTTATCTGTGTACATTCCTGAACTTGTTCACAGGAAAAGTAGGTCTTTTATGGCTTTTGAATAAACATTGACCTTACCTAACCTTAGTTATAACTTTGCGAATATATTTCTGATATTTTTTGTGATTATTTCGTGGTCCTTTGTTATTTTTGATTCAACCAAGCTTTGTACTTTCCGATTGAAGTTTAGACATAACTTTTTTTTTGTAACAAACAACTAAAAAAATGATTACATTTTTTATTATATATTGGATAATACCATTTAAACAGGACATTGGCGGTTTCTTAGGACCCGAGGCCTGATTACCTACATGCATAATCACAATGTGTTTATATTGTAAGCAATATAAACACATTAATGAGAAACCCATGTATGATTGTCAATTTCTGCAAGAACTTGACTGAAAATAGAATTTGCAATGCTTTTGAATTTAACTGGTAGGTAAGCGAGTATGGATTCTTAAAACGTTCAATATTTTTCTCCAGTTAGCGAAGTTCTGAAAATATGGCATTTAATTAAAAAGATACCTAATAAGTAAAATCTACTTTTTAGTATAAGTTTTATCTATGTAGACGATGAAGCCGAAAATCACCAGTCGCCTTTTCTACTTCTCTCGCATAACAAAAATGTGATTCATAGGAACAGCAGAACAAAGTTGTGTAGTTTATAATAATAACCGGATAACATATCAAACCAGAAAAGCGTATTTAAGTTGCTGATGATATTCTCCAAACGAAGTTTAAAACTCATGACAACAAAGTGACCTTTTTATACCAGAGGAAATTCGTTTGAGAACCATAAGCCACGACAAGGACAGAACCTTGGGGGAATAGTTTGCGACCCGTGTGTGGGACTCGCCAGATCAGGGGTGGCACTAACATGCTCAGGCAGAACTGGTGCCTTGCTATGGCCACTCCCCAGTTAGGGATACTCACTAAAACCCTTGGGTGTTCCGTCCTTCGCCTTATGCTAGAGCTACGGGTATATTGACCTAGACTCTCCGCAGCCCTGGCAGGCGTGAACAACACGAGGCCACTTCCATTGTCGTGAGACTTTCTTTAATCCCCTGGTATCGTTAAGCTCTCTACGTGGGGATGTATGTAACTCGCGCCACGGGAGAGAGAGAGGCGCGCGCGGAACACGCCGCGCCCCCCTTTCGACGGCACATGCAAATGGGTGAGAACCCCTATTATCGAAAGGACCCTACCCGCGCCGTTCGTTTACGGTGGCTGAAAGTTCATGCTGGCTCTCCGGCGCCGACGCGTCCTTCTTAACAAAGTAGTACCAAACGTAATTATATACATATATCTTCTTATTTTTTATACTTAATACGCACGATTATTTAATTCTAAATTGTATATAAGAAAATTAAACTGAAAACAAAACTTTTATTATATATGCTTATTGTACTAAAATATAGTTCACACACAACAACAATTCACAAGTCGCAAGATAATTGTCTTAATAAGTAAGATTTTTTCAATCGATTTACGCAATAATACAAGTATTTTTAATTTGGAAATCACAAGACGATCATAACTTATATACTTTTGCCGTAGAAAAGTCCCTCAGAAAAACTTTTATAATATCCGGAACTGAACCTGCAAAAAGGTTGATGGAAAATCTTTATATTTCGTTTCCAAAGTCAGTTATTTATATTAACTTTGTTTGTGTTATAAATAAATAAACTACTATATATAAGTACATAGTAGTTTATTTATTTATATTTTATTTTAAATTGTGTAGTTCACCACCAAAAATTGTATGATTCTTCTTTAAAATCTCCTTAGACACCGTGCTGCCTGAAAGAGTTCGCTATAAGCGATAAGGCTTCCCATTGTTCTGGTGCACCTGTGTCTAAGGTTAAAGAGTTTCTATTTTTTCATTCATAAAGATAATATAGTGTACTTAACTTAAAAGTACATTTTACCGAATAGATGATGTATTTAATTTAATTTTAGTGCTAACGTGCCAAAACTCGAGCAAGCCTCTTGAAGTAAGTCGTTTACTGTACGACAACGGCAAAGCAATTAAACTAACATATATATAACAAAATTATAAAACTTAATTAAAATAATGTCAAATCTGTGTCATTTTGCTATTCATTTATTGTTTTTACAAAATTATTAAATTTTACACGCTATATATACCTATTCTAAAAATATATGTACAACGTAATTTATAAAAGATAAAAACTACAAATAATAAATAGGTCCCAAATCATCGTCAGCTGGGAACGTTCCCAAAACGCTGGCCGCGTTACCTACCACGTTGTATGGCAACGCTTATACGTTGCCCAAAATATAGACCAGCGTTTTGGTTTCGTGAGACATCTACCAACCGTTTTGATGATTCTCGATAAAGGCGATCTCTTCAAATCTGTTAAATTGTTATTTCTAATAGAATAACGTTGTCACGACTTACTAGAGAGATGTCCAGATTTTTCGTTTCCTTAATTTTGTATCGAATAAAACGTTCAGCAAGCTTTAATAGATTGGTGTTAATCTTAATTAAAAGATGCCTCCTACTGAGCCGACAACTCCAATAATAAATAGATAACGCCGGTCAAGCTGAAAGTACCTACACATTTATTATATCAATAATTTTATTGGAATTTGAGGTTTGCATGGCAGTAGTGTGCGAGCATTACAAATTAATAGAAACTGCGTGTAGCAAAGGTAAGTGCTGTCATCGACTTCGTCGTCAGCTAATCGCAGGTCATTACTGGAGGTAGGCCTTTCCAGGTTTGCGTCACATATCCCGATTTCTACTTTCCTTGTCTTAAAGTATTCGGAAATCGTCAACAAAAATACTGCCGAAGCTTGACAATGCCACCTAATTCAACTAGATCCTGTCATGCTTACCCCTTCGATGCTATGCCTAACTAGATTTTCTGTCACATATAGAAATAATCCTACACGACTTCAAGTGGGAACTTATAGACATGTATCATTTCAACATGATGTATTCTTTCGTTTCATCTTTTCAAGTTCGTGCCGAAACTGAGTCGTCGATAGGACTCGTATAAGATTATAATATGTATTACGAACTCCGGCTCCGGCAGCTTATAAATCCAACTAACTTATTAATTAAACTATAAGAGAGGTGCCCCTGCTGGTGCAGTCGTATTTTACAGAAACATCCTGATAATAGAGGTAAACCCAAGACATGCTTGATTGATGTTGAATGAGGTAATATCATGAGCTAATGGTCTTACAATGAAACATTCGATAGACCGCATAGTGGAGTACATAGTGGAGTACATAGTGGAAGAGAAAATATAGGAAAACAAATCGCACGCTACGTGCATACGGAGCATCTACGCCCAGGAAATAATTGAAACGTAACTCAAAGATTATTCAATCAGAATCAGAAGAGTTATTTCTAGGGTAAGAGAGTCGAAGTCAACCAAGACGATAAAAGAATAAAACTTGAGCTGAGGCTCGCCGTTGGCTCGTTACTGGTCGGTGTAATGTAAGTCATTCATGACTCGAACGCCGCCACCGCACAAACATTAATCCGTTTGTATTATTATTGGTTAAGTTCTACAGACACGCTGAACAGAGGTTGTAATAAATAAGTGTTAAATTTCTTGTCGCCTCTAAAAGCTTTTAGTAAGTGCAAATAATACATATTCATTTATCAGCTGAAGTAACTCTAACAATAAATGTATAACGTGTAAAAATATGTTATAAGGGACTCGCGCAAAGTGCTTCGAGGCAAAATGAACCTACGATGAGTATTATGAGAAATTATCATAGTGAGGTCACATGCACACTGCGCGTGTTTTCTGAATTCAGATAGATCAGATACCTTAGATTCATGTATAATATATTAATTTTCGTATGTTGACAGGTCTTTTTAGTCTTAATCTATTAGACTCGTCTCTGAGTTTGTCTTTGAACGAGTAATTTGGCTGCTTAACAAGACAACCATACAATACAATCTCATCTTGTTAATTATAGGTTATTCACACACTAAAACAATGTATTCCTGTCATTTCTTCTTCTTAAAACATTAATATTACGACGGTTCGGACATAGAGTAGCAAGTAGACCTTAAATTGAAGTATGTATTTGATTTTAGACTACTCTTCAGCGAAACTTTATTGAACAAAAACTTTTGAAATTAAATTTGTTACTGAAGTTCTACGAGACTTCGCTCACGTACACTTTGGATTCGTGTCTCAATAAACTAACCTATTTTCTGAAATAAAAGTATTCTATGTTCACCTAAGTTTTTGAAAATTTGTATACATCATAATTAACAATGTAATGGTGAAAATTCATATAAAAGATCATGTAGAAGAAACAATATACCATAAAATATTATAAACTGATCATCAACACTGTCTTAGTATGTTTTTATTTATTTTTAGTCTGATATGCTTATCGTTACCTCATAATGTTTTCTTTCGTGATAATAGTCAAACCGTATAATGCACATAAGGTCAGGAGATCTGCCAGAATAGCGCAGGCCTTGCCGCCAAGATGCAATTACACATCATCTCAATGGGAGTTTGAAACCCTATTCACTAGACTACCACAATCATTCAATTACAATTTGCATGCAATGTATTCAAATACAGCTCCATCGCTAGAATCTATGCGACATAAAGATTCAGTTGACCGTTTACATTATATAAGAATAATTGTTTATTTGTAAACGAGGATTGATTTAAATGAAACAATTCCACTCAGAAATTTTTATTATCGGTTTTATATCATAATTCGTTAACATTTCAATATATGTAACTGCTACAACATATAGATATGAAAGCCCAAGATAATGGCGTAAATACAGTCCTCATCTAAATGTATGATAAAGTCAACTTTCTCAGTTCTCAGAATGAATTCGTGACACGAATTGAGCAAAAATCAAGTTTGCTGTACTATTATTACTATAACATGAGATTCCTTTCGATTTAAAGGAAATGGAAATGGTTCAAATCAAACAGTGTACACACATTGCAAATTTTGATGAATCTCTCGAATACATCCCGGACGCAAGCTTTAAGAATTGCTTCGATTCAAGTGGCTTTTTGCAAATGGTAATAAACATAATGAGTCTTAATCAGTAATATTTTAGAGAAAAGTGATGAGAGATAATGATGAATATCTAGAGTGAATTGAAAAAAAATGTTGCGGACAAAGATGGAAAAAAGCTTCCATCTCTATCTAAAATATGAATTGCTCGGCTCACCTTAAAAAGATCTACACTCAGTTTTTATTTATAATAGTATTGATTGACAGATTTTGTTTTATGAGCTTGTTTTCTATGACTATTTATTTGTAAGTAATATCATGCATTTATGTTACTCAGTACTGACAGTACAAAAAAGTATACGACAAAACATAAACAAAACTTTAACAAAACTCTCACCGTCTAAAATATTATTTGCTTGGCGCAACTTTAAAATATCTATCAATTTATGTTTAAGGGCTTAGTCTCAGACGTCTTTTGTCATTCGTTTTCGTTTTAGAACATTCTTTGCTTGTGTTTTTTTTATATATTGAAGTACATTTTCCATTGTATGTTTCATTTATATCTTTGTTTAAAGACTCTATTATTGTAGCTTAATTAAATCTTTATTCCTTCTTTCTGCTATCTAAAATTTCATTGACTCTTGCGGGCTGATCGGACGAAAACGAGCAACGAAAGGCGTTTGAGAATAAGGCCTCTATAACAACGAGATTTATTGACAGACTGCATTTTACGAACCCACAAATTACTTATTTTCTAGAACTGTTTCCAAGTTTATATAAATAATATCGTGCATTAATGTTATTCGGTAATCGTAATAGTCCAAAAGAGTATAGCGAGAAATATGTACAAAACTTCTCTCTCTATCTAAAATATTAATTTTTCAGCTCAACTTATATTTGCACTGCGTGGATTATCAGGTATCAGGACCACCAGTTTACATAACATCGTTTACTGCCTTAATACTTCACCCGCATCACTATTCAGGTTTCATACTTCATCTATTGTCTTTTTACATTTTTCTCTCTCCTTTATTTTTCATTTTATCAGTCTTATCATTTCTCGTTTTCCGATCCTTATCGTGTAAAAATTCTCTTAATCCTCCTAAACTTGAAAACAACAACAAATATGTTATAAATATAGTAACAGAAATTTAATACACGTAGGGATTGAATATAATATATAATTAATTGTATTATACCCCTTTTATGATAATTCACGTATATCACTAAAATTAATATGGAAATATCCCAATGTAATGAAAACATTGATTTAGAGATTATTTGTGTTGGATAAGATGAACACATTACCTAACTACCCCAAAAAGCACCAAAAAACGTAGACATTATTAGAAAAATGTGCGAACATTATGATCTTACATTCGCAATGTAAGACGACCCAATGTTAGCTTTATGGGCTATATCGAAAGGTGATACGAAATCTTTAGTGTTATAACGGCATTATTCACGACAAAAATGTCAGTTTAACTGGAAAATCCGCGATAAACAAAGTAAGGGCGGAACATGAAACCATCCATTGTGTTACACACTTTATAGCCATCATTTAGTGGTTTTCATGGACTTTATTTTCGGCCACCTCACATAATTAGTTGAACCACGGTCGATTTGACATTGCCAAATATATTTGCTAATATCATGAGTTCTTGGTATCTCATCGTTTTAAGTTAAAAATTTTGTATTGTGTAAAATAATGTTCGGACATGATTTTAGATTACTTAACTAAATTTAGAAATAACAGATTAAAATAATAAATATATATACAAAATATCCACATTAGTACAATTTAAAAAATAATCACGTAACTCCGCTTCTGATATATATGAAAATTCATTTATTGGGATAAAAACTGTTCTATGTTCATCACCATATAACAACATATAATATCAAATTTTATTTTAAACTAGAATATGCCCACGACTTCGTCCACGCTTGACTTGAAATTCCCGCGGGATTCCCGGGATAAAAAGTATTGCAACATCTAAAAAAGAATGTAATATATTGTTTTAGTGAAAACTGTGTCGGAATAAGTAAATTTTTAATCATCCGAACAACTACTATCCACTCCCGGGATAAAAAATTACCATTTTATTACGTTAAATTTGCTATCGATCAATAAAAAACTCAATTCGAATTCGATTTATTTTAAAATTTGGCCATTTTAAATCATTCCCAAAAATACCCGCGCTATTCCACGGATAAAAACTAGAGCACAGTTTAAATCTAAGAATTTGCTGTCGATCAGAGAAAACCGTATCGCAATCGGCGCAGTAGTTTTTATTAAATCCCGAATAATAGACATACCGACAAACAGCCAAGAAATCTGAAAAAATAGCTTTAATGCTCAGACATGGCGTGTTTAGAATTGTATAATGTTATAATAGATTATTCATTCCGAAGACAATGAATCATGAACGCAACGCCACGTTTATAAATCAGTAGGTAGTTATATTAAATAGCTATTTAATTATTTTTAATGTGAAAGGGACTTCAGAAAGACTTTATCTATTATAATGTACCTAGAACATTTATATTACTTTTAAAACACATGTGTAACACCTAATCTTAAATCACAACAATGTTGAACCACGTCGCCTTGGCAAGTGACAGTCAAGAGAAAGTTATATGATAAGATCGTGTTAAAACAGCTACTGAACGTTATTAAAGAGTCCACCATTTACCCACACTTAGACAAGCTAGAAACACTTTATCATAATTCAATTTTCCAATGGATAGCATTTTCCATTTTTCCAAACAGTATATTTACTGAAACTGAGCTCGCACTGAAAGTGCTCTTGCTGGCGCAGAGTTCGTGCCCACTGAACTTCTATGTGCCCGGAGATGGCTCAAAGAAGAACAAGATATGCACCTGGTGCTGGTACTGATTTCACCTCGACTGGGCTGACATTTACATCCAGTAGTCACCCTTCGGGGTATCGCCGAACCCCTGACTCCGACCATTTCTGTGAAAAATAAAAATAAATTATATTGTGTTTCCAAACTGCAAAAGTATCTTAAATTTATGAAATCATATTAAATCATGAGAGAGAGAGGAGAGAGAGACAGTCAGAGAAACATGCGCACGCCGCACGGCTTACAACTATAGCAAAAAGTGTCGTTACAACTTTTGACTTAGTTTTTTCCGTCTAGCCCGCTTTCACACGCGTGATAAGGAACTTCGTTCAAAAAATTGTTTTATTTGTATTATTATACAATTCTAAACATGCCGTGTCTGTCACCTTGAAGTTATTTCAAAAATCTGGAATAGGCTGTATGACCTGGAAAACAAGATCCAATTTTTTTTAGATATCTTGTCTATCGGCATGTCTATTTGTTCAGGACAACAACAATTTATTAGAAATAATATTTTATTTTAGCGTAGTCTCATTAATAATAGTAAGAGGCTGTTCATAAAGGTATAATTGTGTATATATGTATAAGTGGTCGTTTTTGTTTTATTGCTGCGCCACAAGTTTAATACGTGAAGGAGACCTATACTATACTCTATCACGAAAGTCAACATTCTCAATAGTGAAGAAAAGAAAAATAGATACCGCTGTCAAGGGAACTACAAAAGCGCATGGCCCCATTTTGTTCGTACAGGTAATCATATCCTTTGTTGCACGAACGCGTTTAACTTGTTTACGATTCAGTGTTTGAAGGCAAAAATGATACTACGTTTGCCCTATAAATTTCGCGTGTCAATTTCAAATATACTATACCGATGAACACACTTATTGATGCGTTGTCATCGAACAATATACCGAAATAATGGATTGTTAATTCACTCTATAAAAATAGTTATTCGTCGTCGATATAAATAAACGACTTGATTGAGGCTGCTATTTTAAATATTGGCATATAATGTACTAGATACTGTACCCGTCACATCTTTGCTGAATGTTCCTTATAATTCTACTAACTACTATCGAAGTTCTTTGTTTTCTCGTATGGCTTCTACTTATAATATTAAATTTCGTAAAATTAATCTATTTGCGTCCTCCAAATACAAATTTAAAATTAACATTATTCAATTACTTACTGAATGTTACATAACACAACCCGACTTTATTTGTTTAATTTCAAATTAACTTTTGCTATGGAATTTTTTACTATAGTGGTTAGTTTATATAGGAAAACCTTTAATGGCCTTACTTTTTATTGTAAACAATTTTCTATTATATTTGTGTATCCGCTGTTGGTTTTCTCAATAGATAAATAAATAGTTGAATTACAACCCAATCAACAAACGGAATATTATTATTTACTTTTGTGTCATTATTTAAACATATTGAAATACTATAATTACAATCAATATTTTCAACAAATGTTGGTTCGTCCAAGTCGTTTTTTAAAACATAGAGTTGTTTTAATAAAATGCTTTTTTCTGTTGACATTCATAATCTCTACAGTCTTTCATTATAAGTCGACTGTCATTCCCTATTAATCAATTTGATTTACAATCCATACCCATATTAACATATAACAGTTTGTTAATAATGTGAAGGCAAATTGACCTTTCATCAAAGGCTATGCTTACCAATTAAACAATTCCATACAGTACCTATGCCATCAACTACGTCATTTTCCACTTGACAAAATTAAATATGTTCCAGGTCAATGACGTGAATCAATGTATCTGGAATATATATGTTGCTAATGAAACAACTGATTATGTCTCGTTTCAATAAACTTAGCTGGTGAGATTCACTATGAGCTTTAGCTAGGTGCTACATATTTGTAGCTCTAAGGGCTCTTGTACGCCATATATACGGCGACAGTAATGATCATAGAGAGGCCAAAAGATAGCCGAGAATGGCATTTAAGGTGATTCCCGCTCGGCATTACAGACAGTAATAATTGGGGCACCAGACATGAGCTGGCCGTCATGGCAAGGCAAAGCCGGCTTAGACACATCATTTTTATCGCATCCGAACGCCACAATATGGAGAGCGCTCTACGCACGGATATAGTACGGGAAAGCATACGCGATTTATTTGGGAAGAGGCTTCGTGAAGAATTCATGAGCTACGCGACAAGAATTGTCACAAAGACAGTAAATAAAAACAGAAAACAACGCTGCAGGTCTATTTTTATCTGGCCACTTTAAATCATTCCCATAAAAATTCCCGCGGGATTCCCAGCATAAAATAAGCGCAGATTTTAAGTCTAAGAATTTGCTGTCGATCGGCGAAAACCGCATCGTAATCGGCTTAGTAGTTTTTACATGAATCCCGAACAAACAGAGAAACAGACAAGAAATGTAAAAAAATTGCATCGTGTTTTCCATCGTTTATTCCTGTTGGACTTTGTTAACGCCGACCTATTTGGTCACCGCCTCTTTTGTTTCTTTTTTCTTCCGCCGCATCTGTCACTATGCAGTGTGACAAAGTCTACGTACGACCGCTGAGCGCGCCGCTGCTCCTGCACAAACCTCGCCGCGTTTTGTGTGTTGTGCCAAATTTTACACCCGCTTACATCAACCCGCACATTGGAAAAAGGTGCCTGCTGCATCGTTTCAGCTGGTCCACTAAGTCGAAGGATCCGCAAGACGAGAAAAAAGGATCACGAGGAAGAAGTGCCTGCCGCTGCGAAGACGCATCGTTCGTAGCGCGTCCGGTGCGGCGAAATTATCCTGTAAGTCCTTTCCTTCTCTTTATCCCCGCTCCCGCCCGCGCCAACAGACTTTTTTCAAATACCTTCAATATACATTGCGCGTGTGTTATATGTACATGTGTTAACAATGCATAATTATAAACATGCCGTGTGCTGCACACATGCATGTTTAGAATCTTATAATATTATAGATAGATATACATATGACACGTACACGGTAGAGAATTCCATTAAAGTGTGTTAATAAAATCTGTAACTAATTTTCTTCCTATAATAAGGATGCGGACACAAACATGTTACAATAAATTCTGACATTAACATATGTCATGTATACAGCGAGTTTCATTTCAAATAACAATAAATCATAATTTAGCGGTCGTATTCCATACAAATTTTTTGGTACTATTAAATCAACCGTAATGACAAAAATTAAAATTTTGAAATTTCCGAACAAATTAATTACGATAAAAAGGGAATAAAAAACAGAACATCTTGTAAATATTGGTTCGCGAGCGAGAGCGTAAGAATGAACAACTTCCGCGTATAATGATGAAGAGACGAGCTGGCAACATGATACATTGGTCACTAATCTACCGATTTAGACACAATAACTGATACATGTTGTTGTAATATTCTGAAATGAAAAATGAGGTCCTGTGGCTAAACCAAAGAAGTTACCTTGATTCATTTTTGTATTTGGGCAGAGTACGTCATGAAGAAAACGTGGTCTGATTTATTGTCGTAAGGTCTGAAACACGCTGTATAACATTGCGGCTTTATGTGTGTTGATGTTAAATATTTATGGTGTTATTCATATTGAGTTTGAGTAAGTTTGTAGGCTTATTTAAGAAAGTTAAAAAGGGGATAAACTTACTCTAAGTCAATATGTACAAGACCGTTAGACTGTGGAAGAATTCGTCTTATTTAAAGCGTTAAAACATAACATCGTTAACGTATAGTCACATTAGTCTATATACACACGTTATCTGTCAATATTTATGTCTTATGTCTCTAACAATACCGTATCTTAAATAACGGCTTAAATCCGTCGTTATATCTGTGTGAAATGGCCTATATCTGTTACATTATTCCAGATAAAGTGGCACCATAAAAGAGCAGACGTTAAAATAACATCTTAACATATAACTTTTAAAATATCATGATAGAAATAATTTTGGGTCTCTTTCAAACAATAATTAATTAATGTGCTATTTGTCTCCTTTTATTTATACCTTTGTATAACGTTATAAGTATGCTCGTTTCAAATCTCGAAATAATGCGGCTGCGACATTTTATCTTATATATAAAATTCTCGTGTCACAGTGTTAGTTACCATACTCCTTCTAAACGGCTTCACCGATTCTCATGAAATTTTGTGTGCATATTGGGTAAGTCTGAGAATCGGAAACACCTATTTTTCATCCCCTAAATGTTAAGGGTAGTCCACCCCTAATTTTTTTTTGATATTTTTTTAAATTGTTTATGATACAATATTAAAAAATACAAACAACCCTAAATTTTCAACCATCTACGATCAACCCCTATTTTTTAGCGAGCAGGATGACGTCTGCCGGGACAGCTAGTATCTTATAAAATACATCTCAATTAATTTGAGTGTCCGCTCCCCTATTTGCTCTGTTTAGCTCATCTCTTGTTTATACCGGGAAGATTTACTCATTATAAAACGTTTTAAACTTGAAAGCGTCTAACCCAGTGTAAGTTTGTACAAGATGCGGTAAATTACATTTAAATTCACTTTAACGACCTCTCTGTAAGTTTAAACTGTTTCAAAAACAATTTCTTTTATGAAATAACATTTTTATAAATAAGAACAAAGTTTAAAGTGTTCCAGGATTTAATTATACCTTCATTCAATGGATGGAAACAAAATATTTTAAATAGGGGGGGGGGGGGGGGGTTGGTATTTGCTCCCATAAAATTTACGTTACTACTACTCTTTGAGTTGCATTTAGGTTAACATTTATGGACTTGTCGTTGTTCTAATTCTCTTTTTTGTCAATAATAATAGAGTTATATTTGTAATTTTATCATATTCAATCAAGAAACTTTCGCAAGCAAAAGCCGTGCAAAAATGATCAGTGCCGAAACGGAGAAAGAATACAATTTCCTCCGGCCGGGCGGCTTGTCGTAAGATGCGACAAAACAACCCACAGCCAAGTGATAGGGTGTTTGCCCGACTGAATGGCCCCACCTCTGGTCTAGACTTTGCCGCTATAACAACCTTGAGTTGTGTTTCGGCATTAGAGGTCAGGTTCCAGTCTCCCTTAACGGAGCAGCAGCGCATTTGTAGCAAATAGTTTGCAAATGTCCATACCGATGGTAGCCGCTTTCCATCAAGTGGGCCGTCTGCCTGTCTGCTCAACTTATGTAATAAAAAATAAAATAAGAAAGTTAGTAAATGTAAAAGGGGCTGTAGGATATTCACCTGAAAGGGGAACTCCATCGCATACACTGGAACGCCGACACGAACGAGTGGTGTTTTTCAATTTCAAACATAGTAAGTTGTCCAATACCTGAAATACTACCTTATTATGAAACTTTATGAACAATCACACTATGATCAGACCCTGTTAAAATATACAATAAAAACAATGAAAAAAATTAAACTAATACGTTTCAATCCACGCAAAGTGAACAGTTTCATGGAGGTGATGAACTTTACTGTCTTATGTAATTTGATTATTTAAACCTAACAAATACATATAATTCAATACAATACGATTATCTCAAAAACTACTGCATGGATTCGTGCAAACCAATGTTTGTTGAAATAATTTTTAAGCAAGTTTTAGTTGAAAAAATAATTTAAAGGAGGACACTATTTTTAGAACATTGAAAGGAAATAGCTTTCCGTCTATTGATTTAAATATATCGTTATACATAAATATTGATCTTTATGATGTTGCAAGACCAGACTACTAACATAAAGAATGCTAACTATACTGAAAAAAATTACACAAATTTTAGACAAATCCATTGCGTCTAGACACGAATATAGACGTTTTTTTTAAAGCGGAGTAAATAAAACATGAAGGCAGGTCTTATCAGTGAGACATTTAGATATTACATACCTCTTTAAACCCCGTCGATATTTGGCGTTCATATAGCAATAAATTATAGGGTTATAACAGGAATGTGACATAGCCAGCCAGTGGCTTGCAAACCACAAGTACGGCAGACCAGGCCACGCACTCCATTCCTCATCGGCCTCGTGAATTGTCCACAAAACCTACACAATTGTATAATAAGATTCTGTTATGTAACCAAAGTAGTGATATTAATATATTTAATACTATATTATTATCGCATATAATATATTTAAGCTCTAAAATACGAAATTGAAGGTATTAACGCAAAACTTTTCCTACTCAATCTGTATAATTATTATAGAGTTTAAATGATGAAATATAATGCATTCTATCACATTCTCTCGCAGGCAGATTTGTTTTTATCTCTTTTTCTTCAGTTCAAGTTCAGTCTTGAATATGAAGAATAATTTATTTTGATAAGGATGAATACCAAGATACAAATAAAGAACCTTTTCTAGCGGCGGCAGTTCAATTATTTTTTTAAATAAAAGAACATTTATTGTGGCATAACAATCATAGTTAGACATACACACTTTTACATACGCGACACTTTTTATAATAATGACGTGTTCTTCAAAGTCGTAACACATTTATTTTATTCTATCATCCTATTGATAATTTTCGCAGTGCATGCGATGTAAAGAATATTTTAGGTATTTTTTTTTCATCTTGGGTTACATTAGTGGAGTTTTAGTAAGATCCCTATTTTTCTTAAAGTATAATATATAGCCTATGTCACCCGGGGATAATGGATCTTGCCAACAGTGAAAGAATCTTGGAGCCTATTCAATGCAAACAAACAAACAATCAAATCTTTACTCTTTATAATATTGTATAGACATATAGAACTTTTTCAGCAAGGTGCACTCTACTCTATATAAATATAGAGTAGAGTGCGGTGGACTGATCAAAGATCAAAAAACCCTTTAAAACTAAAGATATGTTAGGTAATTATTTGCTCTTAAATAAATTTAAGAAAAGCGTACTCCTAAACCGTAACAAACGCAGTTCTTGGTTCTGCCTATGCCTAATAAGAGTAAATGAAGCAAGATACGTACGATAAATATATTCAGGGGCAGCCAGCACATTGTGAAAACCGTTACAACAGTCACCATCATTTTCACCATCTGTTAAAATAATAAAATATATTAATATTATTAATTCATTTGCTTGCCTACTTTTTTCTTGACTTAGCACATTTGAAATGCTAATGCAAATGCACGTGTATCATATCTAACGACGTTAAGCCAGAAGTTTTTGGACAACCCTTTGGCCTACGGCATTTTTATCGCTTCAAAACTTTAGTTACAAAGGATTTAAGAATATCATAATATTAAAAAGTAAAAATAAATAATGAAAATGTTATCAAGAAAAAATTGTGCGAATAAAGCGTAAATTTACGTAATAATTGAATAGCAGTGTGTTTATCACTGGGATCAAATTTTCAATTATGCCATATAGTATACAGTTGAAACCTTTCTTTTCGATAGCTGCAGCCGTGAATCTCTTTCTGTGTGAGCCTCGCCAGGTGGCCGTCTGCACCACACGACATATGCGATACGTGCATACGTATAGACAAGCACGCATAGCGGTAAGGCGAACTGGAGGGCCAGTAAAGCAAAAGTGTACTGTTCACTCTGCCTCGTATCCGTCCATTGCTCACTGCATATGTCACTAAACAAAAAATTGCACATAATATAAAATATGTAAATTGTAACAGGCTTGGAATAAGTAATTATTATGCAATAAATACAAAAAATCTTCTTATTTTAGTGTGGCAATTTGTAGTGGCAATGTATGCCCATTGTATCACCTTCTCATTTCTTCTGGGATAGGGAACACGCAGTCTGACTTTAAGGCACAAATAAATAACAATTTTACAAGCTAACTACATCTTAGATATCATAGTCACTAAACATAAAATCTGAAACAGTGATCAAACGTGAACCTTTAAAAAAATAAACAAGAAAAATATATGAATGAACGATTTATAATGTTTGATAAAAAAATACTTACACTTGACAAACTTCATGCCAAAGAGATGGTTTTTGAAGACGTGATACAATAGGAATTGGTGCAGCAGTTATCAAAGCGCCAATCCATACAGCTGCCACTACTAATTTCGCTGCAGTTTTACTAAGTCGTGGTTTTAGTGGACGCATTATAATTATATATCGGTCAATGGAGATTGCCAACAAAGTGTATGCACTGACAAAAACTGACACTGCCTGAGAATAATTCACTATCTTACACATTAAAGCACCAAAGGGCCAGTATCGCAATATCAGCATCGACACAAAGGAAAAGGGCACACAAAACAATGTCATTAGAATATCCCCCACAGCTAAGTTCATTATGAAATAATTAGTCACTGTCTTCATTCGTGGAGTTGTGTGGACCACAAAACAAACGAAACCGTTCCCAGTCAGAGCTACTAGGAATACGGTGATGTACATGATGTACACACATGCGTGAAACGTAGCCGACGAGATGAAATCTTCTTCAGGTGATTCTAAAACGCAAATATATGATGAGTACGGCCACGAAGAGTTGTAGTGTGATAGGTTGTGAAACCGAGACAGGTTGTGGTAGCATTCTTCAGTTTTGCAGCCGTAATAACCAGGAATATCGTAATCTATTGGTAATTCGCTTGAAAGCATACTTAACTAGTTAGTCTTTGTGTTAGTGTTCTTCCATTGATTTTATTTGTGAGTGACAAATTTAATCTGAAACAAGGAAAAAATATTAAGTGTACTGGAACTGCTGACATAGCTATTTTGGCGTTAACAACGAATCTGTTTTTAACAGACCCTATACAATTTTTGGAATCAAGCGGCAAGAAGCTGTTAGAGCAGGACAGGTTTTAGTTTTTATTGTATGTATATTTTGAAGGTAAAATGTATACTTTTCGCTGCTTATTATCTCTCAGTCTTACACCATCTTTCGGAATAAAAAAATCCCAGCTAACGTATAAATATAGCTAAATTATGTACATTATATACCTAATTCGGGAAAGTTAATTTGTCAAGTGCTTATAAATTTACAAGTTGTTCCATAATCTATAAGCTATTAGCCACCAAGATCACAGAAAACGTGAAATAAATGTTATGAAATAAACCTATTTTCAAACGAATCTATATCATAAAATTCCTTGTATATTTTGGCCCTGACCTATAGATACATAATTAATAAGAAGATTCCCATCCTCTTTATGCCATTCTTCCTATTCCATCCCCTGTATCTTATTCTAAAATTAGCAACGCGTTGGCTTCGCATATGGTATGGCTAAGGTCTACAAACGATGACCACTTTTTATTTGGTGGTCCCTTTCCCTGTTTGATATTTTCGCAAGAAAAAAAAGTTAATATTACATAACAAATTAGATTGATTAGGGTTAGGTTTTCCTTACAGTATCAGTTTATTTATTATTGTAAATCAGTTTTTAAAAAATATTGCATGAGTTCACCAGATGGAAAGTGGTTACTGTCGACTATGGACATTTGTAACACCCAATTGTATGCTTTTTTCGTTCCTGTACGGATAAATGGCGGATTTCTCACGACTTAATCGACCATATTATTTTTCATTTTATGTCTAATACGTTTATGATATTATTATTGTTATATGTATTTTTACAGATTTTTCCGGGTGTTTCCGTTTTCTACCCACTTTTTCTATCCCCAACTCTAAAATAATAATAATAATTCCGTTTTCAACCCATTACAAAATTCAATGCCGGTTTCTACCCACTGAACTGAGTACAGGCAGCAGAAAAAGTTATTTTGATTAAAAATATTTATTTAAAAAATAATAAAGTCAAAAATATTCTTATACATTCTTTACAAACAATTAAAACTCACATTTAGATTATAAAACATTATTACATAGATCACATAATTAACGTTTGGTACATTACATTTTCAAAATCACAACCTCGACAAAATATCAAATAACACAGAGTAAAATATCAAATAGACTGAGGAACTATAAATTAGTTTAATAAAGAATATGTTTGTAACTATTGTTCAATACACTGGATGCCTTTATTGCTCTTGGAATCATAATATTCAAAATATAACTAAAAGTTAAGTAAAATTTGAATAATTGTATAGACTGGGTAATACTAATAATCGACGTTAAAAGCATGACGTATTGACATAAATTATGTAATAGCTTTTTTAAATTTAATACTATATAAACGAGCTATGTTTCCTTACAGTGGCCTATAAAAATTTTGCCACAAGCCAAGTCATTAAGCGCATTCTATTTATTGTCTCTCTCTAACACATCATGTTTTTCGATTCCTTGATATTACAATATCTTTTCCTTTGAACCGTGTATTTTATTTTTTAGCGTCATCATTAATATTTGAAACGAACTGAAGCATGTTTAGTGACTTTTTCTTTGCCACAACGCGGTTTACAGTCACATGCTAGCTTTCAAGAGCGTTAGTTGTTTTTTGTCGACATCCGCATGAAGACCATAATTCTAGGGGATATTTTCCGCCAAACATATAAATATGTTTTGACAATATAATCATTAAATCTCACTGCATCTTAATGCGTGGGACTCTATTCCATAATATAGAGAAAAGCATCATCCACCATTCCTTTCGGTATTAAACCTAAGGCAAGCATCAAAGGGACATACTTATTTGTTTTTTAAAATTAAAATTGCATGTCTGCACCATGTGGTGCGGACATGCAATTTTTCTTTTTATTATCAATTTTTCTTTTTTATGCAATTTTTCTTATTATACATACATACATACATACATAACTTCACGCCAGGTCCCTTGCGGGGTAGGCACGAACAACAGAGCGCCACACAGGCCCATTCTTACACACCTCACTTGCTTCTTTGACATTCATAGCTCTTGTCATGCACGCTCGTCTGTTCTTAAGGCTCCTAACATCACCTTCTGCTAACACATGATCAATTTGATCATGGAAGGTCTGTCGTGGCCTCCCGCGACTTCTGCATCCATCCACTTTTGCATTGTATATCTGTTTAGTCATTCTTTCATCATACATTCTTTCCACATGCCCAAACCACCGGAGCATTCCTTTCTTTACCTTCACCCCGACACTCTCTTTCAGACCAACTCTCTTTCTTACTTCGGTATTACGAACGCGGTCCGCGAGCGTCACTCCGCAGATTTTCTTATTATTATAGTCATATATCAATGTAATATTTAATTATAATTTTTTTCTTTAGGATAAGGAATAACATTTGGTTTGAAATAAGAAATTAGTCGTAGGCTGAGTTCGGAATAGGCTTTGGGATGATAAATTTTTTTTGTATCTATTTACTGTGTTATACGTGTTTGTATAGTTCTAATAAACTCTATAGTAATTCAAACGGTTATTTAATTCGAGACCTGCAACTCGTAACAATATGTTTCTATACCCAAAAGACATTATTGCTGTAATGAGTCGTTTGACAACTAGAATGGCGTAACATGCTGTTGTGTCAGCTGCCTATACATTTTAATTTGTCATAGCTTTTAGGTCTATCTCGATAAATAAGCTAGCTTCATAAGCGTATATAGAGGGAAGCGTTAATACTTTTAGATTTAAGAAGTTTGATATACATGAATCTGTTTTAGTTCACAAAAGAAATGTGTTCGCACACACATTTCTTTTGTGCCGTAAATGGCCATTTCTTTGTCCCCAGAATTTCCTCAATAAGTACGCCATATCTCAATGTGGATCCAACATAGTATAGCTCTGATATGCACTGGACGGAATATTTAAACTGTCTTTTTAAGCTTATATGGCGCGTACGCGAATTTGTTCAATTAGACACCAAATTATAAGTGTACTAGCTACGCCCGCGGTTTCACCCGGGTGGTGATGGAAAATTGTTATATTTTGAATAATTCACACTATATTTTAAAAAATTATAGTGAAGCGTAGTGTAGACAATGAAGCACTCGAATTACACTGAACTCGTATTTATTGGCATGTGTACTTATAACAAGTATATACAAAAGTAGTCGTATAGTAAAATAGTTATTAGAAACATAAATCACAGTACGTTAGCGGCGCGGAACGGAATGCGTGCACTTATTCGATCAGTGTGGCGACGACTGGATTTGCGGGTAGACCCGACTTTTTAGCCGCGCCGATGTTACTTGCCGGTTCCGCGGTACTGTAGACGTGTAGTACAAATTCATAAGCGCCAGCGGAAAGTGTTTCTTTAGAATATATAAATATATATGTATATATGTACAATGTGTAGGAATGGTGGAAAGGGAAGGAGTAGGATAGGTGCCTACATCACTCCCCTCCAGAGGCCGTCACTATGGACGATAAAAATCTGGAAAATAAACCTGCCTACCAGAGCGAGTAGTTTTACTTGGTGGGGTAGGTAAAGTTGGTTTATCCGGTAAGATAACGACCTGTGGTTTCGGCGGGGTTGGTTTCTCCGGTTGCGGTATTGTTTGGCCGGGTGTAGGTAAGTCCACGAGTAGATAGGCCGGTTTAATGCGGTCTATTGATACCGTGACGGGTTTGCCCTTGACCATTAATTTAAAAACCTTGTCGCTTCGTTCCAGTACCTGGTAAGGACCTGAGTATATAGGATGAAGTGCCCTTCTAACCGCGTCTTCTCTAAGAAAGACATGGCTAGAGGATGCAAGATCCTTGTAAACAAAGATTTTGCTTTTGTTGTGACGTGACGCTGGAGTTGGTTGCAGCTTCTCGGCGAAACTGCGCAATCGAGCGGTGAAGTCTGTTATATCCGTGGTACCGTCACTTACTGTTTGAAAAAATTCGCCGGGTAGTCGTAAAGGCTCGCCATACACGAGTTCGGCAGAGGAGGCTTTTATATCCTCCTTAAATGCTGAACGGATGCCGAGCAAAACCAGAGGTAGCGTCTCCGTCCAGTTAGAGTTCGCATGGCACATTATAGCGGCTTTCAGTTGGCGATGAAACCGCTCAACAAGACCATTACATGCGGGGTGGTAGGCCGTGGTGCGACGGTGTTTGAACCCTATTATTTTTGATAAATATTGAAATAGCGAGGATTCAAACTGGCGTCCACGATCCGTGATTATATCTGAGGGTGATCCAAATCTTGCAAACCAGCCGGATAATAAGGCTTGACCTACGGTTTCTGCAGTTATGTCCATGATGGGGATTACTTCTGGCCATCGTGTAAAACGGTCGACAGCCGTTAGGCAGTAGCGGTAACCATGGGATACGGGCAGGGGGCCTATGAGGTCAATATGAACCTGAGTGAACCTAGTGCGAGGTAAATTGAACGTACCCAAAGGAGCTGATACGTGACGATTTACCTTCACTTTTTGACATGTCAAGCAGGATCTAGTCCATTCGCGACAGTCCTTTCTTACACTTGGCCAAACGTATCTTTGAGCTACGAGTTTTGCCGATGCGTTCGCACCGGGGTGGCTCAAAGAATGTAAGGTGTCGAAGATTTGCTTTCTTAGCGATTTGCTTACGAACGGTCTAGGTATGGAAGTGCTCACATCGCAATATAGTGGAGTACGGCTTCCATCCAGGGTCATCTTCTTAACCCGAAGGGATGATTCTTCGCTAAGTAATTTGGTTAGTTCAGAATCTACTGCTTGAGCTTTTGCTAAGACTTCATCATCCACCGGTGTCTGTAGTTCATCGACACGGCTTAAAGTATCGGCGACAACGTTATTTTTACCGGATATATGCCGGATATCCGTTGTGAATTGAGAAATGTAGTCGAGGTGTCTATACTGACGCGGTGAGCAGCTGTTTTTACGCTCGTGGAACGCAAAGCACAACGGCTTATGGTCAGTATAGATGGTGAAGTGCCGGGCCTCAAGCATATGGCGGAAGTACTTTATGCCTTCATATACGGCGAGCAGCTCACGATCATAGGGTGAGTATTTCTGCTGCGCAGGGCTAAGCTTCCTAGAGAAAAATGCGAGAGGTTGCCATACCTTGTCTTTATATTGTTGTAAGACTGCGCCCAAAGCTAAATCAGAAGCGTCCGCAACGAGAGCAAGTCTAGCTTCACAATCCGGGTGGGCTAGTAGTGCGGCATTGCTGAGACTCGCCTTGCATTGGTCAAAGGCTGTCAGCGCATCCCCAGTAAGATTGACGGGGTGGGAAGCTTTTACAGCACCAGTCAGAAGGGCATTAAGAGGAGCTTGGGTTTGTGCGGCATTCGGTAAAAATCGCCGGTAAAAATTTATCATACCCAAGAATCTCCTAAGCTGTCTGACGGTTTTTGGTGCAGTGTAGTCTCTGATGGCTTGGATCTTAGCTTCTGTCGGCTTGGTGCCAGCTGCTGAGATATGATATCCTAAAAAAATAACCTCTGAAGCCCCGAAAACACATTTTGAGCTATTTACTAGGATACCATACTGCTTCATCCTCTCGAAGAGCTGGTGGAGGTGATTTTCATGTTCTGTCGCTGTGCGAGAGAACACCAGGAAGTCGTCGAGATAAGCGTAGCAGAAGTCCAACCCACGTGTCAACTCATCAACAAACCTTTGGAATGTTTGTCCCGCATTCCTTAGACCAAATGTCATGAAGGGGAACTCGAACAAACCAAAAGGTGTAGTGATGGCGGTCTTCTGGATGTCCTCCTCGTGTACAGGGATTTGATTGTATGCCTTCACTAGATCTATAGTCGAGAACACCTCACAACCAGCGATGCTGTGGGCGAAATCGTGGATATGCCTTATTGGGTACCTGTCGGGTATAGTCCTCGCGTTCAGCAAACGATAATCTCCACAAGGCCGCCAACCGTTATCCTTCTTGGGAGCTAAATGAAGAGCAGAGGCCCATGGGCTCTCAGAAGGACGCGCAGTACCGCTCGTCAACATCTGTTGAAATTCTTCTCGAGCGATCTTCAACTTATCGGGAGCTAACCTGCGAGGGGAAGATGATATAGGGGGACCAGGGGTGGTGCGAATGTAGTGTTTGGTGTTGTGTGTAGTGCCGCGTGCTGTACCAGCTGGTCTCGTGATTTCGGGGAACTGATTCAAAATCGCGTGATACCGCGTGTCTCCAGTTGATACCTTAACCGATAAAACATTGCAAATACTTTTATCGAATACTGCTAACGTAGACAGAGATGTAATCCTATCTATTAATCGGCGGCCACGAACGTCAACAATTAAATGGTAATAATTTAGGAAATCGACGCCAATAATAGCTTTGGTTACGTCTGCAACCACGAATTTCCAAGGAAAATTACGCCTCAGGCCAATGTTAAGGTTGAGTTGAACGTAACCATAGGTACTAATGACGCTGCCGTTGGCGGCTGACAACTGATAATTTGTCTTCTCCCGCCGTTCACGAAGCGCAGTTCGGGGATAAACGCAGAGATCGCTTCCGGTGTCCACAAGAAATTGGATTTTCGAGCTGCGGTCGGTAACGAACAGGCGACCAGGAGATGGTGGGCAATCTGACGTCGCCATTATAGATCGCCCCTGGAGTTTCCCGCTTTACCAAAATCGCAGGGAGTCTGGCACGTTTTCGCCTTGTTGCCGTATTTTGAATGGTACCAGCATAATGGGTATTTGCGGTAGTTCGAGTTTGAGCGAGTCGAAGAACGGTTGCGTCTCTCTCTAGGATTCGAGCGATTTGGGGATCTTGCCTGTCTGTTCTTCCTATCTAACTGCATCGTCAAATGTTTCACGGCCCGTTTAAGCTCGGATATATCGTTCGCCATTATGTCCATCTGAGATCCGGGTGAAAATGCTGTAGTTGATGTAGCTGCTACATGACGTGTTGGTGTAACGATGTCTTGCACGCGGTCAGCTAAATCGGCTAGCGCTTCTAAAGAACTCTGAGGTTGCGACGCCAAAAGAGCTTGTATATTGCTGGGTAGGCGGCTGCTCCAAATGGTGCGTATAAAATCATCAGGTACGCCTGAACCAGCCAGACCTTGCAAATGCCTTAAGAATTGGGAGGGTCTGCGGTCTCCAAGTTCTTCGTGCATCAATAGCTGTTGTACCTTTTTTTCTTGGGATGCTGTCAAACGTCTTATTAACTCGCTTTTTAACTTTTCGTATTTATCCGTTGCCGGCGGTGAGACAATAATATCTTTGATCTCCTTAGAATATTGATTTTCTAACTGTCCGATAACATAATTAAATTTCGTGGCGTCCGATGTTATGTTCGACACGGCAAATTGGCCTTCCACTTGTGCGAACCATATTTCCGGTTCTTCAGGCCAAAACGGTGGGACGCGTATCCCAACCCGAAATAATTCAGATTGAGTATGTCCTTCGTCCGTAGTCGTCTTTGACATGATCGAGCGTATCACAAACTCAATAAAATTAAATCCGCTGACAAATTGTTACTTGGGCCACACACCAATTGTTACCTCTTCTTTATTAAAAAAGATCACGTCGGGGTCACCAGTGAAGCGTAGTGTAGACAATGAAGCACTCGAATTACACTGAACTCGTATTTATTGGCATGTGTACTTATAACAAGTATATACAAAAGTAGTCGTATAGTAAAATAGTTATTAGAAACATAAATCACAGTACGTTAGCGGCGCGGAACGGAATGCGTGCACTTATTCGATCAGTGTGGCGACGACTGGATTTGCGGGTAGACCCGACTTTTTAGCCGCGCCGATGTTACTTGCCGGTTCCGCGGTACTGTAGACGTGTAGTACAAATTCATAAGCGCCAGCGGAAAGTGTTTCTTTAGAATATATAAATATATATGTATATATGTACAATGTGTAGGAATGGTGGAAAGGGAAGGAGTAGGATAGGTGCCTACAATAGCCTATGTGTTATTCTGATGTGTCTCATCATCATCCGAGCGTTAAATCCCGGTTGCGTTCGGAGCGATCACTTCGACGCCCAGGGTCCGCTTTCCTACTTTTTCTTCTCCACTTCGCGCGATCTTCGGCATCCCTTGTGTTGAGACCGTTGGTACGCATGTCATCCCTCACAACGTCAAGCCAGCATTTCTTGGGCCTACCCCTTCGACCGGGACCTGGCGGCGGCGGCATGGCTAGACATTTGTTCTCCACGTAGCTAGCCGGTTTCCGTAAGACGTGGCCGTAACAGCAAAAGCGACTCTCTTGCAATTTGTCTGCTATGTCACGGACGTGAAGGCTGCCTCGGATGCGGGAGTTCCTGACGCGATCCTTTCACGTGACTCCACACATCCACCGAAGCATATTCATTTCCGTGACACACAGCTCCTGCTTGTGTCGCTCAAGTACAGGCCACGCTTCACTGCCATATAAAAGAACAGGTCTAATAATGGATTTATAGACCTGTCCTTTTAACTTAACCGGCATTTTGGGGTTGCAAATGACACCTGTCACCTCACGCCACTTGGCCCAAGCTGCTGATGTTCGGGCCTTATTCTGATGTGTCTATATTATTGTAAAGTTTCATCAAAATCCATTCACCAGTTTTTGCGTGAAAGAATAATAAACAAACACCCATCCAGACACCCATTCTAACAATCTTTCGCGTTTATAATATTTATAGAGATAGAGATCAATTCATCTATACTAACAAATACTATCACAACCTTGTTTTGCTGAGATCATTAATTGATTTAACTTAAGTTTCCACCGCTTAATTCAATTACAGGCATAATCTTTTGAAGAGAATATTCTTGGTTCTAATTAACAAAAGCTACTAACTCTTATAATAGTCTAAGCAACGAAGACAAAAAAGGCCGAATAGGGGAAATAATTCGTGCGGAAGCGAATTTTGGCACAGTCGTAGAGAAAAGTGTCCTAACAACATACTAAAAGTACTGGTGGGTGGGGGTAGAACTAAGGGTCCCCTTTTTCAGTTTTTTGCGAATAACTCAAAATCTACAATCTACAACAAAAAATATCCTATTACTAAATTAATCTACATAAAATTCAATACAATAACAATTACATAGACTTTTCGCTGGGATCAATACTCAATGGGGATAATTTAAAAAAACTCTAATTTTACTATTATATAAGTCAAGTTCCTATTATGAATGAACTATATTCAGACTACGCATTAGTGAATTTAAACCATGCAAGTGTAATCGTGTCATGTATAGAGGAGGAAGTAAGCAGAAGAGAAGGAGACGGAAGACTCGAGTACTTGAGACTTGAGACGGCACCGGCGCGGGGTGGGATTGGGACACGAGAATACGCTTAGCAGATTAATGTAAACAAACCGCTGCACCAGCAAGTGCGTACCGATTTATGAGTTCGGATTTTTTGAGATTTGTTTTCTATTTTTTATATATATATATATATATTAGGGTGATCCAAATAAAAAAAAAATTTTTTTTTCCAAACAGGCTCAAAAGTTTCTTTTGGGTGTAAAAAAATTTATGTGAAAAGATGAGCCCATAATATTAATATTAAGTCCTCATCGCATTTTTTTAATTCCCATAAGAATAACACAGGAAATTTTTTTTGCTTCTTCTGATTTTAGTACCGTTCAAACGACTGGTTGACTGATAAATCGCTGTTCCAATCTTTATAGAGAATTGAACGCTCTACAAAAAAGGTCTGTTAACATTTTTTGATTTGTCGATTTTTGATTTTCGGCTACAGCACAGAGTACTTTATATATACTGGTATAGAGTCAACAGTCATAATGTATATACTAACGCACTCTATCGGTATACGACACTATTCAACGGCAAAAACCGTCCCGGGAGTCTAGTAGTATTATTTTGATTTTTGTATTAGACTTTTGGAAATTGCGGGAGTTAGTAATTTAACTCCTGCAATTCCCAAAAGCCTTTCCAAAAAATGTTTAGTTGTTATTAAATAAAACAACAATTTAGCGGTAGCGTGATTTATTATGTTTCCTTTTATTAAAATACTCAAAGACATACATTTTCATAACATCATTTGTATCCACATCTAATCTGATGCCGTTCCGATGATTTACTTACAAGTTTTACCGCATCTGGGCACACAACAACCTCTTTCAGAAGAAGCCATAATCCAAGTCATCAGAAAACAAATCGTTAGGCAAATCGGTGTTCAGGGTACATGCGTAAGTCCAAAGTGATCACAGAACACTAGTAAACGTGATAAGCGATGTCTTAGGAGTCCAGGAATCAAACAAAGTTATCGAAAAATAATCAAAACACAAACAAAGTACATACATTCACGAGTGTGACTCGTATCGATCGGAATGTCTTTTTGGTTTTGACACAATAGACATCTTTGATAAAGTTTTTGGTAAATCGACAATTCATCAAAAATCCAGTAATTAAAGTTAAAAAGAGCTTTATAATTTGAAAAAGGTGAGGAATATAATTTACACACTTTAAAATGTATTTATTAGCTGATATGGCTTGCAAAAACATAAAAACATATCAAATATTTCTTAAACAAGTATTAAAACAACTGCGTATAACGAAACATATCATTTTCTTGCATTTGGTGTTAAATTTGAGAACAGTGACATCTACTGCAATACGTACCTACTAATAGAACACAAAAAATCTTTAAGAAAAAATAATTGTACTGACTGTAATGACACTGGGCTACAGTCCGACTCACGCCTTCAACACGAACGCACGACTTACGTGCTCGTGTACAAACGCTAATTTTCGCGCTCGCTGCTTGCCTTCAAATAAATCCTTCTGAACTGTATTATATTTGACAAAAAAAATGATCCTTATTTTGACACTGAAACCAACAGTTTCGGTGTAATATATTTTTTTTTTGGTTCACCCTAATATATATATATATATATATATATACAATACTGTCAAAATGTACGGTGGTGCAAACTAATTCGAAGAAATATTCGTCTACGTTGAAGTCCATCGGTAACGACACCGCTCGTAGTTCAAGCCGATGTGTGGCCACGAGAATCACGCTTCGCTGCTTTGTTCCGACCATTATATCACATCTCAATATGTAATAACTAGGTGTTGCGATTTTCGCGACTGCTATGGATGGATTACATCCGGTTTCAATTATAGCAAATAAATCTGCCCCAGATTGTATATTGTTGAAAATGCATTTAATTTCGAACGCAAACCTCAGGACCTTACCTACTTAAGAGGGAGACAGTGTTATATACTGGCAAAGAAATGCGCCCAGGCATTTCTTTGTACATAGTCTAAGATCCCGGTATAGGGTTGCCAGCGAAAAATCAGTCCCGAATTCAGGTTGTCGAATTTTGAAAAGTGAAATATTGCTGCAAGTGAATAAGTGCGACTGAGAGGTCCCAACCAACCATATCCCATTCGATAGAAGAGGACACAGCATAGCAGCTGTTTGAAGTTCGTCCATTTAAAGAAAGGGAGTGCGCATGCTATTTGATTTTGAAAATTAAAAAGATAGAGAGAGGATAGAGTTGTAACCGGAAAAGAATAGACAACCTAACATTTGCATATTCTATGGGCTACATACTTTCGATTGGTATAGAATTTGTTTAATAAACAAACCGGTGAAATGCTAAAAAAAATTTTTTTTTTAATTATCAATTAATCATATACTGGACTGAAACTTTTTAGGCAACCCATATGCAATATATTTATTGACACATTAAATTAAATATAAAATAGGTTTCATCAAATAAGCATCTCGGTGAAGGTCGTTGTATAACGGGATCCTATACTAACACTTTGTAGAGCCAGGTGGCTGTCGTAAAACGCAGTTTATTACCTTTCCTGCATTCGAAGTTCTTTTGTTTGCTTCGTGTTAATTATTTTTTTACCTATTGTTATCGTACTTATTTTATGGTTGTCATTAGTGTCATACTAATTAATCCTTGTTTTTATTGCATTTCATTGAAGCTTGCCAGATGTGCGGATTAACGCAGTGAACGCGGCACATTTGTCGGTATTATACAGTTTAGTATAAAACAATGCCCGAGCGGAGGGTGGGACAGTTAAGCGACGATTACGATACTAGCAAGACCTGTGTAGTACTTACGATTAGCGATATAGTGACGGAATTTTCGCGCGTAATTGAATCGTGCAGTTTATGAAGTGTCTAGTTATATTGTACCTATTTTATACGTGTTTGTACAGTTCTAATAAACTCTATAGTAATTCCAACGTCATTTATTTTAATTCGAGTTCTGTAGCTCGTAACAATATGAAGGAAAATTTTGCTTTAGGCTTATTAAGCCTAAAGCTTATTATTATTAAGCCTAAGAAGGATTATTATAGTCCTACCTTATCGGAACCTCTTCCCCGCTCTTTGCCATTAGACCTTGCATGTTTTACGTTTTACTTATTCAGTGCGTTAATTGACCGCGTGGATTACAGGTATGATTTTAAAACTTTTGATTTAGATTGTGTGCTTACGCGTTACTGACTGTTAATTTGACTATGTACTTGTGTATATTGCTTATATCAACTATCGGGCATAACGTCCGAAGTGTACGGTTCCTTCAATGTCGTTATATCCGGTTTCGACTGTATAATAAAAATGCGTGCTGGGTTGCCCTAAAAGGCGCTAGCTCCGAAAGCGCAGTGAGTGAGAAAGTGGCAACCCTGATGAGGCGAGCGCTGGGGACGTCCCATAAACGAGATAGCGAGCGATAGAGTGAGCGAAAATTCCGAGGATATATCGTCCTCCTACGACCTCGTCCCTCTAACACCTAAAATCGGCGCACTGCGCATCGGAAAGTGCGATATTCCGAGCCACCATAAAGTTTGCATCGAATTATAACTAAATGTTGTTATTTTATACAAAAAAATATATTATCCGAAAAGTGCTATTACGACGTTAAAATTTTTCTTAGTGACCAATTTTAAATGAAATTTGACATAACAAAATAAATCTTTATCCGTGCAGGAACGGAGAAAGAATACAATATCCTGCGGCCGGGCGGCCTGTCGTAAGAGGCGACAAAACATCCTACAGCCAGGTGCATTTGCCCGACTGAATGGCTACCACCCCTGATCTAAAGTATGTCACCATAACAACCTTGAGTTATGTTCCGGCATTAGTGACCAGGTTCTAGTCTCCCTTAAGAGTGCAGCAGCACATTTGTAGCATCTTTGGTGTTGCAAATGTACATAAGCGATGGTAACCGCTTTCCATCAAGTGGGATGTCTGCCTGTCTGCTGAACTCCTACAATAAAAAAAATAAAAAAAAACTTTTTTACATTTTCGAAATTTTATTTTTTTTACTTGACATATTATCTACAATTACTGTATAATTCTATAAAAAAGTAAAAATTATGTTTATGGATTGAGTGGGTTGCAATCTGCTATTGCTAATTAGTCAATTTCAACTTTTAAATACTATTTGTATGCCTGAAAGGGCAAAAACATGTGAAACAAAATAACATATTGTCAACCAATGTTTTTACTAACCATGTTTTTACCCAAATAAATGATTTGATTGATTATAAATAGTAGTGGAGTGTCATGGGATCGTGAAAAAACAAGTTAGAAGTAGTTTAATAATGATTTCACTGCCCTTTCTATCTTTAATATGTCATGAAAGCGTTTACTTTGATATAAAAATACCATATGCTTAAACTACTGAAATTATTTACTAAAGAAAATTGCATACAGCAGCAGTTTATAGGACTATTTACATCGAGAGAGTTTATCGTACGTTTTGTGGCGAAATCGTATTCTATTTTAGTAGGCGATACTCTTTAGACAAGAATTTAATTGACATAAATATGTCAATGAAATTTCAACCTAAAAACAAAAACTCGCCAACGAGTATGCCATACGATAATAGTAACATAATTGTCACCAAGAGTTTTCTATACGCTACGACATAAATCGCGTTGAGATATTTACCTACGATTTCACGACTTGTCTAAACTAGAACTTGTATGCCATTTTTTCAAGTTCATGCGAGTATCGTACAAATCAGTTTGAACCGATATGAAAACGAGACTTGCCTTTCGGGCTCGGTGATGAGCACGTTATTTTGCATTTTCTTTACACAGAGACTAATATTCAATGACCAGACTTTTATCGTCCTTCCACGTAAGATAGTTTAGTTTACATGATATTCTTTTTTCTTGCTTTCGACAATCGTATCTTGGAGGTAAAAAACTATCTCCACGTAAAATGGCCCTTAACTGTCAGAGTAAATATCGTCTCGTACAAACGGATAATAAAGTTTAGATTTACGTATAGTAGAAATTTTAATCAAGAGACTCATTTTACAGACAGCATACAGTAAAAGCGTTTGCTTATTTAACACAAATATCCCTTTGCAAATTGTGAATACGACATCCTATATTTTAAAATGCAATATAGCAGTTTTGAAAAACTAGAATTTCTGATGCAGTATGCTCTTTGAATAAATTGTCAGAGAACATTGGACCTTTGTATCAGCTGACCAATAAAATAAATAACGCCAATCTCAGTTAAGCCTCTTTGTGAAAAGTTGTCAAATTTTGTCTGGGACAGGAAATGTCAAATTGTGCAATTCTCGAGCAAATTCCACTTATACTTGGTAGCCATATATCTGTTATTTGGTATATATGTATATACGTATTTAGATTATAACCTAAATACCTTAATTCAAACTTAAATAGTGACACATGCAGATACGTTTGAATGACACATACACGCGCGCTCACACAAACACACAAATAGAGAGAGAGCCGCACGCACGCAAACACGCACACATCCACACGCATACATATAAATACTTAATAAAACACTCTAGTACTACTAGTATATACGCGAGCCATCGCTCAAAACCGGTTCGTCGCGAGTCGGGCAATTAACATCCTTTCATCATTTCAGAGTAAATTTGTAGGCTTCTTTAATAACTACTAGCAAGAAGCCCAGAAACTTACTCGTAATCGATATCATTAAGACCGTAAGCATATAAAGTTTTCCTGGTACAACTAGTCATATTCGAATTTCTAATGGCGTATTCAGATGTTCATTAAGCTTACTCGCGGTCTCTCACAGAGACTAGTATTTTGTATCTACATAATAATAATGATATCAGCTACGGACCGACCAACATCAAAGCCTTGACATTCACGTAGAAGGTCTATCTATCCTAGATAGGCCTTCGACGATCCTAGATAATTTAATATTGAAATTATTTTGGAGCAATACATATTCTTCTGATTCTCTATTATATTATGTTGCCATTCGTTATTTTGTATACTGAATAACTATACCTATATCTTATTCAGTTCTCATGTGAATCGATTGGTATTCTTTTAATAACAATAAAGATCTAAAGCTTAGACAATTATGTATACATAAATCTGAGACTAAGTCAGTCTGAAAAGGATGTTTAATAGGATTTAGGAACAATGAGACAAATAAAAGGCTATATAATTAACACCTTTGTCAAATCAAATTCCTACATTATTCCAACTTATCTAATTAGTCTTTAGTGATCATTTTTTTTTCCTGAAAATATATACAACTTAGGTGTCTCCAAGTCTCGCGCGAACAGGTATCTTCTAGGTTAGCGTGCTCCATCTTAGACTGCATTTCCAGGTGACATCAGGCGTAATGTCGGTTAAACGCGAACCTATGCAAACTATATAGATTTTACCCCGCGGCTGTGCCGCGGGTTAACCCTTTAGTGCGTGTCTCTTGTTTATAGAGCAAGTGCTAAAGGTTATATTATATTACATTTTTTATGTATTTGCCCACGGAAGATTCACTTCATTTTATATCGCTAATTATACCATCCCCCGTCTATCTGTCAACAAAATAAATTACAAAACTTGACCAAAAAGGCCAAAATGGTCTAAATGACCAAAAGACCACAGTGACCGACATGGCCAAAATGACGGAGTAGGCAAAAACGACCAAAATGGCCAAAATAATCAAAATGACCAAAGAGGCCAAACTGAACGACATTGCCAAAATGACCGAAAAGGCAACAGTGACCAAATAGGCCAAAATGACCAAAAAGACCAAAATGACCAAATAGGCCAAAATGACCAAAACGACCAAATAGGCCAAAATGACCAAAAAGTCCAAAATGACCAAAAAGGCCACAATGACCAAAAAGGCCAAAATGACCAAAAAGGCCAAAATGACCAATTAGGCCAAAATGACCAAATATGCCAAAATGACCAAAAAGGTCAAAATGATCAAAAAGGCCAAAATGATCAAATAGGCCAAAATGACCAAAAAGGAAAAATTACCAAATAGGCCAAAATGACCAATTAGGCCAAAATGACCAAATAGGCCAAAATGACCAAAAAGGTCAAAATGATCAAAAAGGCCAAAATGATCAAATAGGACAAAATGACCAAAAAGGAAAAATTACCAAATAGGCCAAAATGACCAAAAAGGCCAAAATGACCAAAAAGGCCAAAATGACCAAATAGGCCAAAATTACCAAAAAAAGCCAAAATGAAAATTATCCCTTGTCCATCCTCAATATTTAATTTACATACGTACCGAATTTCAGCCAAATCGGTCCAGTAGTTTTTCCGTAAAAGCATAACAAACAAACAGACAAATATCATTTTATCCCGGAAACTGTCCCATTTTTCGGGATAAAAAGTATCCTATGTTCATCCTCAGTATCGAAAATATATATATACTGAGTTTCAGCCAAATCGGCCCAGTAGTTTTTACGTGAAAACGGAACAGACAGACAGACAGACAGACAGACAGACAGAGTTACTTTCGCATTTATAATATTAATAGGGATATATATAAATTTGCTACAAATAAATAAAAATGAACTGTCTGTTTCTAATCTCAAAATCACAGCTTTTACTAAATGTATATGAAAGTATATACGGTACATCTACCAGAAAATCAATTTTTAAAATTTTTGTCTGTCTTTTTGTTCCGGCTAATCTTTGAAACGGCTGGACCGATTTGACAAGACTTTAAATGGCAGATATTTTTTTAGGGTTCTGAGAAAAAAATACACGAGAACGAAGTCGCGGACACAGTTAGTAGTTTATATAATTTTTTCTTCTTATTGTATGGCGTAAACTTGAATGTTAAAAAATTTAAAAAATATGAAACCGACTTCATATGTAACTTAAATAGTCTAAGCAACGAAGACAAAAAAGGCCGAATAGGGGAAATAATTCGTGCGGAAGCGAATTTTGGCACAGTCGTAGAGGAAGGTGTCCTGAACAACATACTAAAAGTACTGGTGGGTGGGGGTAGAACTAAGAGTCCCCTTTTTCAGTTTCTTGCGAATAACTCAAAATCTACAATCTACAACAAAAAATATCCTATTACTAAATTAATCTACATAAAATTCAATACAATAACAATTACATAGACTTTTCGCTGGGATCAATACTCAATCAAGGGACAATTAAAAAAAACAAATTTTGCTGTTAAAAATCAAGTTTAAATTATGAATGAACTATATTCAGACTACGTATTAGTGAATTTAAAGCATGCAAGAGTAATCGTGTCATGTATAGAGAAAGAAGGAAGCAGAAGAGAAGGAGGCAGAAGAGTCGAGTACTTGAGACTTGAGACGGTACTGGCGTGGGGTGGGCTTTGGAGACGAGAACGCGCTTAGGAGATTGATGTAAACCATCGCTGCACCAGAAAGTGCGTACCGATTCTTGAGTTTCGATTTTTGTATTCATATAGAATAGCGAGAATAAATATCGTCGTATTTGAGTTACTTAATTTTTAGTAAGACAAATACGACGCAGTGTTAGTCTGTGACTATGTTTGACAAGTATTTAATTTGTCAGGGTGCACCTGGGGAGCCATTTAGTCGAGTAGCATTTAGCAATTATCAATCATCATATTCCTTTCCCTGTTATACCATTTCAAATGTTTTTCCCTTCAATATATTTTATATTGAGTCTTATTTTCCCTTAATTAACTTAGTTTTATGTCCATGCGGCCTCATAAAGCCATAGTTGTTTTGTATCTTCTATTAATATTACCGCCGTTCTTCACAATTATAGCGTCAAATATTCGCCAAATTAAATTCTACTATATCCTAACCTTCTGTTGCCAAAATTTCTTAGTGTGTGTGTGTGTGTGTGTGTGTGTGTGTGTGTGTGTGTGTGTGTGTGTGTGTGTGTGTGTGTGTGTGTTTGTGTGTGTGCGTGTGTGTGTATGTGTGTGTGTGTGTGTGTGTGGGCGTGTGTGTGTGTGTGTGTCAACGAGCGTCTATGTGTGTGCATACATAACTGTTGAATATTTTTTTCCATGATATGGTGTAATATACAGAACCGAGTTGTGTGAGTATAAAACGCTTAATGTTCACCTTCTCTTATCCTTTTCAACAGTTTCCGAAAGTTCCGCTAATTATCCAATATTTAAAATACCAGAGCTTTTAAACCCTATTAAAACATTTCTAACTTGATACATAAAACGTCAACGCGATTACTACAGTTAAATCGAAATAATAGTTTTTAACTGAATTATTAACTAAAACGTAAAAAAAAACAAAACATGTTAATTTTTAAAAACAATAGACACATAGGCACGTATACGGTCTCCAGAATATTAAGTTAAATATGTGTGTAGATTTAAACACAAAATATTATTGGCTTAAAATAAAAAGCAATAAATAATTCGAAATAACAAATGAATAACATTTAGAACAAGGGAAAATATCAAACAAATTTTGGAAAATGCTTTTATCTGTTTGATATTTTTGTTTTAATTTTGGATAGTATAACAAATTTCATATAGAATACTTACGAATAATCCAGAATACACAAGTTGAAAGTCAAAAATTTGCATAAAGCGAAATTAATTCACAGGTGAATTAATTTCATTCAGAAAATTAGATGAGCATCACATTTTCTTTTAATATTTATTCAAATTTAGATTCTATCAATACAGCTGATTGAAACTTATTAAATTCACTACAAGTTACATTTTAAAAAAATGCAGAAGTAAAATAATTACAAACACTTTGAATTTTTAATACTGTTTACATACAACTTTAGAAGTTTACTCGATGTACATAAATCCAATGTACTCGTAGGTCGCGCGCGTCAGCACAGAGTTGTTCGGACGAAAAGTATGGCGGAGTTTTAGAAGCGGCAATCTAGATTTTGACGCATGCCCACTAGCATAGCCCTCAGTCATAAAGGAAACAGCATCATATAATTTAATTTTATATATAAATAAAAATTTAAAAACTAAGAAATCCACATAACTCTGTATAAAATTACATTTTGTTTACAAAAAAATTGGAGTAATGTGAGTAAGGTAACATAAAATGAGGAGACCCGAGCCCAGCAGTGGTATTTTTAGGGACTTTCTAGAAATATAAAGTATAAGTAAATACTTATACCATATACATTACTTAAACATTTTGTTACAACTCAAGTCCCCACAAAAACAGCATCCACCTGCATATCTACAATAAAGCACATTTATTACAGATCGGCATTTGAACTAATAACTAATATCATTGTAATTATTGAAATCATTAGCTAGGTAGGATGTTAAAGTACAAGCTGATTGTAGGAAATTCAGTCCACGTTTCCGGGCGGACACATTGCATTTGTGCAGTATAAAGCAATGACCCGATGGAGAGAGAGAGGGGGGGAGTCGAGCGCGAACCACGATCGAAGCGAGACGTGTGTATTACCATCGGTAATCTATTAGTGAAGGACTTTTACCTGTGTTATGTGTGTTTGTATAGTTCTAATAAACTCTAGAATAATTCCAACGGCATTTTAATTCGAGTCCTGCAACTCGTAGCGATATATATTAGCGCCTCTCGACTAGACGCATAACACACACCTGTATACAAGTGTTGTTTATATAATCACTCTTACCATCCAAGCTGTGCATTTCTGTAATGAGCTACCTATTGGTATAATAAGACAGGTCAAATCCTTATAATGCTTTAAACACCAGGTTCAGAAGCATTACTTTTCTATTGTGTAAAGTAATTCCTAATCTGTTATATTATTATATTTATGTGTATATTGTCATGTGTATATACGTATTTGTATATACATAGGTATGTATAAATAGTATTGATTTTGTACTTATATCCACTGTGTATACTTATAATTATTTAACTGCGCCACCGTCGGTTTTAAAAGTCTATCAATTCCTGCCAAGGGTTGCCTGGAAAAGATCGCTTTTTAGCGAGAATACCGCTCGTTGTATAGAGTAAATTATCTTCGAGACATTGTAGTAGTATTTCTATATTTACAGGACTCCTGAACTTGATATTTAAATTTCCTTGAAATTTAGTATTAAAAGTTATGTTTAATAATATTTTTTATTATTTTAATATCGGCTAATATTATTAGTTTCATATTAAGTACTTGCCTATAAAAATACATAAAAAGTAATAGTTTTTTATTAAAGTGCTGGCAGTACTACTACAAAAACAAAAATGTATCGAAGTTAATTTATCTATACTATCTTGTTTATTTACTACTTCTGTTTTTCTATGCTTTGATGTGCAATAAAGCCCTACCTACATTATGGCAGGAATCGGGAAATCTTATACCTTTGAGAAGTAATTTGGTTGCAATTTCACGATACAATTAAACCCTTAGACCTAGTACCAAATTAATGAACTCGGATTTAAAGAAAAATATCTTTTCAACACACTTGCTCATAAAGTGCACCGCACAGAATGACAACCATTATCAAACTGTGAGTAAAAAAATAACTCACTAGTGAGTTATAGATATTTTTTTAAATTTTATTGGTTGGGGTGCTTTGTTCTTAAAAAAGTTTTTACTCAAAAAAAAGATCGTGTTCTATAGAAGAAATAAATTAATGTTCCTATTGCTTGCTCATTTCATGCAACTTCTTATTTTAATAGATAATTTTAACTCCTATGTGTTTAATAAATAAAACTTTCACTCATATATAACTTTTTTTTTCTCTGTAATAAAAGAGAACTTTATTTTGTACGTGGCAGAATAGGCGCAAACCCTATGCGCGGAAAATAAAAAAAGAAAACCGCATCAACCTTTAGTCTGTGGCCGATCGCAATGTGCGCGCATAGGAAAACTGATTATTTTTTCCCGACATAGGGAAACATTTTTCACAACTCGTTTTCACTGTTGAAATTATAGTTATTTATTAATTAAAATGTCTACAAGTACCAGTTACGAAGAAAATGATATATGTTGTACACCGCCCGATGTAAGATGTGAAGCCCTTAACGTTATGGAAACTTTACTACCTGAAAACTCCAAGGAAAGGTATCTATTTTATCTACTAAATAAAATGAGTTTTTGTTGTTATTTTATTCACAAGTGTGTCGTCACGTCGTATGATACACGTGTGTATTGATGATTACCGTCTTCGGCTCTCTTAAGACCCTCGCCTACGGATCGAGTCTCAATGGCGCCTCGGCGGTAATCACCAATGTTACACACTAGTACCATAATGTACTATTATTCCATGGTTTACATTGTTTAAAATACCTACTCGGTGAAATGTTAGTTTTCATTTTTATTAAAAAAAAAGGGCTTAACTCTGAGACTAGGCGCTGGCTAGCTGATTTACGTCATAGTATAAGAGATGAAACTTTTCTATGTATACACAACCATAACAAAAGTAAAAATGTGTAACATCACTGTGAGCTATAAGATTTAATACATCAGACAAGACTTCATGGACTGTGTACCGTTACCTGCCATTGTGGCAAATAATATAATGACAAGTGCAGTAATAACCTAGCTAAAATTGAATTTCTATCATAATTATTGCCTATATATTCAGTCAGCGAGTCAAACCCTAATACGTAGAGAGCAATAATTCACACAGGTTACATTTTATAGAATTATTATGTAGGCGCTGTTTACCTATACAAAAATGCTGTCTGCCTTTACTTAATTTTTTATATCAAATTATTCCATTTTGGATGATGACATAGACAGACATGAGAGATATTATAACAAAGAAACTAAATCCATATAGTCTAGATAACTGCATAAAACATGTTTTTTCACATTAATTCTTCAAAAGTCATTCTGTAACATACTTCTGTATAAAACTTATAAAAAAAAGAACTCGAGATATAAATAGAATAAAAAATATAAAGAAACACAATTTTTAGATGTGCTGGGGAGTTTCTTGCCGCTTCTTCTCATCAAGCAATAGCAATAAGACGTTAAGAAGCGCTGTACATAACCTAGGAAGTAAAATCAAATTTTGACCTGTATGACCTTTAAAAAGTGTTCTCCAGTGAAGCTATTTTGACAAAAGCTTTTGAATTTGAAAAGAGGTGAGTCTAAGCCAACCTGATTTGAAGTAATACTGCTATGTAGTTTATGACAGCGTAGGTATTTGTTAGTGAAATGAAAAACTCGATTGCAGCGCCATCTCTTTTGTTAATCCGTCCATTCTAAGGTAACGATATCATGTGTCGGGATAAAACGTATACTACGTGTTAACTCGGGTTATAAACCAGCACTATGTCGTGTTACATTCATACAAGCTCAGTAATTTTCACGTCATTCTCTAACAGACAGACAGACATAAAATCTATAAATTGTCTTTTCGGATTCTGTCGGTCCGAATTGCCACCCTGATCTTTTCATATTTTTAAACGCATTGTATAAAATCGGACCGTTTATAGATGTATTATAATATAGATAGATAGCATGGAAAAGTAATACTAATAATACTGTAGTAGTACTGTAAGTACTGTGTAGTAATTAGTAAAGCCAAAAAGGTATAAAAAAGTCCAAAATGAGTATAAAAACTTCTAAAAGATGTGGTAGAAAGCGTATAATTATAATAAATAAAATAAACCCGCAGGTGTGCTTTGTAGTGAAGCCTTAAATAAGTAGCGACACGTCCTACCCCTGAGAACCAAACCGGCCTGCACGGAGTGAAGAACGCTAGAGCTAACACTCAGACTTCAGGGATGGAAGTGAAAAATGGCATAATGTCGGAAGTAGCTTCGGTGAACCTGCTGCCCATCTCTCCACACCGATTAGCCTCTCACACCCATGGTGCCCCGCTAGTCTTGTACGGCATTGTTGCTCATTAGAGCAGTGGGGAGTGGCGAGTCGTCACCGTCTGGCCAATTTTGACCATGTATTGGGAAAATTGCGACGGGCAGATGCTATAGCTCCCTCCTCCCTAGATGCACTAAAATTGTTCATCTCAATAGTCCGGTAACTTTTGTTTTCATTTCCTAGTCTGATCATTTTAAAAATGTGTCTTTATTTTCTAAAAACAAAGTGTGAAGTCGGTCACACTAAAAGCCAAAAATTTTAATATACTGACGGACTCATAAACTGCATCAAAGTTCAGGATTACTTTGAAATTATTTTTTTAAATAAGTATGCAAACTTTTTATATTAAATTATATAAATATGGAGAGACTGGCTCTTAATCTCAAAAAAAGGAAAATTTTAAAATAGAACTGCAGTAAAACAAATGAATATAGCCGGGAAAAGAAAATTTACTCGTAGTATCAGATTTGCGTGTTATTTATAGCAAAGTTTTAAATTGATTCTCATTGATTTTTTATTCTTTTGTCAATTGAATTATTGTTACCAGTTGAATTGTTGGGTTAGTTTTTTAACTCATCGAGAGTTTTTGAACCATAATATGGATACTTCGTCCGAACAAGCGGCTCAAATTGTAGCATTGGTGCGGGAGGGCTGGGATCAACGAACGATTGGTAGAAATTTAAATTTAAACCAGTCTACGGTTTCTAGAACATACAGAAGGTTTGTGGAGATAGGTACTTACCGAAGGAGACATGGTACAGGCAGGACTCGAGCAACCAACGGTCGTGATGACCGATATATTGTTACAACTTCCCTGCGAAATCGTTTCCTCACGTCTGTTAACATCAAAACAGAGCTTAATGAAGTGCGTGGGGTAAACGTGAGTGCACGAACAATAAGAAGAAGGTTAAAGAAAGATATCACCCCTTTTAGACCAGCAAATGGTCCAAAGTTGTCTGTAGCTCACAGACAAGCTCTCTTAAGATTTGCGCGTGATCACCTGAATTGGACAGAAGAGCAATGGACCTCCGTATTGTTCACGGACGAGTGTAGGACATGTTTATATGGTGCAGATGGTCGCAGAAGAGTCTATCATCGACGTGGGGAGCGATATGCTCAAAGTTGCATTGAGGAGCGTGTTCCTTTTGGAGGCGGTTCGTGTATGGTCTGGGGTGGCATATCGATGAACGGGCAAACAGAACTTGTGTTCATAGACATGGTCCGTCAAAACGGTAATAGAGGGGGTTTGACTACACATCGTTACATAACAGAGATCTTAGAAGATCACGTAGTACTTTACATGGGATTCATAGGCGAAAATTTAACTTTAATGCAGGATAATGCCCGGCCGCACGCTGCTGCATAAGTTCGACAATATTGCGAAGAGGTTGGGATATGTACAATGAATTGGCCAGGACGCAGCCCGGATCTTAATCCCATAGAGCATGTTTGGGACAATTTAAAAAGAGCTGTATATGCGAGAAACCCTGTGCCCACGACAGTGGCAGCATTAAGAACAGCACTTTCAGAAGAATGGGACAATATTCCGCAAGATCTTTTAATAACCCTAAAAAAAATCTATGCGGAACCGATTAGAATCCATAATAAGGGCACGTGGAGGTAATACACCTTATTAAAACATAAATAAACCCCTGAATAAAGTTTGTGTCTATTGTTAAAACCAATTTTTTAATTAAAACAATTTTCCTTAAATTTCTGTTTTTTCTTGAAAAAAGTCATAAGGTCCTTTCCAGTACACAAACTTAAACTTAAGGATATGACCCTACGCTGTTTTAAAGTTGACGAACCAATCTAGAGGTTTCAATTTAAATCTGTATAGAAAGTTTGCATACTTGGTTAAAATATTTATTTCAAAGTCGTCTATTACTTTGATGCAGTTTATGAGTCCTTCAGTGTATTTAATCGACTTATTTTTACAACATCTTGTAGTCAATGCCAAGTAAAACATAAAAGAATACAAAATTTAGTAAGTTTTATGTTCTACTTAACACGTCTTTAAGGTGTAGTAGAAAGAAGTCATATAAATATTTATTATTTTTAGCGTAAAGTTGTTTTTGTTAACAAAAAAATTAGTTCCGCAAATACTTCAATAGCTTTAGAGATAATATGTTAAACACATGTAGAAATTGCACAACTGCTTCGCATATACAAATTCGTCATCTCAGTCTTTTGTGCATGTACTCTTCAACAAGGGTTGTTCTCAATTCCCTTGCGATCCAAAAATCAGGTTCTTGGTGATCATGGCACCACCTCGGGAGTGTAGACTTGCCAGTAAAGAAATAAATTTGAAAATCTGTTTAGAATTGACAGAAATGTCGTATTACAAACAAGTTGGTTAAAATTTTCTTGAGTTTCTCTAATTCCTTGGAAACTTGACCTAGTGACAATGGGACCAATCCGGAAGTATAACGTTTTGATTAAAAGAAAAAAAAATGAAATTTGGTTCGTAATTGACCGATAAATCGAGTAACGAACATACAAAAATAAATAAAACATACAGGGGAATTAAGAATCTCCTCCGTTTTGAAGTCGGTAAAATAAATAAATAGTATTCATGACAATCGATCGCACAGTTAAGTATATAAATATAAACAAGCAACTTTAATTTCTTATTATATTAACAAGTTGAAAAACAAAAGACCGCTTTAACATTTTGTCATTAAAGATTTTACAATAATAATATGTGCACGCACATATAAGATATCAAAATCATTTAAAATTTCTTTGGCTGAGTTATGATCACAGTCTTCACTTCCAAATATTCGTCCACGCAATGTAGACCACTGAAACAATAAAGAATTATTACGTAAATATAATAGTTATTTCTAACCTTAACGGGCTAACCGCGGCTACGCGGGGCTAAGAGTCTCAATTTTATTGTCACGTCGCATTCAAAAGCTATATACATATTATATATATATATTCTTTCCTTGAAAAATTATGTAGCTGGTGGTGAAAATTCTTGAATCCGGGGTAATTTTGGAGGTGCTAGCATATATACCGACAGACAAACGCGGAAAGTGACTTAATTTTATACTATGTAAAAAAGATAAAATTTAAATGTATTTTAATGAGTGTACAGATATTCTTCATTAATTTATTTCATTTACTTATTTTTTTATAAATAAAGATATTTTTTTATCAATAATAATTGAACTTACTTTTCACGTCCAAGTCCAGATTCTTTGAATCCACCGAATGGAGCTTGTGGACCACCTGCTAAATAGTTGTTTACCCTGAAATTAATAACATATTTTAAAGTTAAAAAAAATAGAAAGGCTGTTTTTATCTATTTTAAAATATTGTATTTTTGTGGACGTTGTGGACGCAGAGTTCCAGGAATTACAGTAGTCCTCCTACACTCATCTTTTCTAGATGGCTCTATTAATATTTTTTTATGATATTTACACTAAATTTTTATACTCAATCAGTCAAAACTTGAATTTAGTGAAATTTTATAGATATATGTTTATATTATTTAACTAAATAATATTTTTAAATACTAAAATGGTGGTTCTAAGCTTAAAACTGACTTTCAATATTTTAGTATATCACGACGCAGGAAAATAGAAACTTCTGCATTCTAGAAGTGTTCAGTATGTGTGTTGCATTTTTAATGGCCATGGTTTTGCTTTCACAAAAAGAAACGAACAGCAATTATTAGAAGGCAGATTTTATAAAATACATCAATAAGATATTTACCATACAGTGCCTGCTTCGACATGCTTGCTGTACTGCAACGCTGTGGTGAGGTCATTAGTGAAGATACCAGCAGCAAGACCGTAATTGGTCTGGTTTGCACGTTCAATTACCTCCTCTATTGTTTCAAACTTAAGGATACTCTGAACTGGTCCAAATATCTAAACATTAAATTAAAGTTTTTGAACAGCGCTATTAGATCCCTCTCATTAAAAGCCGTGCGCAGAAAGTTTGCCGAAGATAAACCCTCCCGTTTCCTACAGCCTTGACCCGCGGTCGTCTAGGTCTTAGTGCTGCTTAGACAAGCCCTGGTCTCAGTCGTAGGAAGTGGGAGCGGTGATCGGCAAACTACGCGTGAATTATGATATACCTTTAATTTTTAAATTTCAACTTATTCGTTTCAAACACCTTTGGGTACAAAAGGATTTTCACAATGATACTACTTTATTGTAAGCCTCTTGCATATGTGTTAAATTTCATAACTCTAGCCTTCGTAGTTTTTGAAACAATAGACAGGCAATTAGAATACACCGAAGGCGTTAAATTAATAGGTCCTATTTACCTTTGGTTTAGGTAGAAATAGATATTGTCAGTTTCTAATATAATTTGCTGTGCTGTAAGTAGAAGAATACTACTATTTACCTCTTCTTTCGCAATAGTCATATCGTCCTTGACATCAGCAAACACAGTAGGCTCAATGTAATAACCAGTATTTCCATAACGCTTTCCACCGGTCATCAGTTTAGCTCCTTCTTTTTGTCCTTTTTTAATATATCCAAGAACTTTGTTCATCATAGATTCATCTACCTGTTAGATTAAAAGAAAGGTGTTAAAAATTAAATTATATTGAATTAATTCATCGATACTAAATATATCCTATCATCACTCGATGGCGTACGGAGCGTCCATATTGGAGCTCAGAGTTGGTTTTCCAGTCTAAGTTTTCCTCTCCATTTTGCAGTCTTCGATATCTTGCGAATATTATGAGCGCATTAGCACGCATAGCTCTTTTCACCGAGACACTTTGTTTCTTGCAAGTTGCTGTTCATGGTTTTATTGTCATTTTCTTTGTTTGTGTACTCTATATAAGCATCATAGAAGATTAACATAATAGAAGTAGATTACTAGGCAACATTAGAAGTACCTGAAAAAGCTTTCAGATTCACACTATGATGCCATTCGCGGTTCAATATCGCTCCGGTCTCTGTCAGTTCAGCAGCTCAGCTTCCTGGGAGTTCATCCACACTTCCTCGACACCTGGAAGTTATCCACTGTACGTGGCGCTCGCTCTTTTATGTCACATGTGAGTAAGCTGTGGAATGAGCTCCCTCCCGCGGTGTCCCCAGAGCGCTACAATATGGGGCTCTTCAAAAATGGCGTAAACAGATTTTTAAAGTCTCAATGAGGTAGGCAACGCATCGGCCACTTGCCATCAAGTGGACCCGTCTGCCAGTTTGCCTATACGCAAACATAAAAAAAGAGTTTCCGGGCCAGTCAAATATTCTTAAACAAGAAAAAATAGATTTTTCTACCGTATCGCTCTAGTTCCAATCCGATATCGCACCGATGTCGGTTCGTGGAGAATAATATTATAATAAACACAAACTAACAGCAAACTAGCAGTAGTACACACAGCGAGATTTGATCGAGCCGAGTCCGGAACGACATTGAACCGTGAACGGCACCAGTGTGAATCAAGCCTAATCTTCCTGTGGCTCCATACATGGCTGGTTCCTATGTCTTGCCATTGATCACTTGCCTTGCTATCGGTTGAATTGACATTACTTCTATAGAGCTTATGTAACATTTTAACCGATAGCAAAGCATATCAACGGTCGGACCACCCATTAGTCATGTAGAATTTAGCAGCTTTGCTAACGTTACTATTTACTGCGCAGTTGTTATTCTCATTATTATTCTTCCAAGCGCCTAGCTATAAAATATACGACACTGAATAGATACGTAATAGCTAATTTAAAATACCTGAGGTCCGTGTTGGGTGGTAGGATCACTGGGGCTTCCGATTTTTAAACTTTGTGCAAATTTGACACAGGCTTGAACGAACTGGTCATAGATGCCGGACTGTACGTACAGGCGAGACGCAGCAATGCAAATCTGGCCCTGCATAGTGAAGACGCCTCTACACGCATAGGCTACTGCCGCTTGTACTGAAATATTTAAGTTTATGTTATTCTCTTCTACTACATGGAATACTTTCATGTGCGTAGATTTAACACTCACTTGAAGATTTATTTAGATTTTTGTATGTTACAATACAGGAGGTACAAAACACCGTATACGATTCTGATATTGGGAACATCTAGCTGTCGCAAAATATATGAATAAATGCATACATGTATATCGTAACAAACAGAAGTAAGAGATTGAATGCCTATATAAATCCACCCACCCCATGTCTCGCAGTTATTGAATTACCTACTATTTAAAAGGTCTTTATATAAACTCAAATATACACAGTAAAACAACAACACAATATAGTAAAATATAAATAGTTACATAAATTCATTTCCTACTCAGTTTCCTGTATAACATTACACCTGACAGTTTGTCTTTAATATATTTATTCAAACAAAACATATAATTTTTATATACATATCTACATCTAAAAACCAAACAGGGTTTGATTAAAGTCTGCGCTTGAAGCAAAATGAATAAATATGAGGTAGTTTGAGTATTACATCTACCGTCTGTCAATGTCTACTTACAAGTGAGAGGAGGACAACAAATATTTATACTATATGACCTTGCACTCTATTCTTGCCATGTTCACGTATATACAGGTGAGGATGTATTGTTTTATTTTTTAAATCAATAATAATAGATTCTCGCATATGTGTACTACATACACGTGTCTGTGGAGTAGAGGTAATTGACCCGGGATACCACGGTCTTTCTTGCCGCCGCAGTGCCGGCAGATGGTCATGCCACGCCGCCCTGAATGATGTCTTACGGAGGGCGCTTGCCACCGCTAACGTGCCGGACCTATTGGAGCCGAACTAGGCGCCCTGACGGAATGACTTTAATTCCCTGGCAGCGTGGCAAGCCTTTGGTGTGGGATGCGACTTGCGTAGACATATTGGCCGCATCCCATTTACCAAACACGTCTAGATCGACCGGTTCGGAGGCGGAAACAGCGGAATCACTCAAGCGGCGGAAATATGCAACCCTCAGTGAGAGTTATATGTTTGTGCCGTTTGCTGTAGAGACGCTTGAATCGTGGGGTCCTGAGGCCATGAGCCTCTGCCAAAAATGATCGAAACGACTCATTGACTCTTCAGGTGATCAGAAGGCTGATGCCTACCTCGGCCAACGGATCAGTATGGCGATCCACCGAGGAAACGTAGCCAGCCTACTGGGCACCTTACCCATAGAAGACGGTGATCTGGGCTCAGTACCTATTCTACTTATAGTCTTGAAGGACTATGGGTAGAATATAATACAAATAAGTTAAGTTTTCTTACATTGTATTCAATAGTATGAGTAATTTTAGCTGTATATATGTGTATAATTAGGTAAACAATAGATATACCTATTCATACACGTATATATATATATATATATATATATATATATATATATATATATATATATATATATATATATATATATATATATATATATATATATATGTGTATATATACTTAGTTGAGTATGTATGTGCATTCATTTCATACTTTTTCAATGCTTATGAAATCGAACCACTTTCTTGGGTTAATTTCATTTCAGATAATAATTTTCTTAGAAACACAGATAAAACTTTATGCGATTGAAATGTAGTTTAATGATAGTCCTAATGTTGATCATATTCAAGAAACTAAATATATCCTGTTTACCTTTAATATTTTATGGCTTAAAAATTGCAAAAGTAACTATACTCACAGTTCGCATCATTCATGATAACTAAGGGACTCTTTCCACCGAGTTCAAGAGTAATTCTCTTAAGGTTGTTGGCTCCACCTGCTTGTTGAATTAATTTTCCCACCTAAAATTATTGAAACAAAATAATATACATTTTTTAAAGAGAGTCTTATTAAATTTAAAATTTACACTAATTTTCAGACTATTTTTGATATCATGGATCAAAACTAGCTACAAATTTTAATTTAAGCAAAAAGAACTCAACGCAATTCAGGGACTAAGCACCTTTTTATTTTCCTTACTCAATATGCATATTTTCACGTGCGGAAAATACACAGCAAGGAAAGCTGCACATTGAGATTATTGGTGTATTAAGTGCGCTAAAGGTTTATGAACTATAATAATACTTTAATTTAAAACAATAATGTGTATGAAACACCCCAAGGCAATAATCTAGTAATGTTGTATTACTAAAAAAATGCTATAAATTGCATGTGTATTATTATTTTCTTGTGTGCAATAAAGAATATTCTATTCTATTCTATTCTAAATTTAGCATCTATGACTTGTGATCCAAAAAATGCATACATTTTTTTATTTTATTTTCACAAATTTCCTACTGTAACTTATGAAAAATATCCTCATGTCATAAAATGTTTATGGCAAGAAACTTACCTAACTTTCTAAAAAAAACATAAAATATTTTCCATGTAAAATTTTCCTGAAAATTAAGATTTTCGAAAACCGGATTATTGCAATGGGGGGGCTTCGATTAATATCAACTTAACGAAAAATTCGAAGAGAAAGAACTGATAGCTATGAAAATTGGACGGATTTACAGAAACCGGAACAAACACACCGAAGGGTACGTAATATAATTAAGAGATTTAAAAAAAAGTGTAACTAATTCCAATTCTACACGAACGTCCGAATAAATGTGCATATTAAACCGGTTAATTATAAAATATGCGACTGAGTACCGATCTGAGTACTATCTCAATTCTGGTGAGTTCCGGTTTACATAACTACGCCCAATTATCAGTATAAGCGTCAGATCTCTATTTTTGTCCTTGTCGTACTGCTAATGTTTACCTTATTACAACCCGCAAAAGTAAACTTGAGACTTCGCTCGGATGACGTAAGCGCGAGGTACTGACGCGTCGATGGCGAGAGCGGTAAGAAGGCGCGGGTCGGGAGGGGAGCGCGCGTTCCGTTCAAGTCTCAAGTCAACTCTTGCGGATAGTAAAGTTTTGTAGTTTATATGTCCCTTGAATGTAGTATGTGTATCAATTCCACAAAACTCATATTTCAAAAACTAAGAAACGAATCTTGTTCAACTATTTTTGTTGGTCATAAAGCTAAATTAAAGACTATATATACTACATGTTAGTAAAACTTCCTACTTGTGATATATATAAATTAGAGGCAAGAAAAATAATATAATTATCTTAAAACCGTATTAATAGATATAGTCCAAAATAATTTACAGGAAATCTTTTGAAGCTGTGACAGTTATTTTTCAGAATGTTACGTCATAGTCGTGATAGTTTAAAAGTTAGTATTATCTTGATGTTTGGTATCTCCGATAATAAGTGGTGATTGTTTTAAATAAAATTCACATTAGGTCAGAAAGCTATATAATGGTTTATGACCAAGATTAGAGACCAATGATTTAAGATGCATATTTGGGACGCAAGTGCGTTAATCACTAATCCACCAACAAGTTCATGTCTATCCGAACATTTAAAGCTTATTTCAAATAGGCACCTACCTGCACTGATCCAGTGAAGGATACTTTTGCAACATCAGGGTGATGAGTGAGCGCAACTCCAGCTGTTTGTCCATAACCATTGACAATATTAACGACACCCTTTGGAACACCAGCTTCAGCTAACAAAGCACCTAATATTAACGCAGTTAGTGGAGTTTGTTCGGCCGGTTTCACTACTACTGTGCAACCTAGACAAATGAATAAAGTTGAATAAGTAATGTATTTTTTTTAACAAAAACAAATCCATCTTCAAACTAAAAGCAAACATTAATAATATTTAACGAACTTCTTTCTACAACATCTTGAAGGCGGTGCAAAGTAAAACATTCGTTTTATTTTTTTACTTGCGCAAATACATGAATCGCTTTTAGAATAATTTTAATAAATTATTCAGGCTCGTAATCGAGTGTGTAGAAATTTTACTAATGGCACGCGCATACAAGGTTGCTGTCTCACTCTTCGGTGTAGACGCTCATCAACAAGGGTTGCTTTCGATTTCCCTGCGATCCACTTATCAGATCCTGATTTGTTGACCACGGGACCGCCTTGGAAGTATACACATACCAATAAAGAAAACAAATTTATAATTGCTCTGCAATCCCTAACGATATCGTGTAACCAAGAAGTCAGATAAAAAATTTCCAGGGTTGCTCTCGAGCCCCATGGGAACCGCTCTGACTTGGTGACTAAGGGACTATCTCGGTGGTATACACTTTTGAATAAAAAAACAATTAAAAAATTGATCTACAATTGACGGAAAAATCGCGTAACATGCATACAAAATTTAGTGCCTGTAGAAATTGTAATACTGGCACACGTATACAGGTTTTTTTCGAAAAAGGTAGGCGCTCGGCGTTACTTAATTAGAGTTACTCTTGATTTCCCAGGGATTCACTCATCAGATCCTGACTTGGTAACCATGGGACCACCTTCGGAGTATACACTTAAGACTTAAGAAAAAAATTGGAAATCAATACAAACGGACGGATTGACGGAATAATCGCGATAGATAACACACATACAAAAAAAATAATATAAATATAATACTGAGTAAGGTAGATGCGGGTAATAAGGCCTGTCGGTTAATAAGGCCTAAGTACCAAAAATACAATTTAATAGTAATAAAAAATGTAATGTATTTATGTAATGTAAAGAGTAATAAAAAAAATTTCGACTGAATCGTAAGTAATTCTTATAATATTATACTTTTATGTATAATTTTGCGCTACAGTTTTCTGTGTTTCATGCTTTTATTGACCTTTGATGTCTGAGTGATATATCATGAACCAATTATTGTACCTTTTTGTATTTCTTTATACACCATAGCAGCGGTTATTAAGGCCTACTAAATTTGACAGTAGGCCTTATTATACTCCTTTTTTTGTAACAGTATTTGTCAGCTTTACAAGTTATTTTATATTTATAAGTAACTACGACTGTTTACTAATTGGTTTATTGTCATTATAGTGCCTATATCACGATGCCCCCAAACGAGCATTATGGTCTGAAAATGACTTGGATCGGCTGTCCAAGCAATAAAAAGAAGAATGCTGAGCATATATAAAGCTGCAATAAAAAGAGGAATGCTGAGCATATATAAAGCTGCCGAGAGGTATAATGTTCCCAGGAAAACTATTAGAAACCATCTCTGAACCGGAAGTTTGAAAAAAACACTAGGTCGAAAATCTATTCTCAGTGATGATCAGGAAGCCTGTTTAACAAAGAAATTTGTTTTCATTTTGAAGACTTTAGGCATGATTAATGCATATTTATTATAATTGATCTTAATTACCAAATGTTACAAGCCTATTTTGATTATTTATGAATATTAAAATCTTAGGCCTTATTATCCTACTATAGTATAATAAGGCCTACTGACAAAGTTTTTGAAAATGTTTAATTTTATGGTTGTTTACGGCAAAAGTGGCAATTTTTGTTTATATTTTACAGTGATTGGTCTGTAGGTTTAATACTACTATTACTATAATTTGTTGATTCGGATACATAGTTTTTATTTTATGTCAAATCTCCCTTAATTACACCTTATTACCCTCACCTACCTTAATCACTATGAATCGTAATATGGGTAGTAACTTATCAGTTCCTTCGGTAATAAAGATGTAGATTTTTGAAAGAAAACTAGAATAGGTATGTTAAAAACAAAAATGTCTCACCAGCAGCTAATGCAGTGCAAACTTTGTTTAAGAACATTAAAATAGGGACATTCCACGGCAGGATAAGTCCGCAAACACCGACTGGTTGCTTCAATGTGTATGTAAACATATCACCATCTGGAATATTTGTAAATTAATTATATTTTCAATCAAATTTAAAGGCTGGCTCATATTTTGCCCAAAAAAAGATCGTCGCTGTACAACGTGGCAATGCAGCCAGCCTTCTGAGCACGCTCCTATCTGGCAATAATTTGTTACACAGTCTATAATTACTTGTAGTATTAATAACTTAGCTTGTTTTTAGTTTTCGATTGTAATTTTAAGTCAATCAATTAAACAAAGCTTAGAATAAATTTTAAACACGTCTTAAAGTTTTAAATGAAATTTTGTCTCGGTGATTGCAAAATATGTTAAACAGCCATTTCCACCTACTAAAGTGCAATTTAAAGAACATAGATTAAGCTTCACTAATTTACCGTTTTGAATCCTCCTCCTTGTACTTCATTTCCAAGTTCATAATTACAATTTGATAGTATACTCACCCAAGGGAATAGTGTCTCCTTGAATTTTGTCAGCTAAGCTGGCAACGTAGCGCACATTTCTAACAGCACTTTTCATGGCAAATAATCCAAATTGCAATATACCCCCGTTGTTAGCGGATTCAACAGACGCGAGGTAATCAGCATCACGCTCGATAAGATCGGCCAATTTTCTTAGGATTTCCCCACGTTGGGAGGCGTCCATCAATCGCCATTCTGAGTTTCTATGGAAAGCGCGCTTAGCAGCAGCCACTGCTAGGTTGATGTCTTCCTATAATATTGGTTGCAAACAGTTTGTACTTCATTCTCACTTTAGAATGGACACCCTATGTACTTGCTTTGGCTATTTATGTACAGCTTTTGATAGCCGGGACATCTACTATATTATATTGTAATCACAGATAAGAAACATTCAACTATTTATTTGTTTTAATTCCGGGAGATTAGAATTATTTGATATGATCTGGTCTATGACTGAAATCGTTATCTACGGACGAATATTTTACAATCTTATTTTCTGATCTACCTACATCGCCAGATTATATAAGAATTTCTATTGTTATGGTACTTGGAAGAGATCGTTTCAGCGATAAGGCCGCCTGTAGTTTTTCTTGTAATTATGCATGGTTTTCTATTTTTATTTTCTTGAGCAATGAAGTATTATCTATCTTATTTTTATCTGAGACTTGTTAATAAATTTGTATTTTTTTCCTATCTGTTTATGACTGCTTATTCCTGGCGAAAGTAGGTTATATCAGCCATATGCGGACATATGCTTGCCACCTCGAATCAGTAGTCTTTCACAGTACCTACACAGCGTTGCAACCTCAATCGGTGTATACTCTACTCTTAATAAATATAATAATAAATATCTACATTTTAATCTCTTGAGAATAATGAGAAAACACTGATTTTTTGTTAAGGGATCAAAGAAATTGTAACCAAGAGTTTCTTTCTCTTACCTTGTCACCTTCTGCGACGCTGGCAATGACAGATCCATTAGCGGGGTTGTATGCTTTGAATGTTTTACCACTCTTAGAGTTGACCCATTCGTTGTCGATGAACAACTAAAATAATATTCACCAAAATAATGCTTCGTTCATTAAAAAACCTTTCATAAAAAATATGATTTGAAACGCAATATAAAAATATTCAATGAGTGTGCTGGATTATTCAACTGTTTTGGCGTTGAGCAATTCTTTTTAATTTATTTATTTATCACCAATAATAAAACTTTTTTAAATACAATGATAATGGTTTTCATTATATGACAATATGTTGTACATATACCCCGTACTAGTTGAAAGCTGTGTGACCATACAGTAACTTCTCGATATATTTGTGTTTATATGTACTCAAATATTCAAAGGGGGAAAAAGAAAAATATTCAACTACAACGTTAAATACCAATAAAAAAATTAATTATTGAATTCGACCATTAAACTCTATGTACATTTAGCACAACACTATATATCTCAGGAGTGTATATTATGTTTCAGAAACTGTGATATTATTTCTGTATTTTAATAAGAAACAAATTATCTAATAAAAATATTGTTTTGTTGCCGTGGATATCATCGTAAATTTTTACGTTTTCAAGTGCCCAGATTACGAATATATTCAAAAAGTTCTCAATGTGCTCGTATTTTCATGATTTTTGCATATCTTATATTTTGAACAATTATAATACTGCTGGTCTTTGAAAAGAGTTTGTCCCCTGAAAGATTATAAAAGAAAAGCTCATAAAAGGCGTTTTATGGAAATATTAAATATTTTCGACATTTTCCTCCTTATTTACTCCGATGTATCCTAATTTCTCAAATATTACTGACATTATAAATATGTCTGTTATTTTATTTCTCGTTTTTCGATTTTTGTAATGTAAAATGAAAATAAAGATTAAAAAAAAACAGAGCAAATGTAACAAAATCATTGATAGTTTCATGAATTGTGTGCATAAATGTACCTATTTTCATATCTAGGGCAAGAAAACCACTGTAGACCAGTGGTTTTAGACCATCAATTATAATAGATTGAGTTAGTGTGTAAATTTATGTGAAGTATTTTTGTTATTATCACAAGCATGTGTTTATTTAAACCACAGAAACTAGATATTATACATTTAATAGTTAAAATTAGTATAAATTTAGTAGGCCCAAAAAAAAATATTTATAGTTCAACAACTAATGTTCATGTTAATGTAAGTAAGCTTGTCTTTACAGTATTTTTTTTATAAGCAACACTGACAAATAAACTAACCAACCTTAGTGTATTTAATTTCGGGCGCCATTTTACACTGTGCTGTAGGAGTAACCAAGAAATACTGCATGATATAATGCCACCTCCTTTATAAATAATCATTATAAACGAAACATCATCGTGACAAGCATTTACAAAATCAGCGATAAAAAAAACCTCAATCTTTTGATATCACTGTGTCATGCTATATAATCTTTAGATAAAATATAGTTGAAAAACAAAATTATGAGGTATATCCTTTTTAACTAGCAAATTTTTAGGGTAATACTACAACTACCGTTACCGTCCTCTGTGGTTGAGCGAGCTAAGCCTTTGCCGGCCTACCTCACTGTAATGCATACTCCGGTTTCGATTCCTGGTATAGTAAATTTCGGAAACGTATTTTCTCCGTTATTTATGGTCTGGGTGTCTGGGATCGGCCCCAGTGTAGTGCGTAGTATATTGTCCATAACACAAGCGTAATTTGCTCAATTTGGTGATATACAATATGTGTGTTTGTCCGCCGATTATTATTATTATATTTTATATTATTATATTGCACATGTATATTCATTCACATTCTTAAAAATATAAAAAGATGACGTCCGTTGGCAGCGGGACCCAGGGCCCAAGCTACCGGTGGTTAAGGTTCCGGAAAAAGGAATTTCCTTACAATGCTCAGAAGAACCGCCTTCTGTATCTGGCTCTTCACCCATTTACCAAGCGAAAGCCTCTCTAGGTGTCGGTCGAGGCTCTTCGCTACTAAACCATTAACGGACATCGCTATCGGTACGATAATCGTTGACTCCATATGCCACATGTCAGTAATATCGTGCGCCAGGTCTAGGTATTTCGTTAATTTATCAGTTTCAGCATTTACGAGATTACAGTCATGTGGAATTATTATTATTATTACCGTTCAGCATGTTACTAAAGCTTCTCCCGCGACTTAACTGACTAAAACTCGCACCAGTATCCCGCGGGAATTATCTATTTTCCGATATAGTAAATCGCGATATATTATATCGTATTGTTAACTATGACTTCTTTAATGATCTAAGTGAAAGTTTTAATGAGCAGATGTTTTACTTGGGCCAATATTAGGACATAATAATTTCATTTATCTCGTTGTTACAGTTGTTAGTTTCTTTTAAGTATAATTAGTGCCTTAAAATAACTTATTTTTTTACTTTCTATCTGGAGACGCAATCAGGCAGTCTCCGCGGATGGGGGGTTATGTGCTCAATGTACGGCCACCCCTTATTCCCCAATCAAGAACAGGTGCCCGGAGAATATAGAAACTTGCACTTACCTCGCAGTCAGCCACCAGCCCACTACAGCGCTGGTTTAGGGTTCTGCCGCTGCGTCGCGATAAAGGTGAAGTCCTTCTACACGAGCCCCTGGGGCGCAAGGGACGCTGATACACTGACACTAAAGTTGTATAGCTACAGGCGAATGTCCAAGTATTTGACTGGATGCGGAATTCCTCGATAGCGAGTTGGCTGTATTTTATATAAAGGCGGGTGCGATACTATTTATGTGCGTCGCGGTGGCGTAGCGTTTGCCAACGTACTGAACTCACGCGCCGAGCGAGCGGTGACAACGTACGGGGGTTGCAAGGCACCATAAACCCAAGACACAATTCGTAATTGGGAAATAAGTGGCGCCAACATTACTTCCGCCCTTAAAGGGTTGCCTTTAAAAGAGAAGGGATGTACTTACTTGTACAAAGCGGAAATATAAAATATATAAGTAAAATAATAGATTATAGCGGATATAGCAGGCGTGAGTTAGAATACATAAATAAAAAAAGTGAAAATAAATAAAATAAGCGTAATTAAGATAGGGTAAATTGGTGGTTGTTCAACCAACAACCAACCAATGATGCGGTAAATATAAAGAGAAACTACTGATTCGGTAGCGGACATAGCCGTACGACAGGGCGCAAGAAAGTTCCTTTGGCAGTTCGTACGGAAGCTACGCGGACAGTACCATCCTTAGACGGATGGATGCTATCTACTATACCTAGTGGCCACGAAAGGGGTGGAGCGTTGTCAGTTATAATTACTACAACCGTACCAAGAGCGATAGGAACAGTTGGTGTATTCCACTTCTCTCGGACTTGTAATTTGTGCAAATATTCAAGTCCCCATCGCTTCCAAAAAGACTGAACCAACTTGTCCAGTAAAGTATATCTATGAAGTAGTGATACATTCTGTACTTCAGGTGCGGGCAAAGATAAAAGCGGATTTGTATGTAAAAAGTGGCTTGGAGTAAGAGCGGTAGGTTCAGATGGGTCTGAGCTTAAAACGGTGAGCGGACGTGAATTTAAAATGCTCTCTATCTGTGTCAATACGGTTATTAACTCTTCGTAAGATAAGAGTTGCTGACCAATGATTTTAAACAAATGTGATTTAATTATCTTTATCATGCTCTCCCAACATCCACCAAAATGTGGAGATGCGGGTGGTATAAATTTCCATTGAATGCGACTTTCTGTCAACTCTTCTTCAAATCGCGGCCGAAATTCGTTATTTAAAAATTTGTATAATTCCCTTAAATAAGAATTTGAACCAACAAAGTTTGTTCCATTGTCAGAATATAGCACTGAAACCGGACCACGACGAGAAAGAAATCTTTTAAGAGCTGATATGAAGCTAGCTGTACTTAAATCGGTTGTACATTCAATGTGTATAGCACGAGTAGTTAAACATGTAAACACACATAAATACGCTTTATGAGCTTTAGCTCCACGGCGACGCAGGGGAGTGTAATAAATTGGTCCTGCATAGTCGCAACCTGTGAAAATAAAGGCTTTAGCAGCCTGTCTGACACGAGCCGCCGGCAAATCAGCCATCAAGGGGAATGTCGAACGGGGTTTTGACTTAAAACAGATATTACAACTGTGCACGCGCTGTCGAACAATGCGTCTTGCGGATAAAATCCAAAACCTTTGCCGTAATAAAGACAAAAGGAGCTCTGGTCCCGCATGAAGATATTTCCGGTGGTAATAATCTATTAGCAAATTGATTACATGCTCTTGACGCGGCAAGATTATTGGATGTTTACAAGCGTAATCTAAACTTGAATTTGTAAGGCGGCCGCCGACGCGTATTAGGCCATCGTGTAGAAACGGCCTTAGTTTGATAATAGTAGAAGCACTTTTACCACCATTACGTAAATTATTAAGCTCCTCACAAAAATACTTTGATTGTATTTCTTTAAATAATTTATTTTCGGCGAATTCCAAATCACTAGCGGTTATTGACAATGTCAGATGGCGCGGAAGAATTTTTAAGAATCTAAAAATAAAAACAATACTTCTTAACAGTTTGCTCCACGAAGAAGAGCGAGCGGCAAGGGAGAGAAGAACAAATTCGTCATTTATGGAAGCGACTACAGGGTATGCGAGAGTTTTAGCTTCGGCAACATCGTCAGGGATGCGGTCTATATCTTTAAGAGGCCACTGGGAAGGGTTTAAAACAGCCCAAGGCGGCCCATGATTCCATAATGGATGTGAAATCAATCTGGAAGGCATTAAACCGCGTGATAGACAATCAGCGGGGTTGTCTGTACCAGATACGTGATAGAAATTATTAGGAGCAATGTTTTCGGTCAACTTAACTACGCGGTTTGCAACAAAAGTTTGCCAGCGATGTGGTGAACTCTTGATCCAATACAATACTACCTTTGAATCAGTAAAGGCAAAAACGTTAAGTTTACAACGCGAGCTATACGTGTCTAATACAGTACGAAGTAACTGTGACAATAAAACTGCTGCACAGAGTTCCAGACGCGCTATGGAGAGAGGCTTCATAGGCGCAACTTTATATTTGGCACAAACTAAACGTACTATATTACCAAAAGAAGAACTAACATGCATATAAATAACGCCACCATAAGCGTGTTCGCTAGCGTCTGAAAACCCAAGGAGGGAGACGACACAAGCTTCGGTTACTCCAAGATGTCGCGGAATGCTAAGTTCATTCAAAGATGGAAGTTCAGAACAAAACTGTTTCCATTGTCTAATAAGAGTTGAGGGCGGTTCATCATCCCAATCCAGCTTCATTTGCCATAGTTGTTTTATTAACAACTTGGCGTACAGAATGACGGGAGCGGCAAAGCCCATAATGTCCCACAAGCGAGCGATTGTTGACAATATAGAGCGTTTGGTACATTTATCCCCTGGTGGAATTACACAAAAATGAAAGGTATCAGTGTTAGTAAACCACTGCAATCCCAAAATTTTATGCTGAATGGATTTATCGAAATCTACTTCACTAGGGAAACGATGAGAGGCGGGCAAACTTTCTAAAACGCAACTCGAGTTACTTGTCCATTTTACCAAGTCAAGTTGAGCAGCCTTAAATAGATGGATGAGCTCGTGCGCTAAAGCAGAAGCTCCATGCTCCGTCATTTCGGAGAAGGCTACGTCATCCATGTATAGACAAGTAGGAAGAATCGAAGCAGCACTTTGATATTGCTCTCCATCGTCTTCTATCAATTGACGCACTGTGCGCAAAGCGTGAAAAGGACTGGATTTGAGACCGAAACAAACTCGATTAAATTGATATAAAAATAGAGGTTCATTAGGCGAAAAGCGATAAAATATTCGTTGGAAGCGACGATCTTCCTCGCGTATCCCAATTTGCAAAAACATTTGTTTACAGTCCGCAGTCAAGGCCACGGCAAATAAGCGAAAGTTTAATATTATCTTAAAGAGATCACCCTGTAGATTTTGTCCGCTATGTAGGATGTCATTAAGTGACATACCTGTATTTGTTTTACTACTGGCATCTAGTACTATGCGAAGTTTCGTTGTACTTTTATCCTCGCGGACAACCCCGTGATGAGGTATTACATAAAAAGGCGCTATTGCATCATCAGAAGGCACGGGTGAAAGGTAACCCTGACTAATGTAGTCATTGATCACCTGATCGTAGGCAGCCCGTAATTTAGGCGAAGCTTCAAGCTTCCTCTCTAAACAAATAAAGCGTCTACGTGCGTTATCTTGAGAATCACTCAAAGAATAAACGTCGTCGCAAAAGGGCAATGCGACCGTATATCGACCATTTAATGGATCGCGTGTAGTGGTGGCACGGTAAAATTCTTCGCATTCAACATCGCACTGACGTTGACGCACAGTTGAAGAAACCTCCTCAAGCTCCCAGAATTTTTTAATTAAACTGTCAATAGGCTCATTTTGCTTTAAAGAGCAGCAAGCCATTACATGTGCACAGCATACAACTGACGTAGAAGGCGCATCACCCATTACGATGTAACCTAAAACGGTTTCGACTGCCACTGGCCGGCTGGTGTCAGAGCTGACGACATTGGGCAGTAACAAGTGCGGGAAAACCGAGGCACCAATGAGCATTTCAATCGGGCCTGGCTGCGCGAACGTACTGTCGGCGAGCGGTAAGCCTTCTAAATGTGAAAAGGCGGCTAAATTGATAAAAGCGGTTGGCAAACAACTTGTTATTCGATCGACAATCAAACTATTGATATCGAATTTAATGTTTTTATCAAAACGAGAATAAAATGTTAAGTGTGAAGAACCCTTAATCACTTGTTCAGAACCTCCTATGCCTTTAACAGATGTGTATGTTGTTTCCTGAGGTTCAATACCTAGACGATTAATGCATTCATGTGTTATAAAATTACACTGCGAGCCACTGTCGATCAGGCAGCGTATTGTTTGCGCGCGACCCGAGCTGTCATAGATAAGAACTTGCGCGGTTGCGAGCAGAACTGTACGATATTCATCGCTCGGTAAAGCAGCGGCCGCGTGCGCGCCGATAGCATTAGATCCGGGCATAGATATCGAACAAAGCGATACGTTGGTTGGGTGATTAAGGCTGGACACATGCGAGTTTAAATTAATGTTTTCGTTCGAAATATGTTCCTGCGAATTATTACCGGTTATAGTTGCGGGTTTAAAATTGACCTCCTTCGTTGGGCTTGAATTAAAGTGCAACATACTATGATGTTTTCTTTTACATATTACGCAATGTGTACTTGAATTACACGACGAAGACTTATGTTTTAAACTAAGGCAATTTATACATGCATTACGTTCCTTAGCGGTTTTAAAACGTGTCTCGGGAGACATATTATGAAATGAAATACATTTATATAAGTGTGAATGATGGCTATTTTTACATAAACAACTACTTTGATTTACTGTACTAACAAAACTTCGTATCTTTGGAATATTACTTGTGCGGGTTTTGTTAGTACTTTCAACCCTCTTTGTCGCACTTACCGAAGTAGGGGTGCGTTGTAAGATTTTAGACTGATTTTTTATAAAATCCACTAAATTATTGAACGAAGGTATAGCGGTGGAACTATTTTCCATTTCGAAAGACCGAACAGTTTCATGATCGAGTTTCTTTAAAGCGATTTGTAATAAAATTAAATCTGACAAATTATCTATTTTCAAGTTACTTAAAGCCCTAACGGCGGTTACAAAATGATCTAAAAAGTTATCAAAATTATTTGCGGAAGCGGAAGTTAATTGTTTGAATTCAAATATTTGATTTATGTACGTTGAAGCTAACATTCGCTTATCTTCATATTTATCTATAAGTGTTTGCAAAATTAAATTATAATTTTCGGCACTTGGCGTAATGCCGGCACAAGCAGTTTGTGCTTTGCCACTAATTTTACCCAAAAGATAATAAAGTTTTTCAGAATCCGTAAGCGATGCATTCTCGTGTATAGTCGACCTAAAGCTTGCATAAAAAACTGGCCACGAACGAATATCACCGTCGAATGCGACTAATTCTATAGGCGGTAGTGCGGGCCTATTTCGTGTCGGCGCGGTGTTTTGCGTTGACGACTCTGAAGAGAACTGATTCCTAAGGCACTTGATACGGCTGTACAATTGCTCAAAGGATATTAAACTTTTATAGCTAGGTTTAGCAGATGGGTTTATAACAAGTAAACGTTTGTTATAATTATCTAAAACTTCCGTAAATTCGGATCTAAGTTTCTCAATATTTGACGTTGCTCCAAGGAAACTTTCTACGGAACCTTTGTCACTAGCTTGGATGGACTTATACTCATCGAATGTTTCTTGAAAGTATTCAAATATTGCGTTACGCTTACTTTCCAAAATAGTTAATTCGGCATCTACTACCGAAAATTCTTTGCTTTTACTTGTCATTTTGGCGAATTAAATAAAGTAATTTGCAAAGAATATATGAAGTAAGTATGCGGGTTAACTTTGTAATTACAACGTAGCCTCGGTCGAGTGTAAAGCGGTGACCAAGCGAGGCGATGCGACGTATGCGATTACAAAGTACCTACAGAGTGAGATTTAAATGTATCGATTTACGAATTATGCTTGTTAATTTGTAAAATAAATATATAATGCGATATGCAATTAATATAAATCAATAATATAAAAGTATATATACGTATATAAGGCGGTAATATAAATATAAATGCGATAAATATGGAACAAATAAGGTGGAATACCTATGCGGTGTATTGAGTATGAATATAATGCACTTTCCTAGCAATTAGTATAAGACACATATATATTGCGCTACTCGAATACTTAATAAACTCTAATAACTAGACGTTTATTACGGCTGCAATAGCCAAAAGCGGTGAAATTATAAATAAGGGGGTATAAAAATAATTTAATAAGGCGGTACGAATAGGAATTAGGATAGAAAAAACCTGTAAAATAGGTATATTAAATTATAAAATATATCGAAGGACCAGTATAGGAATACAATAAAGTGGTAAATGGCTTAAAGATGCCAGAAATAAGGATATATCCGGCTCGAAGGACCAAAAAAATATGGAGACGCAATCAGGCAGTCTCCGCGGATGGGGGGTTATGTGCTCAATGTACGGCCACCCCTTATTCCCCAATCAAGAACAGGTGCCCGGAGAATATAGAAACTTGCACTTACCTCGCAGTCAGCCACCAGCCCACTACAGCGCTGGTTTAGGGTTCTGCCGCTGCGTCGCGATAAAGGTGAAGTCCTTCTACACGAGCCCCTGGGGCGCAAGGGACGCTGATACACTGACACTAAAGTTGTATAGCTACAGGCGAATGTCCAAGTATTTGACTGGATGCGGAATTCCTCGATAGCGAGTTGGCTGTATTTTATATAAAGGCGGGTGCGATACTATTTATGTGCGTCGCGGTGGCGTAGCGTTTGCCAACGTACTGAACTCACGCGCCGAGCGAGCGGTGACAACGTACGGGGGTTGCAAGGCACCATAAACCCAAGACACAATTCGTAATTGGGAAATAAGTGGCGCCAACACTATCCAAACGAAAAAGCTGTGGTAGCTCAGTGGTTAAGACACCCATGTCTCATTTCAATTACTTGATTTAGAATCCTGAAGAGCATCCAGTGCTTTGGTCGCTGATGACTTTTGTACGTATTGTGACGGTGAAGGGTACATCGCCTACATATTGTGATTATGTATGAAATGTGCCATACCATTGTATATTCGTGGCATGTGTAAGCGGCAAGTAACTGTTCTTTTTAAATACGGGCCAATTTCGGGGATGTATGTTGCATTTCGGATAATTACCGATTTAATCAATGACGTCACATCCCACGAATATATTCCAAAATCAACCCATATATATTCCCGTTTCAACCAAAGGCAATATTTTGATTATTATTTTCTATCTATTCCCTATTCAACCCATTTCAAAACTACAATAAAAATCTCAGTTTTTGTCTTCTTAAAAAAGAAATTACATATTTTTACGATACTTTTTATCCCGGGAATGCTGCGGTAATTTTCCTGGGAATGGTTTCTAGTTACCGTTTCGAAAACATTTTTTAGATTCCGATACGTTTTTCATTGATCGATAGCAAATTTTCTGAAATAAAATCTGTGATATTTTTATCCCGGGAATCCCGCGGGAAGCAGTTTAAATTTGTTAGGGCGCATACCAACACAATTATAACTAAATTGATGTCGTACTACTTATTTCTTTTTAAAATGATGCGATACTTTGGGCCCTGAGAGTCCCGGGGAAAAGTGGTATAATCTGTCTCTATTCTCATATATGGAACCCACGCTATCACAAATATATAGACACAAAATACGTATTTTGTATCTTGTATCTAGCTACTTTAAAAAAAATTGTTTCTTGTATTTAGATACCATTTGTTAATTATCTTAGTATTTTGTAAATACTTTTTTGCTAAGATACTTTTAGTCATAATTACGTACATCACCTTGTAATGTAGATAAACTGAACGCACCTTTTAAATTTAAATCAACCTATCAAAAGACATCTCACCAGATGAAACTCTTATTAAAATTCCATACAAGATCTTTAAGCAGGGCGGGAACTTATTAGTGAAACCATGAAAATGTAGAAATTACCTCCGTTGAAGTAAAATATATTATATGCACTTTCTAAGTGAAGTATGTGATTACAAATAGACGATTCCAACTGGTGTGCCGTTCGTCAGAAAGTTCATTTTTACATAGTGCAAAATGAAGTTACCATTCTAAGAAAACCATTAGTCATTAGCAATACTCAAAGAAGAATTAAGCTTTGATGACAGTCATAAAATTTTAAGAAAATTTCAATTTCAACAAGCAACAAGGGATTTTTTAATGTAAATGCTTAAGAACAGATAATTCCTTGAAAATATTATTCCTTAGGATGAGAGCTTTATGCACGATTCCTACAAAGTAACTAAATCTGGCAGTCTATTAACAGTGCCTAAGTATAGCTAGACGTATGTAAAGAAACTTAGTATTCAATGGTAAAAACAAGGCTGAAGAAAAATAACTTTTCGAAATGTTTTTATCCAATATCAAAGAAACATCAATTACTTATTGTAATGGATAATGCAACATGTTATCCAGTGATAATAAATAAAGCTCCAACAATAAAGGGTTGATGAGAATAAATCGTAGTGGGTTGCTTTCGATCTATATTCAACATAAACTTCTTTCTCTAATTGAGCAAATAAAGTAACATAACAAAACAACAATTATTTAATTTATCAACCTTAGTTGATGATATTGGAGTATTATTATCAGAGAATGATACGGCACATAATCTACGAGTATTACAGTGAACGAAGGTTGTGCAATATTGAGTAATAAGGTGTTTAAAAACCTTTTTTTAAATTTTGCACTTTCGTTATCACGTTGTAAATAGTTTCTAATTACACGACTTCAGCAGACAGGGAAGGACTTTTGATGGGAAGAGGTTACCATCGCCTATGGACACTTATAACACTAAAATGGCTACAAATGCGTTGCTGCTCTCTAAAAGGCGTAATACAAAATATAGCACGCTAAGCAACGCAATTTCCTTTGTTCATCGCTGCCCAGTAAATGATATGTAGGCTGAAATTTTCATTACTAAAATATGGTAATCCTCAACCACATACGAGGAGCCCAGTCCGGATTGGTCGCAAGATGTCACACGACGGTCGCTTACGCTGCCACCTCCTTTTGCTTAAAAAGACGTACCCCCCCCCCCTGCCCCTACCGCTAGGCGCATTTCTGTTCGACCGTATAAGACTCACATGCGGTTTTTCATTTTCCAATTAAGTCAGTTGCAATAATTTGATTAGATTCATTGTTACATACATACATAACTTCACGCCAGGTCCCTTGCGGGGTAGGCACGAACAACAGAGCGCCATACAGGTTTATTCTTACACACCTCATTTGCTTCTTTGACATTCATATTTCTTGTCATGCACGCTCGTCTGTTCTTAAGGTTCCTGACAGATTCATTGTTATTTTCATGAAACCATGCATGTGCTTTTTCACGCCTCGTTTATCTTGTTTCTATCGATAGTCAGGTTTTTTACAATCTGGAAATGGAACCCACTTTTACCACACTGACAGCTAACACACACACTGACTAAGATAACCAGGTTCTATGCATACAGATAGAGTTGGAAATGTTTTGAAGTTTTACGTTACTATTTCCAGTTTCGTGTTTTAAAAGTTACATAATATATTATAACGATATAATAATATATGAAATGTGACGTCACTAAACTTAGAATCCTCCCACCCCTTGTCACACTTTGATTCACTTCTACTACGTGTGAACTGCACGCACATTAATTTTTTTCTTATGATGCGACACTCGCAGGAATTTTTAACGGCAGTGGTTTATTCATAGTGATTATTGTGCATAAAAAATTAGATGATGCGGATGCCATTGCCAATAAAACTATAATTTACGTTTTGGAGTGAAACTTCTATATAAACGAGGATCTTAGGATTTTTCTGTTCACGAAAAAGCGCGGCCACGTGGAGTAGCGGCATAAATTTAGAGTAGACGTGGTGAGAGGTGGCATAATTTTAGATTATACAATGGGTGCGTTTTTTGATTCCGGAGCAAATACAGTTTTTTGTTTGATATAATAAAATATGTTTAAATAAAAAATGCATTCATTAAAATATACCGAACCTACCCATGTCATAATTGGCAGTGAACCTGAGAAAAACAATTGTGTTAAATAAGTCAAGTTGTACGAATTTCACAAAAAAATTGTAAGAATATATTTACAATAAAAATAAGTTAAACATTTCGTTTCGACCGGATTCTCATGCGCATTGACGAACCCGGTCAACTTTGGAGCGCTGTAACAGCGTTTTAAATGAATTAAATTTTAAAAAATCCTCAAAAGATCATCAACAAGATTGATCTGAGGTAATGTTTTTGTAAAATGTATAAAAAAACGTTATAGAGCAAGAAAAATTTTATAAAAAAATTCTCACCTCTTTGCTTATTATTAACTTCTTTAATTTTTAATTTAGGGCAAAAAGTTATATAAACATATTTGTAGGCAAAACAATTTGCTACAAATTATGACTTAAATTTTTTTGTAAGACGCAGTTTCCGAGATATCGCGAAAAAAGTGTTTTCACCTCTTTTTCCAAGATGGCGGCCGGGGGACAAGGGTGGCGACCCCACAAACTTAAGGTTAAACTTCTATTGACCCATGTCACATGTCACCCACCCCACACATGTCCCAAAAACAAAACTGGGTCCTCTAAAAAATGCAAAGCTCATGTAACATTTCAATGAACTAAAGGTTCCAACCTGAAACCTCCAACGGCTTTAGGAATATATTAAATTCAGTGTTAATTATCAATTTGACACAATATTACAAACGCTCTATTATGTGTAGGGATAATTTTAAACGCTAATTAATTTCCAGTTTATCCTTGACTAATATGGATTTACATAAGAAAAAAATATTTTACAACTGAATGTTGTGTATATTTGGAATAATAATGACTTTAGCTAGTTTATTTTCTACCATTAGGTGAGCGTTTCACAGATAGACGAGACATGCAGAACCCTTAAGTACACAGAGCATAAAAAGCAGATTTTATTCAACAAAAACAAAACCAACTTTAAACTAAAAACCAAAAAAAAATTAGTACATCTTGAAGTAGGTGCATTTTAAATTTTTCTTGTTGTTTTTTATGTTTTACTTGGGACCAAAATCAAGATGTTGTAGAAATATTTATTTTTTGACTTGGTTTTGTTTTTGTAAAAAAATGAATGAGATGTTTTTGGGGCACATTATTTTAGTAGCAAAGTTGTTTTTTTCATGTTTCTTCTTAAAGTTAATAATTGGTTTTCTTATGTACTCTCTTATTTCTAAACGACACAAACGGTCATTTCCTTAAGTAAATAATAATGTTATATTTTTATTTACTCGTTAATTAGCGCTTGTTTTGTATAGAGTAAGTAGTTCTCTATAATTTAACATAATTTTATGTAGGAGTGGTTATCTCTAATATCTAGTGATTTTGCTCAAAATCTCTCAATTGTACAATATAGACGGTATTCACTACGTTTTGTTTTCATGTCGAGACGCGATAGATTTGTACTGTGTTCAGTTTATTTTATTACATGTAAAACTTTTAGTATAATGTTTTATATTGTTACGAGGTACAACACTCGAATTAAATAAATGCCGTTGGAATTACTATAGAGTTTATTAGAACTGTACAAACACGTATGAATCAGATTTAAATAAAACTGGATGCAACCAGTTCACACTGCACGATTCAATAATGCGCGCAAAGTCCGTCACTATATCGCTAATCGAAAGTACTACAGACGTCTTACTCGTATCGTAGTCGTCGCTTGACTGCCCCACCCCTCCGTTCGGGCATTGTTTTATACCAAACTGTATAAGAGAACAAAGGGTCGCGTTCGCCAAGTTAATTCCGCACATCTGGCAAGCTTCGACGGCTATAAACAAGTTCAATGAAAATAGCATGTTTTGCTAAACGCAAAGTAAACAAAAGAATTCCTTGATCAAAGAAGACAATAAACGACGTTTTACGATGGACAGGTGTGCTCATTTCTTTTTCGGTATGTAACATTATCTCCCTCTTAGTTATGCTCGTCCCGATCATCATTGCTTCCTTGGTAGCGGGCGTGCCGATCTACATGTACAATTTTCGGTTTTCCTCTTACTCCTTGTTTTATCCAATACGTGAGGTCGTTGATCCGCGTTATGACTTTGTAAGGTCCTTCCCACCGAGCTTGAAGTTTCGGGCTTTTCCCTTTTCTTCAAACTGTTTTCACGAACCATCGAGTGTACGTTATTCAATTTGTCTTTTATCAGTGATGTAACTTCCGATTCTTTAACCCATGGTACGGGACGAGGTTTCTGTTTAATAGGCCTAGCGTCACCCGTGTCGATCGTGTGTTTCACAAGTCCAGTTCTCCCGCAATCATCACCGGTCTGGGTCGTGTCATTTGCAATGCTTCACGTCGTCAAAAGCTCTCTTCCGCACACTTTCCGATAACACTATTTCTCTTTAGGTTTCTTGCATGATCACTTGTTTCAACAATTGTCACTTTTGTAGTGTCTTTCGTGATAATACGGCAATTTTGTTTTGTTTGTGATGAAAATTTGATTTGTAACAAGTTTTCTGATGTAGGGGTCAACAGCCTATCTTCTAAGCAATTGATACGAATTGCAGGCTTGTGATCCTTTTAGACATACTTCTTGGTCAGGAACTATCAGTACTCCTTTCGCAACATGTGCTTTCAAGAAGGCTAAGCCTAGAATGCAGTCATCGGTGATATTCGCTATTGACACATGTTGATTGTAAATTTTGTCTCCAATATTAAGCTCTACTTTAGTGTCACCTAGACGGTAACTGACTAGCCGGTTGCTGTTTGTAGACAACATATTGGCAGTTGCTTCCTCCCGGGGATAGTTCGCCTCACTAGATCTGATCTGATTATCGTTTGTGATGCTCCGGTGTCTATTGTCACTTTGCACAATTTATTGTTTACACTACTTTTGACATTAAATGATTTCTTTGAAAATATATTAGAATCTTACATGTACTTCCCCTAAAACTTCAGGATAAACAAACTTTCTTAAAAACAATATCTTCTTAAATATAAATCTCGTAAATAAATCCAAAATCATCATTTTCTTTTTTATTAAGTAACAACTGGACCAACCATTGACTTGGAAAATTCGTCTCCTAAAATATTTCTACCTTAATATTGATCAGGAAAAACAAATAATTCATGTATTGCAACATAACAATTTAATACATAATTTCATAATATACAATAAGGAACTTCGTTCCAAAAATAATAACAAAAATGTATTTTAATTACTGCTTCCGCGGTACATATTTTAGAAGAACTTTGGTAGGGCTGCAGTGACGGTCTTCACTTCCAAATATTCTTCAAGGCAATGAAGCCCACTGTAAATAAAAAAGAGTATAAGAAAGTAGTCTATGAAATTAGTACCTAATTGACATCATCCACTAATCTGCCTCCTAAATCATTTAACTTTTAGTACTTTTATATTTGTTACAGGTAAGTTTTTACAAATGCAGCGAGTGCAAGCCGTCAGGGCGAAAACGGCATACCGTACGATGTAGCCCCGCTACTCGCCGGATCCCCACCATGGGACCTTTAGGCCAGGGTTCTCGCGTCACTGTATCAGTGATGCAAGGAGGCTCTGACGAGGAGCACCTCAGGCAATCGAGGCTTGCCACTCGGAGCTACTCGAAATTGCCATAATGGTGTAAGAAAAACGCCGCAGAAACCCCAGAGCGGGTTTCTCCACTATCAACATGGCGATGCTCGCCCTGCACTATATCAAAAGAAGTCGCAGCGCCTGACATTCCGGCTGATACAGGTCTCGGGGCACGGCTGCTTCGTAAGGTACTTGTATTGCCTAGGTCGTAAGCCAATGTCAGGGTGCTAACATTGTAACACAGTCGACGAGAGTATGGCGCTGCATCCTCCAGGAATGTTCTGCTTAGATAGAGCAGAGCCGAGACCTCGTCGCCTTTACTGAACTACACCTCTCTTCCTTCGGATAGGACGGCGAGTTCTCCTTTTGCGAACGAGTCATGCTTGCAAAGGAGGAGCCGGTGCGGGAGCGTGGACGCACATATTTGCTCCATTGCCATCAAAGAATGATGCGTCGGTGACAAAGGGACAGTTTAGACCTTCGACCACCGTGAGCTGGCAGTGCGGATTGTGTCGTCATACCGGCGAGATGGGGTATGACGTATTTCGCGCGCGCTCACTTTTCTCCCGTGGAGTGCCGCCCCACGCAATAAAAGTTTGAAGATGACGGGGGATAAAAATAAGTTCCCCGGCAGTGAATAAGGCCGTTGGGCCATCGCCTGCCCGGGACAGTGGAAGAGCTAAGCCATATACACGTGGCACTGGCACTATGAGCGAAGGACGGAATACTGAGGAGTTTTAGTGGGTATCCCTGACTGTGGTGCGGCAATAGCACTTATAGTTCTGTCTGGGGTGCTAGTGCCATCCCAATCGGACGAACCCCATATACACCGGCCGCAATTTTTCATCTACGAGCGGCTAATGGTCCTAAATCAGATTTCCCCACTTTGGCTTACTATTTATTAATTTACTTTATTAGTGACAGAAAATTGAGATTACCTATATGGAGTTTATATTTAACTTGTAATAAGGAAAACATGTAACATGTACACATGTAACGACATGTAAGAAATAATAGATTTTTGGGTAATAGATTTTGGGTAAGTGCAGTGAGTTGATGAGCTTATATTAAATTATTAAATACAAATTTGGTGAAAGCTGGTTTCAAGATATTTGCAAGATATATTCTGAAGCTAAAGGCGGACATAGTGTTTGGACATCAGTTTGGGTTAGCGTATCTAATTGCTCTATTTATTTATTATTATTCAACAAACACTTGTGCACAATAACTGAGGTAACAACATTTTACTATTAGCTTCAGCGGCTATGTGTATACGGAATATCCGAGGTTGTTTAAACTTTGGATCCGCGCATACAAATGGTCATTTTCAATTTTTGATAAAATGCAATATTAACACTCTTTGACATAAATTGAAAAAATAAACTCAAATTATTCAGAGATTATTATAAAGATAGCTAACAAAAGAAATATACTAAGCTTTGATATCACGGAAATGACTTACTTTTCACGACCAATTCCCGAGTCTTTGAAGCCCCCAAATGGTGCCTGAGGTTCAATTACTAAGTAGGTGTTAATCCTGAAATCAAAAATCTCATAAAGTATTTAAAACATCACTTTTTATCCAAAATTGCTATATTAAATATTTTTATTATTAATATGGTAGCCATATCACTATTTCATTATTTTGTGGACGTAATCACTAATTTGATAAAATATACTCACACATTATGTCTTTACTATCTATAAAGCACGATAATTTTGATATAGTGTGTCTTTTCCTGCCATACTTATCAATCTGGTATACGTCAGGAATCACCCCGCAAACCTTCATGGCATTCTTTTACAACCCACAGAAAATCTAATCTAATTTTACTCGTCTTCTTGTTTAACAAGCTTTATGTCACCTCCTTATCTCTATTATCCTTGTTAATTCCCTATTGTTATAATAAATGCGAAAGTAACTCTATCTGTCTATCCGTTTTCACGGAAAATCTACGGGACCGAATAGGCTGAAACTCAGTTTATATATATATAAATATATATAAACTACATATATAGAGCTACATATATTTATATACATAAAGAGAAGTGAAAAAATTAGTACAATGTAACCTGTACTAACGCCTGTACTTTAAACAAAAGGCATGCCTTAGAGGTTCACCCGCGGTGCAGCCGCGAGGTAAACTCTAGTACTATATAATTCTCTACTTCCTAATTTATCATTATCAGATGTGTTTTTCAATTATTACCTTATTATTTCACCTCGTTCATTCTTGTTACACTAATATTGTTGATTTTATCTATCATAATATGGATGATAATATTGTAAGAAAAATATGTGTAATGAATTTTTTCTTGCTAATGAGATGTATGTAGATATACCCTATGTAATTGATAAACATTTACATCCAAACATACTAAAAATCAATCGCAGTGTAAAATAGACACCCCGATAGACTGTCACAATTTTAGATACAGGCACTAGGGCTGCCACCTTTCTTTATTTTCAATAAAAAATATTTATTGCTTGTAACGAATATTTAATTGAATAATTACCATACATTGCCAGCTTCGACATTTTACTGAATTGCAACGCTGTAGTGAGATCTTTCGTGAAGATGCCTGCAGCAAGTCCAAAATCCGTATTATTAGCACGCTCAATCACTTCATCTAGTGTCTCAAATTTAAGAATACTTTGCACCGGCCCAAATATCTGCAGGACAAAATTTATTACATGCAAGTTCAACAAAATAATTTAAAGGTAAGTTTAATTTAAAATTATTAGATAGCTACTGTAAAACAAATAAGAAAACTGAAAATTTATTACAAATATTTTATAAAATGAATTAATAATAATCAATTAGTTACTTGTTAAATTAGATTCTTTTTCTTAAGAACCTAGCTGTACCCATTAAGAGAAAAATAGAAAATAGTCAACTTACACAGACATCAAATATTGGAATTACGAATGTTTGCTATTATTTTAACATGTTTAAATTATCTATCGGCCATTTAGCTATATCCATGATTTGTTCATATTTACCTCTTCTTTGGCGATAGTCATATCATCACTAACATTTGCAAAAACTGTAGGTTCAATGTAGTAACCCTTATCACCAACACGGTTTCCTCCAGCCATTAACTTTGCGCCTTCTTGTTTTCCCTTCTCTATGTATCCGAGAACTTTTTTCATCATCACTTCATCCACCTTAAAACATATATAAAGCTTATATAATTTCTAAATTTATATTATATTTATATGACTTCCGAATATTCCGGCTATAAAATTTATAGGTAGTAATTTAAGTACATGCTGCAGTAATTTAAGCAATAGATACGATATGAAATTCAAACGTTTGAGTTTAAAGCAAACAGATTTGAATTAAAGCCTGGTGACCATAAATCCGAAATATGTAAGGAACATCCATAGGTATATGAGTATCGTTACGAGTCGCGTGACTGGAATTAAAATGCCGTTAGAATTACTATAGAGTTTATTAGAACTATACAAACACGTATAACACAGGTACAAATATAACCGAACACAACAAGTTCAAACGTAATGCAGAAGGTCGTAATTCAATAAAACGCGCAAAGTCCGTCGCTTATTAGATTTCCGATGGTAGTACACACGTCTCACTTCGCTCGTGTTTCTTCTCGACTAACTCCTCCCTCAACCGGGCCATTGCGTTATACTGCACAAATGCAATATTTTCGCCCGGAAACGTGGACCGAATTTCCTAGAGTTAGCTTTTACATTAAAATCCGTAACACCTGGCTAATGGTTACAATACAACAATAGGCCATATATCAATAAGTAAACAAAAGAATACGATAAAAGAAAGAAAGATTGCATTGTTATTAGTTCAAATGCTGATGGCTAATAAATGTACTTTGTTTCAGATATGCAGATGAAATTTGGTTTTTGTCGGGACCTGAGTTGTAACAGTATAATGAGTCTGCCTATACAACCTCAAATAAAAGCTAGGTGATCCACATGCGTTTTACCTGCGGTCCGTGTTGCGTAGAAGGATCTTCTGGACGTCCAATTTTTATAGATTTTGCATATTTAGCTGCTCCTTCGACGAATTTATCATAAATTTGAGATTGCACAAACAGACGTGATGCGGCAACACATATTTGCCCTTGATGTCCAAATACAGCATTACTCGCAAAAGGCACAGCCAAATTTACTATGAAAAAAAATTGAATAAAGATACATAGATAACACTTTATAGTCCACCAATACAAAAATTAACACATAGTCTAAAACTATATTTATATATGCACAAAGGGTGGTGTTAACTCTAAAAAGCGCTTATTTCCAGACAACTTCTTTTATAAAATCTATAATTTATTAAAAATAACAACATGAAATTAAAATATTCGAGAAAGAAAACAAATATTTAGGCGTATTGCAAATGAACAAAGAGACAACAATGGGGATTGTTCACAAAAAAATACCCTCTGATTTTATATTTTTATTACGTAAAATAGGGTATTTTAAGATACTAATTTGAATATTTTTGTATTTTAAGAGTTAGTTTTTTTATAATAACTTGATTTTAAAGTTATTTCTCCGATGACGTCATAAGGCACAAGTTTACATTGATTTCTTTGCCTAGAAATCAAAAATAATAAAAGCAAGTTTTATCTATATCTAATCACAGTAATCTGTGCTACTTATTTAAATATCACTGTCATTGCTCATTACGTATCGTGATCATTTTAGTGTATTTTGTCGCTAGGCTTATAATTTTTCGTGTTCAATCATTATAATTTTCTATAGTTATCGTTAAATTTTTTAAAGAGCTCTTTAGGGAAAATCCATATTACATAACTTGAATCAAATAATGTACAGCTAGATTTTTTTTACACCTGAAGCAGGCAAACAGTCAGACGGCCCACCTGATTGGATTTAGTAAGGTCAAATAAAGGTCAAAAGCATTTCTTACAAAATACAAAAAGATCGTACGTTTTTTCGCATTTTAACTATACAGAAATGATTAGGGACACTATTCCTCAAAATGGTTTTTGAAATAGCCAGATTGAAAAAAAGTGAACAATCCCCATTGAACAAGTAACTTTCAGCACATGTGTGCTGACAGTGCCGTTGCATGTGCAATGAAGAGATTTGCACAGGTGAACAACTTCCACCAGATTTGTCGCTTGGCTACAGAATCCTAAAATAATATTCAATCAAAAATACCTCAATATTTCAAAAAATTGGATTTTCATTGAAATAATTTTTTTCTCCTTTCTGAAGTCTACGTCTTACTCTATGTACGTACAATTTCGCAACGCAACGTGTTATGACTGTTTTAAAGAAAATCTGCAAAAATATTCACACGTCTACCGTATATACGTCTATCGTAGCTAAAAATTATTTTATAAAACATGAATATGCATATACTTATTTATACACATTGTTCTCTACAAAAAAATATAAAATTATAGCTAATAACTAGATATAAAAGCGATTAATATCCGTGTTCCGTTTGGGATAATGATAATGTTACGGACCGTTCTATGTAAACGTAGCGATAGGTTGAATGCGTTACTTGTGATGCAACATTGCTATTAAATGTTACGGACTTTGACACAATGACAGCGTACTTGTATGTTATATTCAGTAATAAAGCTAACGGCATTATTTTAAATGCTATACATAAGACGCATTTAGCTACTCCTACTAATAACATTAAAACCAATGAAGCAAGGAAATGATGTCATTGTTTCGACTTCTTAAAATAATCTAAATTGTAAATAGTAATGTTATTACTTACAATCTGCGTCGTTCATAATGACCAAAGGACTCTTGCCTCCCAATTCTAATGTAATTCTCTTTAAGTTTCTAGCTCCAGCTGCCTGTTGGATCAACTTTCCGACTTCTGCAGATCCAGTGAATGAAATCTTAGCTACATCGGGGTGATGAGTTAATGCTACACCAGCATCCTCACCAAAACCGTTGACAACGTTAACTACTCCTTTTGGTAAACCAGCTTCAGCTAACAAAGCGGCTAATACTAACGCTGTTAGTGGCGTCTGTTCTGCTGGCTTTACAACTACTGTACATCCTAAAATTAGTATAAAATGACATTTCAGTTCTGACCCATAATAATATGAGTACAGCACAAATAAATTATTCCATTAAAAACGGGGTCGAATGTTGGGCACCTAAAATGAAAGACCACAAATAATATCTCCACTCAGCTGAGATGAATATGTTAAGATATTATGCTTACTAATTTTCAGAATATAGTAATTTTTATGTTTTACTTTGCACCGACTTCAAGATGTTTTAGATAAAATACATTACAATTAACATATTATAATTAAAAATATTTTTACAAATAAGTTATTTTATACTTTTTAGTTTTTGAAGTCTTTTTACTTTTTAGTGTCTAGCTATGGGTAGGCCTACGAAAGGTGCCGCGCGCGTTAAAAAATATAGGTACTAAGAAACGGGAACAGAAAAATGTTCGCAAAATGAATACTACTGGACCAAACTATGATAAAATTTTAGGGGACCAAATGGCAACTATTCCACATCAAACTAAAGAAGAATCATGTAAATCGGATCATAAATCTCAGAGTAATCGGTGTACATACATAAAAAAATATACCGGCCAAGTTGAGAACCTCCTCCTTTTGGAAGCCCGTTAAAAAAGATGAGTGGATTGTGCGTAGACAGAAAAACCTAGGTTTCTCTGTCTACGGGATTGTGTGAAGGATGACATGATAATTTGTGGCGTGACAGATGACGTGTATATATCAGAAAGGCTAAGTTACATTAGGGACTCACAACGACCACGTTCCAATTGCTTGCCGGCGTTGCAGTAGTAAACCCAAGTGGAACGGCTATTCGACCCACCTCTTGAAATGGGTCGTTGTGAGCGTTAGAATAGAATAGAAAACACTTTATTGTTCACCAAAATAAACAATTATAGAATAAATAATGACTATAATTAAAGGCAAAACAAAAGGAACACCCTGAATAGAGGAGAATGGAAAGAAAACACATATTGTATCATACTCAAATAAATGGGAGAAGGTGAAAGAGTTTTCATATTCAAAAATCATACCAGCAGCCAACGCTGTACACACTTTTTGAATAAATAAGATGATTGGTCCGTTCCACGGCAAAATTAGTCCACAAACACCTACTGGCTGTTTCAAAGTATAGGTAAAGTATTCCCCATCTGTGAAAGATTACAGTTAAGCTTTTTGTTTTATTCAGCTTAAATAATAATAAACGAATGAGCGATTAACAGCCCATCTCAATAATCTGCTTCTCCGCATAACTTGATCATTTTGATTTTTATTTAAAGTATATTGTTATGCAGGACTCGAATTAAAATTCCGTTGGAATTATTATAGAAATAAATTCTAGAACTATACAAACACGTATAACACAGGTACAAATGTAACTGTTTACAACCAGTCCAAATGTGATGCACGATTCAATCATATGCGCAAAGTCCGTCACTAACGTCTTGCTTCGCTTGTGGCTATCGCTAGACTGCTTCTCCCCTCCATCAAGTATTGTTTTATACTGCACAAATGCAGTGTATCTGCCGTATCTAAGTCGGCTTAATTCGCCACACCTGACAAATGACTCGGCCGCAAGCTGCCATAAAAAAGTACAATAACGATGGGCTATTTTCTGATCACAAATTTTAAACACAAAGTAAACAAAAAAAGACGGTCACAAAAGAGTTTCAATGTTAATAGCTCAAACACGGACAGGTAATAAATGTGCTTTGTTTACAGATATGCAGGTGACCCAAATTGTAACAATATCAGAGATTATATTTTCTTTGTTACAAAATGTTATCTAACTGTCTATTTTTACTATAGGCCGCTGCAAATCATATGGCCTCTTTTAAGCGCGTTCCCGCTATGTCGTAACGATTAATTTATCGTTGGACGACTGTCGTTTCTAACTTTTATTAGCATTATAACGATTGTTTGTCGTTAAAACAAATTTCGTTTAAAGACTATCGTAATACTATTACCATTCGATCGCGACGATATTTTATCGTTTCAAGGCAGGCGCTTTGTCGTTCCCACTGTCATGACAATATGTCGTCACTGCATAAAATGTCCTAGACTACAGTAATCGTATCGCTCTAATAATTCTAATCTCATAATTCTCTTTATATGTGAACACCTCCATTTAAACGTATAAGCCAGGACACTCAAAACTACACGATTATCTGTCGTCACGACAAAGTGGGAACGCGCCCTTAGTTTAACACAGAGGATTACTTCATACACAGTATTTTAATTAATATAAATAAAAAATAACAGGTAAATATCTATATACATACATACGTGACGTAACTTACTTATAGGAATCGTATCTCCTTGAACCTTATCCGCTAAACTGGCGATATAACGAATAGTGCCAACACTGCTTTTTATAAAAAATTTACAGTTGTTAAGAATCATTCCGTTATCGTACGATTCCAATGCGATCAGATATTCCAAATTCCGTTCAACAACATCTGCAAATTTGTTCAGGATTGCTCCACGTTCCGATGCGTCCATCAGTCGCCATTCTGATTTCCTGTAGAACGCTCTTTTAGCTGCTGCTACTGCCAAGTCGATATCAGCCTTAATAAGATAAAACAATGTTCGTAATTTTTATAAAATATATAATGAGAAAAGATTAAATATCATATTACGCAGACCGTGTTAAAAATCTTGTTCTTAGAAACTAGTTATTTAGAATGTTTACGATTTTACAAGGTCACTTATTCAAATCACATACACAAATAATACACACACATGAGTTTCTAGTCGCACTACAAAAGATGAAAAGTTTTTATTTAAGACATCAAAGTGATTAGTTCCAAAACGAAATCTTTATAAAATGACTTGTAAATGCTCGTGCTAAGTTGTTATATTACATAACTTCAATGAACATTGAAATTTATTTACACCTGTGTAACTGGAGAGACGTTAGATAATCTGACAACTCATTCATAACAAGGTTTTCAGTGATTTTTATTTAAGTCAAATATTCGTTCGAAATTCAATGTTACTTAGAATAACAAATAAAGTAATTAAATCATAAATTGTATCTTACCTTTCCACCTTCAGCAACTTTGGCAATAACGGATCCATCGGCAGGAGACCGTGTTTCGAAAGTTTTGCCGCTCTTTGAATCCACCCATTCATTATCAATGAACAACTAAAATTGTATCAACTACATTACAACAAATGTATAACACAATGAATAATATAAATATCAATAGAACAAACACTTTCGCAGCAAACTTAGTCTACATAAAAAGACCTACTCATGTAATTACTTAAAATAGGTTTATATTTTATTTATTTATCATTAACATCAACAACTACATAACAGCAAAATTATAATGTTCACATTTTATTTTTAAGGAATTTAAAACCGTTATAAACTATCCAGGAATTACGAACCTTAGTATATTTAATTTCAGGAGCCATTTTTGATGTGTACCTCGTCAAAGTGAGCTATCAACAATACCGAGCCGCGAGCGTCTTATCTCAGCGTATTTATAAAAACAGATCACAAACTGCCAAGTCACAGCGACTTGTAATTTTTTGTTCAAAACATAAGACACATACAGTAGGTATAAGTAAAACATACATCTCGAATACACTTATCGGCTTACGATTGCTGAGTGTTTTTATCTGTAATCGTAAGCCAATAAGTAGTAATATTCGCTTGCGAGTTTTTCGATGTTGGTCAGATGATAATGATCAAAATTATTTTCCAGTATTTAAAATCAAAGTTATTAGGTATAGATTATAGTTTTCAGGGCGGTCTTTACCCAGGTCTTACCCGGACGAGTGGCCATGACAAATACATAAGGGTTCCGTTTTTGCCAAAATGGCTAGAAAACCTTAATAATGAAACGTAAAATTAAATGTTGAATAATAATTAACCGACTTCAAAAAGGAGAAGGTTCTCAATTCGTCTGTTATGTTGTGTGTTCGTTACTCAATTTCTCAATTGTGACCAATTTTCAAAATGTTTCTTTTAGTCGAAAGGTACTACTTCCGAATTAGTCCCATTGTCATCACGTTAGGATCTGATCAATGGATTAAAATGGATTAGATAGCTCACGAAAATTGATAACTTCTTCGTAACACGATATCTCCTTCGATTCTAAACCGATTTTGAATATTTTTTCTTTATTCGTAAGTATATACTCCCGAGACGATTCCGTGTTCTTCAAGTCGGGATCTGATCCGTAATTCTCACAAAAATCGACAGTAACCTTTATTATAAAACGCCGAAAGCCTATGTCTTTCTAAAAAACAGCTATTGAAGTATTTCCGCATCAAAAAAGTAAAAAATATTTTTTTAACAAAAACAAAACCCTGACTCTGATAATGATGAAACCACAACTATCAGGTTTAATTGGAAGTAGGTAGTATGCAAACCGTTAGTGCACCACAAGATGACAGTTTGACGTTTATAAAATTGTGATGGGCGACTTTAATGCGAAGCACCTCTCCTGGGGAAACGTGTTCACGGACCCTAGGGGTCGGGCGGTCGAGGATTGGGCTCTTCAAGCCGGCCTGACCATATTGAACCAGGGATCGGTCCAGACCTGCATGCGCGCGCGGGGTGGATCGGTCATCGACTTGTCATTCGTCACTCATGCGGCCGCCCGCAGAGTCGTCGGATGGAGGGTGCTGGAGGAGGTGGAGTCGCTCACTGATCACCGGTACATCAGATTTGAGCTAACCACCCCCTCCTCCGGTCCGAGCCCTGTTCATCGCCCCCCTCTCCTCCCGCGTTGGGCCCTTACCAAGCTCGATCCGGAGCAGGCCGAGGAGTGGGCCCTCACGGAAAGCTGGGCCTACCCAGCCGAATTCGTGAATTTGGAGTCGCAGGCAGAGCACATGCGCAAGAAGACCCTGACGAGAATTTGTCTCCAAGCGGCAGCCTCCGTGCAAGCGATCGGTTCACTGGTGGACCAAGGAGCTGGGCGAGATGCGAAAGGCAGTTCGCATGATCAGCCACAGGCTCAAACGCTCCAGGGCGCGCCGTCCTCCGGACTTCGTCGCGGAAAATGGACTCGTGGGTGAGTTTAGGGAGGCCAGAAAGGCCCTTTCGATTGCAATATTGCGATCGAAAGCCCGGGCTCGGGCCGAGCTCCTCGAGACGCTCGATCGGGACCCTTGGGGGCGTCTGTACCGTGCGGCCCGCAACACGTTACGGCCCTGCACATCCACGGTGACGGAAACGCTCGAACCCGAGGTGCTCCAGTCGGTTATCGACGGGCTCTTCCCGGATCCGGGGAACTTCACTCCCCCCGGTATGGGTCCACCACTCCCAACACCCCCACGGACGAGGAGCCTCACTCCATCTCCGAGGGGGAACTAGACGTTGCCCTGGACCGGCTCCGGGGCAGGAAGACGGCAGCGGGACCCGACGGGGTTCCAAGTCGACTCCTCTTCCTGGCTGCAAAACATCTACGCAGGCAGCTGCGGGACCTTTTCGAAGCCTGTATTCGCGCAGTTAGGTTCCCGTCGCAATGGAAAGAGGGGCGTTTGTGCCTTATTCCCAATGGAGGTCGGCCTCCCAACGATCCGTCCGCCTACAGGCCCATAGTGCTGCGAACGAGGTCGCCAAGGTCTTCGAAAAGATCTTGGTGGAGCGGCTGGTGAAGCATCTCGACGCTATGGAGCCGGGGTTCTCAGATACGCAGTTCGGGTTTCGGCTGAGGCACTCCACGATGGACGCCTTCGAGACGATGCGAACGTTGACGGACGAAGCCGTCCAAGCGAAGGATGTCGTTCTTGCGGTGTCGCTAGACATAGCGAACGCCTTCAACAGCCGCCCTCACGAGACGATCAGGGAGGGGCTCCGCGCGCATGGAGTCCCTCCGTACCTCACGAGGCTGTTAGGCAAGTACCTGCGGGATCGACATATCCTTTGAGAAGGCGGTGAGTCCGCCAATCACGTGTTAGGTCGGCGACGCGTCGCGTGCGGCGTTCCACAGGGGTCGGTCCTCGGGCCGATTCTTTGGAACGTAGGTTATGACTGGATCCTTCGGGTTTCGGTCCATCCCGGAGTAAGGCTGATCTGCTTTGCGGACGACACTCTACTCACGGCACGCATCTTTTGCGGAATCCGTGGACATCGCCAACGACGGGTTGGCGATTGTTTTAGATCGAATAGCTAGGCTGGGCTTGAAGGACTCCCCCGCGAAAACGGAGGCCATCATGTTCCATAGGAAGTTCCGTAATCCCCCCCCCCCCGAACTTGTTCGTTACAGTTCAGGGGGTGGCAGTCAGAGTAGGGCCCAAGATGAAACATCTTGGGCTAGTTCTTGATATGAAATGGCTGTTCAAAGCGCACTTTGAGCAGCTAGTTCCCAAACTCGTCAAATCCGCGGGCGCACTCTCCAGGCTACTTCCCAACGTGGAGGGGCCGGGGGGGTGCGACGCGGAAACTTTACTCCGGCATCCTGAGGAGTATGGCGCTGTACGGTGCGCCCGTCTGGTCCGAAGCCCTTCACCGCCACAACCGAACCCTGCTGCACCGTGCGCAGCGGGTTCTGACCATGAGGACCATACGGTGGTATCGCACAGTGTCGTGGACGGCGGTGACTCTTCTGGCAGGCGAGCTGCCCTGGTGTCTCCAGGCAGACGTCCTGACCAGAGTTCATCGTACCCGGCAGGATGCCCTAGGCGTCTAGACCTTCTGTCAGGTCGAAATAGAGACGGTCAGGAAGCGGGAAACCGCTTGCTGCCTCGTCGAATGGTCACGAGACCTCGAACACCCTGCGGCCGGCGGCTTTACGGTGGACGCAATCAGGCCACAGCTGGAGGAATGGGCCACCCGCACCAGCGAAACCCTGACCTTCAGGATGACACAGATACTGACCGGACACGGTTGTTTCGATCAGTATCGGCGCACCCGACACAGCGTTCCACACGCTGGTCGAGTGCGCTGCATGAACGCCGCAGCGCTTCGATCTCGAGGCGCACGTAGGAGCCGTCGTATCGCTCGGCGACTTGGTAACGGCCATGTTGCAGAGCGACGACTGCTGGAAAAGCTGCGGTTACTTTTTGCGAGGCAATAATGTCTCTCGAAGAGGCCGCAGAAAGGGACAGGGAGTGAAGTCCTTCGGCGCGTGCTACGGTCTCTTCTCGAGGTCGCCGGCCTTCAGCTGGCACCCGGAGGGGCAGGTACGCGCATTACTTCCCTCCCTGAGTTAGGTTCCGTTACGGGGGGGCCTTAGCTGCTAGGTAAAACAAGGGACTCATCTGCCCCCGTCTCGAAGTGGGGTGTGTTCTCCCAGGGCACACTCCAGGCACTTTATTGCGCTGGATCGACTGTTGCATAACTATGTTCTATATCTCAGTCTTTCCATCACAAACAAAAGCGCAGGGTCGACAGGGAGGAGGGGGTTTTTAGTGGGTATTGAGGTTGCTCGCCCGTGCGGCATCGCTGGGAGTCTCCACACTACTCTGTGTCATCGATCGCGGACGGAGCACAAACAAAGCTTTATTGCTAATGTTATCGCCCCCGATCGATGCGTGCCGTTTCCTAGCGGCGGCCCAGAGTGTGCGTAAATCGGTTAAGCATTTTCCCTCGCCTCAAAATAAAAAAAAATGGCTTGGATCTTTTAGCACATTTAAAATGCCCGATTTGGAGCTGTTCTGTGTATTTTATTCGATCTACATATTATAAATGTAGAAATTAAAATTAATTAATTTAAATTTTAATGGTTTAGAAGTGTATATTTGTGTTTCTTTTTTCAATGTTTTTGAGACCTGATTGTCTATAAAATAGGAATCTTATACTCATATATAAAGCTGAAGAGTTTGTTTGCTTGAACGCACTAATCTCATGAACTTACTGATTTGAAAAATGCTTTCAGTGTTAGATGACCCATTTATCGAGGAAGACTATGAGCTGTATATCATCACGCTAAGATCAATAGGACCGGAGCACCAATGAAGAGTATTTCTAAATCGGGGGTTTTTTTAACTTACTTTTTTACTATTCCACGTAGACGAAGTCGCAGGCAGAAGCTAGTCATAAATATGTGCGAAGTTCATGCAATTTAATAATACATTATAACAACTAACGTTCTTCTTCTTCTTCTTCTGCGAGCGGGCGGTTCCCGCAACTCGACGACAAAGCGCCTATTTTGCGTGCGAGGGTGGATGAGGGTTTACTCCATCCAGCCCAGCTCCTCCAGGAAGTCGACCAGCTTCTTGACGTTGCTGAAGACTTCGCGGAGGCCACCTGGGGCGTCCAGATACTTCGCCCTGTATTGTGCCACCCCTCCGCATTCAAGCAGGACATGGGCGGCTGTTTCTTCTGCCTCCAGATATGCTCTGCACAGGGGGCTGTCGGTGACACCTATATTGAAAGGATGTCTGTTAAAATTGCCATGTCCAGTGGCTGCGCTAATAACTAGTCTCAGCCTGGACCGACTGAGCTTTAAGATGTTCCTGGAGAAACGCAGGTTTACTCGAGGCATTGCCAGCTTAGCTTGCCTGCAATCCTCCAAGTTGTCCCAAAGTTGTTGATGTAGTGCCCTTGTCCTGTCCAACTAACGTTAATGTACGGCGATAGTGTTTAGTGCATTAACCGAGTTGTAACATTGTGACTGACGTTTTTTATTTGTAAGTCAACTCACACTAAGTTGACGGACCTCCTTCCCTCATTGCGATTACGTAGCTGCAAAATGTGAACGGAATTTGAACATACTCCGATGACTTACGTGGCGTCTGGTGGGGCGCGCATCCGACTACAATGACATGGGTTTACAATGCCGTTATTAGATGTGTCTTTGATTTTGGTACATATTTCTTGGTCCGGGTAGTGTGCTGGATTTAAGAAATTAGATCTAGTACAATCACAAGCTCTAAGAATTATTTCCGGAGCTATGAATTCTAGTCCCATCAATGCCCTTCTAATTGAATGCTGCGATCCCCCTCTACATTTAAGACGGCAGTACCTTTCTGACAGATTCGTCTTTCGAATCATACAGTTTTCTAACCATCCCCTTATTTCTAAACATCAACTTCTTTCCCATAAAATACCTTCTTCTAGTTATTGGTCTCGTAAACCTTCACCATGTTTAGTTAAAATTTATCAGAAGTTTCAGACTAAACGGTGCTCGTTTAGTCGTGCTACACGCTCATTTCAGTTACTTCCTTTATTTAGTGGTTCATACGAATCTTTGCTTCTTACCCCCGATATTTCCGTTTAATTCTATAGTTAACACTTAATTGCCAAACTGGCATCATATTTACCGATGCATCAAAGCATTCTATGGGATGTGTTGGTGTCGGTGTGTTCCACAAACAGTATAATATAGTTCAAAAAACCAAATTTCCTCCTGAAACATCCGTCTTTATTGGAAAATGTTTTGGCTTTTTAAAGGCTATTGAGTATGTAATTACTGTCAATTTAAGTAGAACTGTTATATTCTCTGATGCTCTAAGTTCCTTAGAGGCCTTGGCAAAATTTTCATTACAATCAAACACATATTTACATGTCATATTTAAATGTAAGAGAAAGCCATTGCCAAATTAATTATTATTTAGCAACCTTTTGCTGGATACCTAGTCACTGCGGTTTAAGTGGAAATGTCAGAGCTGATAGTTTGGCGAACGATATTACTATGGATGGAGATATTTATCCGTACAGAAATTTTGGCCGTGATCTTGCTTCCTTGCCTAAGACATACCTCCATGATTCGAGCGAGAGTGGTCGGATCAAGGGTCGTTTCCTGTACGGTTTGCAGTCGTCGGTTCCCAAGAAGCCGTGGTTCGCTAAACTCTCGTTTGGTAAAACTACTACTTCCATTTCGATTCGCATAGAGTTGGAGTTGTCTCCAGTCCAGCCTGCGAATGCGGTGAGAATTATTGTGACATGAACTATGTTTTCTTGTCCTGTTCTATGTATGATCACACTTCTCTGCACGACTCTTTAATTTCTCTTTCCGTTCCTCTTCCTACTTCTATGTCTTTATTACTTAAGGATTGTAAATTTGATACATATAATATATTAAATTCATATATTGTAGTTTGTACATATTTAGTAATTATTTAGACACTTTTTCCCAAATTTTCGGTAAAGTGTCTATTTTTTCGCGTTACGTTTCCTCGTTTTATAAAACTAAATCGTTCAGGAGAGCAGTTTAAAGTTTAAAATTTCAGAAAAATGGAGATTACTTTTTCATTTCTTGTCATATCGTGAAAATGGAAACAGCTCTAGAATTTAAAAAAATCAAAGCATTAAATGGTAGTTTTATTTATTTGATTCCACGTTGTTTTATGTGGTTTAATGTCGCTTAAATCAATTGATCTTATTTTCTTTATGGAGTAATTGGGCATAAGTTACATCTACATAGAAAAAAAACGAAGGGTAGAGTAGACTTAGCTACATTTGACATCCTTATATCAAGAGGTAATAGGGAATAAGTCACATTACTGCAGAATAACATAAAAGGGTAAAAAGCAGAAGTGGCAATTGACATTATTATACCAAAAGGTAATGGAGCATAAGAAACAGTGTTTAGCAAAAAAAATAGTAGGATGTTAATCATTAGTAACACTGTAAGTGAGTTGAAAAAAAAGGTAATGAGGTACTTCCGCACTTCAAAATTTCTATATCAAGAGGATAACAGGAAAATCCAACATAGGGCATTATATGAGCAAATAGTAATGTGGGTCAAGCGTCACGTCTTAAAAATAATAGGATCACAACTAACACGATTCTCCTTTAAAATAAGACTTTAGTAACTGCATACATCCAAAAGGTGTTATCCATCATCAGTACCTAGTATATATTTTTTTTTAATTATCTAATCTACGGACTCTAGTTCCGTACCCTTTTTACAACTTAATCATTGTTAGAGTTTTTTGAATTTATACACGCTTATTGTTTATGTGTTATTATGTATGACATTAATTTTATGATTTTTTTGTTGTGACACAACACAACAAAAACCTTAAGAATAACTCATATAATATTTTTTTTCTAATTTTAATACTTAACTTATACTATATATACTATGTAGAGTGTATCTGTTACATGCTGGTGTTGTGAGAAAGTGCAATGTGTGGCTTATGTCTATACCTATATTTATTATCTTAACTAGTACCATGTGTGCTGTTTTTTCTTTCTGTGCCTAGGTTATTAATTTTTAGGCTCTTTGTGTGTCTTGGTTTGTTTGTGAATTGTGCGTGTAATGCAATGCAGTGGTATTGCGCATTGGTGTGAGTAAGTGTATAAGTTTTATTGTTTTTATATTTATATATATTCTGTGTTTGTGACTTTGTGTGGTGTTATAATTTATTATTAAATTGTCGTGACATGAAACATTTTTAGTTGGTATTAGTGATGATAGATCGTTTAGGAGGAGGATTATTGACCCTCCATTTGTGACGTTGGACCACCGTATTGCCTCCCATGCGTATCGCCATTTTTAAATTGTAATCCCTGTTCTCATCGGCTGTGACTTTCTCCGCTTTGAGGACGAAGGTGGCGGTAGCGTCCTCTCCGCACACGGCTGTGTAGTAAATACATTTACCAACCAGTGTGACGCGAAATTGCCACGACCGCATGAGGGGTGCTCTTGTACAGGTCTATCTTGTTGGAATTGGATCTCACGATCACCACTGTCTCGAAGGTAAGACCCCGTCTCGTGTATCGTTTGAACGGATGACCCTTCGCCTTTGCCACAACCTAGTTTTATTAGGCTCTCTTTCTCTGACTGCTTGTGAGTTAGATAAAGAGTATTGACAAGTTCTATGGGTATGCGCCCTCGCGAATACCGTTTGAGTTCCAGGGAACGAGCTTGATTTTTAAACGAGTTGCTTGAGTAAACATCACTCATGGCATATGCTACGTCTAGTGGATTTCGGTGTGTACAGAGCAGTTCTCGGGTGATTTTCGCCGCGGGTGTAGGGCGGTGATATGGCATGCGGAACAAGTCGTTCCTGTCTATGAAGGTCATTTGGTTTATATCGCCCATGAGAGTGAGGTAGTCCGCTTCTGCTAGGTGCGATGCCATGACTATAGAACCAAAGTGGCTCATGAGTGCTTCATCGACTATGAGGCGTTTGGGTCTAAAGTTGGAAGTTAGACCGTTGCCTATGAACGACGCCATAGTCCGCACTCTAGCCTTGGCATCGACGCCTATGATGGTCTGGAGCTTTTCCCGGATTTCTTCTGCGGATTTTTTTGTGGCTGTGATGACCATGTCTTCATCTTTCTTGAAGGCACGGAGCATCGCTGTTGTTTTTCCGCAGCCGGGGACGCCGTTGATCCATGTGATCTCCGGGACGGTCCACTTGTCGAAGGGTTCGCCGCCGGCAGAGATCTCGGTCAAGGTTTTGGCCTTTGCCAAGACCCTGTCGTCCATCATATTCCTTGTGGACTTCATCACCACGACCACATGATCATCAGGGGGAGTGTTGAAAAAGGGTTTCTCACTCCCTCTCTCTGTTTTGTCTTCATCCAGGGTCACTAAGCCGCCTGTCCCATGTAGGCTGCCATGTACTCTCCCGCCATGTCTCTCGCAAGTACAGTGGACGTGGCAGCCGTGTACGTCAACGTACACGGCTGCCTCCGCGGCCTCGATTCTGTTCTTTAGCAGTCTGTCGATTCCCAGTTTATAGGTATCCAGGATGGTTTGGCCTATCTTCTTATTGAGAGTAATGTTTGCTCTACAGACTGCTAGAAAATCGAGGAAGGCATTGGTCCAGTGGTCTCTTGGTTCCTTAGGACAGAGGAGGTTAGGAGGTTCGACCACCCCCATGTCGGCTTTTAGCTTTACCTCAGGTGGCTCCCTGATGGACGGTGTTATTTGGGTTTGAGTGTTTTGGAGGATTTTGGATAAGAGGGGTTTTGCGCATCAGCGATGCTTTGCTCGCTGATGTTGATGGATATGACAGTGCTAACCTTGTGGCCAGCTCTGTAAATGCCAAAAACGTTATGTTGGAGATGGGATTGAGGGCCTTTAGTTTAGCCTGTTGCCACCCTTCTTCTAGATCCCTTTGGAGTCGTTCAGACCCGCTCAGGCCGTCCACAGTAGGTAGTGGCCGGCCTTTATGGTCGATGGGATTTGATTACGTTGGAGCCAGGCTGGTAGGGTACAAGGTAAGTGAGGTTTTCACCTCTGCCCTCGTATACTACCATTTCGTGATACTCGATAGCCAAAACGGCGCCCCAGTAATCACTTACCCTGCCCCTTTCGTAGCCGACTGCCATGGAGTCTAAACTTATTCTCCTGGGAGTGTATAAGGTACCCGTGTTGGTTTCGCTCAAAGCGACGAGCACCTTACTGGCATTTTGAAATTGGCTGATGTTGTCGCCTCTGTCGAATAGTAAGATCTGCTTGTCGCGTTCTCTCACTATTCGACATTCTGCCATGCCAACTACCTTTGCGATCGCCAGTGAATCGGAGTCACGGCGTCGCATGATGTTTCTAGAGTTGCTCCCTTTTAAGAGTTTGGCCAGACCGGGTGAGATGATGATGTTCTTGTGACCTCTGGCTTCACAGAAAGCCAGCCCAAGTTTTTCCCTGTTTGAGTCCATAAAGAAGACTACCCCTCTCAGCTTTATTCCCGGTGTCCCTAGCTCACCGTGATAGAGCAGGCTTATACTGCGTATCATGGTGGGGGTTTTGTATGGGATTAGCTGTTGTGGCTGTGTGAGATCAGGTTGTGTTGTTGTTTTTTGTATAATATTTGTGTTAGTTTTTTTTGTTTAGGGTGTTGTTTCGTGAGAAAACTACTCCCATTATGTAGTCAGCAAAGGCCAAAAAGTGTGGTCTAGCCTCAGTGTTAGCTAGGATAGTGTGTAGTTTATCCTTGGCCAATTTTTCGCCAATTTGGATTTCACAGTCCATTCTCTTTGCCGAGAAACGTGGGCACTCTAGGAGGAGATGCCACACCGACTCTACGATGTCAGGATTGCACTCACATCCGGGCCTGTTTTTCAACTTCAACCGGTGTAAATACTCTCCTTTTGCTCCATGTCCTGTCAAAATTTACATTTGTAGGGGTGTCAACTTTTCCTTTCTGACCATGACGTACGCTTCTTCCACGTTGGGTAGGAAGGTTTTTGTGACTCTCCCGGTGCTTGAGGAGTCGTCCTGCCATATGCGGACTGACTCCTCCCGGATCTTGCGTTTGACAAAGGACATTGGTAGCTTGTCGTAGTCGGGAGCTGCTCGATCCTGTTACACCGGTAGCTTAGCCAGTTCTTCGGCTCGCTCATTTCCGGCTGTGCCTATATGTGCTCTAATCCAGAACAGTACCTAGTATATTATATATAGCAACAATAATAAAGTATCTAGGTATTAAGTAAGTAGGTACCATTATTATAAAAATACTATAAAAGGTACTTCTAAAATACGATATTACAGATTTTCAAAACTCAGTACCACAAAGTGATACCAAATTGGCGTAAACGGCAATTAATGTATGATCATTGTAAAGTAATATGGTGTAAGTGACAGAGTTGTATTAAAATAATAAATAGTAGTAGAGTATAACCGACATTTCAATATCAGATTACATTTAAGAAATTGTATATAAACGACAACTGTACTATAAACTTAAAAATGGTAGTAAGGTATAAGCGACATTGCAATATCAAATTAGATTTCAGTAATTGTGTATAAATGACAACTGTATGGTAAACTTGTAAATGGTAGTAGGGTATAACCGACGCTTAATGTCTTTGACGACAATGGTAAAGAGGCATTAGTTCCAGCTTTCAAAATAGGTACTAATGGTAAACAGTAGTATACGCCTGGAGCCTTTATGACAGTAAAAAGTAAAAATGTATTACCGACTATAACCCAAAAGTGATGCCATTTTTACAGAGGTACAAGCGCCTTTAGAGTAAAAAAGGCCCAAAATTCGGTCGGTTAAGTGAAATAACACTTCAAAAACGCAGTTTTTTGCTTGGGCATAAACGACACGAAAGTCATCGTACAGCCATGGGAGTGAGCGCATTCGAAAGAGCGACATTTTTTAAGTAGGATGGCATTCATAACTCATTTTCGACCAAAATGTCGCTTATGCCCTATTACCTTTTAACCGTCGATATGACTCTGGCTGAATGCAGAAGCCGTGCCAAGCATTATTGAACAAAGAAGAAGAAGTCAACTCACGATCACAAGTACAACAATTATGGCTACGTTCCATCAGAGACTCACAACAACCACGTTCACGGCTGCGATATTTCCCGTTCCACTTGCTTGCCGGCGTTACAATCATAAACCCAAGTAGAACGGCCATTATTGAGTATTGAGTACATGACATGGATCGATGTGAGCGTCGTGTGATCGAAAATGATGACGTCATTAGTGATGTTTCGCCACGATCACAACGACCTAGGTCCCCTTGTGGAACGGCGCATTTTGGGCGTTGTGAGCTAAAGATGGAAGGCGCTGTATATAGATTAAGCATATCTACATAGATAAGAATAAAATGTGATAGTAGAATAAATGTTACTTTTCTTATAATATAAAGAGACTTTAATTAAACTTTGTACTCTTTTTGCAGTAGCCCATGTAGCGCTCGGCTGACATCAGTACTCTGATGCCCTCTGGTAAGCGTTATTGTTAATCGCACGCTGTAGTACAGGTACAGCCCGGCACTGGGTAGGTACTACCAAACAAATACAAAACAACACGTGACACGTCTAGCTAAAATATTGTTTTATTTCTTCTCTCTTTTCTTTTTCATAAGCTCTTTTTTTAAAACAAATTTAATACACAAGTATATTACACAAATACTTTCCGAAGAATTAAAGGAGTTGTAGCAAACAATGCATGCTCAGTAAGACAAAGACATAACAAAAGCAACGAAAATTATTATTATCGTTATAATAATGACGAGATGTACCTACTTAAAGTTTATACTGCAACATATCTCCACAAATTCCTTACATGTTTGGCAAAATAAAAACCTTACACAGAACATACGTAGATATAAGAAGCTGGAGCGAGCTGCTATATAAATGAAGTTTTGTCATTTAAATATTCTTCAATGGTGTAATATCCCTTTTTAAGCTACTTTTTAATTTGGTTTTAAATTGAGTGAAAAGCAGATCTAACATTTTATTTGGAATTTTATTGATGAAGCGTATTCTAACCCCCAAATAAGAAGACAATACTTTTCGTATCCATCTTTTTATACTATGCCTGGTGTTGAACTTGTGGACATCCTTATATTGTTATAAAGCACTCAGATTATCTATACATATAAAAAAATTGTAGAGGTCAAATTTCTGTACAATGAAAAAAAATGCTAAAAACCGAGTCAGGGGGATGTAAGAATTGAAATAGAACTAATTTGGATTTTTTCGAATTTTTTGTTACTCTGTTTGTCTGTCAGTTTGTACCGGCTAATCTCCGAAACGACTGGACCGATTTACATGAAATTTTGTATGGTGATAGCTTATATCCCTGGTCAACATATAAAAAACTTTTGATCCCGAAAAATTAAAGAGTTCCAGTGGGATAATTAAAAACTTTTAATTTCTTAAACACCTTATAACAGCCTGAATGTAATTTCTCTGCAACTTAACATAATAGAAGCAGAGATTTTGACAGGGTATGGTGTCGGTGAGAGAGTTCTATCTTATATATATTAATATATGCTGATAAGTTTGTTTCTTTGTTTGTTTGCTTGAACGCGCTAATATCAGGAACTACTGGTCTGATTTGAATTTTTTTCTGTATTAGATAGGCCATTTATCGTGAAGGTTATAGGCTATATACCATCACGCTAAGAGGAATAGAAGCGGAGCACCAATGAATGAATGTGTGTTTTAAGTGGGTTCTCGGATGGTTTAGATTTGCAATTAGAACCGGTAGGTAGCGCTGAGATCGGGTTTTAGAATCCTCCTAATCACCAGGAACGATTCTGGAGATTTTGTTTTTGTGTCATGAAACAAAGTCTTTTGGGAATTCAAAAAATATGGCGGTACGAAGTTCGCCGGGTTAGCTAGTAGGTACCTATATGAAATTCTTATGTCGCGGTGTGTGTTACCATACTCCTCCGAAACGGCTGAAGCGATTTATGTGAAATTTTGTGTGCATATCGAGTAGATCTGAGAATCGGCCAACATTTATTTTATGTTGACTTTGACTTGACTTAAATGACCCATCCCTAAATATTATTTTTTGGTTAAAATTTCTTATATAATATATTTTATTATGATTTAGCATTGAAAAATGCATACAACTTCAAATTTTCACCTTTCTACCACCGACTCCTATTTTTTAATAGCGATATTAGTACTGTAATCATTTAACTTACTTAAAAGTACTAAAATTAGTTTTAAAGGCAAACACTGTTTGTCGGGTCAGCTATAAGTAAAATAGTGTAGCAGTTTCTTTATCTAACTATTCTTACTGCATATGCAGCAAAACTAAGTTTTCCTGAGAGATTAGATATACAAGCGCCCTGCTGAAGCTTCTGATATTCTTCTGTTACCTGTTACTACCTGATAAATAGATTTTCTTGTGATTTAGCAGAGATGAAAGAGCATATATAAAAACCAGAACGCTAGGTATAAATTTCACTTTTTACTAGTGATATCTATTACCCAGTCGTGTTGCGTTCCATGATCGGGAGTCTTACCGGATAAAACGCCGACTCTTCCTTTTGCGAGCGTGTCATGCTTGCTAAGGAGGAGGAGCGTGAGCTCATCAGCGTGTCCCGCACCAGGGAAGTCTTTTGCAAACGAGTTCCCACCACCTGTTAAGTGGTTAATACCCTCAACACCGGCGTTCCACACGCCATATTGCCATATATATGAGTTCATACTGACGATTATGTAAATGCATCTACACGGATGTATAGATTTAGCTCCGTTGGCTATCTTTCTGGCGAATTGAATAAAAATGACTGAGAAGTATTGTCAAGTGTCAAATAGTATTTAATATATCCCGCGCTCCTCCCAGGACTTGTTATGAAACCGGATACGTATAAAATTCTTTATAAATTTTTGACTATGACTGGATTGGACTTATAAAAATGGAAATGGACACAGAGTACAATATATTATAATAGAAGAGATATGGATAAAATAACATTTGACATGGCTTAGGCCTTTTATATTAATGACGACTTCTTTAATGAATACAACTCACAAGGCTGTATGGACATGGACCAAGTCTTTGCCTGCCTTTGTGGCAAATTTGAAAAACAACAACAAGTTACAAGTATTTAATATTTTGTAATTTTTTTATAATAATAATATAAAACATATACTTAATGAATCATGGTAGAGGATACCACAAATAAATCGTAAATGAGCATTTGCTTCATTCCCTTATAACTTTCTTTTCTCAATTTGGACAATATCAAAAACATTTCAAATATGGAAGAAAATCACGTAAATAGTTTCGCATTGAGATATGAAAAAGGATTGGTAAGTTCTTCAATGTTTTTAACAAACACCTTGGTATAGTAGTAGTACCTATATCAGTCAATTTCAATAATTTCATGGGTATAATATTAATGTACAAACCAACCAATAAAAAGAAAGAAAATCAAGTTGTAACTATGTTATAGCTCTTCTTCGACAGCCTATTTTAATGAAGATTTGTATATTTATACTCAATAAACCAACTTATAGTAATCACAAAATGAAAAGCCCGATTTGATACTCAAGAAGGTAGCTCAGATATCAGGTACGCGAATTTTAAATACAACTCCACCTATTTTTCACTAATATTATTGTGATGGGTGGTGTAAGGTGGCAAACAGTGACTAGAACAGTGATTTAGGTTAAGTCTGATTATCTTCAGACCAAAGCGTACGAGCTGTGCGGTAATTGAATTATTCATCTTAGGTAAAATCAATGCTTTTCACCAGTATGCCTTGCCAAAGTTAGAAACCACAACCACTCGAGTTGTGAATGTGGAAGCTAAGCTTAGCTGTAGAATCACATTTTCTTTGGTTGCCCGCAAGATAATTATCTCCATCATCTTAACTGAAGATTTCCTTCTCCCTATCAACTTGTATATTACTAGAATGCTCCCCGTGGCTATGCCACATGAAAAACCTAGGAATACCTAACGTGACCATTTATATTTTTTGTTAAAGCGGGACATCTGCGGCATTATATAATAAAATATTATCCGTGCAGGAACGGAGAAAGAATACAATTCCTGCGGCCCGGCGGCCTGTCGTAAGAGGCGACAAAACAACCCACAGCCAGGTGGTAGGGCATTTGCCCGACTGGATGGCTACCACCCTGGTCTAGAGTATGTCGCCATAACAACCTTGTGTTGTGTTCCGGCATTAGTGACCAGGTTCAGGCTCCTAAAGAGAGCAGCAGCGCATTCGTAGCACCTTTGGTGTTGCAAATGTCCATAGGCGATGGTAACCGCTGTCCATCAAGTGGGCCGTCTGCCTGTCTGCTGATCTCCTGCAATAAAAAAAAAAAAAAAATTGTTTTACTGTTTATAAGTATTTTATTATATAAGTAAGATAGAATAACACAAAATAAATAATCAACGCACTAACACAAAATAGTACACAGAAAAAAATGCAGGCTTAAATTTCACCCATTTGTATTATGCTGTTCAGTAAACTTGATACGCCTCACCCAGCTTAGAAAACTATAGTTTGAAAACTATTGTTTCAAGTTTGTTAAGCAGAATCTGCTGAAATAAACGGTCTGTTTGCAAAACCGAGACTATGTCGGCCTGACTGGGGACAGCGGGACTATGTTGGCCTCGCTGGGGATGGCAGGACAGACTGCCTAAGAGCGGTACTGTCCTACCCAAATCAGGACGTATGGTCACATTAGAAATACCTCTATTTTACTTGCATAAAAAATTAATTTACTGTCTTTTAAGAAGAAATTATTTAGTCTCTTATGATAAAAAAGAAAGTAAATCCATATAGTCTTCACAACCACCCATCAAAATATAGATGTGAGTTGAAGCTAACAAATGACATATTGTTTATGACAAAGTATGTATCAGGATAAAATGTACCCCAAGGGTTAACTCAGTTATATGCCAGCAGTATATCAAGTTTCGGTGTATGTCAACACCAGAGTATGACAATGAGTTATTGTTTATTTTTAGGTATCAGGTCCTTAAAAATATAATCTCAGTAAGTTGTTACACTCAATGCAGACATAACCAAATATAATTACACTATAACTTTCTTTTAGTCCTGTAATTTATTTCAGCTTTGGGTTTGTGTTATGGTATGTTAGGGGATATATAGGCACATATAATAACTACATGAAAAATTACAGCCCTTAGTATAATATTAATGTAATAAAAACTTGACTACTTCTGACAATTTAATATAATTCTTTATAGCCTTTTCTACTTTCCTGGAAGATATAATGGCATGTTTTAGCTCTACTGTACTTATTTGTTTTATGAAATTCAGTCTTTCGTTTTTTAATCATAAAATAAGTATCTATAATAAGTTGTACAATATTTCAATAAACTGCTCTGTTGAAAATTAAAAAGTGTCTTAATATTTTAGGAATTGAAAGTCTGTGGTGAGTTTTTGAGATGTAATAATTTATATAATATTGTTATGATTTGTTGCAGTTAAACTATTGTGGGCAAGAATGTAACAAAATTCCACCAGCATTACAAAAAATGTATGGCGCTAAAGTGAAATGTTTGGATTTAAGGTAAGTGCTAAATTTACAATATTTATAACAAGTACTTCTAAGGCTAAACTAAATAAAAATTTTGGCATTACAGACATTAAATTAGCAGACTTCATCATGCCTTAACAGGCATGATGTGAAGTCTGCTAATTCATATGCAAGTGAAGCAAGTGTAATTGCTAAGTGGTTAGGATAACTGACCAATCTACATGTGTTTGGTTCTGTTTAACACCTTTTTTACTTCAAGTAAAACTCTTTGGAGTACCTGAACATATAAATAGTATATTATATATATAGTATTTTATAGTATAGTATTGTATACGCAGCTATGCAGTAGTAATACACTATTTATTTGACCTTTATTATACTTTCATATATACATTTTTTTATTATTTTAAAGTGGTTGGAGCTATGCAAACCGGAATCACTCCATATGTTGCCAGTTTTGGGACAGTTATGATGTTGATAAAAACTTGTCTATGGCGGCCAAGAACACAAGTTTTTTAAATATATTGATAGCTGATATTTAAATACTTACCACACACAATATATATATATCGCAGAACGGCCTCGTTCTCACGACATCTCCTTTAGCTATTGCAGGTTTAGTGGGCGTCATCAGGATAAAATGCGAGCAAAAACACAAGGCCAACGGTTTATACACTTTCAATTTAGATTTAAAAGACATTTTAACATAGTTTAGACCGAGCTGCAGGTTCAGGGCACCCGCTCATACTTCCAACTAAATACTTTCTTTAAAATACTCCAACTCGACCTATTGCCATCAACCAAATGTGACACAAAAACTCCTCCGTTTACCGAAGTAGATACTACTCAAAGTATAGAGGGCGTCTCTGACCCCGCTCCGCCATATGCTCTGCTCCGATTGGTCGTTTAACAATATTCATACTTTTATTAGGTTAGAACGATCTTGAAGTTATAGAAACATTTACCAAATCTAATTAAATTAAATTAAGAATTTTAGAAGTAATTAAAATGTTAACAAATGATTTGTGCGTTATACAACCAGTCAATAATACATCCAATTATAACTTCCCTCTGTCATATATATGTATATATATATATGTATGTATGTATGTGTGTATATATATATATATATATATATATATATATATATATATTTAGCATACATAGCCCATATCAAACCATTCTTCTTAACTCAATTTTGACAAAATGTGTTTTTCAGTTACAACAGTATCGAAACACTGAAAGGTCTAGAACAGTTTGTTGGATTAGAAGAATTAATATTGGACAACAACCAACTCGGAGACGGTGTTATATTCCCCAATCTACCATATCTGCGAACACTTTCGTTAAATAATAATCAGGTATAAAAGTTTGTTTGTACACTATTTTATATTGTATTAGATATAGTATAGTATAGTAAACAAAGTACAATTTTTTTTAAATTTGAGCAGAGATAGAGGAATATATTGGGCCATTTGCTATGACACAATACCATGAGGAGGGAAGGCCAAGGCGAGCATTCATGGATCAAATCAAGGAAAAAGTGGATGTTGTGTTGTACAAAGACGTAAACAACTAGCCCTTAATAGACCTTAGGAGGAGGCTCCGCCGACAAGAGCGTGGCTTTTAAATAGAATTTTCAGTAACATTGCATAATAAATAGATATCATGCCTGCTGATTCGAAATTGAAACATAATAAAAATAAATGTTTTGCTATACAGTCTTCAAAACGTGTTTAATATTCGTTATAATGATCAATGTCCTAGCAAGACATTCATCGTTTTCAGTAGAGCACAGTATGATCGGCGCGGGGAAACTTCCATTCTCTGTATTGTTTTTTTACTAAAAGAATTGTGTGAAATAAAATACATAAATGAGCATGGAAGGGTTTTCCGGGTGAAACCTTCGTTCTATGCTAATAATTTCTGATCTACGTATCTTAAGAGAAACATTTAACATGGCGCGCTGAGCTACTTTCAATTTGTGGTCCAATTACGTCATCGAACATTTGAACATATATTTTCCACATTCAAATTGTTAGATGTGGTTCTTGAGTATGTTGTCAGCATGTAAATGTAAGTTATCTATATCGACGGTTAAAAGGTAATAGGGCATAAGCGACATTTTGGTCGAAAATGAGTTATGAATGCTATCCTACTTAAAATTTCGCTCTTTCCAATGCGCTCACTCCATGGCTCTACGATGACTTTCGTGTCGTTTATGCCAAGCAAAAAACTGCGTTTTGAAGTGTCATTTTATTTAACCGACCGAATTTTGGCCTTTTTTACTCTAAAGGCGCTTGTACCTCTGTAAAAATGGCATCACTTTTGGGTTATAGTCGGTAATACATTTTTACTTTTTACTGCCGTAAAGGCTCCAGGCGTGTACTACTGTTTACCATTAGTACCTTTTTTGAAAGCTGGAACTAATGCCTCTTTACCATTGTCGTCAAAGACATTAAGCGTCGGTTATACCCTACTACCATTTACAAGTTTAAGTTTACAAACATCCTACTGATTTTTTTGCTAAACACCATTTCTTATGCTCCATTACCTTTTGGTATAATAATGAGAATTACCACTTATACTTTTTACCCTTTTATGATAGTCTGCAGTCATGTGATTTATGCCCTATTACCTCTTGATATAAATATGTCAAATGTAGCTAAGTATACTCTACCCTTCGTTTTTTTTCTATGTAGATGTAACTTATGCCCAATTACTCCATAAAGAAAATAAGATCAATTGATTTAAGCGACATAAAACAACGTGGAATGAAATAAATAAAACTACCATTTAATGCTTTTATTTTTTTTATTCTAGAGCTGTTTCATTTCACGATATGACAAGAATGAAAAAGTAGTCTCCATTTTTCTGAATTTTAACTTTAACTGCTCTCCTGAACAATTTAGTTTTTGTCGCTTATACCCTATTACCTTTTAACCGTCGATATGTATTATTCATTGGTCCGGTTTATCAATAGGCTGACCTCGCTGCTCCCCAGATACAACGTCGCCTCTTAGCATTTATTATGTCAACACTCGACAATGTTTTTATCACTTAGCAGAACAATAGTCCTAACAAACAGACTCGAATTTTATACTATACATTAACTAAGACTTAAGGGCGATTAAAGTCCTTGTGTAAGTTATGGCAGTTCGCCTAGTTGGCAACAGATTGTTTGAGTAATAGACGGTTTTTATTACACAATCGGGCATCGCTTAGCCTACTGTAGTAACATATAGAAATAAAGCGAAATATGAGATAATATGCTCAGCGTTGTTACAAGTGCGATATTTCAAGTTACGTGGAATACAAAGCAAGTTTTTAAAAGACAAGGATTTCATCTTTTTTAATGTGCGCATATTATGTATTCACGTTTATACAAAGAGGCGCGCCCGTATTTTTTTGTTATGCAAATTTATGTATCTTTGTTATCATTGCTTTTTTATTTAGCAAAGTTTTCAATTTTATTGGGTTTTGTTTTAGATAACAGATTTGGAGTTGTTAGTAAATAAAATACAGAAACACTTCCCCGTACTCTCTTATCTAAGTTTATTAAGCAACAAAGCGTGTCCTAATCAATTATCAGACGTCGATAAAGATGACTCAGACTACCAAAGATACAGGTGACTATCTTATTTAATACCCATACAGTTTAGCCATATCACTTAATTTTTTTTTTAATTTTTTTTTTTTTTATTGCAGGAGATCAGCAGACAGGCAGACGGCCACTTGATGGACAGCAGTACCATCGCTATGGACATTTGCAACACCAAAGGTGCTACGAATGCGCTGCTCTCTTAGGAGCTGGAACTGGTCATAATGCCAAACACAATTATGCGCATACTTAACAGGTGTCGCATCCAGTCGGCAATCCTACACTGCTGTGGTTGTTTTGTCTTACGACAGGCGCCGCAGAATTGTATTTTCTCCGTTTGACGATAATTGCAAGATTAAACATAAAAAATAAACAAATATAAAAAATAAATATAGATTAGGTTATCATATGGTTTCGGTTGCGTAAATTTATAAATTCATATCTTTTTTGGGATTAAAAAATATCCCATGGGAGCGGGAAAAATACTAATTCCTGCAATCGGGCGAGCAAAGAACACACCGCCAGGTGGTAGGGCATTATTTTGTCCATCTGGATGACTACCACCTCGGTTTGGAGCTTGCCGTCGTTACAACCTTGAGTTCTGTTCCGGCCTTAGCAGTCAGGTTCCAGTGCTCCTTAGAAGCCGGCCCATTTACCATCTGTTGGGCCGACAGCTTGTCTTCTGTACTCCATCAATAAAAAATAACATTATCGCTTCCTTTGTTTAATTCGTCTATTTGTTTATGACTACTTCCCACACTTGAATACAGGAGTGAGAAACCTATAGGATTTCTTGTACTTTCAGGCGTCAGAACCATAAATCACGTTCTGAGTCATGACTATGGTCATGTATAAGAAATATAATGAATGAATAGAAACCTCTGTTCACTACAAAACTTATGTTATGACATAATGCCCACTGCTTCAGCTGCGTCAGCGTTAGTGACTGTGATTAAATTAGTCTTATTTATAGTGTTAAAAATAATGCCGTTAATGAGTTATCTTTCAATTTTTAACATCATTAACAATGTCGCATCTCAAATAATGCATTTAAACCCTTGCTACATCTTCGTTAGACAGTAACATTAGTATTATACCAGCTGTAGCAGGTGCGTAAAATGTTTGATTTATTTTTCATCGGGAACCTGACAAACAGGTACCATCGCCTATAGATGTTTGCAACACCAGGAACATGCAAACGCGTTGCCTGCCTTTAGGATGGCATAAAAGACGCGTAAAGCGGATGAAATGGAATTGGGTCATCGGAACTCTTACTCAACGCACAAAGTACTGTTTAGCTGAAGGCCAACTGTTTCACTTAGATATTCTGTGTTTGCGTGGTATTACACCGATTGAGCCGGCCCTAAGGGTGCTTTTTCGCCAGAGATGTGCTATGCAATATTGCTGTGGATGCGTTTGATATCCACCAATCATTCATTGGCCCACATAGCACAGCACTGGTGTAAACTTATTCAACTAAGCTACGTTTTTATATAGAAGGATGCATGTTATGGATGATCGCGCGTGGTGTAGGTGTGTATAGAGCAGTGTACCTTTTTTTTTTTTTGCCACTCCCCACTTAGGGATACCCACTAAAACCCCTGGGTGTTCCGTCCTGCGCCTTATGCCAGGGCTACGTGTATGCGGTTTTCCCAACTCCGCTGCCTTGACAGGTGTGGGCCCCGCTCACTGGGGCTCTTCCAATGCCGGGGGAGCTACTCCCTCGGCGACGACTGGGTCTTTTCGGCGTGGGGCGGTTTGTAACGCGCCCCACGGGAAGAGAGATGAGCGCGCGCGGAACACTCGCGCTCTCATCTCGACGGCATGTGCGGGTGAGTGAGAACCTCTATACCCCTAGAGGCCCCACCCGCGCCGCCCGCTTACGGTGGCCGAAGGTCTAAATCAGACCTCCGGCGCCGACGCGTCCTCCTTTGCCGGGAGTGGAGCAGGGAATTACGCTCACGCTCCCGTTCCGCCTCCTCCTTCGCAAACATGACTTGCTCGCAGAAGGAGGAGACGGCGTCCCATCCGGTGGAGCTCCCGACCATGGTACGTACCACGGCCGGGAGCGAGGTGTCAAATCCGGTATGGGCGACGAGTTCTCGGCGCTGCTCTGTCCACGCTGGACACTCCTGGAGTGTGTGCAGCGCCGTGTCCTCGTCGCCCGTGCCACAGTGATGGCACCCTGACGTTGCCTCGCGGCCGATGCGACACAGGCACCTTCCGAAGCAACCATGCCCCGTCAGGATCTGTGTCAGCCTGAAGGTCAGGGTGCCGTGACTTCGTTCAAGCCAATCTTGCAGGACGGGCCGCATCGCCTTAATGGTGGCGGGACCCGCGCTGGGGCGTCGTAGGCGATCTTCCCAGACCCCCACGGCTACCTGGCGGAGCTCAGACTTGCACGCCTCGATCTCGCGAGGCGCGTGTCTGGTGCCCCTGGCCAGGGCATCTTTGCGCCACACGTACAGTGACGCCAGGACCCTGGCTTCCAGGTCCCATGGGGAGAGCAGTGTACCTACAACAAGCGCATGTTTGTCACCGAAAGTTACCGTGCAACAGCGCATTTTCATAGCCACATCTTACTCGCTCCGCGACATAGCTTAGCATCAGTGGAAACGGTCTTATAGTTTCGTAGCTTAGCTTCTACATTCTCACAGCATAGCTGCATAGCATATCTGGTTGAAAGGCACCCTAAGAACTGTAATCAAGATGTCTCCAGCGAGGCTCTACCACATCAAAAGTTGCGTTAGCTTTATGTTATATTACTTTGTAGGTATTTCGTGATATATAAACTGCCGAACTTGCAATTTCTGGATTCTCGGCGCGTATCGAGCACGGAACGCTCGGAAGCGTTAAAGCGCGGCGAGTTCATGCGCGTGCGCCGGCCGCTCCAAGTCACGAGCGAACAACCGAAGGCTGTAACAACACCCGAGAAAGGCCACCTTCGCCCTTTGCCCATTGATTTCAACGCATTGGGAAAACACAAAGGTTAGTAACATAGGGTATAACGAGCAAAAATATACATATATCCGTACTACTAATAACATTGAAGTGTCTGGACTTTAAAACACAGACCAATATTGAAAGTTATTTAAATAGTAACACGGATTACTATGATTATATATAGTTAAAACTTTTATTATTTTTGTTTTCTAGTCGAAGAAATCAATGTAAACTTGTCCCTTATCACGTCATCGGAGAAATCATTTTAAAATGGAATTATAAAAAAACTAACGCTTAAAATACAAAAATATTCAAATTAGTATCTTAAAATACCCTATTTTACGTAATAAAAATATAAAATCAGAGGGTATTTTTTGTGAACAATCCCCATTGAAGTGGCCAGCCTTTAGTTTTACTTAAAATAGAATTCTATGGAATTTATTCATTCGACAATTTGTAATAAAATGCTTTTTTATTTATAGGTGCCTATGGAAAATGTATGTACAAATACACTGGGAAACATTCAGAAGGCAACAGGTTTATTATGAACAGCGATTTGTGACCTATGACTCAATACCTAAATTAAAACTTACTGTATCATGATTAGTTTTAAAAACTCAGGTGATATTTTGAGATTAGTGTGTATATTATATTTGCGTTTATTGAATATGAAAACATTCCAACATGATACTTTGTACCATGGCCGTGGTAGACAGGAATGTCAATGGCCCAGTAAAAAGTATACTCTTATCCATGAATATCGTAATCTAATGTTTCTTAAAGGTCTCACTTGTAGAAGACCGTCTTAACCAAAAGTAGACATTTTCACTTTAATTAATATTATATTTCACATAAAATTTCTATCTAGTTATTTTTTTCATATTAAAAAAAGAGAAAAATTACTTGATGCGCTCTGAAGTAAATAGAATAAAAAAAACTATTTCACAAAAAAAAAAAAAAAAAATAATAATAAACGCAAAAAAAGGCTTATCGCTTAAACGATCTCTTCAGCAACTAGAGAAACTTATTAACTATTAGTCTAGTAAAATTAAATAAAAGTAAAAAAAAAAAAGTACATTAAGTAAACAGCTAATTAAAAGAAATAGAAAATATATATCTTGATAACTAGGTAGGTAAGTGTTATATATTTAGGGAATTATTCAGTATAACATCTATGAATGGGCAATTGCCATTGTAAAGGATACTTCCATGCTTTTATGGCCGGTTTGTTGAACAATGACGGTTATGTAAAAAATAATGTTTAATCATATTTAAGTGCGATTATTATCTAAAAATTATAATACACTGTTATGTAAATAAAATTATTAAAAGCTACGTTTATTTTTGTATAAGGATAAAATAGTAACATCTGATCTGTATTTTAAGTTTTTGGATTTTGTAGTTATGTTTTTGTAAGTATACTGTTGTGATTATAAATTCTTATTATTTACCACTTTTGTACAATTAATAATAAAGATAAATGATGTAATAGTACTCATTACATATATACGCTTCTCTAATGCGGATTAGTAGGTTTCACACATCTGTATTCTCTTGACATGCAATTTCCTCGGATTGTTCTTCGAGGTTACCCTGCAACAACTTTAACGATATGCACATTAGGTAAGAGAAATTGCACATATTCAGTTCTTTCCCGATCACTATTCGAGTCGCTAAATCGTTACCATGGAAAATTAGTGCATCTCTTACCCGCTAAGTTAAAACAAATTTGTTAACTTAGGTTAGAAAAATTTAAAACATATCAAAGGAAACACGTTTCGTTATTCATAAATTTATTATTCATTCATATTATGAATATATCGAATTATTAAAACTTTAGGAATGTATCAAGTGGGTACAGCGTAGTTCATTAAAAATAAATTAAGTACTAATTAATTCAAAAGTCGTCCCTATATGTTACAGTATAACGGTTCATCACATAAACCTCTATTATTTCAACAAGTGTGTACTTTTTTCACCAAGCTCTGTATGTACATTATTATTTATTCTAATTACACGCTAATTACTTTTTACATCACAAACAATTATAAAATGCATTTATTGGCTTCAATACAGGTGTAAACGTGTATTCCAAATATTCATCTTAGCCTTAAAACTTTCAATAAAACAGCTTTAAATAAAATTACATGGCATTATTTCAAACGGTTTTGGTATATGGTAATTTAATTGGCATAATCTAATATTTACCATACAACACGACAAGTATTTATCTAATATAGAGAAGATAACTGCATGATATAACAACCAGGTACACTAAAGGACAAGAAATCATACCTATATAAATAAATAGGCTCATAAACCGAACGAGCAAAATGCGAACTCCCGACATGTAAATAACCTATATCGAACTTTATTCGCAGGCGGAAAAGCATGCTATGCTTTCTTAGCCGTTCCGCTTGTACGATTCGCAACTCGAGATCGAAGTTTCCCGCGCTTAAAATTATATTATGTCTTCGACGGCAGCAAGTAGAAAACTGGCAATAAAAGTGGCTAGCGTAAGTATTTAAAGCCAACATATTATGTTGAAAAAATTATTCTCGCCACTCTCATGCTCGCTGCTGTGGAAGTGGGTAAACCAGGGGGGAAAACGCTGTTGTCAATGGCGATGTTTCTATTATACGAATAAAATGGAATTATATAATATCAAAAGGCCGTGTCGGTACATTGAAGCTATTTAAAAAAACTACTGGGATTGAAACACGGATAACACATATTTTTTTAGGTTTCATATCCGTCTACTTTTCTGTTTTTTACATAGGAACTTCCGGGTTTTATAAGAATAATAAAAAAATATTTTTATAAGAATTTCCAGGATTCATTTGAAGACATAAATGGATGAAGGTGATAGTCGCATAATTCCAATTCTAAGTAAATCAAGATAAAAGTTTTACTTTTGTTTTAAACTAAACTTAACACCTTTTTCAACTATTTATTTTTTAAATATGCCTTATATCTATGGTCTAAGGTCTGTAGTCATTTGGTATCGACTTATAACGTTCATCTACGCAAAAAACCGAATATGCGACATATCACCTTCATCCACTCGTCTTCATTTATTTCCATGCTATAATGCCCATTGCCCTGCTGGACGTATAATACGGCCGGCGTAACTTGACAAATGTGAACATAGGCTCTGCGAACTTTAAAGCATGTACACTCGTGTGATGAGTGGGCATACGACTCGTATTTATTCATTGCTTTGTACTAGTTGGTCACTGTATTTTCTTCAGGAGTTTACATGCGCTAAAATTCGCAGAGCCTATGTTCACATTCGCCTACGCCGGCGTTATTATACTCTTTGCTTTTAAATATAGGCAAAACAACACTCTCCAACATCTACAGTCACGAGCGAATACTAGTATAATATAATAATATATAAAGAACAGTTGTGTCTATTATATTTGTGCACGATTAAAGCCGTTTGTTGCAACCCGAGCCGCATTATAAATAATAATGTACAGTTAGTTAGGCAACATCTATGACCTACAATTACTATCATAATACTACATTTTCACTTACTCTATCGCTGCTATATTCAAACGTAATTTAACAGTGAAATTCGGGAGGTGATGATAAATTAAATATCATGATAAATTACGGTCTTAATCCTCGCTACATTTTATTATCAGTTGTTATCTAGTACCGGATAGCTATCCATTATACAGCTGCTTAATAGCTGTATGTGCTTAAAAAACAACTTACAATATACTCAGCAGCCTTCTATAACATTCTAGAGCTGTCATGAGGTTCGGCGAGAAATTTACATAAAACGAAAGAACACTCGCACTAGGATTCCCAGCCCATGACACTTGTACGGGCTAGCAACAGCCGTACATTGCCGTGTCAGCGGTTAACGCCGACACGTGCATTTTAACTTAATATAATTAAGTCAGTACTCAATTAGCATCGTACTCGGTCAGTCGGCAAAACAGCCATTGATCTAAACATAATCATTACCATCATTATTCCATTATTATAAATTTATCAATAAACAATTACATCAAGAAAACCTCTATCATTAGCATTCTATGTCGGAAAACCCCCTACAATACTATTTTCAATTATGTTCAGTATAAAGTTCTTCGTAGATCATTTCTTTGGCTTTGGAAATTTGTCTTTGAAATAATATGGTAAGAACATTATTTACAAGTTTAATCACCAATATGTCAATTCCAAAACGATTAGAGCAAGCGTGGTTTAATTATCAGGCCAAAAACTTTACTGCAACACCAAACGTCAAACAACCATATTTAATTGAAAAGCAAAAACAAAGCATAATTCTTGATCAATAAACATTATTGTTCGTTTTTGACAAGACATATGTTTTGTGGAAATCAAACAGCAAAGTAAATACCACTCCTTGTTCCTGCCAAAATGTGTTTAGATTCCGTGTTAGTGCAGACCCAGACAGCTGAATTTTTCAAGTGAGCCTTCAAATGCCTTCGGGGGCAAATACGAAATAGCGAATAATAATCAAACGAGTCTCGGAGCTGATTTTCATGAAACTAAGGTGATATCATCATATGTTTGAAAAAAATATTCCTACTCAGGAATCGAATCTGTTGGTTTTGAAAAAAATTCTTATGAAACCAATCCATAGCGAATTGAATCTTGAGAATTACTTATTAAAATACATATAAATCTATTAATTTAATAAAATACAACTCCAAATCAAGCAAAAAATTTTAGCCGATAATCCTAGTGCCAGTGTTACTGATTGAACATCAAACTCAAAGTGTTCGCTTGTAATAAAGCAGTTCACAGTCCAAATAATATTAAGTAAATAATTTCTGTACAAATATAAAATACAATTCTTGTAAACAATAACATGGATATTATGATATTAGTGAAAATATTTGCTTATTATGTAATACTATTATGAAGTGAACATGACAATTATTAAGGATGTCAATATGGAATGTGCAAATCACAATTCAAAGGATGACATACCCTATCTAATACACAAATATATTATTACTTAATCTTGAAATATATTACAAATACGTACACGACAACATCTGCTCAATATACAAATGTGCACTTCTCAAATAAAATGGCACAAAATTTTGTAATAAACCACAACGCGTTTTCCTATCTACGCCCGTAATGGGGAATTTTAAGTAAAACTATTTTAGAATACGTCAACATACTACGTTTTCGGTCTAGAGGCTAGTTTTTTTCATATTAATTAATTAATAATTACACATATATCATCTTTAAATATGTAGGTAATGGACCTTGGATATTCAAACGCGAAGTCGTTCACCACCAAAATAATTCGGTTTAATATCTACTTGTATGAAAACCTATTGTGCGACCGTAAGTTAACGTTAACTATACATATTTTTCATATACAATTTTAACTATACAAAATCATAGAATCTCTAGAACTTTTGGGTAAGATAAGAAAGATAAAAAAAACAACGTCAAAGAATATCAGTGGAAAAATGATAAAAGATAGGTAAGCAGATTGATATAGATTGAATATTTTAATATTGCGTAATATGATTAAAACTAGCATTTATACCGTGACGTATATAAGTAAAATGGGCAGTACGTTTTAAAGGCGAGTATAACAATCCTAGAATCCTACATTATTAGGCAGAATAATTACTATTTAAGTTTCCAAACATTTTAAGATAAATTTTCCTATATTAATATTAGACGTAAAATATAATATAAGTCGAGATATTATGAAAAATAATATTAAATAATAAGAGCTCCCATGATCGTTATCAATAATATTATAAAAATAAGAAACAACAATAAAATTGACTATAGAGCTAAGTACCTCGCGATTGCAACGACTTGTCGACAGCCGTATGACAATTTAGTAACAAAAAAAAGTACATAAAAACCACATTATGCATACATACCGGATAAACAAACTAACACTCACCAACGTTTATAAGCCATTTAGGCATACATATATATACATTTGTAGGCTATCCATTTTCAATCATTAAAAAAAAACAACTTTGATAATAGCGTAATTTTAAATTACGTTAACTTTTGTTTATCCGGTATGTCCGCTCTAGCTCCAATATTATAACCACATGTCACAAAAGCTTATAAAATTGCATTAGAAAACATTATATTTAACGATAAAGCTTCTCGTTACTTACTCTATTATACAAATAAAATCTATAAAAATGATCAAAGGCCTACAATGACAACAAGCTTACATAACAAGCTAGTTTCAACGAATTGTACGTCTAATAGCAGCGCAATTGTTTTTGTCATTATAAAATAAAAATGGATACAGCACGCGCAAAAATTTACGACCACTCTTACTTTCACGTTAGAAACTTTGTAGAAGATTAAGTATTATGCAGCCTTCTGCAGTTTCTCTTCTTTCTAACCAAATTGTGCAGTTTCGCTTGGCTTGATACCGCAAAATGACTGGTGTCACTTGTGAGTCTAAAATGCCAGTTAAGCTGCAAGGACAGGTTCCTATGTCTTACTATTCATTCACTTGCCCTGTCATCTGTTGGATTTTGACATTAGTTGTATGGAGCTTATGTCAAATTTTAACCGATAAGGAAAGTGAAAGATCGGTAAGATATAGGAACCAGCGTTTAGTCTGTGTTTGAGGGACACAAACAAGAGCTGTGTAACAATGAGACGAATATGCTGCGATGTATGTGTGAAGTCACAGGTAGTATGGTGGTTTACACGTGATATTCACTGCTGTATCGCCTTAAGCTGATATAGACTGTATCACCCTAAGCAGATATAGACACTTCCTATGGAAACCGGTAAGTTATGTGGGTAAAAAAATATCTAGCCATGCCAACGTTGTCAGGCTCTGGCTTGAATGAAGTCAGAGATGATATGTGTGCTCACAATGAGAGATAACGAAGATTGTGTGAAGTGGAAAAGTAGGAAAGTAAAACAGTTTGCGCCGTAGTGATTGATCAGAATACGTAATAAAGTGTTTGTGCATTCATTTACTTCCATAATGACTTACTGTATTTTATCAGACTCATTATGTTTCAGTAAAACTTTTTCTTGTATATTGTTACATTTGCAGAAAGATTAATAGATACTACAACAAAAGTGAACAGTCAACAGTTCGAAAATAACGAACTGTACAGTTGTCTTTTAAAGTAGAAGAAAAAAGCATTATGGTAGAACTTCCATCTTAATTTTAAGTAAATCATAATATTAGATGAATTTTAATAAAGTTTTTTTAAATTAAACTATTATACAAAAAAATGCATTTCACTGAAACAACCATTCAATTAAAATAATAATTAAAAGTTTATTATTATTAATGTGCACCATAACTGTGCAAATTGGCATCAGCTACTAACTAATACAATACATTCTGGACCACGGTTTATAGCTGCTTAATTATTTACTTACGAAGCTGTCTATTTTCTATTATTGACTTGAAAATTAGTTCATTGACTTAAAACACTACGCACATTAGATTAGTTCGAACGCTTTACAGTTTCGTGCAATTAGCACTCTTTCGCTCACACACAAATATTATTGTCTAACTCGCACCATAACAAGAGGTTGCGCGACAACAACATTCGTGCGTGAGTGACAAATATTTGTAGTTCATTGTATGGAATAATGCTTTGACACTAAACTAATCTTTTTAACACAATGATTTCTACTTCTGTATGTTTTATTATTATTAGAAACATCAATTTTGTCAAGTTATTAAATAAACTTTATTGCAATAATGCGGAAACAAATAGGTCGTTACCGTTCCACTTATGTATTCACAAGATGACCGAATTATCAAAACGGGTTTAAACGTTATTGATAGTTTGCTTGCTGCATTGAAGAGGCTAAAATTGGCTTGATTTGCCTTCAAGTAGGTATTACCTGCCATTAGAAGTAAACGTAGCTGGAGTATTCCCTGGAGTTGCGCCCGCGCGCGCTGCCCAAGGGCTACACCTGCGTCACGCACTGCGCCAACTTCTCCATCTCCGTTTGCAACGCTTGTCGCTTCTCGCTTTCGATCTTTAGTTTCGATTCCAGGCTGCTTATAGCTGTCTTGAACATTACTGTCTGCTCCTCTAATAACTTCTCCAGATTTGATATCTAGAATAAAATATATATGTTACAGCCAAAGTAATAAATCCGGATATTATATATATTATCTAGCCATTATGTATAATGTCTATTCAATTTAGATAACGTTATAATTGACACAGAATGTGAGTAACATTAACCAGCAATTTTATATTAGCGATAAGGCCGCCCTTTGTTCAACATGTATATTGTACTTAGTTTTAAGAACATAGTTTTAATTTTTGGTGAACAATAAAGTGTTTTCATTCATTCAATATCTTCGAAGACTTGGATAATATAATAAAACAAGTAGGTATAGGTAAAGATTATAAAATTATGGGTATAGATACACGGCACATTTATTATTATGCACAAATGCGAACTTTATTAATATAGGTTAGAAGGCTAAGGCGAAGCGAAGCGGAGCTATGTACAAAAATTTATACATAATGACTGGTCATTATGTATAATAGCTATTTAATCACTATGACTGTAACATATACACTACATTTTAAGGCTCACAATATTGGTTGGAAAAGTATTAGCTATTAAACATTCGACTGCTACCTCTTCATTTCATTTTATTAAGAAAATCTATTATATTATAAAATTCTAAACATTCCGTGCCTGTATATTGATGCTATTTAAAAAAACAACTGAAATACACTATATGAGCGATGGAGAACACGATGCAGTTTCTTTTAGATTTCTTGTCTGTTTGGTCGGAGCGATTTCGATGCGGTTTTCGCTAATCGACAGCAAATTCTGAGTCTTAAAATCTGCCATACTTTTTATTCCAGAAATACCGTGGAAATTTTCCTGGGAATGATTTGAAATGGATAGATTGAAAAAAAATCCAATTTTCACTAATCGATCTAAAATAGCCTTATTGCCGAAAAACTTCCGTAATTTCCCTTATTTTTTTAGGACAATGGTGTCCTTATGGTATAATTCCTCCCAGCTTGTCCTTCGACAAAGACGTCTCTCAAATTGTTTTATTTGATTTCTCCCTATCTCTATAGGTTCTGGACCACAATATCCTTACTGTGTTTCAGATCGTTTTCTTCTCTACACCTGCCATCTTTCTGATATCACTCTGTTATCTTACGTGCCCATTTAATTTAACTATCTCTCATGAAATGGATGGTCCAACCAGTGTCCATAATACCACTTGTCCAATACTGGTAACATTTTGACATAAACTCCATACAAATAGATACATAAACCTGGCATGATAAATTGCTTGTTTCCCCATAATGCATAATTTACAATCAGCACATGGTACATATAAAAATATGCATAATTCGGAAAACTTCTCTATAATGCACATATAACTTTGTTCATATTTGAACTCAGGTCTTTGAAATGTGATATGGATATCTTAACTCTAGACCGCTTTAGACAGACATTTTAAAAAGCCACAAAAACTTTGTTTTGTGGGCAATTTAAGTAATAGACGATATAAGTGCACAATATAATAAAACTTACCCTAGTGTTAAGTTGTGTTATAACCACTTCGCTGACATCGCCTTGTCGTTTTTGTTCAAGTTCAACCTCCTTTCGAGCGTCCCCATATTCTTCTCCCCTGCGATCAAACTCGATGGCCTGTCGGGCATTTTCTCCTCGAGCCTCTCTATTCTCTCCAGCGTGCTCGTTTTTTCGAATAAACTAGCCGTCGTTTTACTGAACGAGTTGATTTCGTGTTTGTCCGTGTTCATGGTTTTCTCTATTCTGGCATTTGGCGATTTGTCGGTGGTTATTTCTGTGCTGGACCGCGCCGAGGCGGAGGGCGGCGCGGGCGCAGGTGGTTTCTTTATCTCGTCTAACATCGACATTATTGTGCGTCCTGTAATCATATATCATTTCTTGTTTTGTAATATTGTATACATTATTTTTTTAAATATATTGACTAATATAGTATTCAGCTTCCGTGTGTTTGTGCCTGGAATACTCGAAATTAGCCGATATATCTCTAATAACAAAAATGCTTCGAAAAATTAAAAAATAAAGGAACCAGATTTAAAAGATATAATAAAAAAATCGTAGCTAATCTTGTTGCAGGTGAGTTTATTGTTGCTTTTTGACTATAAAAGAGGGAAAACATATTGAGAAGTAGTGTAATACACACAATGTACTGCTCACACAAAATTTCTTCATGAGAACTTTTTCGATGTATAGGAGTCGGAAACTTTTGGGCCAAAGAAATGTTATGAGTTGAGGCTCAATAAATCGTTATATTTTTGTATTATAATATGAAAAGATCAACCCTAAACTCTATCTGGAAAATGAATTATTATTAATTATAAAAAAAACATCAACACAATAAAAACAAATCTTAAAATCACTCGTTTTTTTAAACTGGGCCCAAAAATGTATGAAAGTGGTTCCATATACTTTGAATATTTACGTAGTTTGACCGATTAATATGGAAGTCTCAAGGATTTGAAAAATATTTATTTTGTTAATCTGTTTATATTATGTTATATCCTTTTATATTACGTTATGCCCCTTCTCGCTAGACTCATAGGTTTGCTGGAAGAAAACTCTTTTAGGGGTATTCGCCTTTGTACCACTGTTTTATATTTTATAATTTTGTATGTATCTTTTTGTGTACAATAAAGAATAAATTATCGATATGTGTTTGGATACCTGCTGCTGTGGGCGACTGCACCGGGGGCCTCGTGGTGGGTAGTTCAGGTTCCTGGTTCGAGGGCGTGGCTTCCTTCTTGCTGTCTAACGAGTGGCGCACTTTTGTCGTCGTCTGAAACACCGGTCATTCCCTCCAATTCACTTCTTCTTGTGCTCAGCTTACAAACTCACATTGCACTTTATCCAACTAATTCTTTTAAAATTTACTTTCCAATATGCTTACATTCATATACATAAAAACATAATCGACTATGGCACAGAAGCCTGATATGTTTATTCCTGCCACAGAGAATTTGTCAAATTCATAAAACTACAAGAGACATTTAGGCTGGTGTGCACCAACATTTAACCGGTGATTAAAATAAAATAATCGATCAAACTGTATGCAAAAACAGTGATTATTTTATTTTAACCGTCGGTTAAATGTTGGTGCACACCAGCCATAGAAATTTAATTTACCCAATATTATTTTTACATCAAAAATAGGATCAGAGGCAACAAATTGTTATCGTTTAAGTGTTTACTTCTGATTCTGATTTAGTCCCAGGCCTGCAAATGTAAGCCTGATCGCTCTAGGAATTAATATACAATCTTTCAGATTATACTTGATAATTGACAACAAATTATAAAATAATAATACATAAAACAGATTTTTGTGTTTACACACCATCAACTTGCTTTCGATTTTTTTTGTAAAAAATAATTTTTAATTTGGTTTTGTTGACTTACCTCTTCAAAGTTGTCCAGAATTGTCATTCGACTGCTGATGGAGGAAGTGCTCTTCGACATTTCCATCGAATGTGTCGCCCTCTTCTCATCCAAGCCACAATCCAATATTCTGAAAACATAAATACCTGATATACTATCCTTATTATGTTATATATGTAACAACTTATTCTTTCTAATTTATTTATTATTTATACTATTAATGCTGGCTCTATGAAAATATATACGATTATGTATCAATTATGCTATAATCGTTCATATTGCACACGTGTCTCACTTAAGCACTTTTCAGACTTAACGGTGAATAAAGAAAACAGTGGTGAAAGCTGCACATTGAAATAACCTATATTTAAATGCATTTTAGAAAGCAAGTTGGATATATTGTCAATTCCCTGCTAATAATGGGTCCTAGACCAATAACGTGACATTTTTTGTTTTTAATTTTGGAAGTGCTATCCTTAGGATACGTCTTTCATACTCTGATTATAGGATACTAAAGTTGTCCGTGAGGCATGGCCCGCGGAAAGTCTCAACCGTGTTCTATGGAAACTATCCCAATTCCGAATCAAATGTTCATATTATGTCGAAAGCAAGCATTCACTACAGTTTACATTGCAAAACATTTTTATCTATATTCTATTCCACTTTCTGAAATAAATAGTAGTGTGACACATTGGTTTTTCTTGAAGGCGGAACTGACAGACAGAGTTACTTTCGCATCTGTAACTTTGAGTATTGTGGCGAATGATGGAACCTTCTAATTAGTTTTAGAACTTTAAAAAAAAAACTAGAACATTCTGGAAGGAAAAGACAAGGACGGATATACTTCAGAAAGGGAAAGACGATGAACGAAAGACAGAAATTGATAGATGTTAGAAAGGGATAGACGATGAACGAAAGACAGATATTGATAGATGTTAGAAAGGGATAGATGTATAAACGAAAGATCTCGAACAAAGTTCGGGAAGGAAGAGACGAGATAGATAGATGGATTCCAGAAAATTCTTTCGGGTAAATAAACAGCGTAAGGCGCTGCCTACCAGGCAGTTTAGGGTTGAGAGTTCAAGACGGTGAAGCGACAAGTGCGATACTAAAGAGTTGGAAGAGAAGGTTAATAGAAGACGGTGACGAGTTAAGTGGTGAATTTAGTGACAAGATTAGTGGACAGTTATGTGAAGGAGGAGTGTAGCGTAGTTCGCGAGACGAACCAGAAGCGAGCTACACGCGGCAATATCGGAGGTGAGCGTTGAAGTAGCAGGAGGTGGTTTAAGCAATATCGGCGACGGTATTGCGAGCGAGATACCTTGCACCCCCACTCGCACGTAACAGTATACAAGTGATATGAATGATACCTGTCGGTGCTGCCACCGCCGGCCTTGCTGGCGAGGCCGGTGTCGGGCGCGGGCGCGGGCGCGGAGACGGCCCTCGCCTTGGCCCCCTCCCCCGCACCCTTCTTCGCCTGGTTCAGCTTGAGCTCCTCCATCCAGGGCGCGCGGTGCTTCTCCCACTCGCGCGCGCGGGGCTTTATCTCGTCGCCCTTCTCTATCGGCGGCTTCTCCGACGGCAGCGGTGGGGGCGGACCTCGAATCAGAAACAATCAACTTATGACAAAATAGAAACATTGAACGAATTAAACAAAACACTTTATTGTTCATCAACAATTAAAACTAAAGGTTGAATACAAGGCATCCTTATCTAGGTCCCTGAGACGGTTAAGTCAACTTGACAAGTCTACGTGGTACAAGCGAATATTGATGATTGTCGACTTAACGCTATCGCCAAGGGATCTACGACTTGATCGCAATCGACAGCGATTTTGGTTAACAGCACTTAATGCGCTTGCGCTTGACAAGGCTTATAACCTTTTTTCATTTGCGGTCGCAACATCGAAAGTGGCGCATGACGAACAGCACCTACACGTGGCCTTAATGAGGAGCGTCGACATAAGTAACGAACGTAGTTTTGTCTTACTTCTAATATCTCTCGACAGAGATTTTCATGTAATGTTAAAAGTAAGGAGTATGCTGACAAAATTCCTTATTATTATTCGTACGATGGCTGAGAATTTCCATGGCCGACCCCCCCCCCCCCCCCATAATAAAGTGAATATAAGAGGTAGCGTGGCTCACCTTCGTGCCCGTTGCTGAGTCCGATCTGCTGGGGCGTGTCGTCGCGCAGCGCCTGGCTGGGCGGCCGCCGCCGGGGCGCCTTCACTCTGCAACACGCACAACACTCTTACTATTTCGCCTTTATAACTAAACTAATCAAAAAAAATTCAAGCAGAGATACACTAAGCACTGCCAACGATAGTATAGTTTAGTCCAGGTATGGATAACCTTTGACATGTTGAGGGCCAAACTTTAGCGTGCAAATAAGTTCGCGGGCCGCGCACGTTTAAAAGTACTTAGTGCATTTTAAAGTAGTGATAATATTTTTGCGTTAGATATTACACATGAAATAGTACGATAATGTTATTATAATACAATTTATTAAAATACCAAAATGAAATTTAAAAAATGGTACATTATAATTAAATCGTTAAATTTGCAATTACAATTACAAACTACGAAAGTTAAACAACACACCGAAATACACGGCCTCACTGTCACTCCCGTAAGTATAAGTACCTAATGTAATACGTTTTAATTGGGTTTTTTTCAAAATGGCTCGCGGGCCGGATCATACCTTACTGCGGGCCGGTGGTTGCCCATGTATGGTTTAGTCTATATTCTTTTTTCTTATTACACGATCTCATCAGACAGGCAGACGGCCCCGTTGGAGTCCGATTCTGCTATTACTATCTCGCCAAAGTCGGACACTATCGTCTCAATAGTGGGTTTGCCTAATTTCGGTATTCATATTCAAGTCATAAACGTGGACGAACTCGCGGGCGTATCCTAGTCATGTAATAAAGAAGCCCACCTGTTCGCCCGTGGATCGTTGAGTATGGAGTTGCGTTCGATGTGGTCGAAGCCGGTCGAGTTCGCGCCGGCGCTGTTGGCGGCCGGCTTCGTGAGCGCCGCGCCGTCCACGCGGTCGCCCTCCGCGCTGCTGCTACTACTCGACGCCGTCGTCGACGAAGATTTCTCCCTGATATCAATATTTAACATCGATTTTTTATTGTACCTAATGTAGTATCGCATTATTTTTTATTGGTTATGAATTTTTATATCTATAAACTTGAGAGATGATTGCGTCTCCCATACAAACTTTCATACCCTTTTTTTTTTTTTTTTTTTTTTTACATGGGGAAATGCGTTGCCGCACCGTCAGCCGCGCGGGGGATCATGCGCGGCCGGTGTGTGGGGCTCCCCGACGCCGGTTCAATACGACCGGCTGCCGGTATACCCACTAAAACCCCATGGGAGCCTTCCTTCCGCCTAGCGCCGGGGTCGCGGTACATGCGTGAGCTTAACCCGCAACCCCGGCAGCGGCCGGCCGCCTCGTAAACAGAGGCGGCCTCTCCTGTGTGCGGGCCGGGGGAGATGGTGGTCCCCGGCCCTGAGAGGGACGCGCGGCTACCTCTCGCGCCCTCTCGCGGCATTAGTGCGGGCGGAGGTCTATGTTGATCCCCCAGACCTCGACGCCCGCTGCCGCCGGGAGGGGGAGGCTGCAAGGAATACTCCTGCGCCATCACCCCTCCCTCTCCTTCCTCCTCCCCCCGCCGCCTCGCGCACTCAGCAGCGTCAGCGGCGGGGGGGAGTGTCTTCGCGATGGGGGGGGAGGGGGAGGCTGCGGAGGATTTCTCCTGCGCCATCACCCCTCCCTCTCCTTTCTCCCCCTCCGCCGCCTCGCGCTCGTAGCAGCGTCAGCGGCGGGGGGGGGCTTCGCGATGGGGGGAGGGGGAGGCTGCGAAGGATTGCTCCTGCGCCAACACCCCTCCCCCCTCTTCTTCCACCCCGCCCCCCCCACCGCCTCGCGCAATCGGCAGCGTCAGCGGCGGGGGGGGCCTCGCGATAGGAGGGAGGGGGAGGCCGCGAAGGATTTCTCCTGCGCCATCACCCCTCCCTCTCCTTTCTCCCCCTCCGCCGCCTCGCGCTCTAAGCAGCGTCAGCGGCGGGGGGGACTTCGCGATGGGGGAGGGGGAGGCTGCGAAGGATTGCTCCTGCGCCAACACCCCTCCCCCCTCTCCTTCCTCCCCTTTTCCCGTCGCCTCGCGCACACAGCAGCGTTGGCAGACGGGGTCGGGGAGGATAGGTCGCCTGTCAGGAGGGCGGTGGTGGGGTGGACATCACCACCGCCGTCCTTGACAGCCAGCGGAGAACACCTCGACGCTGGCGGTCGCATCGGAAAGGAGGGGCGTTTGGGGAGGAGGTTTGGTAAGGAAGGGCAGGCATTGGGATTTGGAGGCGGAAAGGTGGGACACCACTGTCACGGAGCGAAGGGGGAATGTGACAGTGGCCGCTCGGGGCCCCGGGGACGCATCTCCTTGTACCGCTACCTGGTCGGAGAAGAGACCAGGGCGGCACCCCCTGGGGGTGAAAACTTTCATACCCTATTTCAACCCGCTCTAGTTTTATTTATCTATTCCCCGTCATACACATAAACAACCAAAAGTACAAAAACTACCAAAATAATAAAAAAAAATGGCAGATCATAATATCCTGTCCCTAGTGCAGTATCCTTTGTGCACACACGGTATTAAAATTAAATATATATACCAAAATTACAAAAGTAAAAGCATAACAAACAGAGGGACAAATATATTTTATCCCGGAGTCTATCCAATTTTAGGGACAATAATCCTTTGTTCATCCTCGGCATAGAATAAAAACACATACATACATATTAGTATCACGATATTTAGTCCGACAATAAACACATCCGTGAACGGTATTTGTACATCCGCTAATCTTTCATAAATATAGACAGGCAGTGCTTGGATATTTATCAACTGACGACGAGGATGTGATGGGCTCAATTGTCTCGGTTAGAGTCAGTCGGTGTCAAGCTGGTCTAGGTTGTCGTACATTCAGATGACACCGTTTGGTTTAAAACCCAAAAACAAGAGTACAAGTATAAACACAATGTAAACAGTGTAAAACCCGGGATCGGTAATGGTGTATGGTATGGTACATTACACTTAATAGTAGTTCTTTACGAAGTATAAAACGAAGTCGCTTTCCGCGTCCGGTCTGTCTATATATCCGCTAACCCGACGGATTTATAAGCGGTTTTCACGAATAGTTGGTAATTTTTCGAGAAAGGTTAATATATATAACGTTATATATAAATTAGCTTTTGCCCGCGACTTCGGCTAAAAAATTAAATAAGGTTTTATATTTAGTAAAATAGAGCCACCTGCTAGAGAAACATTTAGCTTATTAATAAAAATAAACCTGAAAGTCGCTCTCGTCTCATCGAATATTTTGTGGAGTACATTATCGTATTATATTGTTCGCCGCTTATTAATGGAGGTACTATGCCCGCGCAACCGATGTGAAGAACGAAGCCGGGCGAATGAATCAGGTTGCGAACGAACAGATTAAATATCAATACCTAATTTGTTTTTAATGTTTACGATCCATTAATAATGCTATCAATGACGGTGTATAATATGAACACTGTATTATGTGAATGAACTTTCATTAATAAATTGTGTGCGATGATTTTTCACCTCCCAAAATGAGAGGTCGATGTAGCGTCAACGCTGCTTGCTTCACATTATTTTTAGGGACATGCCACATTATGCGTTGTGTCGTCCTACGAAAACGAAGCATGGGACGGTGATGCTACTGGAGATCCGCGCCGTTGCAATGAACGTATCTTTTTTATGGAGCTGCATACGTCTAGCCATCGCAGTGGACAACGATCTACTGACGCGGTGGCGCACATATTAATAGTTTCTCTATCGAGCTCGCACATCGTCCGTCCCGCTCAACATTGTGCTATATATTGTACTAACTGTAAACTTGTTGATATTTGAACTAAGGTTACCGTTTCCAAAAAAAAATAGTTTACTTCAGTTCACATCGGTATTCGACAGTGAATACTACTCTACCATCTGAAGTATCATTTAACCTCTACCTCTCACTGCTGCACTTTTATTGTTTCTACGTTTGTTTCGGCGGTGACGAAATAAAAGCAACAAATATAGAACACGTTTGCTCCATTGTCGAAAGCGACGGAAATCCGATTCCAGTGAGACGCTGCGCTGCCGTTGCTACGACGCAACGCCACGCACTACTGAGGTCTCACCCTAACAAATACGTCGTCGCGGTTGCAACGCAAGCGAAGTTTCGCTGTAATATTACCACTGTGTCCAATCATGCACTCAAAACTATAAATAATTAAGACGTAACTCACTTATCGGATGAGGAGAGCATTTTGTTCTTCAGCCCGCTGAACAACCCTCCCACTCCCGTCGGGGTGGGGCTCTTCTTTAATGGCACTGGAGGTTTCTTCACCTGAAATCAATGTTTTATGATGCCGGATTTGTTATATTTTACTACCTATCACCTAACCTCAGTTTCGCAGAAAATTCACATTACTTGTATGGATGGGTTTTTTATGTTAAACTAACCAGGTATAAGGCAAGCGGTAATCTGTAAAAACTGTGCACAAATCCTATTAATATTATAAATCCGAAATCTAGCTGTCTGTTACACTTTCATGGACAAACTACTGGACCAATTTGGCTAAAACTCAGTAATTTTTTTCGATGCTGGGATGAACACAGGATACTTTTCATATCGGAAATAGATTAGATTTGTGTAAAGGTTATTCCAGAAAGTAGGGTAGGTTTGGTTTTTTTTGTCATTACCATTTTCGTCATCTAGGTCATTTCACTGATTTCGGCCATTTCAGTCATTTTGACCAATTCGGCCATTTTAGTAATTTCGATCATTTTAGTCATTATTCTCATTTTTATTATTTATGTAGTTTACAGATAGATAGACGGGGGATAGATAAATAAAACAAGAACGGGTTGAGATAAAGGATGAAAATGTTTATGGGAGACGAATGATTTTTTCAAGTTTATAGATATAAAAAAATATAAATTTATAATATAAATCGTAACTGGGGCTATCTGTTAATCTTTCACGGAAAAACTACTCGAACTACTGGATCGGATGATTGTAATTTTTTTTAATGTAGTTTTAATAACAAAAGGGACTAAATACTTTTCAAGCCGGGATATGGGATAATTTTCGATATGAAATGAAGTGAATTATCCAGGGGCAAACAACATTAACATAAAAATTTAAATCGATGTAACCGGTATTAACGCCTGCTCCTTAAACAAGAGGTACAAACTACAGTGTGAAATTTGAGATTTAGAAACATGAATCCGTCAAAGTCAAGCACTTGCAAACTAATTAATAGGCGCATCAGAATGATTACAACTTTAATTTATTACAACAAGTTTGAACATATCCTGTTACTTTGATCGAGTCACACAATCAATTTCATCTGACCAAAGACCGTAAAACAAAAAATACCTACAAAAATGTCAGGGTCATACAAAACAAAATGAAAGGACACTTTTTATTGAATAATTGAAGTATCTTCATGAACGGGTAAAATCCTTTGTACATTATCAATAGGTACAGTCAATCACATAATTGTCACACTAGATATGATTTACTTGTGTTTTAATGTATTAAATTTAAATAACAATACAACATACTTGTCCGTCTAACGTTCCATCTGTGACAGTTTCACTGTGTATTATCTTCTCGGATTCGTTCTTATTAGTGTGTGTGACTGTACTTTGCGTGCTCGTTTCCTTGCTCAGTGTGTTTTCTTTGTGTAAACTGAAATCAAATTAAAAATACTCTTAAAAACTAGCATGAAGGTCTTAAGAAAAAATAATTAGCATTTTTGAGAAATAGTTTTGCTAAACAGTTTATTATTTCCATCTAGTAATTAAATAGACATGTATAAACAATCTACACTCTATTGTAAAACATAAATATGATATTTAGTTATGTTTTACAATAGAATTCTAAAACAATCCATGATAATATTATAAATGCTGAAGTAATTCTGTGTGTTTGCTATGTTTTCACAGAAAAAACACAGTAGCGATTTTGGTGATTAATACGGTCTATATTGTTAGATTATTGTACTATTTTAACGAGGTTATTTAGTGACAAATTAATAATAGAGAGTAGTTTATATCTGTTATAACCCACTACCGCTCCGTAATCGATCGAATTTAGGAGGCTTTAGTTACGATATACATGCAGTAGTTAGTAGCGCTCTAGGCTAGCTAATTATTGTGTGAGAAGTGAGACTTAATAAAATCGACTATTAATATGTAGTCTCAATATTAAGAATGGACACAGGATACTTTTTATCCCAAGGAATGGGCTTGGGCAAGAACTCTCTGGGGATGAGTAGTGCTTAAATAAAAATTTAATGCAACACATAACTCATTACACATGTACAAAATTAAAGAGGCTGTGACTCAGTTTATTTCTCAGAGATAGACTGATCTCAGTTTATTTGCCATTTATGTTACAGAATAACAGGACTGACAAGCTATTCTGACGAAAGTCCAAAGAAGTATGTTAATCAATACCATTTTGTTCAAGCCCATTTATTAAATTGTTTGAGCATTTCCTGATAGGTTTCTCCTGGTATGTGTGTTTGATATTGTCAGCCAGTTTTGTTTTATAGTTTTTAAAACGGTATCAAGGTATTGTATTTACTGTGCAACGAATTTCAAATTGTGTTGGAACAGACGTTATTTATTTTATTGCCATTGATCGTTGATAGTTAATCCAAATAAATTTGCATATGAACAATTAATTGATTTTTATTGTCGACTGTACACATAGCATAGGAGGTTACAACATGTAGGGGATTTAACAATATTAGAACTAAATATTTTTATACAAATTATAGTATATATATAAGTAGAATAGAAAAGTCTGGACCAACGTGTGAAAATTCATCGATAGAGTAAAGTGTATCAGTGATATAGTAGTGTGTGTAATAGACATACACATGGATTTTTTTGCGATTTAATTATGAAATTCTAAAAAATAATGTGTAACCGCAACTCATATGTTTTTTTACTACAACAATAAAAGTTTTATTAACTAAATACTTCCATAGTTTAAAAGAGAAATTATTTATGTGATTAAATAATTTAATTCAAAGAATTACATATAATCTTTATTAGTCTTAATTATTACTTACCTAATTTTAGATGTGGTCAATTCCTTGACTGAGGCCGTTTTTTCGGAGTATTTGTTGAGAATGGGGTAAATTGAAGTTGAGGCTCCTTTTGAAGGGGGCCTTTCCGGCTTCTTCTCTTCAACTTCAGGAGCTGCTGAAATTTGAATATACCAGTTGAAAATTCGAAATTCATACTAACAATATCTACACAAGCGCGAATAAGAGTTCATCTCTTGCTTGGTCTTTCTCCATTCAAGGGAAACGGACGCTTTTATACATTTTTGGGGCCAATTGTAAAATATGAGAATTTGTTATTTCGAATGAAATGATCGTGTGGTTTTGTTCTTTCTTCATTTTTCATGTTATTAATTGTTGTAATTCATTTGCATAAATCTATTATATTATAATCGATAACTTATTTTATTTGTGAACTTATATTTTAGGATTTCTAGTGCTCCTGATAAAATTTTGGACTGACTTTTGTCGTTTTGTAATCTATAATATTATAAAAATCTAACCATGCCGTGTCACACACACATTGAAGCTATGAAATAAACAAGTGGAATAGACTATATAAACAATGCAGAACACAATGCATTTTTTCATATTTCTCGTCTCTTTGTCGATTTGTCCGTTCATTCGGATTCACGGTAAAAAAACTACTACATAAAAATTAGCTTGTTTCAACACTGTTTCCACTAAAACGATAGTTTACATCCTTTTCCAATTCTTGCTTGAAGATTATCCCAACTTCAATATTAAATATCTATATACCAGAAAAAAACCGAATAAGCTTACATTAAAATATATTTAATATTAGAAAAACAGAGAGCCCGTGGAGATTGATTTTAAATAAATATTTGGATATTCATCATCCTAAAATATCAATTTCCATACATGGTAAACTTTATTACCATTTTTATACATGATCCTATTAACGTACATTTGATATGTTTGTAGATGTTTAAAACACTGCAGATAAAATACATCACTATTTTATCATTTATATTTACCAATTACAACACAATATACAAAATTTAAACAAGAACTTGTTGTACTAATAGCCTGCTATATTTTATTCTTTATATTGGGTTTAAAGAATGCAAAAACATCAAAACACACTCATTTAAAAATCGATTAAACTCACTTTCGACACCCATTTCAGTCAATTAAAAATATAACAAAGTTCACAATAAACGCGAACACTGTTTTAGTGTGCGACAGTGATCAAGACTATGAGGTAACTAGTTATAAAAAGGCACGGAGAGGCGGGCAAGTTACGCAAAATCACGACTTAGCCCGCGAGCCGCAACCTTCATGAGAAATGTCAATAGCAAAATATCGAATGCTATAATAATCAGTGGGTGGCGTGTTTACCAACATGTTTCATGTATGTACTTTTACGTCTATATTTCTCTTTTGACAGGTCCGTACTAGACATCAACACAATCTTCATTATCGGCTTAAGTTTTTTTATTTATTTTTTATTACAGGCGTTCAGCAGACAGGCAGACGGCCCACTTGATGCAAAGCGGTTACCATCGCAATTGACATTTACAACACCAAATGGGCTGCTGCTCTTTTAAAGGAGACTGGGTCACTAATGCCGGAACACAACACAAGGTTGTTATGGCGGCATACTCTAGACTAGAGGTGGTCGCCATCCAATGGAATAAATACCCTACCACCTGGCCGTGTCACCTCTTACGACAGGCCTCCCGGCCGCAAGAAATTGTATTCTTTCTCCGTTCCTATTCGATATAATTGTTTAATGGTACTAAAAATTAAATATGGTTTTAACTGCCAACTTAGGAGAAATACGCATACGATTTTGTTGCGGATATTGGAATGTTTATGGACCACCACTGCTAAGGGACTAGCAGTGAGGTAATGTGATACTCGCGGCGACCACCAGATATCCACTAGAACTAGTGTAGTGTTCCCCCAAAGTCAATTGCGGGGCATTAGTAGGTAGAGCTAACGTCGCGAAATGTGTCTTCGTTTGCTAAAGGGTCAGTAAAAGTACGGAGTGTAATTAAGTCACTTCCTAGTGAGAAAGATCTAATCAGGATGGCCGTGGCGCAGTTAAACCGCTGACGACTCCAAGAGTGTCACGACGTCTATATGAAATTATCATGATAGAATATCATATCCTACTGGCTACTCACTCATACGAGGTAGTGTTGAACGAAGCCTATACCACATTATTTAATGAACATTTCCAATATCTAATAGTTTTTGTTGAAACATTATACTAGAGACTCCAATACGGCAGGCGACATTAAACTCGTCTCGAATCCATTCTTCAGTCAAATGACTGAAATTTTAACGACCTTCTATAATATCCATTAGGAGAAATTATCCCAGACTTGATGATCTGTTTATACCACTAACAATCGTATAACGCAATCTGTGCGAGGTGTCTTAACGATTTTAATGTAAATTAATAACATAATTTTATCTATTATAATTGTCATAATCATATAGTAATTATCAATGATTATTGATTTTAAAAAAAACAATATAAATAATTAAAAAAAAAAAAAAAAAAAAAAAAAAAAAAAAAAAAAAAAAAAAAAAAAAAAAAAAAAAAAAAAAATAAAAGTTATCTGATAATATCTGTTTTCAATACTATCAATACAGGCAATTTTAAATTAATTTATTATTGGAATTAAAATATGAAATACTTAAAAACAACGGTATAACAAGGTTTTGAAATCAACACTTTTTAACAAGCAAATTACAATTTATCGTGTTTAAAGTCTTTAATATGTCTAAAGATAACTTTTATCTATAACGTGCATGTATATAATTTTAAGGGTTTATATGGTAATTCAACCATTAAGAATTAATTATGTAAGCGACAACACGGGTCCATTAATGTATTACGACTTCAATAGAAAACGTTCAAATAATTCGGGAAACTGGTATCGGTTATAATTCATAGTCAAAGTGATCCTCTGTTTTGAACAAGGCACTGGACAAACATAATATCTGTTATCGTATGTAGAACACAGTATTAAATTGTTTAAATTATAAATGATAATAAAGCTTCTAAGTAAAATGTTGGGATTATTAACCCCGTTTTATATATGTAGAGTAGATAGTATCGTAATATATGCAGATTCTAGAACTCGTAACATGAACAAGCACTGTTATTGTTTTGACGGCGAAACTGAGCATTCGTAGACGAAAAATTAATTTTACGAGGCATTCATATCGTTCAAGGTTCCGGTACAACGCGGTAGTAAATAGCGGTTAATGTTCAAATTATTCCAATAGTTTTCAAAGTCAAAGTAAATTCCTTATTCTTTGCCTGATAACTTTTTACATTTAGTATTCTCTTCATTATTTTGCTACTTTTATAGATAATTTACATTAACCTTATGGATTTAATACAACATGACAAAAAAAAGATGGATGGACTGTGTGAGGATGATATGATGATTTGTGGTGTGACAGAAGATGTATGTCAGAATAGAAGAGTGTGGAAGGAAAAGACATATTGTGCCGACCGCAATTAATTGGGATATGGTGAAAGAAAAGAGAAAGAGAGATGACGTGCTGCATACTATTGAATAAGGATTAGGAATAGTCTTTTAGAACGTCTCGTAGTGCGATAACTAAATCCTTCCTCTTTAAGGACTATTATTTTTTCCATTTCAGGTCACTGGAAGGATTGATATCCTGCACACCAGATGTGCCATTTTTCATCAGTCCCCATTTTGCCGGGCTGCAGTTTTTTAAATTTTTATTATTCTATTTATTAATGTTTTGTACTATTTAAATATCAATAAAAATCTTATAAAAAATGGATGCTAAAAATATTTGTAGCTTTTTTTTATTGCGACCGAAAAACACCAAAATTCGGGCTAATCCAGAATACCCCCTTAATCATCATTTAGTTATAATAAACCATACTGAATCAAAATAATATAATTTTAAATACTTGTTGTAACAAAAAGCACGCTTAGGTGCACACGTTGCTTACAATAAAATAGCGGTAAAGGCTCGATATTTGAAAATTAAAAGTGAACTTTTTAGCGAAGTGGGACCACTTGACTATTTTTTTGTTTGCTATGAACAGCAACGTCTTGGCGATAATACTAATTGGTATCATAATCTTGTTGTATAAATGAAACATATAGTAATTTACGATGACTTAGCGTATCACTCCTAATTTTCTATATGTGCTACGTGACTATTCATAAATAAAATAAATTCCTAGCTTTCCTAATTAACATCAGACAGAATAAAAAATACCGTATGAAAAAGTATAAGGTTTAGAACTACATGATGTTGATATAGTCTTTACGCAAGAACTTTGCATTAAAGCAAAGAAAACAATAGTACATTTTATAAACATTTGTGTTTTAATAGTGCAGTGGTTCCTATCAGCAATATTGACTCATAGCCGTTTCCTATATTCACTATTCATTCGCTTTCCCTACCATCGATTGAATGTTGACATTAGATTTATTATTATTCATTAAATTTTAACAGATAATAACCGCAAATAAATGATCGGTAAAATATAGGAACCGGGCCACGGTGTACTTAATCAGAATGTCATAAAAATTAATGAAGTATCAAAATAAATTCTCACTTTAAACACTTAAAAGTAGTTATAATTCTGCTTATCAATAATATGCAATTATGCATGCAAAGTTAGCCAAGTTCACATTATATAAGAGAATTATATACTAATTTGTATACACTATTTTGTTGACACACTTAATAATAGCTTAGATCCCAATTGCGTTCGGTTAATTATGCAAGTTCGTGAGATGTTTATGTATGAGATAATGCAACATATGGATATGTTATTACAACAAAGCGATAACATATTTGGTTGTTTGCAATAAGTAAGGCTATCGAGAAATATTTTTATTTGAGTAACAAGCCAGCTATATACTGTTGTCGTTTTTTGTGATAACCCTGTTACTAAAAAAGTTGCATTGTGTAGACTTACCTACCCTTATCGACTTTTATAACTTGCCTTTTGAAATATGAAAAACACTATTTATTATCTTTTTGCAATCACGCATCAATTTTCATCATTCATCAGTGAAAAAATGACATTGGAATTCATTCATTTTAATCTGTCCATTTTAAAATAATTCCCAAGATAAACAATAGCGCAGAATTTAAGCCTAAGAATTATCTTTCGATCAGCGAAAACCGCATCGAAATTGGCCTAGTAGTTTTTGCGTAAATCCCGAACAAACGGCAACCGACAAGAAATTTTAAAAAATGCATGTTGTTGTCCATTGTTTATGTAATCTATTCCAGTTGTTTATTTTAAACGGCTTCAATTTACGGACACGGAATGTTTAGATTTTTTAAATATTATAGATGTTAATTTAAGCACTATTGTATATTGAACTTGTTTAGTTTATACTGGAGACCAAAAAATCTTTAATTATTTAATATCGTATGTCTAACGGAAGGCCATTAACTATATACATTATAAACAGTAAATGTCTCTTTAGTTATTTAAGTCTATTGCCATTAAAATATTATAATAAGTACAGATGTTATAATCGTTCGATCCAACTTGCCTATTTGGTTGAATATATTAACCTTTTGCCACAGCAAGGCATAATGTACCTAAATGTATATAATTTCTAAAGAAAGAAGGTTGTCTTAATGACTTAATGGCTTTAAAATGAATTCTTAATTGATAATAAACTAATGCTTGATGACTCATCTGCAATTTGTCAAAAAATAGCTTTGTTATATATAATGGTGAAATATTTTTTATATTATAAGCGGTTATAAGCTGGGCATTTTATTTTAATTTCGACGTTTGGGCCTCTTGTCAGTAACAGTGATTATGAAGATAATATTTTCAACTATATGTACTAATCGTGTAAATTTACTAAAATACTAGGGAAACTTAGTAGGGTGCATATTCAAAGTCAGTATACTTTAATTTCAAAATAAACCTATATTTTTTTATACAATAAACTTTTAAACTATTAAGGCGGAGCCACCACAAATTTGTTGCCGAACTGTCACATACGTCTAATTGGGAAGCACCACAAAGTGGTCAAATACAGATTATTGAACGAACGTTGAAGCTTTCTGCCTCTAACTACATAGAATTTGTATTAAAGTAAAAGAGACGATACAACTCTCTTGGTTTTGGCGCGGCAATTTTGATGGCAGCCGATTATTGTCAAAAATACTATTAAATTTGGGCCCTTTTAAGAGTTAATAAAATCAAAAACCTATATATATAAATAAAATTGGAGTGTCTGTTTGTAATATTGAAATAACCGGTTTTTACTACATGCATATGAATATATATACGGTACATACACCAAAATAATATTTTTCAATTTTTGTCTGTCTGTTTGTTCCGGTTAATCTCTGAAATGGCAGGACCGATTTAGACGAGACTTTTATTAGCAAATAGCTGATGTAATAAGGATTTATTTTAGAAAAATTCTTTTATTTTGGGATTATGGTGATTTTCACCACGGGGGAGAGACCGCAGGGCGCAGTTAGTAGATTAATAAAAAGTAATAGTAGTAGCTCAACATACATCTCAGTTATATTTATATAAGTAAGTTAAGGCGACGTATTAATTTTAAAACTACAGCGTACAGTGTATACAATTTCAGTTTAGGAGGGAAGGTAAAATGTAAGAAATACCAAACCCAACGAGCGCTGTAGTGACACTGATTTTATTCCCGAAAATATATGTTGATAAGCGTTAGGCCGCAGTTGTTTACTTATAAAATGCTGGCTATTGCAAGTACTTTGTATAGCCACGCATTAAACATTACTTATTGCGGTTCTTTACCTAAAGTTTATAGTTACTGATAAAAGATACGTGTTCGACACGTACTATGAGTCTTTGATAAAATAATTATAACGATACAAATCAATATTCTAGCAATGAGTAATTATCGACAACATCGTTATATTCAAACTTACAGTTATAGTTATTCATAATATGTATGTATCCTTAGAAGAAAGTTTAATTTTCTACATTATCTGGTGATATTCGAAGTATATCAACAAAGACTTAACAGAGTGATAACTGACAGAATGCGTTTTGAGATCGATTTCTCAACAGTGTTTACAGTAGTTATACACACTTTATTGCGGTGAAAAAAATATATGTCAATCTTGATCATATTTCTGACGTAAACTTTGTACTCGGAACGCATTTGCGATAAATTTTCTCGATAGAAAATAATTGCAAAGTAACCTCTAAACGAGTTATTCAATCTTCGTTATTGTTATTACTGTTAATCGTACATTGCTAAAATAAATAACATTAACATATCATATTATAACAAATACAATTATAGAGTTTTATTCGGTTACTCAACTTAATTTGGAAGTAATTAATTATTTTATTAAAAATGACCGCAAAAATCCCGCCTGCCGGTTCCAATGTATGGAATTTATCATGCCGCAGGACGGCTTCGTGCTTAACGGTCATGTCGCTTTTTGTAGCTCCGCTGCTAAAAAGTAATTTTAAATAAATGAAGGAGCAATAATAACGAGAATTTTGACGCGGTCGCGCTGTACTTATTTGGCGTACATGGTAGAGGTCTGGTCTAAATCACAGGATGTGTGGGTTCAAACCCTACTAGTTTCACTTGATTTAGAAGATTTTTTTTATTTTTATATGAAAGTTGATAAAATGCTCTGTTTCTCTTCCTAAATAATTTTATAAAATGCAAGAAAATACTTTTCTAAATTTTTATATTTCATTTCATCTGGACTTTTATACTATTGACAATAAAACGTATTTAAATCAATCTTACTGGTAAAATAAAAATTCGAAAGCGCCATCTATGTTTCTCAATAGAAAATTACGTTGACACGTGGATAATTAGGAATAATATGAAGATTCATTGTTCCAGTTGAGTGCTCGCTCCATTTTCCTTTTCTAACTATTTTTTTTATTTAGCCCTATTATGTTTTTAACACGCTTTTATTAGCTTCACCTGTATGTATGTTTGTAACCGACCCCTTTGAGCTCGATTTTGTCCTACTTTGAACGATCAGATTTAATTCAAACTTTGCACACCTGTCAAAGGTCGATGACAATGCAAATATATAGTACCATGGAGCTGATCTGATGATGGAGTCGGAAGGTGGCCATAGGAACTCCTGTACTAAACAAGATAGACCCGTCGTGTTTGGGCTCATATGTTTATATCGCGTGACAATGCAATAATATGGAACCATGGAGCTGATCTGATGATGGAGTCGGAAGCAGGCCATAGGAACTCCTGTACTAAACAAGATAGACCCGTCGTGTTTGGGTTCGTATGTTTATATCGCGTGACAATGCAATAATATGGTACCATGAAGCTGATCTGATGATGGAGTCGGAAGGTGGCCATAGGAACTCCTGTACTAAACAAGATAGACTCTTCGTGTTTGGGCTCGTATACTTATATCGCGTGACAGTGCAATAATATGATACCACGGAGCTGATCTGATTATGGAGTCGGAAGGTGGCTATAGGAACTCCTGTACTAAACAAGATAGACCCGTCGTGTTTGACCTCGTTTTACTTATCTTGGCTAGCACTCTGCTGCTACATGATATACAGGATCTCAAAAGATTGTTTTAAAAACATTAAAAAAAAACAACTAAAAAATGAAAAATAAATAATAGTTTTAAAAAAAGCGCTTTGAATACACCCCTCGCTTTTTTTAAGACTCCGTTCATCAGAAACCAAATGTATTAAATTTTATTATCTGTTTTTTAGTTGGATTTTTTATGAAAGCGTGTTTTTTTAGTTTTTTGAAACTATTATTTATATCTATTATTATTTACTTTATAGTTCTTATCTATACAGATAAATAAAAGTGAAGTGCCTGTTTGAAATCCCAAAATAAAATCTAAAATCTGTCTGTGTGTCTGGATGTTCCGGCTAATTTCTGACACAGCTGGATCGATTTTGACATAATTTTCATTGGCAGATAGCTGATGTTATAAGAAGTAACTTAGGCTACGTTTTTAGGGTTCCAAGAAAAAATACCACAACTATATTTGTCTCACTGTTTGTTATCCTTTTATGGAAAGACTATTGAACTGATTTGGCTGAAACTGGGTACATATGTTATGTTAATACCGAGGGTGGCCAAGAACTACTTTTTATCCCGAAAAATGAGATAGTTTCCGAGATGAAAATATATTTGGCCAAACTGGTCTAAATGATCAAACGGCTGAATGGCCCAAATGGTCGAATTGATCGAAATGACTGAAATGTCCGAAATGGCTGAAATGACTGAAATGGCTGGAATGGCCCAAATCACCGAAATGGCTGAAATGCCCCAAATTTCTGAAATGACTGAAATGGTCGAAATCACTGAAATGGCTGGAATGACCGAAATGGCTGAAATGACTGAAATGGCCAAATGGGTCTAAATGATCAAACGGCCGAATGGCCCAAATGGTAGAATTGACCGAAATGACTAAAATGACCCAAATTTCTGAAAAGACTGTAATGGCTGATATAGCCCAAATGGTCGAATTGACCGAAATGACTAAAATGACCCAAATTTCTGAAAAGACTGTAATGACTGATATAGCCCAAATGGCTGAAATGGCCCACGGGGCCGAAATGTCTGAAATTACTGAAATGGCTGAAATGGCTGAAATGGCCGAAATGGCTGAAATGAATGAAATGGCTGATATGGCCCAAATGGCCCAAATGGCCGAAATGACCGAAATGACCGAAATGGGTAAAATGACTGAAATGGCTGAAATGTCCGATATGGCTGAAATGGCCGAAATAGCTGAATTGAGTGAATTGGCCCAAATGACTGAAATGGCCCAAATGGCTGAAATGGCCCGAATAGCCGAAATGACCGAAATGACTGAAATGGCCGAACGGGTCTAAATGATCAAACGGCTGAATGGCCCAAATGGTTGAATTGACCGAAATGGCTGAAATGACTGAAATAGCCGAAATGGTCGGAATAGCTAAAATGGTCGAAATGGATGAAATGGTCGAAATGGCTGAAATGACCCAAATGGCCAAATGGTCGAAATGACCGAAATGGCTGAAATGACTAATATTTTTGATATGGCTGAAATGGCTGATATGGCCAAAATGGCTAAAATGAGTGAAATGGCTCAAATGGCCGAAATGACCGAAATGGCTGAAATGCCCCAAATGACCGAAATGCCTGAAATGACTGAAATGGCTGAAATGGCCTAAATGGCTGAAATGAATGAAATGGCTGATATGGCCCAAATGGCCGAAATGACCGAAATGGGTAAAATGACTGAAATGGCCGAAATGTCCGATATGGCTGAAATGGCCGAAATAGCTGAATTGAGTGAATTGGCCCAAATGACTGAAATGGCCCAAATGGCTGAAATGGCCCGAACAGCCGAAATGACCGAAATGGCTGAAATGACTGAAATGGCCGAACGGGTCTAAATGATCAAACGGCTGAATGGCCCAAATGGTTGAATTGACCGAAATGGCTGAAATGACTGAAATAGCCGAAATGGTCGGAATAGCTGAAATGGTCGAAATGACCGAAATGGCTGAAATGGCTGAAATGGCCGAAATGGTCGAAATGGTTGAAATGACTGATATAGCCCAAATGGCCCTAATGGCCGAAATGGCCGAAATGACTGAAATGACTGAAATGGCCCAAATGGTCCTAATGGCCGAAATGACTGAAATGGCTGAAATGGCTTTAATGGTCCAAATGGCTGAAATGGCTAAAATGACTGAAATGGTCCAAATTTCAGCAAATCGTACCAGTAGTTGTTCCGTGAAAACGGAACAAACAGACAGACAGTTTCTTTCGCATTTATAATATTAATAGGGAAGAGCTAATATGAATTCATTGTTATTCCATAATAAAATGAAATAATTTTTAATAAAATTTACCTATCTAAAAACTAATATCATTAAAATATTTTTTACTGTATCAAATTTAGTTAGAAAAAGTGAAAAAAAGAACAAACGTTATGGGGATCGAGTCCTATACCTCCTCACCACCAGAGTATTAGAACACCATTAGGCAACATGTAATATTAAACATGTTTAATATTACATGTCGAATTTTCAATACGTATTATCCATGTGAACTCCTCTCACTTTAGGATGTTTTGTCTCGCTTCCTCTTGTTCTCAGCCGCATGAATAGTGTGATATCGGTGCCGTGGAAGTTAGCTACGTACCTACTTATCACAGAGTACTTTATATACTACTTATGTTATGTAGCGCATGTTCGGTGATATACAATATTTTACCACACGCACGCACGCCTTAAACTGGAGCTGTTCCATCGAAGTAAACATTGGTTGCGCGGGGGTAAATTATGTGAAACACCGATTTGAATTAGGAATATACAGGCTCAACTCATTGTTGTTCCATAATACAATGAAATAATTTTAATAAAATTTACCTATCTAAAAAGTTCTTGGAAAAAAAACGTAAAGCCTGAGCCGTTGGGCTAAAGACGCTTAGGAAATTATATCAAAATTTCAATAGGAATTACGCATACAAACGGTCTATCTCTCTTTAGGACAGTTTGTCTCGCTCTCGTGGGCCGTAGAAGGAAATAAATTGAATCAAGTCGGCATCGTCACGGTGTGCGTCGGTATGATCAATTGCAATATTTCGCCACGGTCGAAGTTTTATTTGGCGCTGTTCCATCGAAGTAAATATCGGACGTGCGGGGTTGATTTTATGAAATGCCGATTTGAATTAGGTCTACATAGCCTCTTAATATTACTCCTAAGATATTCTTTGGAGTTCAATAATGAACATATAATACTTATTAACCTGCAAAATGATGATATGAAAAACCAGTTAACCGAACAACATCGATTTAGTTTGACAGAGTACCACAGGACTTTGTTCGTACAGTCCACGATGTTACTATTTATGTGAATAATTATATATCTATAATATTACTAGCTGTACCCGGTACAAGTTGTCCTGCCTTTAAAAATAAAAATCTAGAACCCGACTACAGCGTCATCTAGCGGGACCAAATGTTAATCTAAACTATTCTCAAATCCACTTGAACTTCATCATTTGAAAAATTTCATCAAATCAGGCCCAGCGTTTAGGAGTATCGCGGCGCCACCTACTGGGTCTAATCGTTAATTTAAATCATTCCGGGACAAACTTCAACACATACAACAACAAAAAGAACACCTAAATTCTGGTACCCGATTGCAGCGCCATCTACCTGGTTCAAATTAAAAACTAAATCCCAGTAGAAAATTATAAAAATACTAATATCGCTATTAAAAAATAGGGGTTGGTCGTAGAAGGTTGAAAATGTAGGGTTGTATGTATTTTTACAGCTGTACCCTTATCATTTAGGGGGATGCAAAATAGATGTTGTCCAATTCTCGGACCCACCCAATATGCACACAAAATTTCATGAGAATCGGTCAAGCCGTTTCGGAGGAGTATGGTAACTAACACTGTGACACGAGAATTTTATATATAAGATAAAATTCTAAACACGCCGTGTGTATATTGAGCTATTAAAAAAAAAACTGGAATACACTATATTGTTACATAACGACAAAGAACGCACAGCTGGCTGTCGTAAAACGCAGTTTATTGCCTTGCCTGCATTAGGAGTTTTTTTGTTTACTTCGTGTTTAAAATTTAAAAACATCCTATTGTTAACGTACTTATTTTATGGCCGTCATTAGTCTCGAACTAATTATTCTCGTTTTTATAGCATTGCGTCGAAGCTTGCCCGATGTGCGGATTAACTCAGTGAACGCGGCCCCTTTGTCGATATTTTAGTATAAAACAATGCCCGAACGGAGGGGTGGAGCAGTCAAGCGGCGACTACGATACTAGCAAGACGTGTGTAGTACTTTCGATTAGCGATATAGTGACGGACTTTCCGCGTATTATTGAATCGTGCAATTTTTACTGGCCGTGTCGTCATATTTGTGCCTGTTTTATACGTATTTGTACAGTTCTAATAAACTCTATAGTACTCCAACGGCATTTAATTCGAGTCCTGTAGCTCGTAACAATATAAACAATGGAGAATACAGTGTATTTTTTTAGATTTATTGTCTGTTTGTCTATTTACTCGGTATTCACGTAAAAACTACTAGGCCGATTTCGATGCGTTCGGTGATTGTTAGCAAAATATTAGACTTCAAATCTGCACTACTTTTTAGCCCGAGAAATCCACGTGTATTTTCTGGGGATTATTTAAAATTGCCAGATTGAAAAAAAAATCCAATGCGATTTTTTGACTGATCCATAGCAAATTTTATGTACCTGGTATAATATGCGGTTTTGTTTTATTGCGGGAGCGGTTTGTAGTTGTTCGCGTGCATGGAAATTACCCTATTCCGACATAGTTTCCACTGAAACGAGAGCTTACATTCTTTTTTAAATGCTGCAATACTCTATGTCCCGGGAATCCTGCGGGAGTTTCAAGTTAAGCGTGGAAGAAGTCGCGGGCAAATTTTAATTATACATAATATTACAATTATAAGTAATTTTTTATGTATATTCTTAAAGCTAATTGTTAGGATTGTAGTCGTTCGTGGAGTCCCTTCAAGTGTAACACACTTTTTGTGGCTTAAGCTTTATTTCGTACCTGTTGCCTCGACTGAAGACAAATCATAATAATTAATTTGTACAGTAAAAATGCTGAAAATACATTTTCATAACAGGACGATTCCTGTAGGATGATATTATGAGCACCCTTCTCATGATTTGCACCTTCAAACCTTTTTGAAATCTATTCATATTGTAAATACGCACTGATACTTTCTAATTTTAATTTAAATGCAACTGATATTATTACGTTATCCAGTGGGCGAACTTGATTTACTTAATTCATACAACTACACATCGGTCTGCGTCTAATTTAGAGAAATAAGCAAAGGCGTCAAGGCTTCGATTACTGTTACGCTCGCCAAAATTTGGTATTTATAAAAACACAAGTTTCACTTAACTCTTTGCATGCATAATAAAATTACATACATACATACATAATTTCACGCCAGGTCCCTTGCGGGGTAACCACGAAAAACAGAGCGCCATACAGGATTATTATTACACACCTCACTGGCTTCTTTGATAAAATTATAATAATAATAACAGTCCATAAGCGTCCCACTGCTGGGTTCAGGCCCTTCACTATATGGGTACGGTATACTCGTCACGCATGTCCAAGGCGGCTTGTAACATTTCACATATCGGTTATCTTGATGTGCAGGTTTCATCACGATGTTTTCCTTCGCCGTTGTTAGATCGTTGTTATTGTAACAATGTGCACATTAGGTCGAAAAACTGCCTAAGAGGTGCATGCGTTCCGGCTATGATTCGAACCCGCGCCCTTTGAGTTTGAAGGCGTGCTACATTATGTTAAAGACCCCAAATGTAAACAGCTATTTAAAGTTCACCTCAAGATTGTTACATATTTAATACATGCATAGGTCACAATTTGGTCGAAAAAAATATTTAAAAAAATGCAGTTACAAGATCGACGAAGTTTAATTACAATTTACAATGGTGCAGGAAAACATTGCGATGAAACATGCATACCGAAGTAACCGTGTGTCAAACTCTCCAATTCACTTTGGTCAAGCTTAACGGACATATTGTCTGTTGCCCATAAATAATATGGAAACCTAGAAGTGGGAGGCTATATGTTGTCGTTGTAAACTACTCCCAGGAAAATTCCGGCTGGATTCCCGGGATAAAAATACTACAGATTTGCTATCGATCCGTGAACAAATCACATTGGTATTTTTATTATCTGGCCATTTTAAATCATTGTCGGATAAACCGTCGCGGGAATCCCAGGATAAAAAGTACCGAAGATATTAAGAATTTTCTGTCGATCAGCGAAAACCGTATCGAAATCGGCCCACTAGTTTTTAAGTGAACCCCGTATAAAATATTCATAATTTTCTCCATTGCTTATAATATAGTGTATTCCAGTTTTTTTTTTAAATACCTTCAATGTACAAACATGGGAGTTTTATAAATTCATACATTTCCAACAGCAAATGCAAGGACCCAGAAAAAGAAATTAACAAAGAACGGAACAGTTGAATAATAATATATGCAGAAAGTTTACCGTTAGGCAAAAGCTCTACGAAGTTGTCCGGGAAGAGTCCGACGGCGCCGTGCAACTCGCCGCGCCACCAGCCCCTGTCCGGGGCGTCCTTGGAGACGATCGTCACGAGGTCCCCCACCGCCAGCGTCAGCTCGTCCTCGTTCACCGCCTCGTAGGGGAACAGGACGCGACACTGCTCTTTTACTATACAAACAATAGGATAGTTGACAGCAGAAACAAATCAATCTTTATATCATCCTAAAAAAACAGAGTTATATTTAAAGAGTAGTTAACATTATTCGTGTCATATTTGAAAAGTAAAACGACAAGATGGTAGTATTTTAGTTATTTGACGGCCTCTGTGGTTGAGAGGGCTATATACAATATGTGTGTATGTCTGCCGATTATTATTACCCAATTACGAGTATTTACGAACGTGATAAATAATAATAAATGAATTTTAATGTGTTAAGAAAATTCACAGCATGGAAGAAGATAATATATAAAAGATATGTCAAATCACCCAATATAAAATCTTACTGCACAAAAGAACCAAATCCCTTATTCTCTCTCTGACTTTCTTGTTCTTATTTCTCCTTTTTGTTTTTCTTTATACCACATGAAACCTACATTTCCAAATAGCACTAAAAGTGGTTTTTGCCTTAGAATTAGATACAGAAAACTCAATTTCAGCAAAATCTAATTAATCAAAATATATATTTTAGACGAAAATACATAGCCCTATTTAATCTATTAAGTGTGAAATATTTTAAACTGTTCATCAGTCTTAAGAAATATGATAGAAACAATTTTAATGAAATATTACATAAATAAATGTTTCAATTAGACCGGAAAGGAATATGTACCCATAATACATTAAAAATTCCCATAGGATAAACAATCGCGGTTTATAAGCACTACACTATCGGGAACCATAACAAAACACTAACATAAACACCCCACTGCTGGGCTCGGGCGTTTCCATTTTTGGGGAACCAGACGGTATAGGGTTTCACACATCAATTATCTCGATGCGTAGATTTGATCGCGCAAGCCAGCACTTAGTATTTGTAAAATACGTATAATCGAGACATAATAATTATGTTCTATATAGGTATAAACCCGACACTGGACTGGATACGTCGCTAGTAAGCTATTACAATAAAAAAACTTACTCAATAATAGTATGAAGATCACCAAATCTTTTTATTTTAAAAAAGTATCAACTGAACAACAAGACAAATTTTGAATAACACAAAAACTGATAAAGTCAATTTAAATGTGGGGACAACACGAAACATTCGATCTCACGGTCATCGGAAACTGTATTATCATCAGACTAATGTAAAAATCCCCCTACAGCGATCCAGTTTATTCAATTAACGTGCGTTGGTCACCACTGCAATATTGTTAATAAACGCGAATTACATAAACTATAAACAATGTTTCGTATGCATGGCACTTCCACCAATACACACATACAAATATGTATGACTACATGAGGTAATGAAGATTTATTATAATGTATGTAGACATGCATGCGCCAGAGACTTTTTCGCGTCAACTTTATTCGACTTTTAAAATATTACTAGCTTGTACCCGCGATTTTTCTCGCATTAAAAACCTGACGATAAATACTATCTATATCGACACAAAGATGGAACTAACCAACAGAGTAACATGTTAAAATTGTCCCTGTCATTTTATTGTCGTTGCCATGTCCATGTATTTGTTGGTGAATGGCAGAGGTGGCGCCAATAGAATGGGGTCGGAGCGCCATCTATTCAGGTATATTCTTCTATCCCTCAGGAACAAACAGTACTTTTTTCTAGATGAAAGGTACCCTGTGTCCTTCCTGTTCTATACCCGTGACAACGTGTATGCAAAATTTCGTTACGAGCTGTTGCGCAGTGAAGGCATGAGAACGTCTCAAACAAACAAACTAACACTCCTATTTATAATGATAGTTACGATTAAAGTAGCATAGCATGCATACGACACACATTTCATATATGCAAACTAATCAAGAGAATCCTGGAGTAGATCCCAGACATTGATGATGGAGTTCAGACTAAATAACGGAAATAAATGAAATTTTATCTGTCATGAATCGAACCGAGACCTGTGTTCCAGTAACCTAGGCGCGTGAACTCTTAGACTACTAGACTATAGAAACCGTCGTAATACTTTATATTCCGAGATAAAAAAAAAGCTAACATATATCGAAACTCTGTTTACGAGATGTTACAGATGATAATATATAAGATATTCCAAACCATATAAATAAGAATAGTAAACATAAGATGTACAAATTAAAATGTATAAGTTTTTCGAAATATAGATAAAAATAAAATACATACATACATACATACATACATACATACAAACATAACTTCACGCCAGGTCCCTTGCGGGGTAGGCACGAACAACAGAGCGTCATTTAGGCTTATTCTTACACACCTCACTTGCTTCTTTGACATTCATAGTTCTTGTCATGTCACATAAGATACATACGCTATAGTAAAAATGTATGATGTAATAAAATATATAAATACATAGATATAAACATAAATAATAACACTGTAATAGAAATTAAGCAAAAATGTAATATACATTAAGCTTTGTTCAAAAAAAATTGTATACTCTCCTTTATAATCCCTTAAGTAGAAAAAATAAGGCAAAAAGGCAGAGAAAACCATGAAAAATAAAGTCTCTGTCTTAACTAATGACGGAGGAGATGGCGAAAAAACTGTCTATACTCATCTCTACGTCAAGTTTAATTAAAATCAGTTCCGCACTTTTCTCGGGATATGAAAGTTTATAAATAAGGAAATAAATATCTTTCAAACAAGTATAGTTCACACTTTTTCAGACTCACTAAAGACTGAGCCAGACGACCTGAGTTTGTATCAAAAAGTGTCTGTTGCGCAACAGTCTATTGCTAACTTTGGGCACACACTACAATTTCCAATGGTTTCCTCAATGTATTTTTGTTATTCAAATTCCATGTAATAATTCGTAAATGTAAAAGACACTGATGGACAAAAAAATATTAATATCAGAGTTGATATGTCATGACTGGAAAAATAATGTATTTACCATTTTAAATTGCCGGAAATTTTGGGTATATCATCTGCGTAAATTATAGGCTTTGTATCCCGGGAGAACTTTATTCGCGGTCGAGAAACCTGAGCGGATAAGCATGCATCTCTTAGGCAGTTTCCGGACCTAATGTGCGTATTGTTACAATTACCAAGTCCTGACGGAAAAGGAGAGCATTGTGATGAAGCCTGCACGTCTAGACAATCGACATATCAAACCCGCACATACACATAATATTTTTTGTATAATACCAACATCAACTCATAAACGGGTGTACGTGTTCACACATCTGAAACTGCGAAATACTAATTTCATCATTATACTCAGCACATTGTACTTGTAATAATAAGCCCTTCAACAACTCATTGGAATGAAATATAATTATCTACCTACGACAAAATTTTGTCATCGAGGAGAAACCTTTAGAGAAGGAACCTTTTGAGATAACATTATTAGCTCAGTAGGGGCTAGTAACTAGGAACTACTGAAACATCAATCACTAAATGTTGCGAATACTTGCCTGGTTTTGGAGGCAGGGCCGGAGCTGGTTCGTAAGGCGGTGGGGCCGTCTGAGGAGGATCCAGCATCACGACGAAATTGGAAGGGAATACTCCAACTCGCCCTAGACGCCTTCCCTGCCACCAGCCTTCCTCTACCTGCCCGTTAAAGCAATAGTGTTAAACACAAATGAAATGGCATAATAGTAGATTGACACGAGAGGTGAACGTGGCCTATTTAGGCATGAGATAGTTTGGCTCATGAGCGTAGCGAAGGCACTAATAGTTTGAATGCCTAAATAGAACTTTCCAGGTTAAATTGATTTTCTTTTCGAGTATGAGGAAAGTGGATATAAACTGATTAGTAACCCAAAACAACTACTTCTCCAATGAAATCAGGCGTTAAGCCCATATCTAAATATGATGAACTTATTTAATACACCACAGATGAAACCTAAGTAATTTTCTTTTTATGTGGCATTCTACCAGCTTTTTTTTATTCACTAATGATATTTAGCTTCTTATGTAAATTAAATAATAATTTAGCGATAAGTAATTTATAAGTGTAAAATGATGTTACAAAATTGTTCATATCTTTTATTACAATTTACGCCGCGATTAAACAGTGGCTGTAAAAAAAATGAGACATGAGCCGTATGTATAAACAATGATTCTATTTATTTTATAGTAATTGAGTTTGCAAACTTATAAAATAAATATAATTAATTCCATATTCGCTAAGTAACCGAAAAAATACAACAAATATAGTTATTTATGTAGTTTTTTTTATTTATTTATTTACAAGTAAAGTAAACAGATACAAATATATTTTATACATAATATTTACTATATACATTATTAACATGGTATAACACAGCAGTTTTAACCTTTACTTAATACTGGATTCTGTACGCGACTTCGTCCACGTGTAATAGTAAAAAAAAGCAAATTTAAAAAACCCATTTTTTTATTGCAGGACAGGCAGATGGCCCATTCGATGGAAAGCGGTTACCATCGCCTATGGACATTTGCAACAACAAAGGTGCTACAAATGCGCTGCTGCTCTCTTAAGGGAGACTGGAACCTGGTCACTAATGCCGGAACACAACTCTTGGTTGTTATGGCGACATACTTTAGACCAGGGGTGGTAGCCATCCAGTCGGGCAAATGCCCTACCACCTGGCTGTGGGTTGTTTTGTCGCCTCTTACGACAGGCCGCCGGGCGCAGGAAATTGTATTCTTTCTCCGTTTCTGCACGGATAAAAACACAAACAGTTTGCAACATTCTACATAGGTGCTCCGCTCCTATTGGTCTTAGCATGATAATATATAAACTAAAGCTTTCCTCGAAAAATGGGCTATCTAACACTGAAAAAAATTATTCAAATCAGACCAGTAGTTCCTGAGATTAGCGCGTTCAAGCAAACCAACTCTTCAGCTAGGTAATATATATTAGTATAAGTTATACTATACTGTTATTAATTTTAGCGATGTAAGATGAATATTAGAGATGGTTGTTTAGAGGTAAGTTTGGAACATTTTTATATCAAACAATTTTATCTGAAATACGTTTTGATCAAGGATCCGTCAAAAACATGATCAAGACTCCCATATATTTTTATCCCTCCTAGGTATGTAATATTTGCTAAGGAATCATTCAAAAAACGCTTTTTATCGACCTAAGCTCTCCAACAATCATCAAACTAAAGCAAGTTGATTAACTAAGAATACAGGGTATGTCATCAAAAGTACAACACACAACAACACATTCTTCCTCTCAGAATATTAAGTTTAAATAGAAAAGCCTATCAAAGAACAAATAGAAATGTGAATTCATAGGTATCTGTAGCATTATCTAAAGCATATAAGAAATTGTGAACTGGCGATTTTAGAAACATATTTGCCATTCCTATTGCACATGCGTCAAGCAACAAAATATTAAAAAAACTATCCCTTGCCTCTCCAAGGACTTCGAGAACGTCACCGACGCAGAGTGGCAGCTCATCCGGGTTAGCGGGCTGGTAGCTGAACACCGCACGACACCGGCCCTGGACTCCCGTCGACCTTGAAACGTGAACATCGTGATCACAACATTATTAATAAACACCACATTTAGCATTAACGTAAAATGACGAACGACTTCCGTGATAAAGTCGTTTACTTCGAGTTAGTGAAACATCGACTTGTATCTAATATTCTTTAGACACGTATTTTAGCCGTTTTATGTAAATCTTGCGAGTTCATCATATTTTATTGTGTCTTCACTTTCTTCTATTGATTAAAAACATCACTTCACGTACTTTCTTATCAATGACACTCACATGGCATAGGATTGTGACTGCACTGTGAGCGAGACGCACGGTGACTTACGTTCACGAGCAGTCAGGGAGTTACCGGCTGATATTGGCCAATTCACTAAACTCTCTGACACGAATGTCGCTACATGATTAAATATTCAAAACAATAAATGGAATATTACAATAAATGTTATCCTCTCCGCTTTCCGTATTAGTAGTGCTTATGGCACGACGGGTGACGGAGGTCGCGTGCCGCTTTTGCAATTCAGTATTGAAATTTCGAAGTCAAATCGTGTTGACATCACAACCGCGACACGGTGACCGGCCATTGATAGCAAACGTGGACGGATGACTTGATTATAAAGCGGATGAGTCTAACACGAACTCTCATATCCTAAACAACTGCATTTTCCTTGTTAACGAGAGTTCAGTTATCATATCCTTATTATTATCTAAACATATCGATCGACTGTTTAGAAAAATAACTATATTTGGTAACACATCATTGCTAAATATTATTTGCGGTTTAATTTCTTTATTTTCATAGTAATTTCTTAAGTTTTCGCGATAAATAAACATAATTAAAACTACTTTTTACTGTCCTTGTTTTCAATTTAACTAATTTAACATAGAATAGTATCTACTTTCACGTAGTCGTTGAAAAGAAAGATAAAATAACAACATATGTATACTATTGACTTCGATTTTCTCGCCCTCCTTTTTTAACAAAATTACATAGTAATAATAATTTACACGTAACACAGAGGACAATTGTCGGTTCAAACAAAAAAATACATACCTTCTAGAGATAACAATATTCTCAATATTAGCCAGTTTATAAAAAAAATAACTTTAATATTTCACTAAGGGCGACAATACAAACACTGAGGTGTAGCGGACCACGCGTCTTATCGTGTTATTCTACACTGATTAGATAGCTGGCGCAATCATTATTTTACTAATCGAATTCTTTTAAATACAAATATAGATACTAAATAATTGTATATTAAACCAGTTCATGTATTCACGAGACTTTCGCTGTTGCGACTGCTATATGAAGCATTAAACCGGATGTTATCTCACTACATTTAATAAGCTTCGATTACACGGACTTGTTAATTAAATCGAGAGCACTTTCTTTAATTTCCGATTTAATATAAAATGAAAACAAAATTTAAATACGCTATAATAACCTAGTAGTCTTTAAAAGTAATTGTTTGTTTATGTAAATAGTTTTAAAATTAATTAGCAACGAGTCACGCCCATTAAATTACACGCGAAATACATTGTTGTTGAAAACGTAACTGTTATAGTCTTATAATGGAAGCATTTTACAAATTTCACGTATAAATTTGCATTTACTACTATTTTTAACAATTGAACCTTCATGTAATTAGTTTTAACGCGTATTCACACACTTAGAATTATCACAAAGAGTCAAACCACACTCGATGATATATAATGTTGAATTTTGTAATCGCACAAAAAATACTGCAAATAATTGCAAAAATAAAAAGCGTTTACGATATAAATCCCTGTCTATATCAGGGTTGCCAGGAAAGATAATGAATTAATAACATAATGGACCAGTACAATCATGGAAGATAGTATTTTTTTCCATTGTGGCGTGAAATAGGGATGAAAATTATTATTAATACATGAAAGGTAACTTTGTTTATATATTCATCTTTATTTCTTCTTTTTGGCTGGAGACAAACAAATATGAAATAAAAGAATTTTTAACTTAACATATTACTAGAAAGTTCCTTGCCGCGTCTTACTCTTAAAAAAACAACTGCGAAACGGTGTACATATACAGTAATAAAATGTTTAAAATCTGAATTAGGCCTTCGGAATTAACTGATTATTATTATATGATTAATAGATAAATAGAGCAGAAGAATGTAGGATACTTGTTATCTTGGAAAATGGCATAGTTCTCGAGGGATATGAGGTCGAAAATATCATAATTAAACACGCTAGATCTTCAATAGATTCGACTTGTGTATGTCAAAATAAGTTTACAGGCCTCTCCTATCTAACTTTGCAAAGTGACTCTGCTTTCAAGAAAAGTAAAGACGTTTAAATTGTAGAATTGGATATAGGCTAATTTTTATTCCGAAGGATGAAAATGACCCAACAAGATACAAAGTCGAAATGGGCAATAGCGACACTATAACCTATTTTGCAGATTACGAAACTTGAAAATGTATAACGAAATCTATCCCACATCACAAACCAATCTACCCAACTCTTAATATAAATTAAGTCAACCCTAACAATATAATGAGTTAAAGCGAAGGCATTTAGTGTATTCATTTGACCAAACCGAATGACATCACTGATTGAATTAGCAAGCAGCGGCGTAACACACATAAGAATTTACAACATAAGTCAACAAAATTAAAATTGGGCTCTTATTACATCTAATCAATTTATTCATTTAGGCTAATCAAACAAATCAACCGAACATTTTCTTTAGAAAGCGTTATTTCCTTTCAAATGTCACCAGAACTACAAAGGCGATGCAAATAGATTTTAATGTACTCTAGATAACTAAAAAAAAATCGGGACAGACCTCCGGAATTGATGTGAGTGAAGTTGTATGAAAATCCAAGCTAATAAAATAAGCCCGACCTATAAGTTTTATTCGCGTAAGCTTCTAAAGATTAAGCGGGTACTATAATTTATCAACATTGCACTCATCTTTTCACAACTGAGTCCGGTATTTTCTTACGCGAGCAAGTTACAGGTGTAAAAGCCGAGCAATACTGTGTTAAAGATTACGTAAATTGGAGTGGCATCTCAGTGTCAGTATTTACATTTTTATTATATTGTGACACCTTCCTAGTTACTCCGTTATTTCTTTGTCTTTTTATCATCATGCTATATTTATATTTAGTGCACATGCATGAAGTTAATGTCAAATTTTAACCATAGGTAAGGCTTGATAACACGTAACGCTTACAGTAGCGAGACAGTGAACTCGACCGCATACTCGATGAATATAAACACCCATGACTAGTACTCGGCCGAGCGCTTGGTCCAGCAGCATCGCAAAACAGTCACTAGATCCACGATTTTGCTTTGAACACACGGAAATAGTACAGTAGAGAGTCAGTAAAATGATACTAGGCCAAAAGAGTTGGGGGACCAGCAAGAGTCCATACGAATTTTGCTTATAAAGCGAGTAAGTTTTAATTCCTGTATCAAAAACATAGATATAAAAAAATATATTTCAGCCTGATTGATGTGAAAACTGCTCTTAGTGCAATAAATAATAATTATTCTTCATGAATTACAGACAGAAGATACAACTATAAAAAGAATTCAATGTTATAAAGATTCTTAAAAGCGCCCTAAATTCCTTGGAATCTTCTGTGTGTCATTCATAAAAAATACTATTTATTGCACCAAGATCAAGTTCAATTACAATCTATTTTCTCGTCCAAACACTCCTAATTTCGTCGTAGATTCAGGTTGAAAATCCGTTTATATTCTTTTTTTTCTGCGATCCCTCTTGTTGCAGTGAATCAAAACTAAACTGACTCGCTATGCAAGCAAAATACGTGTGAACTCCTGCGCCCGCCCAGCTCTCTCGGCCTAGTATCATTTTACTGTCTCGCCACTGTACTAGTTACCTGTGATTATGGCATTAGGCAAATTAATGGATTGTAAAATATAGAAACACGCCATAAATACACTACTCAGCACTATTAATTAACACGATTGCGTAATACTCTATGCTCGATAATACATTAATTTGAGATGTAAATAGGTGATACATAATTATAAAACAGTGAAACTGTAGAACACAGATACTAAATGAATTTAAGAAGTTGACATTGAAACACTTACTATTTATATTTATATATACACATATATAAATTCCCTTCCACAGGGTTTGACCACGATAAACTCAACCGATTTTCATATTTTTTACATTTTGCTGGAGTTGTTCCAACTTCGGACCTAGGATAAGTTTCATTTTGTTTACAATAAAAAAAAGCTTTTTTTTAACCGTGAGGTCGGTAATTATGAGTTCTGTTGTCAACTAAGTTACATGAACATCAAATAACTGCCGCCATACTTAAAGTCCTACCCTTTCTTTCATAATTGGAACCGGTAGGTGGCACTGGGGTGTGATCCTAGATTTCACTTTTACATGGCAGGACCCGCCTGCCGGGCCCGCAAGTTAGACTATAAAAAAAAGTTCAGAGAACTACAACATAGCCATGATTTATTATTATACCGAGATCATTATTTGTATGTATTGAGAGTGTTTCATTTTTATAATATACCGATCTGTGTTAAGAATATTTAGTAGATTCCTAACTTTATGACTTTATAAAAACATTTGCTGAAATGCCAAAGGTTATCAATAATAACGTGAATATAAAAGAATCTGCTCCACTTTATCTGTTGCAAAATGTTATGTGTGTCAATGAACTAGAAAACATACATAAACGGCAATTTTACATAAGTATCTATAGAAACCCGTTTTGAAGGTGCCACCGCCTACAGAAGGATGTGAATATTGTTATAAACTAACTGTAGATCATTTGGTCTTATGCAAAGTTGCCGAAATCTGCAGTGAACACTAAACGATCTTTGATAGACAATTATTCCTTTTTTGTCTATGATTTGGCCATACAAACGAAGAATTTTGTACGTAATAAACAGCTGATATAGCACGAGTTTCACATTCGATTCTGTAACTAGTAATTAGAAATACATGAGGTCAAACTAACAACTATTATCAAGACAGAAGGGGTGCTGGCTCTAAAAATCAACGTCGTAAGGTTCACAATTCTGGCACAGAAATAAGCAGAGTTCAAACTTCGTGGGTTGAAAATAAGGTGGAGAGATATCAAAATATTTATTACGATCTGCAAATAGATAAGTACTGCGTGGTTATTTGTTGGATAAGGTTTTTTTTCCTATCTACAGAAAGGAATCCAAAATAAACTATAACTAAATTTGGATTTAATGGGTGAATAATAATCTTTTACTAATTATCAACTTTTACCTAACTCCTGGATTGACTACGATTTAATGACCTTCAGTACCAAAACTTACCAAAAAAAGTTTATAATTTTATGCCGAAACTCTTTATTTCAATATAACACTATTGTTTCAAATCGTTAATGAGAAAAAGACCTGCAATTTATTCCGATGATGTAGGTTACAAAAATCGTAAGTAAATTTGCACATCGAAACTACTGATCCGTGAAACCTGCAACTCGCCTTGTACAAGCGCGCGTATGTCCTTTGCCTTGAAATTAGGAGGGTCGGGCTGTATAGTGGAATGTTTATGGTCTGATATTATTTATTTAAAGTACCTATTCTTTCTTATACGAGGAAAAGTCTATTAAATATTCACAGACTTCCTTTTCTCGGTGTCTGAAATGTGTATAATGACAATTGCTTTAACCATACAAACCTAGTGTTTTCGAATGATAATAATTTACCAGTGTTCGTAGCTTGACAAACCACGTCCACATTTATACTTTTCTCCAAAACTTCAAATAGGAACGCAGCAATGTGCAATACAACTAGCAATGGAACGACACGGAAGAACAGCGCTAGTCCTTGTTAGCTAGCATTATGCTGAGACTTGGTCCAATTTAGGACTTATTTTGTTTCTTTTTCTAGTTATACACCATTTTTTTCGGAAAACAAATATTTTTCTTTCTTTCTTTCTTCATCTTTCTAGATGTCTTTGCCACCTTGTACTGTAAAACTAACATTCGCGTGTCGTCAAGTGATTCTAGGTCTACTAGAGGGACTATTAGCATAAACTGACTTTAATTGCTTGAAGCATGAAAACCAGCCTACCCGATGGAAAGTGGTTACCATTGCTAACGGACGTTTGCCACAGGAGAGTTACCAACGTGTTGCGGGCCAAAGAGAATTTAAGTATATGACTTCTTTATACAAACCCGTCATAGCATAAAGGGTAAACCAAAAACATAATCGAACACTGCTAACCTGTGGTTGGTGCGCTCAGTAAGCACGGAAACGAAGTTGTCAGGAAACATTCCACGTCTGCCGCGAAGCTCTCCGCGCCACCAGCCTCCCGACAACCGTTCCACGTCCCGAAGCACATCGCCCGGTCTGATCGTCAACTCATCAGACTCCGACGCGTCGTACGCGTAGTTTACGACACAAGAAACTGCAATCACAACAAATTCACAACCTCAATGTTACGCTGATTAAACAGTTACGACAAGGCGTTGCTGCTTACTTTATTGCAATGCTTCTCAGTCCAATGGTTACTTTATCGGACAAATCTGTAACTTTTACGAGAGGAAACACTTGTGGCCTTGATTGTCGAAGTGTTGACAGCTGAGATGAGTGTCTTTCGGGTTTCCGACAGATTAGCCGCAGAAGCCTACGTAACAGCTATCTAGCTGCTAGCTATCTATTTCTAAGCGCGGCCTTAAATTTTGGTGTACTATCTATGTACTAGATACCTACCAACAATTAGAAAATGAGCATAACACTAAATATGATTTAAAAAAAGAAAATAAGATTTAAGACGAGAAATAAATGGAAACGTTAATAGTAAATAAATCTATTTGTACATAGTTTTAAATACATAAATTTAAAAATTAAAAGATATTATCAAGTAATTTATGAAATGAAAGTGCTCTTTGTGCACATGTAGAAAAATCAAGTTACCTATAATAAAAAAGAATAAAACTTTACTGTTTCCCCTGTCTCTGAAGTTTGCATTCAGATTTTTTACAAAGTACAAATGTTCTCATTTGACCTAGTGTTGGAAATGAGAATATCACCCAACACATTATTTATGTGTCAGTTACACTAAAAAGTAAAAATCATCTGTTAAGAAACGTCAGTGATGCGTCTCCGGTAACTAGTTTTGGGGTTTTCACATGTCTGCCCTTTTCTCTCTGTGCTGTCCCTTAGCAAGTTAAAAATGCATACTGTGCTAAGTTTAATATAACTGTGATAATTAAAGATAATCTCAGTATATCCACTGCGGTTTCATTTAATTTTACATCTAGGTATATTTGGAATAAAATAATTTTATCCAAAAATATTAATATATTTTTTTTTGTATTAATGTGAATAATATTTCTACTAATCAAACTATGTTTTAACGGTTTTAAGCATGGTATTTTATTAGATTTTTATCATTCCGACGTTTCGGCCACTTTTGTGTACTAATCGCGAAAACTTAAGAAATTACTAAATAATTCTAGTAGCTGATTTTGAGCATAAGTATTAGCATTTTATTATTTTAATTTTTAATAGAATTTTAAAGACCGTAATTTAGAAAAGTTATAAAAATCATATAAATCTAAAATATATAAATATACGTCTTGTATCTTATAAAGAAATCCTTCACGTCTGAGGACGATTTTCACACTGGCTATTATTTCATAACATTTGCTGATCTCCATGTTTTTTGTTACATGTCCTACATAAAAGAAAAATAACCTTACTAAAATCTTATTCCCACTAACTGCTGAAGTCAGATCCGGATATAGACCATACCGATCGACTATTAAATTTTCTTTACGCTCTTTTACTTTATATTTCGGGTCAGTAATAAAGTGAAATGTAAGTATCAGATGTTACTTAAAATTATTTTCAAACAGAAATATGTAAATTTTTCGTTATAATTTCTCTTTTAGATTGTCTCCTCGTTAGAACAGATGATTTTCTAAAACTATATGCACAATAATTTTGAGCTGGGGTTTCAACTAAAGTCTACTTAAGCTTAATGCATGACAAGAAAATGTGCAGGCGCGATTAGAATTACGATGCGTACGCGTGACACGGTTCACAAACGCAAAAACCTTGTCGGTTGATTCATTGCAAAACCACATTATTAACTACACCTATGTGTGTTATGAATGCACGTATATACGATAGTTTGGAATATTTTCTTTAATACCACAACAATATTCATTGTTAGTATATGTGCAAGTATAGTTTGTACCAAACTTTATGAGCTCTCTACATTAACTGCAGAAGGCTACACAACACCACATTTTGTACGAAAATCTAACACAGTACGTACATATACATTTATTACTTTGTAAAGTAGTAATAAAGTATTATCTACGTTATGCAGACTATTATAAAGCGTAATATAGAGACAAGGGCACAGGGAAATTGACCGATGATATTATGATGTTATTGTATACAGAAAGATATTGTAATTTCAAAAAATAAAACCCTGTTTTTTTTAGCTAAGGATCCATGAATAACTTGGCATTAGGGGTGGATGTAGGGAGATGTGAGAAGGAGCACTATCCCTGGGCAGCTAAAGTTGAGAGGGCAAACAAGCACTCTACCTCCTCTTCTAAAATAATAGGTTCAAATTGGCACAAACATCTTTTACTTACTTAAAAAAAATTAGAAAACTATGTTTTTGCAAGGTATTCAAATGTGGAAATCTTCTAGAGTTTCCAAAGCAAAACATTAAGCAAACATTATTATAAACACTATCAAGTACACCACTGTACTGTACAGCCTGTACATGAGTAACTTGAAATTCAGGAGTGCCTTCAGATGAATACATAATCAAGAGATTGACTCCCATATTAACACTTTAGTAGTAATGATATTAATTAAAGCTTGAAAAGTCAAGAAGCTTACACATCATATTTGTGACTTCTTCTCAAACAATAAGAGTCATAGTACTTTTTTACTTTTTACAAGTGAATGTAACAAAAAATCTGCTTAATAATAAATCAATAACACAATAAATGAACAAAAAACGCAGAACATATAAGAACACATTTGTTTTATTTATTCACTAAGGCTGGTGTGCACCGACTTTTAAGCAATGGTTAAATAAAATAATTGCTGAAAATGTATGCATAAACAGTGATTATTTTATTTTAACCACCTGTTAAATGGGTTAAATGTGGTGCACACCAGCATTAGTCTTTAACTGTTTCGAAATGGTTGACAAAAGGATTTGGCAAAACTTATAGAATGCCTCCCAAACTAATAGAAATGACCTATTAGGCTTTGCTCTTTAAATTGTGCCTGCCTAACTGGAATTTTTGTGCAAAATACATATCTACACAATTCCAAGAGATGTGCTCCATGAACGTAAATTTGACATTCACACGAAGACTGACCCAATCTGGGGACTAATTTAAGCTACTCAGTGTCTTAGTTTCATGCTTGTACCTAAAGAATTGGTGAAATTTGTAGTGTAAAAATATCTTATTGTCTGGCCTGCTATTGAAGCACATACATCTACACTATAATAATCTGTAAATGGTACAAGTTAAAATGTGAAAACAATCAAACTAATTCAGACCAGCAGATTCCGAAAATACAATTTTTAAAATTTTTGTTTGTCTGTCTGGCTGTTAGAGCAGGGTTCTCCAAACTACGGCTCGCAAGCCAAATCTGGCCCGCCAGTGCCATCAATCCGGCCCGTGACAGCCAATGTCTTATTGTTGTTACTATTGCTAGCTATCTTATATCCAGAGGTGCAACTGAGTGTACTTTTATCCTGATAAATGATGTTGTGTCCATGGGATAGACAAAAATAGCTAAAAAGATGGTGCTGCAATCATATACTTTTAGAATGCTGGTAATTTGAATATAGTAGCAATGGTTAACATTGGGGTACATAAAAGTACCCCATTTGGTTGATGAAAATTCATAATATAGAAATCAAATAATTTATTTGCTAAATAATGGTAGATTAAAACATTAGATGACAATCACATAAATTTTTGCCCTTTCAGTAAGGTGACCAACTATTTTTTGTTCAAAAAGAGTACACTATGCGAGTATTTCATAGGTGAAAAAAAAAAAGAAAAACAATAAAAACTTTATTTTCTTTTAAAAACATACTTTTCTTCGGAGTGGATTTTTACACTAAATGAATATGTTCGTCTAATAATGTAGCCACATCCGAAAAACTTTCATTTTGCATATTAAATTTGACTGTTAAGACGGCAGATAATGTTTTTACAGATAGTTGTGACTTCTCACTGCACCAATAATCATTCCCTAGTGAAAATACCCTTTCAACAGCGGCATTAGTGCCTGGACAACATAAGGAAGAATTTCTATTATTTCTATTATAATTTTAAATATTTAATTAATATACAAATGAGTACTTTCAGAGTACAGGATTTGAAAAGAGTATGGTTTGCAAAAAAAGAGTACAAAATTCAGTAAATGTGTACAGTTGGTCACCTTACTTTCAGGCATGCCAATAGTAATTAAAAACTCCTTAACGATTAACTTAGCGGAGTCCAACCATATTACTCAGGGCGGAATCATATTATTTTATTGTGATTTGTGCAAATAAAAATCTCTCTGAGATTTATGAAATTTTACTGATAGATCTGTTAAAATTTATCTCTAAACTCATAGTAAAAAACTCCATATTTCAGGGATGATGTCATAATAAATATAACTTATCTTGCATATATTCTCCACTGAATAATAAATGCTTTTTGGATCAGAAGATCTCTGTTTCTTAATTTATTTATTTATTTATATTTTTAGTACTTTTTAAAAATTAATATACCCATGGAAAAAATACTTTTTGCTATTTCTATAAATAAGTTCCTCAGTTTGTTATGATGATTACAAATACATATCGCGGGCTTCAAGCCAGAGGGGTGTATAAGCAAAAACCAACTTTTCAGGAGATACAAAAAACTTAATAAGTTTTTTTCAATGTATTCAATGTCTGTCTATGAAAGTACTTCTACTAGTATTAACCTGCTATTAAGAAAAAAAACATAGGTGGTGTATCAATAAAAATATAAATGATAGATGAAATAAAAAAACACATTTTTTTTTATGGCCCCTCTGGCTTGAAGCCTGCGATATATAGCAAAGTGAGTATCATGATTTTTTGGTCAGTATAATCACTATACTATAGAAGTACTTTTATATATATATATATATATATATATATATATATATATATATATTATATATATATATATATATATATATATATATATATATATATATAGTGTTATTTTAATATTTTATGATTACAAACATTGAGTTTTTATACTCAAATATATTTGTAAAGAATTTAAAAACAAATAATCAAACTTTTCAAAAGGTTCAAGCATACAGTGTACTATTTAATGGTTTTGTTTTTGCTTTTTTAATTAGATTAGATCATCTAGTTAGATAACTATGTAATGGAATTGTGTGCAATACAATAGTCAAGAAAACTTAAGAAAATACACTTTGTTATGAACAACAGTTTGAATACTCTAAAACAACAAATATAAACTAAAGTACATCCATATTCATAATTTTGTTTAATTAAACAATTTTTATACTTTAAAAGGTTGTCATTCAATGATCTCTTTTACATGGGTAAGCTTTTTTTAATTTTATATTTTTCACTGGAATATGTTGTTGTGTAAGTTGTTGCTATAAAAGTAAAAATTAATTTGTAATTTTATTTATGGATTATAATTTATTTTAAATCTTATGTATTAGAAATTATGATTCAAACAATAAATACACATTACTCAAAGTAGGTACCTATAGTGTAATTTAAAGTCTAAAGTGCTAAAACTAAAACATGAATTTTAAATTGTTGATTATTATGAGGGACTACTGATGTCCAAAATATATTTTCAAAACTTACTGTCAATTTCTGATGCCACAAATGCTATTTGATCAAAAGCATTTTTATTTAGCTAAGTAATAACACATTCATAAGTAAATCATTCAAATATAGGAAACAAGTCTATAAACTATTGACATGCTGGGCCTCTGTGAAGTGTCCTCTAAATATAAAGGCGCGTCGCGTTTTGTTTATTAGCATAAAACATGCACATGACATCACAAAGCAAAAAAGTGACTCATTACATCAATAATAATCAAGATCAGATACAATTTCACATCGCAAATGCAATCGTCAACTAAATCGTTTGATTGTACGTAAGAAGATTAGCCCGCGATAAGAAAGTCATCTGAGGTTTATGATAAGGTTCTTCCTGTTTTCAACAAAAAAAAATATAACTACGGTTAATTCAAATACATGTATATTTATTAGGCAAAGGTTATTTAAGGAAACACACCATAAGTTCAGGGATTCAAATGTCAACTAGATTTATGTCGCAAGACTTGCGGTACAGTTATTCATACACAAACAAGAGTTAGAGCCTTCTTGTGATTATGTCGATGTACTCACCCTTCTGATTTGCATTCGTCTCCATTTCTAATGTTACATACACATCACATTATCACGATAATATTACAAAATTAAACAAAGATTTGCACATTTCCATTTAAATACAAACACAGGTTTATTTAACGAAATATAAGACAAGAAAGCGTGTGAGAAGGAATTTCACTGTTTTTGATTAACGTCAAGTTTTTTTTTTACAATAAATTATGTTGCCATTCGAGCATTGAAATAGTTTCTAATATATAAAAGCAATTTATCATTTAATTTTGTAGTGACATTTTACTTTTCAAATACAACTTGTAACATATTCATAAATATTTATGTTATTAAATACAAACGACGGTTCCATCAATGATGAAATTTATAAAAACGATTGAGTATTATTCTGACATGCAATAATACTTTTTTGAACTTTATAATATTAAAATTAATTTTTTACTTTATATAACATGGCTATGAACGTGATAATTTTTTTTATTGGATAACTTAAAAGATTGTAATTAACTATACACTCGTCTTGCACCTACAGCGGACTTTCAATGTGTCTGGCAAGATGTAAAAACCATTAAAACTGTCCGATTATTAAGGCAATATTTTTTATAAGTCCCCAAGTAACTTAGATAAAATTGAGCTTTTATACTATTACGAAACTATAATTATAATTTATTAAAGTTTAGGGGTGTTCGGCAGGGGGTAGCAACTGTCATAAGTGTCTGGCAATGGATGACTAGATTTCTAAAGTTATCCCGAAGAAAATATTAAGAAATTTAGCTTTAATGAATTTAAGTAACCACTACCCAAACTATATTTGCTGGTCGTTCTTAACTGTATACATGCACAGAAAAAGTTTCAGCTTTTATAAAATGACGAAGGTCTAGCCGTTGTGGGCTCTTAAGCTATAGTGGTGCATGCGTTTCGGCTAGTATTCGAACCCGCATCTATTTCATTAATTTTAAGTCAACCTCTATACTACTGAGAAGTTATTTGGAAACAATAAATTCGTTATTACGATAGATAGTTCACATCACAAACAAATACCAACAGGATTTTTGTAGCGAACAAACAGCCAAATTCCAACATGTAAATAAGTCCTCGTATAGTGATAGTATCATAACACTTAGCAAATGTGTTATAAAAAGTGTGAGAAGTTGTAACAGGTGATACAGATTGTACAGAGACTTGAAAAAGGCCTTTACATGATTAGTATTATGGTCAAGACAAACCTGGTAATGCAGGCTTAGAACTTATTCCTAAAGACATTAGAAAGTATTCCTAGTTTTATCAGAAATATCTAATCTAGCAACATCATAAATTCATATTTCTTCAATTTATGGCTACACATATAATTTGTACATTTGACCAAATTGTTCAAATATAAAAGTATTACAAAACTACAAAACCAAAATAGCATAACATAAATTATTGCATGTAATATTATGTATTTCTGTATTCCATTTTTTTAAATAATAGGTTTGCGTTTGACTACGATTACGCCTAATATTAGACGATGATGCGGTCGAAAATAAACACGCTTACCTAGGAAACACCTAGGTAGTAGGTACTCATACGAGACTCGAAGACTCCCGGATTGTAACTTTTCGGGAAACAGACTGGTAATGCATTCTAATGATTCTACATTCGGACTAGTGTTTTTTTCACCGAGTTCCAAATATAGTCCATTGAAATTTTACATGAGCTTTGCATTTCTTGGAGGACGCAGTTTTATTTTTGGGACATGTGTGGGGGGTCAATAAAGCTTAACCTCAAGTTTGTCGGGTCGCCACCCTTGTCCCCCGGCCGCCATCTTGGAAAAAAGGGTGAACACTTTTTTCGCGATATCTCGGAAGCTGCGTCTTACAAAAAATTTTAGTCATAATTTGTAGCAAATTGTTTTGCCTACAAATATGTTTAAAGCAAAAAAATGAGATTTTTTTTTATTAATTCCTTTTTTCTTTACCATAGAACTTACCAAATTTAACTTATCGAATGTTAAGCAGGTAGAAAAGGTTCCCCGTTTTCCCCGCCACCTATGAGGTAGAGTCTGAAGTTTTCGTGAATAGTTCATATTTCGTGTTATAAAACAAATATATCAGATTTTGATATGTGAAGTCACGAAATTTAGGACCACTCCCATTCCTTGTCACACTTCGTCAACCCCCCTTTCCCTTAAGATCTGACATAATTAACGGATGGCCCCTTATTCTAGCAAATCAAACTTCATGACCTATCCTGTTTGTTCAGAAAAGAAGCCTGTGCAATACCTTTGTTAAAATAAATGCATTCTGTTACTAAGAAAAAGTTTGATGTAGTCAATACTATGTTGCATAAAAATAGCTAGTTTCAATAAAATACAAGATCAGGAAATGTAACACAACAATGAAATAATTTATTTTAATGCTAGTTATTTTACAAAAGTCTACATTGTTTCGAGAATATTTAATGCTTCAAGGCACCAGCAGAATCTGGCGGCACACCCAACTCCTCATCAGTCCAGGTGCTAGGATCTATGTAGGGCCATTCACCCTGCAAAAAACTCCTTATATAGTGAACTCTGTTTAAAATATTAGAAAAACTTAGGTGTTATCCTTATAATTGAACATTTTAATGCCGGCCTTAGCTTATCTTTGGCCTCCTTATTAAAAGGAATAATGCCAGGTAGTAGGGTATAAGCCCGACTGGATGGCTATCACCCCTGGTCTAGAGTATGTCGCCATAACAATCTTGAGCTGTGTTGCGGCATTAGGGGCCAGGTTCCAGTCTCCCTTAAGACAGCAGCAGCGCATTTGTAGCACCATTAGTGTTGCAAATGTCCATAGGCAATGGTAACGTTTTCTATCAAGTGGGCAGTCTGCCTGTCTGTTGAACTCCTGCAAAAAGAAAAGAATGAACAGTACACTCTCCAAGTCTGTTTACAATGGCATAGCTAATTTCAATGTGTAGATGTCCTCAGAATATATTCTTTCACAGTCAGTCTGTGGTAATGTTAACAATAATGTACCAGCTATTTAGAAAAACTGCATACTTTCAGATAAGGATTCTATATTCTAAGGCATTTCACCAAAATGAAAATGGTGCCATTACACTGACAACTTGTTTGCTATCAATAAATAGCCTTACTAACTGCTTATTATTAATTTTAGTAACATTAATAATAAGCAGTTAGTAAGAGTAGCTAGCTTTTAACAGATTACTTCTTTTTCAAAGCCATAAAGAACAATGAACAAACAATGGATTAATGAGACCTAAAGAGGTCATTTTTACATGATGAACATGAGGAGTATCAACATAAAGTGGAATTTTATATTAACTCTTACACAACTACCAGTATATATAGACATTTGTTAATTTCACAAATCAATTCTTCCAAGTCTGCTTTAGGCCCTGTGATGTATTTTTAATAACTGTATTTAGGGGTGAAAAGCTTTTTAAGTGACATTTTGAAAATGTGTCATCAAGAATAGTTTAAAGTTTAAAATGATTCAAAGATACCCATTATTAACAAAATATGTACTTATATTTCAGAAAGAAGAATATTTATAGATGGGAACCAGGTTCTTTATGTTGCTTGAGACATTACTATAACAAACTATTATCTTATGTTAAGTTATTGCTTAAAACAAATAGTCTTTAACCATCAATATGACTCCAGAGCTAAAGTATTTTTTTATTTTTACTTTACCTTAGGTATAGTTCACAAAACATATCATACAAAATAAAAATAACACAAAATAAACATATATGTTGAAATACATACAAAAATGTGTCCAGGCTCAGTAAGGCAGTGATATATAATCCACCACCAGCACAGACCTCCGAGGCCTTCAGCAATCATCACAGCCTTCTTGGAAGGCATTGGCGGTGGCACACGGTAGGTCCATGTTCTAAGTAACATTAAATTATACATTTAATCATAAGACTAAATTTTTATAATGAAAATGGGTGTGATAAAGATATAGGGCACCTTTATTTTAAGTAATAGGAGGTCTATAGGATGGAGGAAGGTAAGGAAGCATATTTACCCCTTCTGCAACCTCTATTTCAAGAAAATGTATAGTTATTGAGGTATTAAGGTTCTTTGTGCAGCAGTCAGCAATTGTCACAACTGGTTGGTGACCAGTCTGTTCTGGCATTCATTGGCCGCTACCATGGCATACTTGGGGTTGTGCACTTTGGTCTAAAGACTAACCTAACCTAACCGAACTTACTGTTTTAGTCACTTGTCGTGACTTGTGCCAGAACAGACTGGTCACCATTTATTCATTAATAACTATTTAAATAATAGTTAAAAGTATAGTTACAGGGCACATTTATTTATGATGAACAGATCTGAACTTTTTTAATATATCGATGGGTGAAAGGCTATTTGTTTTAAACGACACTTTTATAAATTGTCGAGAGAAAAGTTTAAAGTTTCTAATGACCCAGAAAAACACATCACTAACGAACTATGTCTCCCATATTTAAAAAAAAAGAACATCTGTAGACTGAAACTAGAAATCAGGTTCTTTATATTTCTTTAAGTTGAGACATTAGGATTAAAAAATCCATCATGTTGAGTATCACACAAAATGTCGCTTAAAACAAATAGCCTTTCACCCCTCGATATGTTCTAAGGCTAAGGCGGGTGCGAAGCGAAGCCGTGCTCCCCCGCCTTAGCCTTCTTGGTTATTTTTTTATAACCACCCACAGTTAATTTTAAACCTATAAGACACAACTGTAAGATAGTGCATATAATCAATATTATTATTATTACAAGAAAAGCTAAGAAAGAAATATATGTATAAATTATAGATTTATTTTATTTATTTTAAATTAATTAAATACATAGATACCATTAATTTTGTTAGGGCTCCTTGAGCGAAGAACTGAATCGTCAGACAATATTTTTTATTCTTTAGTAATCTCTGTATTTCGTTCATCTGTAGATTTGTAAACTATTCTAATTCAACGAAAATATCTTCAATGACATAACAAGGCTTACCCATGACCAGCATTTCTTTTTAAATGTTTCATATTGTTGACCACATTTAAAAGGTTTCTGTGTACGATAGCTCTGGAAATTAGAGCTTTTCCCAACATCTTCAGAACAACAAAGTTAAATTTCAATTAAAATTTTCTCATTTAAAGTTTACTAGTTTAGATAGGAATTAGGAAACTATTTTTTTTCATTTTATGGCTTGGCTTAAAGAGTACTAGTATTCTGTGCGCTTGGCATTACTTGGCAGCTGGAATTTTATTTTTAAAGTACTATATTTGACATGGTAGTCTGCATAGATGATACACTATAATATATAGAAACTAGTCTGCGTCAGTGTACTGCAGGGTTGCTTAATAAATAATTGTTGTTAATTATCGCAAGGTATTAAAGCTCTTGCGTACAAAATTATAGCACGATGTTTCACGTAGTACCTTCTCTGAGATAATGTTACGATTACGAATATAGATAGCCTCCTAGCGCCCACGGTCCTTAAAAAAGTACTTCAATGAAATAGTGATTAAAGCGCAACACTAAATCCAATTTCGTCAAATGAATGCCCAGGGTACTATTCTAAGTACCCAAACTAACCATTGTTACTAATTTTAAGTTACCACCTTTTTAAAATGTGATGTCTCCGAGCGTATGTTTGAAGTTTTTACTTGTGTATGACCAAGCACCAGTGCCAACAAACACAAAAGAAATTTGTCTTTCTTGACTTAAAATGGAACAAGATCATCGAGTGTGAAAATTAATCTTAATTTATTCATGAAATCTCTACGATTTGTGTTCATATGCTTATCAAAAATAGTTGCTCATGTACTATATTTGCTGTTTACATCAAAACTTTATATGTATCTGAGATATAGTGAAAATGATCATAATTCAAACTTTAAGATCTTTTAATAGACCTTTGGTTAAATAAGGACTATCATGATTGTTTCGAATGTTTTAAATAAATAATAATAAAATAATTTTTTCTCTTAATTTTAAAGGATGATTTGTTTTAAATTGGTTTTTAAAGTTAAATTTTGTTTTAATATTTTTGAAGGTAGTTGAAAAAAAATTATGTGGTAAAGTTTCTTGTTTGTAGTCTAGTGCTTTTGATCCAAAGGCCTACCAAATCTATTTTTATCCTTTTTTTGCTTCTCCATTCACCTGATGCAAGGAAAAAAATATCATACTTGTGCGATTACTGTAAGATAAAAATTTTAAAGTTCAAAGTCTTGGGTTTTCGCCATTGAAACCTTTTTTAAGGACTTTGGGCGTTTACTTTATGATAGTGTTGAACAACCCGGGCGTCAGGAGGATAGAATAGGCCGTTTTACGTAAATTTGGCGATAGATGTAATGTGATCTTGACATATTCGCAGGTAGGGCCCCAGCATAAAATTGGAGTTGCTAGAGGTTAGACAAATTTGCAAATTGGTACTCCTATTATTTTCTAAAATAATTTGCCACATGGGACGTGTGGGTTCCATTTCTACTAATAGCCGGGCCTATTTCTTAATAGTCATTCAGTTGCCTTATCATCGGCATTGGTTGAATTTTGACATTATTAATAGAGCACAAGCCAAATTGCTACAGATGACGAGACAAATGATGGTCGCTAAGATATAGGCACCGGTCACAAAACTTTGTCTGGTAAATTTATTATTGTGAGATAATGTCTAAAACCATTGCTATTGGTCTTTACTTTAAGCCACTATTATTAAAATGTTAAAAATTTATTCAGTTTTGAAATTAGGCCTAATAAGTTTTTTTTAGTTTATATCTACAATTTACTGATGAACACTCAAATGGATGAGTATGAGTCTTCCATGGCCAATTTTTAGAGTCAGTTAATACTCAGCTAATAAACCAGGCATAAAATACTTTAATATCCTTGAAAATACTTCAGGAACAACTGTATAACCTTTGTTATAAATGAAACATATTATAATTTTCTTGTCTATATTTATGGGTTTTCTATTTAAATACAAACTAAGCTGGAAAAACTAAATAAAGTTAAAATAAATAACTTATAACTAAACCAATAGTATGACTATAACAAAAAAACAGGCCGCACATTATGGAGCCTGACTACAGGAGTCACTCTGATGAATGATGTCTTATTGGAGCTCATGCATTAGATAGTCAGTTTTTTAATACAGCAGCGACCAGAATCACATGGCTGTTTAGTAATTTGGTTGTCATAGCCTGAATATCTAGTACATGGCCAGATTAAAATATTTATTTATTTTTAATTTGATCTTGACAACATGGACGAGGACCACTGGAACTTTCCTCATCTAACACTGCATTGTCATTGTATGGTGTGTTGTCTAGTTTAACAGTATCTTCTGTGATTCTTGCTTCTGAAATTTATAGGGTATAAATATTATTTACCAAGTAATATTGCTCTAATAATTGTCCTGAAGTGACATCTCACATCTGGACATCTATGCTAAGAGATAATAGATATTTTAAAATGATAAATGTAAGCAACCAGACGAATAAAAGACAATGTACCTATATTGCATAACATTAGGCTTAATATTAAGAATTGATAATCATTGCAGGACTGAAAAAAAGATTTAAAATAAATACAATGTGAGTAAATACGCACCAAAAACACCTGGTTTTACTTGTTTGGCCTGTATTACTTGAGTTTTAAGTTCTCTTTCAACATCTTCACCAAATTTTATCATCTAAAAAATAAATTGTTAAAAAAAGTATATAAACAGATGTTGGAGAAGCCTAATTATAGATACTAATATTTGAGAGCTGTAGAATGAAGTATTTTATCAAAAAAGAACTCGGCAAAATTTTAGTTTACTTACTCAGATTTTTTTATTACATTTTGATTTTTAATGAAAGTTAAGGTCAATCAACTTTGTATGTATAATATATGTATGACTGTTCTGTAGTAAAGGTAGTATACTACAGAACAGTAATACTAAAAAAAAATTTCTAAGGGCCATACTAGATAAGGTGCCAGATGGCTCAATATTAATTTATTTAGGTGCTGAATTGCTAGTTTGGCGAGTACAGGAAACAGGCTTGAAACCCATCTTTTACAAACCCATCAAGTGGTAAGTAAAAGGATTATTAATAAGAGAAATAATTAACGTACAGCTTTTATAGCACCAGTGTCAATTACGGTTTTGTTTTTGCTATACTCTTCATTTATTTTTAACCTTGCAGCAGTTAAAGCCCTTTGATCGCCTTGGAATACTTTCATCCTTGTTCTGTGTAATTTTTTGAAGCTCTGTAATACCTGTATAAAACATTTCATTGGTTTAAATGAGCACAAAAGTATGATCTAATCCGCAATGCATTTTCGCAGGAATACTTACTAATCTTCTTGTGTTACTCATTTTGAAGAAAAAATGCTACGATGCATGGATTTTAAAATATATCACTAAACAACTGCAAAGTGCAAAATGGCAAAAAAATACTATTTGTTTGGGATTATGGCTCCAACAACCTACATTTTACTAAATGTCAGTGTCATACAACAACTGCCACATACAATCTGACATTAATTAGTGACCGATGATTATTATGGATACGGTTCCATGGTATGGCCAACGAAAGTTGAACCTGGAAAATGGCGGTAAATTTAAATAATATATGTATGGCAACATCAAAATTACTATGAAAAATTTGGATTAACTTATTTTGATACTTGGTAGTTATTTAATTATTTATTTTGTGTATTCTATGTGTGACAATTGATAAATCATACTCGTTTCTAATATTAATAATATTATAAATACGAAACTTTGTGAGATGTTTTTGTTACTCATTCACGCCAAAAGTACTGAACGGATTTTAATGAAATTTGGAATACTTTTTATTACTAATTGTTACATCTCGAATGTAGAATGACCTACAATAGAATATAGACTATCTACTTTTAATTCCGATAGGTAGCAGGGACTCAGCAGTCATGTATTGAAAAATAAACTGCAATATTCGGTAAAAACTTAGTTTTATCCGCTATAATCAAAATGAGATTTCAACAGTTCCATAGTAAAGATTTAAAATCTGAGTTGGCTTTTAAAAGAGCGAGTACAATGGCTGGTGGAGGAGTTTTGCTACCTAGCCCGCCAAAAATACGTACCCACTACCAATGGATACATATTTGCAACATGTCAGGACCTCCTGGTGTGTAGCAGTAGCCCCGGCTGACAATGCTGTGTCCGGAAATACTCGCAAAGTATCGACACGGCAAATCATCGCAACAAAGAAAACCACCATTTGTTTCAAATTACGTTGACATTGTTTGATTGCCATGTAAAAAGTTTCAAATAATTCCAGTTCAACTTTGATGGCCAGACTATATTCATGTACTTTTGGTTCATTAAATCACAAGCAACTCCAGTTCCAACCATGTTCGGCCGCTATCCCGTCCCATGCTTCTGCGTTACAATTAAAAAACAATATGTGGTGCGGTGGAAATATACGTAGTTGGCAAGCCATAAATGCATTAAAAAAAAATTAAGCTGCGTACATATTATAAGGCACGGCTGACGGACGCGGCTGAGGGGTGTCAATTACACAACGTATTTGGATAGGGGAAGTCAATTGAAGTGTGCACATTATAAGGCATGAGTCGCGGGCGTGACCTTAGCGTTCGGATGTTATAAAGGGGTCCGAGTAAAAGTGGCTTGATTTTTTAAGTTTGCGACCAGCGATTGCATTTATATAATAGATAGTATACAGTAATAGAAACACTTTTTGTTTAACGTTTTTGTCTAACATACATCGGAGCCGAAATATGTGATAAAATTGAACCAATTAAAACATAATTAAATTTTGGGTTTTTATGCACAAAACTTTTTAATCTGCAGTTTATTCGTTAGTAGTATTAGGAAATCGTTCACTTTAATTAGATATGTTATATTATTTCAAAAGCCATGCACAAAAACATGAATCTTGCAACAAATAACCTTCATGAAACTGGTACCGTAAAAAGGGGTCGATAGGCACGTTTCGTAATTTTGGATTCGATTATCTTTAATTATTTTTATGTCTGACTAAACGCTTACATTATTTTCAAATGTGTCATATGGTTAATTTTAACATTTTATAGTAATTTCATTGCTTTTAGTCATGCATTTAGAAATAAATTGAAAAAATATAAAGGGGTTTGTTCGGACGTTGGCATGATTTTTATGAACGGCCACTTTTTTAGCTATTGCCATTTTATAGTTCTATACTTGAGATACAAGACAATTTAAAAAACTTGGTCCTGAGTTACATCGGAGCCCATTTGTTTAAAATCAAATCGTGCTGCGTGAACTTAAGGTATCAGTTTTATGCAAGATTGTTGGTTGTTGTTGTTGCAAGATTATGTTTTTGTGCATGGCTTTTGAAATAATATAACATTTGTAATTAAAGTGAACTATTACCCTGAACATTGAACATATTTGTTATAAGAACATAGGTACACATTATAAAAAAGTAGTTGTTCTTACAATTACATTTAATACACAAAACCTTTTTACAATTATATTTATTAATCCACTAATTACATCCTATATATATCTATAATCATACGCGAAAAAGAATACTAAATAAAATGCTCACTATAATGACATTAAATGTGCACTTTATTTAGTTTTCGATATCGGGTTCTTTATACGCTTCGTTCTCTACATCATGCATGATTATTGTATCTAGGAATTGAGCAGGAGAAGACAAATGATTTTGATGCATACCCCATCACAAATATCACACGATTGACATGACATGGAAACAACAACCTCATGTACGTTTTCCAACAATGCAAGAGCAATAATAACCTAAAATAGCATCCTAATCATGAAGCCCTCGTTCTCACAAAATAAAGACAGTAAGTTCGGCTCGAAACATGCCTGGATTGGATTCTTCCTCTCAAAAGCCATGGGTCGTTACAATCTAACTTACTTTTGTGAAATCTTCCAGGTTAGGTTCTTTAAATATTTCAATTAAATAGGTTCCGTTTTTTATGTGTTCACCATAATAGCTACGTGCTTGCTCTACTTGATATGTGCCCAGGGCATAAATGATCATGATCATCATTACTTAAAACTGGAAACTCATCTCCGCCAAGATCAGCGGCATTTATAAACTGAAAATGAGCCCGTCTTCTGTTTAGATTATTTTCTAACACATATTCACTTAAGCGATTTTGATTACCAAACGTATTACTGTATGCTATCTACTGTATAAATGTAATCTCTGGCCGCAAACTTAAAAAATCAAGCCACTTTTACCCAAACCCCAATGTGTCTAATCACCCCGTGAATTCTATTAACCCTGGTTTACAGTACTTTAAGTTCACGCAGCACGATTTTGATCTTAAATATCTCGGCTCCGATATAACTTAGGACCAAGTTTTTTTTAGTATTTTTGTATCTCAAGCATTGAAATATAAAAAATACTAGATACACATTGTCGAATAAAAGTAACGCTTGGAAGTGTCCCAAGCACTCACCAAATATATATACGTAGTTATAGTTATGCTGAAGCATATATTTTTGCAAGTTCATCCTTACGCAAATGGTATATACTTGTTTTTACAACGCAGTGTTCGAAAAGCATTACGATCGACGTTATCGATAGGACAAGGATGAGTGGAGACGAACTTTTATATATAAAATTTTTTTCTTGCGACATTTGTATTTTAAGAGTTTGTTAAATTGTGTTCTAAACACATAATTGTACTTTTGTTTGAGCGTAAATATTTTTTTGGATAGGACATGTATATATATATATATATATATGTCGCAGAATGGCCTCGTTCTCACGACATCTCCTTTAGTTATTACAGGTTTAGTGGGCGTCATCAGGATAAAATGCGAGCATAAAGCACAATAGCCACGGCTTATACACTTTTAACTTAGATTTAAAACACATTTTAACATAGTTTAGACCGAGCAGCGGGTTCAGGGCACCCCCGCTCATACTTCCAAATAAATACTTTCTTTAAAATACTCCATGTCCAACTCGACCTATTGCATCAACAAATGTCACAAATTAGTTAGAACGATCTTTAGTTATATTATATATTATAAAACATTAAACATCAAACAAATTAAATTATCAATTTTAGAAGCAATTAAAATGTAAACAAATAATATTGTGCGTTATACATCCATCCAATTATAGCTTCCCTCCGACATATATATATATATATATATATATATATATATATACATATATATATATATATATATATATATATATATATATATTTATCAATAAAACAAATATTAACTGTTATAATCATTTATTTATATTAAAGGTATTAATTATTAAAACATGTGACGTTCACCCCTGATCCAAATGTCAAGGAATGACATACTCAAGCCCAAGCATTAAGTGGGATATGAAATAAAAGAACTTGTATATTGGAAATATATAAAATTTATTAAATGAGTAAAATATATAATATTGGTCATTTGGTCATAAACCGAGATCATTTAGTAGCAGGAACCCTTCGCTGCAATACCGTTAACTCTATGTTCACAAGGTAGGTTATATGGAAGTGCTGTTCAAGAAACAGGTAGACTCTCAAAGATCGGTATATAATATATATAATAATTTGTAGTAATATATTGTAAGTGTAAAATGTTATGTTTTTTTATGATCAATAACAAATAAATCATCTTATGACATAAGCTCATCACCTGAGTACGCCTTGCCTTGTCTTTTTAATAAGTCTTGATTTTTTTTCTTAAGTTGTTAATTACTTTTTCTTTGTTAATTAACCTTTTGCGGCATTTGTGAAGCTTTTTGTACGAACTTTTTGAGGTGTATCCTAAATTGACCCTATGCTTAGAGAAGTAGTAGGAGATTCAAATTTCTTTTCATTTTCTAAATCAGACATTGAATTCATACCACAGACTTCAGTATCACCGCCATCATCCGGTACTTCAATCTGTAAGCAAAATTAAAATATTATTTTGTGTGCTAGCAGATACTTATCATTTTAAAATACAGCGGCGCTAAGGTTCGTTCCGTTCGTTCTTCATCGCAGTTACTTAAAATCTTGGGTTCCTGTGGTGACATATCCTGTAAAAAATAATTATGATTACAAAAAAATAATTGAATGAAGGTACGATACTACTAGTATTTGACAAATTTATTTTTCTGGCTAATTTGTTACATATCACTACGCGAGGAACAGCCGCTTTACGAAGACGTTTTATGCCCTTTGCAGTGACATACACATCTTCGTCCAAAAAATGTTCTAAACAAACGACGCTTGAATTATTCGGCTTAAAAAAATCTTCACGCCTTTGTCGACTAACAAGTGATCTTCATTATTCACATCGTATAGGATCACGAGGAAAACTAAAATATAAAAAATACGGTATTAAGTTTTCAAGAAGTCTTTAATGTGACGTGTTGCAACAAAGCGACACTCAGAGACTACGCGATACTTCTGACATTAGCATGCCGCATGTCTAGAACCCCTAAGTTGTCCCATAATTAATCCATATACATTATAATATTTACGTACATTAATAAAAATCACAATTTGACTACCTCTTCTCCTATATTAAATTATACAACGTAACCATTGTCAAAAACTAAATACAAAAAAGTTCAAAAGTACATAAACTTATTAATTTAAAAAAAACACAACAAAAAAAAATTGTCTCCATTGACAAGAACAGGGTAATTTTTGTTATTCGACCGTTGAGTGAAGTTTTTAGACAAATTAAATCAAAATCACATATTGCTTCCTATATTCAGACATAAACACAACAAAAACTAATCAATAAACTCTTTTGCTTACCGAAGATATGATATCCCATCTTTTTTTAACCTTTTTGATGTAATATTCTTGCAATTTGTGAGAGCATTTTTGAAATGAGCGCAATATTTAAATAGTGCGCTCATTTCACGAGGACGGTTTTGAGGCGTTGTTTGTGCATCTTGGGTTTTTTTATATCAATGATCTCAAGTATAGAACTACTAAACAGCAATAGTTAAAAAAGTGGCCGCTCAAAAAATAAATATCAAGCCAACCTCCGAACAAATTTACCCAAACCCCTTTAAAGCAATCTGCTGGAGCGTGTGGTAATGTGGTATGCTTGTGGCTTACACCTTGTTCGGACGCATTCGTCAGCCGCGGCTAAAGATGCTTCCTGCTTTGTATAGGCACTCACATAGACTTATATTTAATTTTTTAATTCAACAACAAAACTATAGTTTATTTAGGTACTAGGTTGACTAGCAAGGCGTTCCATTAGGGACTCACAACGACCACGATCACGAGCGCGATTTTTCCCCTTCCACTTGCTTGCGGACGTTATAATCTTATATGATAGTGGAACGGGTTAATTATATAATTATATTCAAGTCAACGATGATGAAAACTGATTAGAAATAAACGTTAATAACAAATAAAATAAAATGATAGATGGCTGTTTAAAATACATAAAATTTATTTTACAAAATTAATAAAGAAAGATATTTTTTCATTCGCCATCTTGTTTCAAAATTCGCGCCTATGTTAATGTATTGACAAGAGAGAATTAATGCTCTGTGGTCAACGCCCACTTCGACCCACCTTTTGACATGAGTTGTTGCGGGCGTTGTGTGATCGAAAATGATGACGTTATTAGTGACGTTTTCGCCACGACCGCAACGCTCGCGGTCGCCTTGTGGAACAGCAAGCTGAGCATTTTGGGCGTTGTGAGTTGCTGGTGGAACGCCCTATAGGTACCTTGTAATACCTATTTTTTTTTTTTTTTTTTTTTTTTTTTTTTTTTTTTTTTTTTTTTTTTTTTTTTTTTTTTTTTTTTTTTTTTTTTTTTTTTTTTTTTTTTTTTTTTTTTTTTTTTTTTTTTTTTTTTTTTTTTTTTTTTTTTTTTTTTTTTTTTTTTTTATATTTATTTTCTTGTTATTTAGAGGAAAACAAATTAAGCACTTGGACTAATAAAAAACGTATTTTTATTGGGTTGAGACAACACAGTTAGTAATCCAGTTATTCCAGTTTAACAATTGAATACCTACTACACTAAACTGTCTGCTAAAATTAGGACATTTTTAATAAAATACTAGTTTTGTGCTATTTATATAATAACAATTTAACTACAAATAGAACAATGTCTTTTACATTATATTTACTCCAAGCTGTTGCGTTTTTGGTAAATATTTTTATTCATTACTAGGGTTGTTTGCATGATATGCTTGGTTTATATTTTTTGTCTTCACATTTTTTACCATTAGAAGGATAAATATCTTAAAAACAGGTTAGGGTGTGATATAGATATGTCAATAATATTCCTAAACACATTCACCATTAAATTCATCTAGGGATCTATCTATACCCAACCCACAGTATGCCCTAGGCATGACAAGAGAAAGAGAAGAACAAAACTTCCCCTTGCAGTTTCAAACATGAAAGTATAGGTTATACTTTAGCTTAGTGGAAACTGAATTTTAAGTAGGGGAGTGGAGAGGGGAATGTGTAGGAATACTTCTTCCTTCTGCAACCCCCATGTCCAGGAGACATGTGATTCTTGAGATATATTTTTTTTGTTTCATTATATTGTAACAATGGTGACCAGTCTGTTTGGGCTTGTTTAAAATCTGACTTAACTCAGTCACTGGTTGCAATTTTCTAGTAAAACCCACGAAACAAGTGAGCGGCCAGTGAGTGCCACCAGACTGATTTGTAACCATTGTCACAATATATAAGTAAAAAAAACTATTTTCATATTTAAAAATCAATAAACTAGTGTACTGAACTTACCCTTAAACCCTTAATTTCATGCCACTCTGGGTCATAGTGCAGCCAGGAATAAGATGTAAGATTAAATCTAAAGTATAATTTGTAAATAAACATTTGACTATATAGTATAACTGGCAGTTTTGTAAGGATTTCTTACTACACTATTAACTAATAGGTAATGATAAATCTAAGGTTGTACAGCTTGTAATCAAAGTATTGTTGCCTAATTTACAGGATTTATTTGCAGTTGGCCTTATTATTCCACTAGTTCCTAGCCATGTGCGTAAGATGGGTGCAAACCATATTTATGTTGGCCTATTGGGCTCCATTTATGCAGGTTGTCAACTAGGATCCGGCCCTTTAATAGTAAGTCATTTTGTGCTAAATTATTATACATACATTATTACTAACTATTAATAGAGTATAGAATTTTTTTAAAAATCTTATTTTAAATAAAGTTGTCTGAAGAGTGTGGTTTGTTATTGCTTTCTGGAAAACAACATTGAAATACTCGTAATGACTGAATGAATATACAAAAATAAAAATTTGTTTAAAATTATTTTCTTGTTTAAGGAAATATTTTATGTATTTCATTTATGATTATTACTAAATAAAATGAACTTTTAAAAGATCCGTCAGGAATTATTAATGCTCCACTAATATAATGTTTATTTTAGCAAGGTGATAATTTCTTTCTAATTTTCAGGGCAGTTTAAGTGATTTAAAAGGAAGAAAAACAATATTAATCATGACCCTCCTGATTTGCAGTGTTGCCTACATGTTGATGGCTTTACTAATTCAATATTTTTTATATTATTCATAAGAGCAGTGCTAGGTAAAATTACAACTATATTTTTGTAACTATGTACTGTAGAAAATCACTACTGTATCTTTTCTGACAAAATCACTTGTGGTGGCATGATAACCTCATACTGTAAGGTTTTTAAGATCATTTAACCTGACTAATTGAACATTTTCATTATTTTAAAATAGTTATGTTTTTATTAATATCTAAGTAAATTCATGTTGCAAGTCCATTGATATATATTTTTTTATATATCAATGTGCAACTCACAGTAATTCATCAATATATAATCTGTGTAAAAAAAGTTGTGTATGGCTGAGCTAGATAGTTTAAATATTAAACATCAACATCTCATACACATATCTACATAATTTTTAAAAAACTGTTTTCTTGATAAGTAAACATTCTTCTAAGTAATTGTAGTCATTTATTTTGTTTCAGGAATTTTTAAACAGACTCAAATGTTAACAAAAGCTCTGGTGCCAGATTACGAGAGAAATGAAGAAAAACAAAGTGCAATATATGGGAGAATGTCAGCTATATCTGGAGGTGGGATCACACTGGGCCCAATAATAGGAGGCCATATCTTGGAAGACAACCCTGAGGGTGGCTTTACCTTAATTTCACTTATTGTTGGAATATGTTTTATCCTTAATGCTGGTAAATATCTCAGAAAATAAAATATTGTGTGTGCCTTACATGTTCACATGTCAATATTAAAGTAAAATTTAAAATTACAAATATTCAGTCACTTTTGCATTTATATAGGTGACATTATTCCGTTGCAGGTCTAGTGCACTTCCTACCAAAGCCATCAAGAAGAGTAGCAAAAAGAAAACAAAGTGATCAAGTTGTAATATCAAAGAATCTCATTTCTTCTTTTTACACAAGCATAAAGCAATCATTTGTAGAACTTTATAAAGTGCAATGGTCTTTGTATTGGGATGTGTTTATACTAAAAGCTTTAGTGGGTTTTGCAATGGGTGTTTATTATTCAAATTATGCACTCTATCTCAAAACCCAGTTTGATTTAACACCAAAATACATAGGATATGTTATTTCATTCCAAGGTGTAATAGGATCTGTATCTAGTTTTTTTATGGGATATATAAACAGCTTTTATCATTCAGACAATGATTACAGCCAAAGAAATTTCCATGTGTTTTTATTTATGAGTATTTCATTGTTAGGTTTAATAGTATCATTTAATGTTTACATGTACATTATATGGCTTGTTCCATTGGCTATTGGGAATGCAATTGGTAGATTAGTAACTTTAGAAATGGTATTGAAAAGAAGCCATGGTGAGCACAGAGGAACATTAATAGGAGCGTCAAACAGTGTCCGTTCATTGTCAGGCGTAGTTGCTCCAATGGTAGCTGGAATGATAGGGCAGTTTCTTGGTGTATCATATGTTGTTTATGCATCCTTGTTTTCAACAACATTAGGTTTGATTATGAGTTATCATTACAGAAGTAAGAGGATAAAGGTTGACTAAGTTTCTATAAACTGTGATATTTGTTAAAGTATTCTACTTAATAAATTTTTATTATTCTTAAAAGTGTTTAAATTATCCCATCACAAGAAATAATTTAGAATAGTGTATCAGACAAAAGAGAGTACTTAAATAACTTAAAAAGATTTTTATAATATTATCACAACATACACATTTAGAATAACTATGATACTGAAAATTGTGTGATAATAATTGTGAGTTTTGCTTATTACCAGTTCCTATACTGACTGCCCATTTGTTTTATGAGTGGTTAAAATCTGACAGAATGGTATAATGGAAACCGGCCATTAGTAGTTAGGAATAAAATTTTGGCTCTTCCCTTATTTCGTTCCTCTCTGTAGGTACTGCAACATCATACACTCATTGATATTAGTATGTACTTGTGATGTAAAAACAAACAACCTATAAATATTACTTTTATTTGTACAATTGAAACTAATAACTATTCATATTTGTAACCAGGTTTTTCGTTTGTTTATTAAGTATATTACACATCACTCTCCTTCCATGGATTGCACTTGTTTCTTTCTCATGTCCTGGATAAGTTTTTGGATGTCTTCGCGATGTTGCTTATTTTCTGGTGGGAATATCTGTCGTTTAGTATTAGTAACCCATTCTTCGAAATAAGTCGGCTGATTAAAGAAAAAGAATAGCCCAACAGGGAATGAGGTATACATGGCCATTTTGCCAACTTCTAATTTCCAATTGCCCATTTGAAAATTTATTGATATGTTCACAAATGATTGTAATGTTATATGTATCTCTCACACTGTCACACGTAAACACAAATTGTAAATAATTAATAAATGCTTTTCGAATTTACAAAATGAACGAAGCAACCCAATAAAACCAGTTCATCATTCTTTCTTCATAGGTTTTACAATATTATTAACAATTAAATTTCTATTTCCAATTTTCATTACTCTCAGAGTAACTCTGTTGTCAGTGTCACTGAGACAGTCACAAAGGCAGGCAAAGGAATCTTAGTCCATACAGCGCAGTTGTATTGTAGGTTACAACAAACGCTATTCAATGGAATTCTTGTGGAAACTCGAAAGACCACATTTGACCATACAGTTCCCATTTCTCACAAAAACACATAATTACTACTCAAAAACTATCAATATCCTACTATTGTTCATTTTAGAGTATTTTTACACATTTTTAGATAGCACAACGTCTCCTTTCAGTTCCCGCCAAAATCTCCTCACGAAGACAGTATTGGCAAAATAATAATAATAGTTTGCGCCACGAAAAATAAAGAAATGAATATACGGCTAATAAAGCCGTAAATTCATTTTTAGTAATTCATTTCTATGGAATGTTAAGTTTTTATTATTTAATAATGATATTTACGGATAATTACCCTAGCAGGATAATGTACGGCTATTGCAGTGCCATGTCTGCGGGACTCTTTTAGGGGCGAGTAGTATTTATCCATGGAAGTACATAATAAGTACTGTTGTACGTAGCACTTATTACTGCCATGTATATAGTATAAATGGGCTTTATTATTTTTATTTAACACGTTCGCGTGAGCAATCCTGCTTCTGAATCTATAGGCTGAGGCGCATCTTTTCGGTACATTTTTCAAGGATACACACGGGTGTGTGTACGTTTCCAGAGACGGAAAGCATGAAAGTGATATTGAAAGGAGAGTAATGGCAGGAAATAAGGTGAATGGAGCGCTGAACTCTTTTATAAACAGCCAGAAAGTGTCTGTAAAGGCACGTCTGGCTGTCCATCAAGGGGTATTAGTACCAACGCTAATGTACGGCAGTGAGAGTTGGGTGTGGCAGAAGAAGCATGAAAGTAGGATAAATGCAGTTGAAATGAGAGCTTTGAGAAGTATATGTAAGGTTAATTTAAGTGATATGATAAGAAACAGTGTGATAAGGGAGCGTTGTGAATTGAAAGAAGATGTAGTGACAAGAGTTGAAAAGGGAATGTTAAGGTGGTTTGGCCATGTAGAGAGAATGAATGATAGCAGAATCACAAAACAAGTATATGATAGCAATGTGACTGGAAGAGTCAGTGCCGGTAGACCAAGACGTACTCACCATGATCAAATTGAAGATATTTTGAAGAAAGGTCAAATAAAAAGTAGTTTAAATAAGCGTGTATGTATGAGAAGATTAATGAAAGTTGATGAAGCGAAAAGTGTTTGTCAAGATCGTAACAAGTGGAGATCCATTGTCTCTGACTACCCCAATGGGAAACAGGCGTGACAATATGTATGTATGTATGTAATATAACGTTGCCCCGAAATAAATATAACAGAGTACAGGTCGTCATATGACGTTGCGCCGTTTCATAAATAGCTCAACACGACGCCATAAGACGTTGCTCACGCGAACGTGTTAAGGCTGTTCACGATTTGTGTGTGAATTTAGACAGTAAAGTTTTGAATCAATTTAAAATTTCATTTTTATATGTTTGGCTGGAACTTGATGGGTGATGTTCAGCTGTACAGTTTTGTTACTTAACTGGAGCTTCCACCAAGTCACCACCACCATAAATAGACGAGACCCCTCTAATGTTATGTATATAAAAACCATGTATCCCTGGCAGCCGGATATGGTGGGGGTTGACTCCCCAATCCTTAATTCTACTGTAACAAGGCGAATTACTATGAAATTACTTTTAAATTAAATAAAAACTACGCATCTCCGGTAGTCGGAAATGGCGGTGAGGAGTCCCGTATATCCTTCTTCGACGCTCAACACCCCGGTTAAAGATACTAATTCCCAAAGTCGTGAAAGCTATGTCCTCCTCCTCTGATTACTTACGACATGGAAAATATGAAAAATTTATATTGTAGTTCTTAGATTTTGTACAAAGAATGCTTTTTTTATTGTTCTTTACAAAAATAACGAAAACAGAAGTTTAGGTACAGAAGACGATTGTCACTTCTATCAGAGTTTTGGCGGGAACGGAAAGGGGTCTTTGTGCTGTGCAGTTTTTAACCGACTTCCAAAAGGTAAAACGTAATTTTTAAAATAAATGTATGTTTACCGATTACTCCGGATTTATGATCGGATTTACGTGATTCTTTTTAATTCGATGCGGAATAGTTGCCATTTGGTCACCTAAAAATTTAATATACTTTGGCCCAGTAGTTTTCATTTTGAGTACCTTTTTATTTTCTAAAAATGTTTAGTTTTAATATAAAATGAACAATATGCTACAACAGCATTCTGATAGTTTTTCAGTAGTAATGATGTGCTTTTGGGAGAAATGTGAACTATACTCGTATAGTCAAATGTGGCCTTTCAATTTTCACAAGAACTTTGATTGGCGTCGGTTGTAGCCTACAATAGAACTGGGCTACTAATACGAAGACTTATAGGTACATCAGAATTAGCTGTACGGAATAAGATTCCTTTGTCTGTGCCTTTATGGCGAATTTTACTACTATTACCCTCTATGAAATTTTTTGTCGTGCAAATGCCGAGCGCTTACCCATTTTATTAAATCTTGCAAAATTTTCATTTTTGCGATCAGTGTGCATTAAAAGATAATTAAAAATAAAATGATTGTAATTATTTTTACAGAAAAAATCTTAAGTTTAAATAACATGAACTTTGCAAATAATTTTCTGATTACTTCGTCGGATTCCACAGCAACGGATTACCTATGTTCACGGCAAATTGCGTCGCTATTATAAAAATTTACGCCCTGTAATAACTGGTATTATGCTTGCTCATCTCACTGCGATGTAATGTGCTCTCTGAAATGCTCTTATAAAATACATTAAACAATATCTAGTATGGGATATATAAAAGACTGGAAGCCAAACTCTATTGTACTGATAGTTTTTATGGATCATAATGGCGAAGTTTAAATTAATTTATAAGTATGTGAGCAATGCTGGATCACGGATCCATACACAGCCTCGCTGGTTCTAGTAGTAATGTGGACTGTATAGGTTATTTATGAGAGAGTGAGAGGTATGCCAAATCCTGCACAAAACCAATGGGGTAATAAGCACCACTAACCTCGGAATCCACCTCCAATGGGGCAGCTAGACAGCTCCTGAAAGTGCACGGCACGAACAGGTCCTCGAATGGCACTTCGGGTTGTTTACGTATGGCACACTCACACAAAAAGGCAAGCACGGCTTGTATGTAAAGTTCAATAAAAAGCTCCAAGAATGGGATGTGAAACGTTCACGTACACGGAGAAAACGGAACGTCTGGACAGACCTCGCGTGCGTTGGAGACTGTTTTGCCACCACGCAATGGCGGCGAAACCGAAAGCCAGCGGCACTTATAAAACTACCCACATTAGAAAAATGTGAGGATTCAACAGTATGCAGGAACTAAGTAGCGAAATTTTTGTCGCGAACTTGAAGTGATATTTTGTATATTTTAATATTGTGCAGACTATTTGTGTAAATTGAACAATACTAGTAGGTAGGTTTTAGTATAACAACAGCCCATAAACGTCCCACTGCTGGGCTCGGGCCTCCCACTAAATGGGTATAGACAGTATATCCGCCACGCTTGTCCAAGGCGGCTTGGTAGGTTTGACACACGGGTATCTCAATGTGCAGGTTGCATCACGATGTTTTCCTTCACCGTTGTTAGCACGCGCTAATTGTAACAATATGCATATTAGGTCAGAAAAACGCCTAAGTGGTGCATGCGTTCCGGCCAGGATCGAACCCGCGCCCTATGGGTTTTGGGACGCGTACACTTGGTTAGTGCACGCGTCACGCGTTCATCAAACTGTTGTAAAGATTGTGATCGAATCATAATGTACAATATAAAGTAGGTATATACATTTAATTAACGTTATTATAAGATATGGCCTGCGAAATTATGAACCTTTCCTTGTTTAGTCGATGCTATTAAAAGGTGAGGTACAGTTTGCGTGTCACGGTCGAAGGTCGTGGCAAGTATAAGGACTGGTTTCAGTTTAAAGCAGTGTACGGCCCGTGCTACGATGACGGCCTAGGAATGGCAGAAGCATTTATCCACGAATTACATGCTTTTTGTGCCCATTGACAAGCGATCGATTCCTGATTCGCTTGGTCTATTCGGGAACGGTACACACCGAGAAAATCAGTGAAAACGTTCATATAGCTACTCGATAAGTTTTCAGGGTTCGCGTATAACCAGCATACCGATTCCGCAGCACTTCTGCACCAAAAATCAGAAAGCAGCTTTAAACTGAATAAGTATTTGTTAAACAATAAAAAAACAACACAGGGAAATAAACTTCGTTGGCTTTTGTGGTTGTGTTTAGATGAACAACAATTTAAAGAAAAAGCCATTTTGCTCTGCAAATTGCATTCACGGATGATTGTTAAAGTTACTTACAGATTGTGGATAAGGCGTATTGTATAGCATTGGTGTGTAAGGGCAAATTGTTTCAAACTCGCGTTTAAATTGCATAATTTTTACTGAAGCAATTCACTTGATAGCTATGAAGTTGATGGACCACCCATGATTAAATATTTATCGTTTAACTTCTAGTATGTGGAATATATATAAAACTGAATGTTTCATTCGTGTTAGCTTATAAATACGCAATTACGATCTATATTTTGTGGGTATAGTAACTATCCTATTTTCTAAAATAAAAGTATCCTTTACGATATTAGGCGTGTTACAACCGTGTTACAATCACATATTGATTTCAACTCGGCCGGCTCGATCGGTGTGATACCACGCTTTCACAGAACATCGGTGTGAAACGGTTAGCCTTGAGCTAATCGAGTTTGTGCAATGAGTGAGAATTCTATCTCATTTATTCCATGTCTCTTGTTTGATCCCTCTCCCCCCCCCTCGCCATCCATTTTATCCCCTCCTGGCAACGCGTCGCCTTCGCTATTGGTGTTACAAACGCCTATAGACTACGGTAATCACTTTTTATAACCTGAGCCGCTGCCTTTTGGCCAGCTTCGCAAAACATTACGGGTTACGGGTAACGTATATTACAATTATTTTGCCAGTTTTTAAAATCAAAGGTATTTTCAGTAGGGCAACAGATTATATTCATTTTTAATACATTAATTCCGACTATAATTTAGTTCTACTAAATATGTCTAATAATTTAATAAATATAGAAACTGTCATATCAAGCAGGTCTAATATTACGTGGTTACGAATTTAGGAAATTCCGGGGAATTAAAAAGTCTCTGATTATATTGTTTTAGTATCAATCGGATCTGAATCAATTTATAGCCAATTTTAGATATAATACCTAATTTTCGCCGGGTTCCGCAATATAAGGCATCGCATCACAATTAATACTAAAACAATATAAACAGAGACTTTTTGTATTCCCCGGGAATTTCCTAAATTCGTAACCACGTAATATTAGGACCTACAACGATAGCCTTAGTCCTTTTTCAATAAAAGGACTAAGTTATCGTTGTAGTGAAGTTGTATCGAAATAGCTAACATTTATGCAATCTTGCTAAATTGTACTATACTCGGGAAAATTCCCTCAGGTTCCCGGGACACAAAGTATCGCAGCATTTAAAAAAAGGAAGTAAGCTATCGTTTTAGTGTAAACTGTGTCGGAATAAGTTAAGATTTATGCACTTATTACTTCATTTTTATGCTATGGATATTCGGAATAAAAATCACATTTTATTATAATACGTAAAATTTGCTATCAATCAGTGAAAAAATCGTATGAGAATTCTCTTCTATTATTATATTCTTTTCTTTTATATTATTCTTTCTAACTTTTTTCATTCTGCCCATTTTAAATCATGCCCATGGAAATTCCCGTGAGATACCCAGAATAAAAGTAACGTAAATTAATTAATTACGTCACTAATAGAGTTTGCTGTCGATCAGCGATAACCGTATATAAATAAACACTGTAGTTTTTACGCAAATCCTGAACAAATAGACAAGAAATCTAAAAAAAATCCATCGTATTTTTTAAATAGCTTCAATGTACAGGCACTATGCCATGTTTAGAATTTTATAGTAATGTAGATAGATAATTATGTGTGTGTAATAATAATCTTCATTATCGGATATACTTACTTATAATTAGAGCTTCTTTTGTGGGCACGCAGTGCCCTTAAAGGAAATTTCTAAAATATCGAAAAATTGCCATAAAACAAAAAAAGAGAAAGAATTTGAAAAAAAATTAAAAAGTTTCTTTTGGTAGCCGTTAAAAAAGAAAATGGATTTTTTTAATTATAATTATTAAATACAAAATCTAATCTATCTTTTCCAAACAGTTACTGCGTCGTCTCATACGAAATGTCCGACACTCGTCAAGATCTAAGAAGTAAGCCGAGTTAAAACTGAACCTAGTACGTACTATGAAAAGGCTTTGGAAACGGTAAATAAACTGTCATTTTTTGGAGTAGACCTACAAACATAAAATTATAGACTATTATATATTATAATTATAGACTTATAACTTTCGAGAATTAGCCTGTCCCCAAAAAGGAGTAAAAAAAGCCCTGCTTATAATTATGCAGGCAAACAATATTTTCAACTATTCCATTTTCCGAAACAAAAGTTTTTGTACCTAGTCTGTTTACTTATTAGGTATACTTATGATATAACCTACACATATTCTTTCACGACAGTATCCTTGTTATAATGAAAATTATGTTTAACTACACAAATCCACTTAAAATAATTGACTTTCCGCATTTTATTCTTTACATAAATGGTTCAAAGCTTAATACCGTTTACTGTTAAATAATAAAGTTAATACCCTGTACTGTAATGTAGTTTACTTGCTGATCAATCGATTCCCAATCAATGGAACCGTTAAAACCCATGCAGTCGCGGACATGGCGAGACATAAAGATGTCTATAACAGAAGTTGAATTAATTGATTATTGATTACCGGCTAGATGCAGTTGCTTTTAGAACTGCGATATACGTAGTCGTATTGGATACGCTCGTAAAGTGTCACATTAAATGACGCTTAACTTATACGCAACTCAGTTTAAAGCTGTTCACGTGGTTGAGGGTATTGAGCTGTATGAAGAATCGAATGTAGTTCCGTTGATATCTGCATGATGCTTCGTATTGAATCGACTTAAGCCAAAGGGTTTCTGAATGCATTCATAATTAGGCTGCTAACTAAGAGTGCTAGTAGCGAAACGTTAGTTTCCGTACTTATGATTTATCTTCAAAATTTAGAATAAAATAATCGTGCTATGCATACATCTACTTACTCTAAAGCGATGCTCGAGTTCCAAATGAAGACCTAGGTTGAATATTTTAAAAAATATCCATGTTGTACATTGTTATTTCTAATAAATTATATTTGTAAGATTATTTTGCTTCATTTCTGTATAATTGTTTTCATATGAAGTCATCTTCTTTAGCCTGGCCTTATACCTGTAAGTTTTGCTCATATAATAAACGCGCACTACGATTCTCATTTTTCCATATCTGAGTCCGATATTAAGAAATCATAGTAAGCTCTTCTTTAGCCTTAGATGCCTACGCGAGCAAACTTCCAGGTTCAGGTGGGCTTATGATAAAATAAAAACTTTTTTTGCTTAGTTCACATTTCACAAGTATTTTAAATTGACTATTTTTTTCCAAATATCTTTAATAGGTTTTTGCCACGGTATTTGTCCGTTTGTGTTTTGTACAGTGCTTTGACATACTTGCCAAACCTCCTTCCTTTAGATAATCCTGTGTAGTGCTTTACTTATCTGACATTTGAAAGTAAATCTATTAGTGTACGTACTGAGTATAAAACGAATAAAGAAATATTTAAAATGGTTTGGTATTACTTTTATCATGCCAGCATGAGTATATGTACTATTTATAACAAAACTACGTCTCTGACGGTATTCACATATGCGTACTTGTAGTGAATGCCACTTGTTCTAAGAAATAGTCCATAACACAGGGCAGACAGCGCAGCAGGTTCGAGATCACGTCGTCCGATACAAAATGACTGCTCGGTCAGAACCCATAGCAACTGTTAATAACATGAAATAGCACTGGGAGCGCATTGCGGTTGTATTACCTATCAGATGCCGTGCACTCCGGAACGTGCCGCGTGCTAATGTGGTCCTGCCACGATTCAGATTTGTTATCTCAACTATTGGGATTCAGATGCAAGGGAGGTATCAAATATTTCTACAACAACACTATCAGTTGGGTTACTCAATTTATTACGTTTGTAGACTTAATTCGAAAGTTTCGAGTCCGAGTAATTAAATTTAAAGATTGAACTTGTACCCCCAAAATTACGTATGGTAGATTGAGATTGTCGTATTTATACTTTTTACATTTGATGTTGCCTTCTACCTTATTCTTAAACCATGATGGAGAAGGAGGCGAAAAAAGAACTTTTCGCCATATTTATCGCTATTAAAACAATGAAACCTTAAGTGAATAAGGTCCCAGAACTGCTTTCACGTACCTATTTCTTTAAAGCTACCATCAATTTGAGAATTTGACACAATACTGTTTTAGTAATAATAAACATGTTGCAAAGTAGAAACGTCTTATCACTTTGATTGTACTTTCATCAGGCTATTTGACCCCACTTGAGCTTATTTGTATTACCCGGATCACAGAGTTCTTTGTCATCATTGGTATCAATGTCATTCGACGCGGGATGCATCTTACATCGTTTAATCAACCGGCGACGATGTGACGCCTAGAGCAATGACAAGCGACTGTTACTTGATTTGTGCTAGTTTTAATTTGGATATTATTGAATCAAAAATTGCATAGACTTTTGCAAATTGCACTGATCATTTTAAGTACTTAGGATCTGTGCTTAGCGCCTCCGGGAATATCGTCTATTACGTCACAGCCCACAACTCAGTTGCCTGGCCGAAGGGGCTTGAGGTGAAGAATGCCAATTAAATTAAAAGAACAACTCTACAAATCCATCATTAGACCTGTCTTATTGTATGGCAGTGAAGCGTGACCTTGTACTTGAGCGAGACTTGCAAGACTGCGTGTCACGGAGTTGGATATATTGCGATGGATGTGTGGAGTCACGCGAAAATACTGTGTCAGGAACGCACGCATCCGCGATAGTCTTTATGTCCGTAACATAGCAGACAACTTGCAAGAGTGTCGAATACGCTGGTACGGCCACGTTTTACGGACAACGGCTAATTATGTGGGGAACCAATGTTTAGCCAAGCCGCCTGCGCCAGGTCCCGGTTCAAGCATTAAGCCCAAGAAATGCTGGCTTGACGTTGTGTAGGATGACATGCGTACCACTGGTTTCAAAACAGGGGACGCTGAAGACCGTGCGAAATAGGGTAGGAAAAGTATGAAAAGACCCTGGGTGTCAGAGCGAATGCTCCGAACGAAACCGGGATTTCACGCTTGGATGATTATGATGAGGTAGCACTCGTGCAGGAGTCACGCCTCCTGAGAGAGCTACGTGATTAAATGCATTTAAACTAGTACAATCCAGATAGCATTTGTCCTGCACGAAGCCTATTGACTTTAAGCAGGAAAATATATATGATGTACTAATGTTTAGTTTATAATATAAACTTGTTTAAAACCTCCGAATACCTTTAGCTTTACCATTCCCATAAATTGGCTAATGTTATCTCGACCATAGAAAATCAGCCTGTAAGTAACGTACCTAAGTCGCTTTTAAGTTTTTGAGATAATAATATAAATATATTGAATCTTATATACTAACTAATATATAAAGCTCAAAAGTTTGTTTGTTTGAACGCGCTAATCTCAGGAACCGCTAGTCCGATTCGAAAAATTCTTTCAGTGTTGGATTTATCGGGAGTTTGGAGTTTTTCATTTATGGAGGAAGGCTATAGGTTATATAGATATAACATCACACTAAGACCAATAGGAGCGGAGCACTAATGAAGAGTGTTCAAAACAAATTTCACGCGGACGACGTCCCGGGCAAAGCTAGTAAGTAATAAAACGTCAAAAAGCGCCAGAAAAATAACCTGTATCGCCATCTAATTATAGGGTTAGGTTAGGAACTTTTTAGTGTTCCATTTTGAAATTTCTTTAGTACTGTTGTGACTTGAAACTCGATGAAACGAAAAAGCTACACTAAAAGGAAAAAAGCATATAAATCTATAGGACTAAGCCTGCGAGAGAATGAGATTGATTACATTATTTTACACAGATAGACTTGGGAATGTTTTTAAGTTTTTCGTTAAAACTTTAAACTTCGTGTTTTAAAGTATTAGATATATTATAGCGATACAATATATGAAATCAAAATTCAGAATCCCACCCATCCCTTGTCACACTTTGTTTCACTTCTACTGCGGGACAGCTGCACGAACACAATTTTTTTTTAATTCGAAGATTGTCATTCTTGATATTTTTCTTGGCAATAGTAAAGGATAACCTATTTTCTAAATAAAACATTTAAACGTGTATGTTTATAATTGGATTTCACTTGTCCTTATGTTGTATAAACCTTTATTCAGTTTCGTCTTAGTATGAATATTTTTCTATGGTAGATACGATTAATTATTCATATATTGTCTATTATAAAAGATCATTATCGAGTAATAATAATCGGTTCAATGTGAAACATTTTCACAGCTCGTATTGTGGGTCTTTTGTATCGGGCTTATTCGGCGGTCCACGCCGCGGGGGTCGCTGTTGGTTCAAAATGATTTCAATTTGTACCATTGCATAATTTGGGAAACTTTAAATTATTCATGTTGCATTGTGAATGACGACCACAGCCCGAATCGGAGATGGCAGATAACACTTCCCAAACATTACGCAATATAATTTCGATCGACCTTGTCGGGTAGTTTGTAACTGTTTCGAATGTGGGAACCAAAATACACTCTTACGCTTAGCTTATCAATTGTGGACCATCTATTGACTTCGCACCAGCTAAGACAGTTGTGACAAAAGCTTTTAATATTACAAGCGAAATTCTCAGACGAATAACGCTATGTTCAACTGAGGTAAAGTTATAAAATTTGATACACGGCGCTCGTCGTGTACCTATAATATCTCTGGAAAATTTTAATTTCATTTTTTTATTGTGTGGTGGCTAAATGTAGGTGCATAATACAGTCTACTTCTTCATACCAAATTCATAAGAAATGCAGTATTTTCTGAAAAATATTGATCACAGTAATTTTTACATACACATATAAAAACAGACTGACCTGAAAGTAACATATTAAGGGTTCTGTCATATAACAGCTACGGAATCTTAAGATGAAGAAATATAACAGTTTTTTTAAATAAGTAAACCGAATTTGTGAACAAGACACGGTTTAAATTATTCAATCATAATATTTTAAATAAACTAAAGTGCAGTTGATAAACAAATGTAAGTATTAAATGCAGTCATTTCTGAACTAGTAAATCAAGGAAGGTGTTAAATGGTATAAACCGCAACGGTTTCACAGGTGTTTATACACGGGAAATTATGCTTACATTGTTGGTTCCTTTTGCTTTCACCGCCTCCAGGTTTTAGCGATTGTTCGATTTTATTGTGAAAGAACTTGTATAGGTACCTACCTGCATTTGTCTATATAGGTATGTATTTTGTTCTTATAACTACATAGTACCGAGACTCAAACTCGTGTGATTAGAACAAGACACGAATGAGATTAAGTTAACATGAGTAGAAATACTTATAATTTATTAGGAAGAAGTGGCGTGGACTTCATAGAACTCGATTCCTCATAGCCTGCCTACCTTTAAGAAATTAGCGAAGCGACTAAAAGGTTAAAAGCGCCGTGAATTAATTGCCGTTTCGCTACGTTTTTTATTCCTGAATATATTATTACCATCTTTTCTATTTTATATCTCTATATTACGCTCGGCGGCTTTCCATACGTATTGGATGAAATAGCTGTTTCAAAATATGCGAAAATACATGGCGAATTAAACCTTTTTATTTAGAAGTGTACCTAAGCTTCATTTACAAAAATATTTCAGGATGTTGTGGTTAGTCATTAAGGCGCGCGTGCTTGTGTATTATTATCGTTTTATTTTATTTTATTTGTTTACTGTGTTGTTCATGACGGATTTTACTCAGTTCTTTGTTCGTTGTGGTGAGTTTTATTTGCTAACATGGATTTAATTTCTTTGAAATGCTACTTCACTGACTACTTGCTTTTGTTCTGATAGTGGAGCCATAATTTCTACAAGAGCGGTGTAGTCGGCGATTGCATCATATGATACGTTTTGCGATCGTACCCTAGCCGAATATCCACCCCGCGCCACTGTTAAGTAGGTACATCAAATGATAAACTAATAAAACGTATGCTAAACAGTTTGTCAATTAATTAATGTTCAAAGATATATTGTATGTACTCTACCTAGACTATAATACTGAGCCTAGGTCGTTATCTTCTGGATAAGGTTTTCAAAAGGCTGACAACGTTACTGTGCTCGATTGCCATATTGATTCATAGTCCGAGGTAGGCAGCAGCCCTCTAATCACCTAAAGAGTCTATTATACTAATTTATTATCAATAGTTCAACCAGGCGTCGGTTTTTATGATTGATCCAAAATCATACGGCGTTAATCGTGGGTGGGTTTATTTTTTGTTGGGTACATTATAATCTCGGTAATCGATTCATGACAAATGGGTCTGAGAGTCATCAATATTGGATCATTTTGATATCGATTTAATGCCCGGCTTTGATATTTAAATGTGCATTCGAAAGCTAACCCGTCATTATGTGTCTACAGTTAAACTGGGCTATATCGTTATCCAGTCCATAACCAAAAATAGAATATTACTTTACTATGAAGTATGTTAGAACGTATTTCATATAAAAACATAAATTTTAACGTAGTTTTATTTATCTCTAATAGTAAGAAATGAATACTAAGAAATATTTAATACTAGCTTCTGCCCGCGACTTCGTTCGCGTGGGATAGTAAAAAAAAAGTAAGTTAAAAAACCCGCGATTTTGAAACATTCTTCATTGGTGCTCCGCTATTGCTCTATTCTCCTATTGCTCTTTGATGGTATATAGTCTATACCTTCCTCGTTAAATGGGCTATATATAACACTGAAAAAAAATCAAATCAGACCAGTAGTTCCTAAGATTAATGCGTTCAAGCGAACAAACAAACTCTTCAGTTTTATCCTATATTAGTATAAGATAAAATACAGTAAAACAGATTCTTATCTGTGGTTTTGGTTTGCTAAGTTTGACTGTATTGTGAGGCGGTAAATGACAAACTACCCTCTTTCATCACCGCCCACCGATGGTCAAATAATAATGAACACGGAAAACGTTAATATTCATATCCGGCATTTTAGATGAATGTAAACGTGCGCGAGATGTTTAGCTCGCTTTTGTATAGATATGCACGAGTAAAATGAATTCACGTTTTGGTTAGATAGTGACATCACTATCTAACCAACATAATATAAAAAATTACCAAATGTTAATTTTTATAGAAAAGCTTAAAAATAGGCTTTACAAGTTAAATAATGCGGATTTTTATAAATTATATTAAGGGCCGAAGTTTCAATCACCAGATAAAAGATACTCTTAGAATAAAGTATATCATGGAAAAATTTTAAATGTCAGTTGTATAAAATTGTAATAAAATGGTGGGGAGGTTTCACTCATTTATTTGACTAATAACTTTTAGCTGATGATTGTAATCGGCCCTTAATTGTGAAAATACATTTACCTAGTTGTAGTAATAGATGGAATACATATAGTATTATTATTATAATTAATTATTACATTTACATTATAATTATATTTCTTAATTCGTATATAATTAACGTTAGATACGCATGCATTGTTTCTTTGTTCGTGCCCTGTAGTGTGGTATCCGGAAATAGTTGGGCAAAACTTCTACCTTAGCGCTCAAGTCTTAGTTCTTGCGTGAAATTAAGTAGGGGAAGTTCGGGCAGATTCGCAAACTGTAATGAATTGCGAATAAAAAACAAATGATCGAAATTTCTGTTTTTATTTTACACTTAAAACAAAATTTGCAACGTCATTAATTACATTAATTAAATATTACTAATTGGATCCTATTTTTAACGGAATATATTGAGAATATTTGGTCTTTTTTGTCGTTATAAAAAACGGCGGGTAACCCCGGATACAGTAATAAATAGAGACCCAATCGCTGTTTTAGCCTTATTAATATCACAATTATAGTTAAAATATGATACATCTATATAAACACAATCTTCGTGGACCGAGTTTTATGTTTCTAGCACTGCATATTTCAAGTATATCTGTAACAATAGTAACAATATTATATATGGTACTTTACATAAATAAGCAAAAACAATGCATTTGTATTTAAAATAATATTGCAAAAATCAAAACGTAAAATCATATCCGAGGCTACCCGATATTATTGTCTTCGGTATAGCCTATCGTTATCATGCAACATTTTTAAACATAGCTCTTAAATTATATAACAATTATTACACATATTATTAGAACCTTTAAATATATAAAACTAGCTGTCCCGGCAGAGGCGTCGTCCTGTCCGGAAAAGCTTCAATCGATATGCCAACTGCAGCGCCACCTACCAGGTCCAATTGTGAACAAACTTAGAAACCTTCTCTGGCTCATGCACAACAACTTTGCTAAACATCATCACATGATCAAATGTATAGTTTACGACTCTATAAAGGACATACAGACAAACATTCATTTCTACATAGAAGATTTCCTGAAACATTTACTCGTACTTGATAGCCTGCAATGAATTTTACCCGCCAGATAAACACTATCCAGGACTACCCGACTTTCCCCTAATTAACTTATTTAATGTAATTTTTAATAGTTATAGTTATTGTAGTTTAACCATTAACAATCTTCCAACAAATTATAGGTAAATTACAAAATTTATTACCGCATTATTACAGCACAATGTGTATTATAATATGTTGTCGATATGTTATTACCGTTATCTTGAGCTTAGCTTCAACGGTAATGTGATTGATGAACACTCATTGTTGTTGCTCAAATTACAGACACGCAACAGCGTTTATGTCAAATTAAACTCCAATTATAAAGACGAAAAGTTTACTGTTTTTTATACGCTATAAGAATTTCTTTATTTTCTATATGCTTTACAGCTAGCTTCTTTGATTTGTCTTTAAACCTTATCCATCTACACATGATACACACTGACAGAATCGTCTGTATTGATTCCCAGTACAGGTGAAAAGTTTGTTTGGGAGTCATCATCTCAGACATTAAAGTTTGCACTTTTCTAAACGTGGGATTCTGCCACATACATAATTGGCCCACTGCCAAACTTTTACAATATTTTTCATTGAATTAGGCTATAAATTTAGGCTTACTTTAGGGTTCATCACCTTTGCTAGAATTGATTTAGATTTAAAGAGATAATACAAATATAATAAATAATAAAACTACATTTTAAAGGTTTTAAGCTCGGTAATTTATTTCATTTTAGTTATTCCGATGTTTCGGCAACTTTTCAGTGGCCGTGATCAAGGAAGACAAAGATGACACGCAGTGTTAAAGTTTTATTTATTTATTTTACATATACAAATAATTATTAATAATGCAATGAAACAATACACATAACACTGGTATAGACGTCTTACTTATTTTTCAACTAGAATTCCCTCGCGTCTTCGTCGAAGTTGAAGTTTGACGAGTAGCAAAAGATCAGTTGTTTTAACTATAGGTATTTAAAGGGTATGATTATTATTAAGATTGCTCAAAACGTCGATGGGTTATTTACAATGAGAATAGATACTATAGGAATTTCCGTGCAGGAATGGACAAAGAATATTAATATCTGCGGCCGGGCGGCCTGTCGTAAGACATGAAGAAACAACCCACAGCCAGGTGGGAGAGCATTTTCTCGACTGGATGGCTAAAACCCCTAGTCTAGAGTTTGCTGCTATAACAACTTTGGTCGTGTTCCGGCATCAGTGGCCAGGTCCCAGGTTTTCCTTCAAGGCTGGTAGCTCACTGGTAGCACCTCTGGTATCGCTAATGCAATGGTAACCAGTTTACATCACTGTTCAGCGAAATATCGCGGGATTATCGGGATATAAAGTAGGTACCGCAGCATTTGGAAAAAATTGAAAGGTCACTTTTATGCACCCTGACCACGTTAAGTCACTTTGAGGAAAATCCCGCAGGATTTCCAGGATTTAAAGTTTCCATTATTTAAACAATGAATGTAAGCAATTTACTCTAAATTGTATCTCAATAAGCTAATTTTTATGTGCCTTAACAACTTGATATCTCTCTCGGGAATTACCGGGATATAAATTTTAAGTCCGACAATTTACTACTATCTATCAGTGAAAACTGTATCGACACCGGCCCAGTAATTAGTTTACGTAAATCACAAACAAACAACAGGAAATCTAAAAAATGCATCGTGTTCTCCATGGTTTATAACTATTCCATTTTTTTCATAGCTTCAATGTACAGGTACGGTATGTTTATATTCTTTTTTAATTTTTAGACCTAAAGTGAAGTGAAGTCAGAAAACTGCCTAAGCGGTGCATGTTTTCCGGCCCGGATTCGTACCCGCTTTTGAGTTTGAGACGCGAGTGCGCTAACCAAGCTAGCATGGCTTTTTTGTAGTGCTTTCAAACATTTTTATAAATTATAGAATACCTATTACGTCTTTAAAATCTGCTTAATTCTAAATAAATTTAGGTATGAAGAAGTAATAAATCGGTTAGTTCCTGTTTTAATGTTGATTTTGTATTAAACCCACAACATTAATTACAGGGTCACCAATTAAGTGGTAGTCTAAATGCTTATATTACAGTTACCAAGTTTGACTCGGAAATTCTACGGACTGATAGCATTTAGTAACTAATATTATAACTATTGATCTTGGACAATGTTAATTTTTTTTAGAATTTTCCACTTCATATTTTGAAAGGTAAAGATGGAAAGGGGGCAAGCAATTTTCAAGAGTTTGGGTGTTGATATTTCCACGTATAGTCTTATTAATAAAAACTTACGTCACTTTAAAAAAATCTAGTTAGATTTTTCAATCAATCGCCATTCTCCACACCCGACTCTATAGAATAGTAAAAACACCCTACATGAGTGGCAATTACTTCGGATCTCTACTTTTTTCGTAATTTTACTACAGAACTTTGCAGCGCTAAATAGACAAGTTTTATCTAGTCTAGACCTAGTTTTGGTGATATATTACTGTGACATATACAAACAGACGGTTAGGCAGACTTGACGATTTAACTTTTCCGTTTTATGCTAATAGGTCTGGTACTCTAAAAATTGCAAAGTAAAACATTTTTTTTTACTGATGGCTGCAATGCCGTTTATGCATTGATTTTGCCAATGTCATGTGAATAGAAAAGCCAGGTGAAAAAAATTGGCTAAATAATAAGCAATTTGGCCGGTAAATTAAAAAATAAAATTGTGTAAATCTAATTTAATATAAAAAACATATTAACTACAAACATACCTCTAAACAAAACATAAGAGCAAAGGACAAAACTAAATAATAACTTTACCTTCATAAAATTCTAAGTATAATATATATATATACTACAACATCAATATATATATACTAAACAGTAAAACATGTTTTTTAAGTTCCCGCCTAAGCCATATAAATGACATTGACAGTCTACTGTGACGTATAAAAAAGCGTAACAAACAATAACAAACAAAATTTAGGTTGTAAATAGTTTTTCTCAAAGATGTTTATTAAATAGCTTTTTCTTAAAAGTATTAATTATATAAATTATTATATAATGGTTTCAAGACAAAACAGTACTCAGATAAAAATAATGTAATAACTTTTTGCATTCTAATCAAATAATCAAACAAAATTATGACTACCTCAGCGGGACTTACAAGTGAACTAATTGACCAAATATCCAAAAGTTGTATGGATTTGTTTAATAAGCTGCCAAAAACTGGGAAACCTGTGGATAAAGAGTGGACAGTATTATCGTGTATTGTTCAATATGATAAATTATGTGATAAAATTCAAGTTGTATCTTTGGGCACTGGTTCAAAATGTATAGGTGCTACGAAAATGTGCCCAAAGGGAGGCATTCTGAATGATAGCCATGCCGAAATATTAACAAGACGTGGCTTTCTGTTATACCTATATGATAACATAAGAAAAAATATTAAAAACGAACCATCAATATTTAGGTTATGTGAAGGTGTATTTAAACTGAAAGAAAACATAGAATTTGTTTTTTATTCATCACAATTGCCTTGTGGTGATGCATCAATCATTGCAAAAAATGGGCATGAAGAGCATTATGGTGATATATTAGAAAATAAATATTCAAGTAATGATTGTTCTGGTGTCCCTTGTAAAAAGATGAAAATAGAAGAAGATATTCATAGAACTGGGGCAAAATGTTTGCCGCAATCTGAACAAGATCCTCGGGAATCAGGAATCAATTATCATTTATTAGGTCAAGTGCGAACAAAGCCTGGAAGAGGTGATAGAACATTGTCAGTGTCATGTAGCGATAAAATGTCTAAATGGGTGCATTTAGGAATTCAAGGATCACTGTTGAGTCTTCTTTGTGACCCAATTTATTTAAAATACTTTGTATTTGGTGCACAAGTACCATATTCTAAAAAAACTCTGGAAAGAGCTTTATTTAGACAGACTTGTTATGATTTATCTGTGATTCCAAAATTCTATCAAAGTTCTTTATCATTTGGAAATATTAAAAATGAACATAACACTAGACCTGCTCCTGGCAGTATTTTTTGGGTTAATACTGAACACAAGTAAGTACTTTTAGCTTTCCATGAATCTATAATACTGCAGAAAGTTGATTACAAATATTATATTAAAATTTCAGTTCTTTAATAACTTTTTTCTCAGAAAAGGTTAATAACAGCAACTTTAATAAAGCTGCCATTTATCAAAGTTTTATTTAAACTAATTTTTTGAGTACCTGTTTTTCTGGAAATTCTTTCTTTCACACCATGTTATAATAATGGCCATTAAATAATATTATCATATTGTAGTAGGTGGAGATCCAACATCTCTGCCTACCCCAATGGGAAACCGGTGTGACAATATGTAGGTATAATAATATCGGTCCAAAATGGCCTTGATGAATTTGGGTACCACCAATGATGCTTGTCTATGATTGATTGATAGAATTTATTGAATTGATAGAAATTGTGCTCATTTGTTTATTAATGCAGAGAAAACATGAGTTTTTGAATATGAGATGAATCAGTGAAAAGTCAACTAATTTTAAAATGATTTTTAAATAATAAATAATTTGTTGTCATTTTGTTTCCAGAATGCATGAGGTTGCAGTTCAAGGCAAGAAATTAGGTATTACAAAGAAAGGAGCAAATTCACTCAACAGTTCACTATGTATTAGTAAATATAATTTGTACAGAACATTTCTTGATATATTAAACTTAGATGATAACATCAAAAAGAGAATTGTTGGAAATGATGATATAGTAAATATATCTTATAACAAGATGAAGGGGAAATCAAAGAAATATTTAGAAAACTGGTTATTAGTGAAGGAAAAAGTGTTTAAAACATGGACAGTGAAACCAGATATTTGGAATTTCTATGTGAACGCTACTTGATTGCTATGTACATAAAAAGCAGCATTAGTAAATAGATATAATTACTATATAATTGATTTGGTTTCTTGCAATTTGTCTTGTTAGTTTGTCTGATAAATATCACTGTTATATGTACTTAATTTTCTGGCTACTTTTAATTAACTACATATGGGTGTGCAGTACATGATTCTTTTATACAAACTTAATCGCTGCACAACCTTCTGCATGTAATCAAGAGTAAGCATTATACCAATGGTGCAATTATTGGGTGTATGCTATAGCATTAGTAGTAATACAAGTAGGTACTGATAATGCCAAAAAAATATCATTAAGTTTGAAATATTGAGACTTATAGCACAAACAACTTTTAGTGCATTCTCTCTTTTCAACTTTGAATCACTAGTGGTGCTGGTAGAACTTAATAATAGTCTTAACCAAAATTAGTTTGAACAAGAAGTCTTCAATAGTTTGTGTCATATTTGTGATTTAATCCTCTAGAGTTATAGACCAATGGTTCTTAACCTTTGAGTCATGAGGGACCATTTTACCAAATTTTTGTCTTGCCAGGGACCACCTAGGTTATGTATATATAAATATAGCGATTGAATTTACTATTTAATAATTCACTCGTATGTAGGGTGAACTCCCAATAAATAAGTATTAAAACAAAGAATGAACGGAGCAAATCGAATGAGACATACCGGTGCGCTGCTCGGTCTCCCGTCACGCGGACCTCTTCCCCCGCTCTTGTGCACTGCGTTTTGTTTTCGGACTTGTGGCGCGGCGCGGTATGCGTTGTGATGACTGGACACAACACGTCACGTCACTTGTTTATTACGATGGCTTCGCAGACCACTTGGAATGCCTCTAGGGACCACCGGTTAAGAACCACTGCTCTAGACTAATGACTAAAAAGGAGTTCATTGTGCATGGACTGAAATACACTTATCGGCATGGGTGCTAGCAACAGAGGTTGGTGTAGGTTGTCCAAAATCCTGTCAATAAATTCACTATCTTCCTCTACTCATTTTTTGTGAACACTGAGCATGCACAGGTGGCTTAGGATCGTGTCTCTCAACATTGAGCAATTCCATGTCTTGACACATAACATGCTAAATATATGTTCAATACTACATGTTGTTACTGGAATATCTTAATTAATAGTATAATGTGTAGGTTCAGCCGTTAGGATTATTAGTAATCCTGGCGCCCATGTTTATCGGATTTTATTAACTTCATATTCTCTCTATTTTCAAGTTTTAAATAATATTGCTTTATTTGGGTGACAATGGTCTGCTGTTATACAAAATAAACTTCCTACTTAAGTATGAGATAAAATTCAGATTTATGACCATACGTAATGATTGCACTGCTCTCAACACTATCAGTGAAAGTTTAGAAATGAATAATTTACAACAATCCCATTGCATATAAAAATGGTGATGACATAAATAATAAATATGAATGTTACATGAGTAAATCTTATCAGTCTGTGACGTTTATTAATCACTTTTGGTTTCTTTTAATGTGTTGAAATATGTTTAGCCTACATATTGCTCACTTGTTCTGCCTACACTGCACTTATTTGGATTGAAACCATTGTATGTAACACTCAATTAGTTTTACGTACACTTATTGGATCATTACATGTCATCTGAAAGTAGTTACTAATACAATGTTTATTATTTATCAATATGAAGTATAAATATGAGAAAAGAAATATATGATTTTATAGATTCCTACTGCTCCTTCTAAAATAATTTTGGTTGCTTTTCCCAGCAATAATAAATAGTTTGAATGATGGGTTTTCTGCATAAATCATCATCATCTATCATCTGTATAGGAACGGAGAAAGAATACAATTTCCTGTGGTCGGGCGGCCTGTCATAAGAGGCGACAAAATAACCCATAGCCAGGGGTATTTGGCCGACTGAATGGCTACCATCCCTGTTCTAGAGTATGCCGCCATAGCAACATTCAGTTGTGTTCCGGCGTTAGTGATCAGGTTCCAATCTCCCTTAAGAGAGCAGCAGCGCATTTGTAGCACCTTCGGTGTTGCAAATGTCCATAGGCGATAGTAACCGCCTTCCATCAATTGGGCCGCCTGCTTGTCTGCTGAACTCCTGCAAGAAAAAAATAATAAGTGACTTATGCTTGTATTTTCTGAGAGAATAGCTAAAAACCTAATATGATACATGTCGGGTTAAATCATAATTATAATCTAAATACACACAGCATCATAGCCGGGAGGGAGACATCTGTTACAGATATTACTTTCAAGGTGGAATACGACACGGATACCTCTCTCTCGGCCGGCCCGAGTGCTGAGGGACTCTGCGTATAGAGACCTATAGTACTTACTAGACAAAACCCGAGTGTTCTTCTAGCGTCTAGTTCCGGGGCTGCGTGATCGGTTGCACTATTTACCGAACCCCAAACTGGCGGTAGCTAATCGAAGCTATTACCGGAAAGTTCCAGACTCATCGATAATAAAGTCAGTACGCCAACAGTCGGCCAGTATGCAGTAGAGTGTTATATACCAGTCGCACTGCTGCGGACTTGTGGTGTTAGCCAATGTAAAGATATTATATGCGGATTCCTAGACAAAAGTTAAAAGTATATAAGTAAAGAACAATTTATGGCAGAAAGTCTAAATAGAATCAATAAATTTGGAAGATTAACTTTCTATTTTTGGGATGGTACTTTCTTAAAAAGTTTATGATTATTCTAAAGTCGTCGCATTTGATTGTAAAGGTCATAAGCCATTGCGGTGAAGTTGGGATATTTTATCATATTACATTTTTATTATTTAAATTTCCCGTATAATACAACAATACTTAGCGCAATCAGATATCTGAGAGGCCTTAAGACTCTAAAAACTGCAGTCGATTTCCATTTTTCGGACAAAAAGGCGAAAGGTTAAAAACCTATATCGGTATTAGTATGAGCTCTTAAAAAAATATTCAGAAAGAAATTATTTGTAATATTATTTATTTATAATATGTAGTTACAATAAACATAAAATTAATGCTACTATTAATAAATACTACTTCTGGTGATTTAAAAAATAATGTATTAATTTAATATTTTCAGTATATTATTTAATATTTACCATTATAATATTTAAGTACTTTATGTACTAATACAAATAAGCATTTTGAGGAACTGGAAATTTTATGTATTTTTAATATGTAATAGTATTGTTAATAGTGCGGAACTTGAATTAAAATGCCGTTGGAATTACACTAGAATTTATTAGAACTATACAAACACGTATAACACAGGTACAAATACAGCTGCACGCAACCAGTAAAAATTGCACGATTCAATAACACGCGCAAAGCCCATCACTATATAGATTTTCAAATGTACACGTCTTGCTCGTATCGTAATCGTCGCTTGACTGCCTCACCCCTCCGTTCGGGCATTGTTTTATCCTAAACTATACAATACAACACTCGATCGCGTGGACTGCCTTTTCCAAGAAAACGTAATCTGCACACCTGCTTAATTACCCCTGCGAACGGCCATAAACGAGTACGATACACAATAGGCTGTATTTCTAAGTAAACAAAATAAGTCCAAATGCGGGAAGGTAATAAATTGTGCTTTGTGGCAAGCAGGTGTGCATTTACTTTTGCCGTAATGTAACAGTATTGTTAGATTGATAATAATAAAAGCTTTTTATCATTATTGATCAAAACGTTCAAGGTTTTGATCAAAACGTTGAATTAAAATATTCAAGTCGACACGATTTAGTTTGAAAATCGGCACATTACTATCAGGTGAAGCTCGAGTCAAATCATAGTTCGCATGCCAAAATAATTATGGCAAACAAATTTCATAACATTTAGATACGCGTTCTAATACTTTGAGGTAGTTAACACGGAATCTAGACTCATGGTCAGGAACAATAAAAGATAAGATAAAACACCTACGTATTTTAGACATGGAATTAACTCCCGGAAAGGACCACCGTTGAACAATGAATCGTAAGAGGACGGCTGGTGGATAAGCGCATTAACTTTTAAGTAAAACAAATGGGTGCATGCCAGCTCACGCCTACGCCGATGCATAATCATTATAAGTTATTGATTTTGGATAATTTTCTGTGGGTAACGACTCTATTTATGCTTCCTTTTACCTACAGTAGGTCAATGCTTATAAACTGTGAGTGAGGTCTGTACATGAATTACTTTCAAAGTTTAATCCGATTCGGTATGAATGTTAGCTTTGATGCGATATTATATAAATAATAGAGCTTTTCAGGGGCGTAAGTTGTGTAAAATTTGAGTATCCACGTGTCATGTGGATCACATTTTCCGAGCTACAAAGTACACAGATAATTCTTTAAAAAACCCTTTAATTGTACACTAAGGGCGATTTTATAGTTAAAAAGCGCTCTCTTCGAGACAACCCCTAAAATAAATGTTGATAACGGAGATGGTAGTGTACAATCGTATGTATAAACGTATAACTACTTATTTATGACCACTACCGAAATAACTATTTAGGTATTTTTGAATCATAGGTACAAGTATAAAATTAAGTCTTAATAAGTATATGTTATATACTTATTAAGACTTATAGGTATATGTTTTGTTTAATTTGACGCTGTATTGATTCGCAGATATCCTTATCTATATATATTTATGACAGTTGGCTTACCTATATTTGTTTATTATTTTTTATTGCGGGAGTTCAGAAGACAGGCAGACGGCTCATTTGATGGAAAGCGGTTACCGTCGCCTATGAACATAACACCAAAGGTGCTACAAATGCGCTGCTGCTCTCTTAAGGGAGACTGGAACCTGATCACTAATGCCGGAACACAAAACAAGGTTGTTATGGCGACGTACTTTAGACCAGCGGTGGTAGCCATCCAGTCGGGCAAATACCCTATCACCTGACTGTGGATTGTTTCGTCGCCTCTTACGGCAGGCCGCTCGGCAGCAGGAAATTGTATTCTTTCTCCATTCCTGTAGGGATAAAAACCTATATGCTAGATTATTATAGTGAGTGGGTACTATTCAAGCTGTGACTATGATTAGCGAATTTTCAATAAAGTAAAAACTTACCCAGAAAGAGCATAATTGGAAAAGTACCTACATCGTCATATTCCGTTAAGCAAATATAACACCATGGAAGAATTCGATGACAACTACGTTTACCTTTAAGTGTTAATTAATTCCATCGATCCACTAATCCGGTTGTTTGCGCGATACAAAGATAAACAATTGGCGTTGAAAGTAATTAACGTCCAATTTGAATGGTGATCTTACCGGCCAGCCGTGACAGTGGGATGGGGATTGTAGAAAGTACGACAGATTAAAAACCGCTCTAACTAGACGAGGTAAGAACTTGAAAAAAAGCTAACAATTATAAACATATACTTATAATAATATGTAGGCTGATATCTGTTACTGAATTGTTGGCTCCGTCATTAGCAAAGGGCAGCACGGAAGGCGTAATCACGGTAGTTGTCTTTTATACGTAGGAATGTGTGTGTGTGTGTGTGTGTGTGATTTGTATGTTTGTTAAACCAAGTGTACAAGATTACCTTTTTTATGGTAGGAGTTAAGCAGGCAGGCAGACGGCCCGTTTGATGGAAAGCGGTTACCATCGTCTATGGACATTTGCAACACCAAAAGTGCTACAAATGCGTTGCTGCTCTGTTAAGGGAGACTGGAACCTAATCACTAATGCCGGAACACAACACGATTGTTATGGCGTATACTCTAGACCAGGGGTGGTCGCCATCGAGTCGAGCAAATACCCTACCACCTTACCTTATTGTAAGTCATTAAAGACAATTGCAGTCGTAAAAATTAAATTACATACGTAAATAGGATAAGTCGTTAACGGCGAATGCAAATGGAATTTAACGCTAGGATTATAATGATTGTTTTTAGAAGCACATGGGTTGCCTTGAAATTTTGGTAAAATTTCGGCTACTTGAGAAGTAAGTTTTGCTGCGTAATTACATACATATATAACTACACGCCAGGTACCTTGCGGGGTAGGCGCACAACAGAGCGCCATTCAGGCTTATTCTTACACACCTCACTTGCTTCTTTGACATTCATAGCTCTTATCATGCACGCTCGTCTGTTATTAAGGCTCCTGATAAGGCTGCGTAATTATACTATAATTATATAAAAAAATGTTTTATGATTATTTAATTTATATAGATACTACTATAGGCATAGATGTAGGAAGAAAATTAATGGTTTTTAGGAAGATTTCATTTCTGTTTAGTGTAATATGATTTTTCTAGCTGTCATATGAATTGCTCTTTTGGCGTCGATCAAAGATTTATAATTTGCGTACGCAGACTGAGAAGAGATACTTGATTAGTTCAAAAGACCTTGTAAAGTTAGAACCGTAAAATATTCTTAAAATAAACTAATCGTTTGACGAGAATTCGTTACCAACCAACAGCGCTTTGTCATTCCTTCGATAAGAATAAAACCAATTCGCGAGACCTGAACCATGTTCAGGTAATCAGGTCCACCTACTTTCTACCGGAAGGCAATTAAAATAATTTGCATGTGTCTCTGTGTTAATACATTTTTACACAAATTTCACACTCCATAAATGAAATTAATAGATCTTAGTTTAAGCCATCAGACGAGTTTTAGGTAGAAATACATAAAACTACTTTCTTTGTGTTTAAACTATAGAATTAGTATTAACTCTTTTTATCGTTCAATAGCTATAAGATTCTTGATTTATACGCAAATCCAGCTTCATCAGTATCCACATGTAGAAGACCTACTAATAGGTGAAATACTTTGCATCTGTTACCAACGCCTTTTGAATTCGGTGATGGCCTGTTACCCTCAAATAGTGACGACTACTTAGATGATTGAATTTCTAACATTTAAATTTAAATTCGTAACCAAGTTTGTATTTGCCATTATTAGCAAAGTAAACATAGTTTTTTTAAATTATGGCTCCAACGCCTTTAGCATTGATTTTGCCTATTTAATAGTTATAAAAGACAGGTGCTAAGCTATGTATAATTATAACGTACTTGTCATAACGTTATAATGCTTAGCGTAACGTATCAATTAATTATTATGTAACATATGTGGAGTGAAGAATAGTCTATTCTATTGTAAGAGAGATAACAGCTATAAAGGTTAGAATATAATATAATATTGTAGCAACCTGATATTAATCCTTTTTAGGTGTCTTATTATCATTTTGAATTTAAGTGATTCATTGTTCGCGCTAATCTCTTTGTTCACGCCGCTGTAAGACGTCCTAAAACCTTCTTTCCTGTGTTAGAATTTCATGCGAATTTTTGAAAGTTGACGAATTAACGATTGCAAAAACCAGTGGACAGCATGTTGCTAGGAGCCCATCTCTAATTTACAAATGGATGAGGGTTAGTAAGTCGGGGAATGCGCCAGTCGTTTTCTGAGTGCGAACGCGGCATTACTTGGTGCACTTTCAGAACGAGTATCTCATAAAGACGAACTTTGCGGAATTTATGTGATAACGATTTTCAGCCCTACGGTTCTGGTTTTGTTGTATTCGGCTATACTTGTAAGAACTGTCAATTACGTCTGTACTTCGAATAAACTTTGTCATAATCCCAAAGGCATTTTCGAATTTATTTCTTATAACTCCCCTACAAATTCGTAACAATATATAATCAATAGTGCATATACCTAAATGTAATAAAGATATTTGGGTTACTCTTAATACTTACAAGTTATAAATTACTGATTATACTTAATTTGCTCTGTGAGGGTGTGTGTAGTAATAATTTGGAAAGTATCGATTTTTTTCTCTCTCAACATTAGACAACCCAATTTAAGATAAAAGTAGGTATAAGAACTTTTAAAAAAATATTTTATTATAATACATCGCTATCAATCTAATGTAACAGTGGATTAAATAAGAGGATGGAATTAAAAAGAAGGCCAGCTTTTCAATCGTAGGTACCTAATTTTCTGTTCTTATTCAAGTTAAACGCCGTATAACCTAAAGTTGAATTTAATTAATATATAAAGATCGATAACAATCAATATCGGAATTAAAATAACTCGATAGGTGAAATACGTTTCAAGTCAAAGCAAAGTATGAATAATCTCCATAATTTATTGCCGATTATCGGATTTAATTGAAATTACCAAAATACCATAATACCCTATGCTAATGATCACAGAGTACTTTGTATATACTGGTACTAATGATCGTAGTTTCCATAAATAATTGTCAACGCTGTTATTTATGAGTAAAATTCTTGTCTATGCTTAGGACATTACGTCGTGTTATGACCGCTGGGAGCTTGTAAGAACTGCAGCAGTGATTTGTTTATCTTAAATACAAGACATTTGAGGTTAGGTGTTTCATAAGTTTGCGTTGTTCGGTCGTAGTGACAGCACAATGGTTCTACTTGTACCATAAATCATAGCAGGTGAACGTCTACTTAAATCGTCTGTAGTCTTCACAGGTGATTTTATGTTTTACTATAAGTAAATTATAATTTGTAGTTTTTTAACAAATAAAGATTGATAACAGTACTGCCGGGCTTCTACGTACACTGTCTAATAGACTGGTAAACAAGTGCCTTTTGGACCAACTTTTTTCAGCAGTCTCCGAAAATTATAAATGAGGTGTTATTCGATTCGGAATGGCATCTAGATTATTTTTGAAAAAAATGAAGTTCCGCTTGCAAAAATTGTAAAAGTTATTAACAATTAACTAAAAAAAGGAGGGTTTAGTTTTTTGCAAATATCTGAAAAAGTAATAAAGATTTTCAAATTTGAAAAAAGATTCGAAAAGAGCAGGAAATTTCCTAAAAAAGTCTCGACTCCCGAAACTGTAAGATCAATATTTATAATTTCCCAGAGGGATGAAAATACGGCCGAAAACGGGTACTCTGGCTTACGCAAGCCACACCCACATCGGCCCTCTAATGAATAAATATTATTTAAACATACTAAATATGAAAATAAAAAAATGAAAAATTCAGGCATTAACTGAATAGATGAATGAACAATAATCTTCTTGAAAATTTTTTTATAACAATTTTTCATTTAGTTATTCAATAGTTAATTAATAAAAAAATTTTGCTTGAACATGAACATTGCAAGTGTGATAATTGTTAAACTATAAATTTAAGATTTTTTTCCTTTCTTGGAGCAATTTTGAAAGGCTTTAGATTAGAACCCCGTTGGAAAAATTAGGAAATATTTATTTTTCATTTTTTTATTAATAATTTTCGTTGTTTTAATTTTAACTTTTAATTTTGTCACAACGAAATTTATTAATAAAAAATGAAAAATAAACATTTTCTAATTTGTCCAACGGGGTTCTATTCTAAAGCCTTTCAAGAAAAATTAAATACTTTTATAGTATTTAAGCATGTTTTATATTTGTAAAGGGTATTGTTTTATACCGAAATAAATGCACAAAAATTGATCATTCAATGTCTATCATTGAATGGGAGTCATTGCACGTTAGAATATGTAAATGTCGATTTAAATATAGTACATAAAAGTTTATTCTGTGTAAAAATGAGACAATAAAACAATAATTTAACTAATATGAACACACGCCTGCACCGCCTTTCGAAAAAAGTTGTTTGAACTAATAATAATTTTTCAGGTATTGGGTATTTTGGATGAATTTATTTTATAGTGATCAAAGATAGTGGACGTCGGTTACTTATACGGAAAAGTAATCGTGTTTAGACTATTTTAAATTTAGATCTAAGATATTTACTATAAGTCCTTCATAAAAATAATGTCAAAACTTAAGTGACGTAGGACAAGTGAATGAATAATAAGATATAGGAATGGCTATTTAGCCTACCATCTATTGAATTTTTACATTATTTGTATGAAGTGTATGTGAAAATTTAAAATATAGTTAGGCAAATGAACGGTCGGTACAATATAAGAACCGGGCATAACAGTAATAAGTATTTATCCTCTGTATTGAGGAAAAATTATTGCGTTACGATACTTATTAAGTTGATTCGTTAACTGTTACTATTATAGCTCGTAATATCAACACTAGTGCCGATGATTTACATTTTAATCATAACTGAGCCGTTAAGTGTGCTTATGCGATCTTTGATGCAGTTAGAAGGAAATGTGCATAAAGATCACAGTTAGGTTATAAATTCGCCTTCTCATGGATCCCGCTATGGACAGGCGAAGGGTGTAACCAATCACGATTCATTGTTTATCCATCGCAAATAATAATGGATGGACCGAAACAGAACGGTACAAAACACACTTTTGTAATATGTTATAAAATATACACCTATTAATGATAAATATGTTGAGGGGTCATGTTTGCGCTATTAATAAAAAAAGAGAAATATATCAGGGGTCTTGTACGTCTCAGCAGATTCCGAAAATACAATTATCAGTTTTTTGTCTGTTTGACTGTAAGGGCATCACGTGAAAACTATTTAATGAATTTAAGTGAAACTACACAGCTAGATAACCTACGTACTAATATAACCGTCCTCTGTAAGTGACCAAATAACAAAATATAAACATGATGCTACCCATCTCATCTTCCTGTTTTGTCCAGCAGCTCTCGCCTACAGACTCGAGTACTCGAGCTGCAAACTTTAGTTCCATTCCATTTCCAAGTCACCGGATACATACATCTTATTCTATGTCTAACTCTTTGTCAATTCCATTTTTAGTTTTTTGTAATTTTAGTAATTCATCCTTAAATTAATTTTCGTTCGGCAAAAAGTTTGTTTTTTTAAAAAGACTCTTAGACTCCCATAACACTACCAATACTCTGACAGCAAGGGATGCTTAATATCGCACTAAGTGGTGAAGAAAAGGTAGGAACACATATCCCAAGTTACAATACCGATGCTCTGAGTGCAACCGGAATTAACACAGGTTGGATCTCGAAGAATAAACATGTGAAAAATAAATAAATAATGTTTTTGATATAAACAATACAGAGCCACTTTGTACCTAATTCGACGATTAATATTGCTCATCTACTTATTGCATTTCAAATTGTTCACTTCGGGCGACTTATTATATTTTCGATATACTATTATTAATAATATAATTCATGTTTTTAATCATAATTTGATTTTAAAAAATGAGATACGAATAACTATGACTTAACAATACATTATTGGTTTATTCGTTTGGAGTAGCGACATGAGATTTCAACATGTTTGACGAACTCCGTCTTCAGCCTTAAAGGCTAATTTACATTAATAGCTTCAAATCGATTTACAAGATGCCATCGTCGATGAAATTTAAAGTCAGTACCTAGATCAAAAGCAATCAGACATACGTTAGAGTGAGATAATAAGGATTTCATTTTAAACCTTTAGGTAGCGGAACCTTTTACATAAAGTATGATTATACAAGTAACATAAGCATCCGCATACAGGGCTGCGATTTTGATTCCTCGACAGATCATTTACTATTGAAATTGGACGATATAGCGGGTAAGCATCACTGGTATCATTCAGTGCCTGTTTCGTGCTCGCGCTGACGGTTCTGGGTCAAAGGTATTTATTTACCTAACAGGCGCATTCAGAATTGAGAGATAGCCTTTTTCGCGAGCGAAGGGTGCCACCCGTGAGCGAGTCGACGCTAACGACTTCGGTATTCCATTATATCCGCATGCAGCGTTTTGAACACCTTCGATTTATTAAGCAGTAAATATCGAATATTATTGAAAAAGTTCATAAGTATTTACATCGTCCAAAAGCATTACCTTAACTGTTAATCGCCATTCAATATGTTATCTTTATGAATTGCCGTCGACACTCGACAGTAATGCGGAGAAAACTTGGACTGAAATACCAACTTCAATTACTTTTATTATTGCCAAAATTTATGAAGCAATTTATTCAGAATTACGTATCTATAATAATATTAAACATGTTATTAAACTTATTAAGTTGCTCTATAGGAATATGTGCAATAAATCTAAGTTCAATTCCAGTTATGGGCTAGCTATAAGTAACTGAAGAATTTATCCAATAATCTAAAACCTTTTATAAATCATTGGTTTTTGTGTTATATTCATATGAGAATTAATGTTATGACATACTAGCTATGAAATAAATATTATATTATTTACTAGGATATGCCCGCAACTTCGTCCACACTTGACTTGAAATTCCCGCGGGATTCCCGGGATACTAAGTATGGCAGTATAAAAAAGTATGTAAGCTATCGTTTTAGTGAAAATTGTCGGAATAAGCTAATTTTATACACCCGAATAACTTTAGACCGCTCCTGGGAAAAATCCCGGTAAAGAAAAGGCCATATTTTTAACCGACTTCAGAAAAGAGAAGGTTCTCAATTCGTCTGTATGTTTCTTTTATATGTTCGTTACTTGATTTCTCCGTATTTTTTTTTTTTTTTTTGCGGGGTTATTATCCACACGGATACGTCAACCCCATCGTAACCTAATCTAATTTACTCTAAATACATTATAAAAAACAAAGGCCGTCACTGATGATTAAACCACCCAGCCGTTGAGGTTATTTTGATGTGGGCTCCGTTTAATTTCTCCGTCAATTGTGGAACAATTCTCAAATTGTTTTTTTTTAACTTCCGAAATAGTCCTGTGGTCAACAAGTCAGGATCTGATTTGTGGATCGAGAGCAACCCTCGTTGAAAAGCATATACACCGAAGAGTGAGATAACAAATTTGTATACGCGTGCCAGGTGTACAATTTCTACAGGAGCTTAAGATACTATTTCTAAAGCTACTATGTTTCCGCAGGCATAAAGTAAAAAAATATTTTTTTTGTTAACAAAAACAAAACCGAATTCACACGAAATCAAAATAATAACTATTTAACCACCTTCTTTCTAAAACATCTTGAAGTCGGTGTCAAGTTTCTCGACTTATTTAGCTTGAATTATCAATATAAAATTACTTCTAGTGAATAAATTTGGCCATAAATAATCATGGTCATAAACAATTAGACAAATGTTTCAAACAATTTTGATGTCAGTTTCTCTGTTATGGGGACTCGTGTTGTGTATTATTTATTTTGTATGGAATTGCTCTACAGTGCCGTTGTTTCTAAATAAACGGAATAAATAAGCTTTGTAGAGCTAAAGTTGACGTTTTCGGTGATTTTGAAGGCTTGAATGGAACCTTAATCGTAAATATGTTAACAATATACATCGGTTAGTGTCCTGTATTTACTTAAATCGCTATTTTACTAATCTCATTTATTATAGAGAAACGATTCCTACTTTCTCCACTTGGTTACTGCAGTCGAAATGGGTCCAGAATCACTTTAAAGTTTTAGATCTGCACGTTTTGTACTTGACTAAGTATCATTTGCAAGTAGTGGTGGTAAAATGATTGATTCAAAGTATATTTTACAAAATAACGTTACACTTGATTTCGGAAAATTTCAAAGTAATTAAAATGACCCGAATCTTTTTCGATTAGGTTCGAATTCTGTGCGAGCATAGTTTGCTTTGAAAGGTTTCTTGCAAAGTGTATTTAAAGTTATACATCATTTTATCTTACGAGATAAATATTTGAAATTTTACTTTTTTTTGAAATTTTAGTTAAATGATGTTTAGAGGATTAATTTAAAACCTTTTCTACTTCATAATTTAATAACTTAAATAACTTTTGAAGTGAGATATTAATATTTCACTTCAAAAGCCAATTAATAAATATAATAATAACAAAAAATTGTTTCTGGCATTTAAATAGAATAAAGGAGATTTATTTCTTAAAAAAATGACAATTGACGAAAAATATCGTGAGGATACAGACGCTTCGAGATTACGGATGTGGGAAAGCCGTTAACTGGCTTTGGCACTTATCTACGTATCCCAGTATCGGGTAGAAATATAAATTTTGATTGATATGGTCTAAAACATGATTTTTATAATAAAATATTTAAAAAAGTGAAGATAAACATGTGGCCACATCTAGTCCTCCAGGATTTCAGAGCTACATTATTGGACGACATTTATTCTTAGAATATTTTTTACATGCTGATAGTAATTTATTAATATTTAGTTGCTAATATTTTTATATACGACTCCAGAGTTTTTATTACAAGGCCACCGCGAACTACATTATTATAAGTACCCACGTGTCACACCCTCATTACGATGCAGGAATTTTATCTCTCAGACGAGTTATTAATAGCACACTTTAATTTTGTTTGCAATATTTCATGACAACCGCGAGACATTAAAAAAGTATTGATGTATTAGCATAAGTTATGTAAGAATGTTGCGAACAGTGAAATTCGTGTTCGAATATTTGGGGCCATGTCGCTTCGGAGCAGCTAATCGAGTATCTACCTACCGAGGCAGTCTGGCTCCGTCACGTGTCGTACAAATAGCAGGAGCTAAAGGTGAGTTTCTATACCTTACTACCCAAACCATTTGTTGAAAATTGATTTTATTTGTTTGGAATTTATGTCAAATTGTAGTAGTACTAGTAGTGTTGTTGAGTGATTCTGCTGCGTCCGACCGCAAGTGTCGTTGGCGGCTACCAGGATTTTATTGAAATTTTACTTTTTAAGAATATTTCCGTTTCAAGTGCTTTGTTGATAACAATAATGGGCACTTATCAGATAATTGTAGTCAAACTTGAATGATCTGGCACTGATATTGAATAAAACGGTTTTTCGGCCAATAATATAGTATATAATAGTATATAATATAGATGTTTGCAACACTAGGGGTGAAGCCAGCGTGCTATCTTTAGGATAGGATAAAGGGAAAGCTGTATAGCCTAAACGGCAAAAGAATTGTTGTAAAAAGTTGAGTTATGCGCAGGAGTGTTTAATTTAAGTTTAGTAGAAGGGCAGAAGTTAAGAGAGCATGAAAGAACTATTGATTCCAGCATAACTCAACCACGTAACAAGACTCCTAATCATCCAAAAAGCAATTATTTTACGTCGTGAAGTATGTTATGCGAAGCAACGGACTGATAATAGAAGAGGTTGGAGATTGTGTAGAGTAGGTTGTTAGGGCCAGGTGGCAGGGGATTTGCCCTACTGGATGGCTACCACCCCTGGTCTAATGTATGTCACCTAAACACCCTTGAGTTGTGTTCCGACATTAGTGACCAGGTTCCAGTCTCCCTTAAAAGAGCAGCAGCGCATTTGTAGCACCTTTGGTGTTGCAAATGTTCATAGGCGATGGTAACCGCTTTTTATCAATTGGTCCGTCTGCCTATCTGCTGTACTCCTGCAATAAAAAAAGGTACAGTTAATTAAGCGGGAAGATAAATTTCTGTAACACAAAGTAAGTCGTGAAAACTAAGTGATTAAATCACCCAATTGTCGTTCTAATGACGTGAGTTGAATACTGACCAGGTGGAGCGCTCACCCCTTTGGCTGTTATACTAACCTAGTATACATACTATTACATAGTTATTGTTCCAATTCTCACGCTTTAACGGTGATGGAAAACATCGCTATTATTAATCTGTGAAAAACCACAAAACCGCTTTGAATTAATGTGATGGGTAAACCATTCCATTTTATAAAAGAAACAGTCAACAAAGGAAGGATGGGACAAATATATGTATACGTAATTTGTACATACGACCGGTCTGTGGCTTGAATTACTGGAATAATGCATGTATAAGTATGGTTTGTGTTTAAACGAACGTTTTAAATAAATGTCTTTATCGAGAAACAAACGACCATAACAATAAAACCATCCAAATTTTATATAATATTAAATGTCGCTATCGAAACGAACATTTTGTCGAAGTCGGCCGATCGGCGCATTTAATACAAGACAAGGTGATTTCAAAATTTGAGTTGCAATAAGATCTTATTTATTGGCATATTTATTATTTAAGCTTATGGCGTATCATAATAAATGTGTCGAGACGTTTTCGAATTCGAACTATTAATAAAATTAATTGGAACGGCAATACAGACGAAATTTTATTGGATCCTTTGTATGTATGTATGTATGTTGAAATCTCCAGTCGGTGTTTTTGTCCTTTTACTGTACGAGTATCTAAGCTAGCTGTTTCTGTGACTTCGTTTACGTAGGACGTAGACAAATATTCTTCCATTATAATGACCTCATTTAAATAGACATTTTGTGTAATTTACGTATAATATTTTTTTTCTTGTAATGAACTGTTTGAACCAATTTCTATTTTTTATTAAGTGTATAAATTATTTTTTAGTGGAAACTCGAAAAAAATAATACATATAACAATTATATGTATTATTTTTTATGTTTTTATATTTAAGAATATTAATTATTGTATATTTCCTAAATGTGGCGAAGACTGAGTACTTGGCCTGCAACACTACAGATCCCACATCCGTGCGCATAGGCGAAGATACGGCCGAGCGCACGGATCAGTTTAAGTACTTGGGATCTGTCCTTAGTGCGTCCGGGGATATCGACCTCGACGTCAAGGCCCGTATCACAGCAGCTTGGGCCAAGTGGCGTGAGGTGACAGGTGTCATTTGTGACCCCAAAATGCCGGTCAAATTAAAAGGACAGGTCTATAAATCCATCATTAGACCTGTCCTTTTGTATGGCAGTGAAGCGTGGCCAGTACTTGAGCGACACAAGCAAGAGCTGCGTGTCACGGAGATGAATATGCTGCGATGGATGTGTGGAGTGACGCGGAAAGACCGGGTCAGGAACTCCCGCATCCGCGGCAGTCTTCATGTTCGTGACATAGCAGACAAACTGCAAGAGTGTCGCTTACGCTGGTATGGCATGTTTTACGCAGACGGCTAATTACGTGGGAACAAATGTCTAGCCATGCCACCTCCGCCAGGTCCGGTCGAAGGGAAGGCCAAGAAATGCTGGCTTGACGTCGTGAAAGATGACATGCGTGCAATGGTCTCAAACGGGGATGCTGAAGACGCGCGAAGTGGAGTAGAAAAAGTAGGAAAGCGGACCTGGCGTCGGAGTGAACGCAACCGGATTTAACGCTCGATGATGATGATGATTTCCCAGATAAATAAAATAAATATTAATATAACTTGTGAATATCACTTTTTATTTTACTGTAAAAATAACAATCGATACAGAATTTTAACTAAGATGAATTTGCCAAAACAGCTCAAACAAAAGTATGTGAATTCCAGAGAATTTCCTATGTCAGCTGGCTTTGTTGTAACATCTTGGTAATCCGCTAGGTGGCAGTAATGATCACAAATGTTTATTAATTCTTATATTCACATTTTCTGAAACCTGCAACGGATCTAAATTAAACATATAACATTTTAACTGAACCTATTTGAGACGACAAAATATTTAAAAACGCTTATTTATTATTATTAAGATCGTATAAATTGCAGTTTTCATTTAAATCTCGGCATTTAATTTAAAATCACAACGTCAAAGTACTCGTAATTTATTTGGTGTTAGTATACCATACAAGTCTTTAAATATGATATCAGTATAACCAATATATTTTTATTCTGCCCCATATTCGCAGCGTATAAAATATTGAATTTAAAAAAAAATTATGTTACAAATAGTTTCATCACAAACAGACACTTCAATTTTCTTTATTACATAGAGATTATAAATTCATGGCCACGCATCTGGTTGTTGACGGTAATATCAGCATTATTAGGCCCGCCGATGCATCATGATCATCCAACACTTAAATGTAATTAGTTTAAAAATGTATACGGCCGACGAAGGTCAGAGTTAAAAATATCCAACCGCTTTCCTCTCTTTAATGATACGGTAATGATTCACGGGATACTCGTCATTAATAATAATCAAGATTTTATAAACTTATTTATTACGCTACTGGTTTCCCTAAATAGCGTTGAAAAGATAAAGGTGCAGAATGGCTCAGACTGACTTCAGAATAAAATTTCGTTTAAATTGGATTTATGCAAGTTGTGTCGACTGGTATATTGATTTAATTGGCTGCCAAGTCAAGGTCCAAAATAACAAAGTGGTTGAATGACAATCTAAAGACACCATCTTAAGGCAATGGATTTATATTTCACATTGTTACCGTTATTCGTGATATATTTAATCGATTTTCCGTTAAATTACAATTTTTTATTTTAATTTTAGCTTTATTTTGGGATAACTACATTTACCAATTTAACGTAAATTTTAGATTTTAGAATTGTAGATAGGTTTAAACCAATATGATACGCATAGTGATTTAAACCCAACAATTACGCATAAAATTACGAGTATAAAAATATAATCAAAAAGACTATTAATTTAAATTTTGACTTAGGTAACTGACGAACTAAGTATAAGTATTTGTTGATACTAGGTTTCTAGGAAATAAACTTAATTGTAATATTTTTTATTATATAATTATTTTAATAATTGTTATATTAACCTGGGTTAAAGCTGCACATTGATTCGAAGCCAGAGATCATATTTCCTACTTTTTCTTGTCTACTACACACGATTTTTTGAATCTGTCATTGTAAGACCATTGGCACGCATTCCATCCCTCACGATGTCAAGCCAGCATTTCTTGAGCCTACCATTATTATTTTTATCTGGCCGAGGCGGAATGGTATGAATTCGTTAAAATAAAATGTATTTCACCCATCTCGTTCGTCGTAATTTTTCGAATAGATAGACAATACGAACACTGTATATTCCCAAGCTGAGCAAGTTACACTTGTGTTATGGTATGTGCAGAAGAAAGAATACAATTCTGGCTGGCCTGTCTAAGCGACAAACCCACCAGTTACATTGCCACTGGGCTACCCCTGAGTATATGCATAACCTTGAGGTCCGCATAGTACAGTTCAGGCTCCTAAAGAACAGCAGGATTGTAGCATCTTTGTTGCATGTCATAGCGATGGTACGTGTCATCAATGGCGTCTGCTGTCTGCTGATTCTGCAATAAAAAAAAAAAAAAACATACATATATTCCAGACACTTGACAGAGTAAATTATTCCATGAAATGATTACAGTCGATTTTTGGCCGGTTTCTATATCATATCTTACAATTTATTCACTTGCTTTGCTATCGGTAGAATTTTGACGGTAATTGTATGAAGGTTACGTACATTATAACTAATAGTAAGGCAAATGAATGGTCGGTAAGATGTAGGACTTGGCATTTGTGACTTATGTGTTCCAGTGCATTGCTGAGGTAACGCTCACATCATCACAGACTTTTTAATTTAGAAGAATGATCAATTCCAGCAACGATTTTCATAAGAGTATTGTTTTAGAATGCAGGTCAAGGATTAACAGTGAGTGTTTTGGGAGCATTTTACTAATACATACATAACTAACAGATGACGATATTTCCTATTAACAAAGAGTTATGTATCAATTTAAATTAATTGCTTATGTTTTAACTATTGACATAGTTGTAATATCCTAGTCTTGCAAATTGCTCAAGATTTGTAGAGTTATTTGTATAATATGCTAATAGTTTCTTATGTATACATGTTAAAATCTCGGTTAAAAAAGATTATATATCTTAGGTATCGTGCGCGATAAAGACGTCTTGCTCCTTATTTATTAAATATGGCTTAGTACGGTTTGTATACCTTGCTAACGTTTAATATACACGACCATTCAAGCTTTAGGATTACCTAAAGTAAATAGGAACCCGGCTAATGCCGAACCCTAAGAATAATTTACATTTCCTTATTCTACCGCTGACCTTTGTTACAGATTCTTTATCAAAATTGTACTAATAATTATTAATAAACAGATAATCATATACCTACGCACTGTATATATTACCAAACTAAGCTAGTTACTTTTGTTTACGGGTGAATAATACAATTAACTCTGCGGCCGATCCGAGACGCTCAGACCGGACCTCTACATTGCAACGAATTAGGTGGGCCAACGCTGTATTTGAACTTTGTTTATTCTCGTTGTTTTGTTCATATCTTGCGTGACAAGGAAGGTGTTAGTTAATATTATCCATGTTTAGTAAGCTTGTACACGCCACTAAGGAGGTTAAAAGATGAAGAGATACGAATCGTTTATTAGACAAGTGTGAACAGTATTGCCATTGTTGGGACCATTAACAAACGAGTTCCGACACGCGAATGTACTTGCGAAATGCACAACTCACGACTATATAAATAAATGCTTATTTACATCGTTACCCAAGACATTGATAAGTAATTTAATTAGAACAGCTTTAATTGAATATTGGACATAATAACGAGTGAGTGAAACGATACTGTTGCAACGTATTAATCTAAATTATGATCCGCGTGTGCATTTCAAGCGAGGGAGCTTTGTGCGGTTCAAATGAGCAATCTGTTATTGTTGTGAAACATATTTATGATATTTTAACAAAGGCAATAACTTTCCTTTAAACTCGGTAATCACAATATGGGTGTAACGTTCGATGTTTGTGGGTCTGAATGACGTTCATCTCGTTTCGCAATTCGCTCGCTTTTCAAGTTTATAGTTTATCAATGTCTAAGGAAATGTATGATACTGAGTTCTATTACCGAATTTAAATCAATATACCGTAGAAGAAAATTTATTTGTAGGCAAAAATGTATTCTATCGTTCTGTTTTTGTAGTTATATATAATTTCATATTAATAATAATAATGGAGTCATTAAACTCCTCCCGCGGACTTGTTCGACAGTAAAATCTAAAGCTTTGTTTATAAAAATGACAAAAACGCTACCCATGTTTATGATAATCAATAAGTTTACCAAATCGTGAAGAAATAACAGAGGTACAAAGCCACTTCTACGTTAATGTAGGTATATATTATTATTACTGTTGGTACCTATAGTATTGGTATAAATTAGTGATGAGTATATATTAGAACCGAACTCAACGACTGACAGCCCATAAAGTTTTGAGTAGGGTTTTGGCGGGAACTATAAGATGTTGTGCTGTGCAGTTTTATTTCCTTAAAATGTGTAAAATTACTCTAAAATGAACAGTAGTTGTAGGGTATTGATGGTTTGTGAGTATTAATTATGTTTTTGTGAGAAATGTGAATTATGTAGTCAAACATGGCCTTTCAAGTTATCACAAGAAATCCGTTGAATGGCGTCAGTTGATAATCTACAGTTCAGCTGAGCTATACATAGGCTTAATAAAATGAAGAAACAATATTTTAATCTAAGATCTGGCTTAAAGGCCTAACTGCCAAGCCATAGACCTAAATAAAATAAATATTAAGTAGGTATATTATGGACGATATTCTCCATTATCACATACTAAAATGATATCCACTACAGCTCAACAAAATACACATACATATTTTACATCGCTTTGTTCGTGCGTTAGGTTCTAGACTACGGGTTTCCATCTAATTATCAAGTGAGCGCCACATAATAGGACTTATAAATATGTACGAGTAGTAGGTCTCTACTCTCATAAATTTACGGTGCGTTGGCATTGCTAGATATATAGATGCATGTTCTAAGTCTCTGACTGCTATTTGTTGTATCGCCTTAATTTTTTTTCAGTTCAACCTTCCATAATAAGTAGAGAAACTCACTCGGTTCTAAAGTTGCCATACAATCGGAATTTCCCAGACATTTCCGGTAAATACTCTGGATACGTCTAGATAAATTTTATGCTCCTCAAGCTGCCATAGTCCTAGATTCTTAAAGTAGCACAAATGGAACTGTTTATGAAATCTACATATTGCTGTGCAAGGCCTTGTTCAGCGTCTATGTCGCCCCCCCTGTTAGTTGCTGAAAGATGAGAAACCACCGAAGTATCGACCATATTTTAAGGCTCTAATTTCCACAACCGACCATTCTAGTATGGACAGGAAATTGTTGATCCAGCGGTGACCAGATATCGATGGATTCGATCATTGACAGCCGTATGATGGCAAATTCTGCCGGCACATCTGATATGCTACAGACTATAGAACGTGGTGACTAAAGCACTGCAAGTAGTATTACTATAGGCTGGCACCGACGCTTGCTTAGTCACAAACTTAAGTTTCAATGTGAGATTTGTATTATAATTGTACATGATAGTCAATACGACTTATACTTTACCAATATGTTTAAATTTGTTTTAAATACTTTTTAGGAAATTTCAGTTATTAATTGGTAACACTACACGGCGTTCCAACTTCTATGCAAATGTATTTTCTTCTATATTCGAAAGTAAATATTTTGTGATATCTCTAGTGCATACGGTAAATAAGGTCAATGATTTATTTATGTATTTAATATGAATGCCCATTAAAGTGAAGAGTAAGTTCTTACAACAAAAGCATTGCATTTTCACTAAGAAATTTATTCCGATATTAATGATTTCTAGTTTTGCTTTAGAATATATTGGTGTTCTCCTAATAAAACATTCTTGAAATGTTCACATTATTTACAACTGTCATTCTCTTGAAAATAATACTCTAACATGGCCCCACTTAAATTATTTTACAAGATTTGTAAAATTACTTTAGTAATTTATCTTTATATGTAATTATTTTGTTTACAGTAAAACTAAATGACGCGAAGCAATACAATGTCTGAATTTCTCAAGATTACAATGAAAGTACGTTTGGATGGTTTTGAGCAAGGAAGAAGGAGTTAAATTCAGGTTTGTCATACATAGTCTGGCGTTTTAAGTGTCCAGCAGTTGTGATCATATAATCAAAAACGTTATCCTGTGATCAAAGAACTCCGAACTGTCAAGACAATCAGAATTATATACAATATTTAAATTTAAATGTCTTTGATGCAACAGCAGTAATGAAATACTTTTCGAAGGTTTGTGTAGCTATATCGTAAAATGCTTTTATAATTTTTGAATTCTAAGCAATACCAGTAAAATAACCAAGTTTACCTCGAATATTTCTTGATTTTAAGGGGTTTTACTAAAAAATTGATCGAAGCTACCTCTTTTCCAGAGAGGGTGTACTGTGAAAATATCTCGTCGTAAGTCCTCGTAATAAGTCATAATTATAATTTATGTTATTAATTGCGGTACTATGAATAATATGTACCAATTGCGTTTATTTTTTTATGCATTAACGGTTTTATTTATAGAGAGCTAGAGTTAGTTTGAGCGCTTCATTAAGAACTATAAAGAATCGTTCAAACTTACTCTAGCTCTCTATGAATAAGACCGTAAAAATGTATACCCAGGTAAAGTACTGTCTGCTGCGCAAAATTTCTAGTTGCCATTTTTCTTTCTTAATCAGGGTTTGGTATACTACTTAATATTGTATTGGATCTATATGTGTAATCTAAATCTAGCATAAAGCTATCAAAATTAGATCCTTCACAGTATTTCGATGTGACGTCAGTGTTTGTACTAATGTCAGCAAAGTAAATTATAGAAACTCAACAAGCATCTTTGTTAGTGCGAGTTTAGTGGAGGTGGAATACATCCAATTATGTCTTCATGGACAAATTTATTGCAGCAGACGTCACAACGCAGCTCTCTCCTCGCCTAGGCGGCGACAGCCCTTAATCGGACCACTGATCCGGATCTACCGGCTTATCTGTACCAAAAATTAAACTTATATATCATTAAACTCACAATACTTTATAAGTTATAACGAACTAGCTGTTACATTTGACATTGTCTGCATTTATTATTACGTTTTTATGTCCCTAATTTGAAGTATTATGAGTTGCTAATACTAATTCTCGTTTTATGTTTATTTTCAATTCCTTCAAAATTGTTTTTCGAGACGAGAGATTGTTCATTTAGCTCCTCTCAAACCTTCAAGCATATTAGCGTTGCTACAAGCCTTAATCCATTTAGACGTGAAAAATTAATAAATAAGAAGAATTAATTACTTATTAATATCAAACAAAGATTAACGAATTAAAATATTTATGATTATGACAATTTCTGTACACAGTTTGTTCAAATCATTCTTTTGTTTACTTTGAGACTGCATTATGGAATAACAACGTTTGTTTATAATGTAGGTATAATATCGTCTTTAGATTATTAGTGATGTTTTGATATCCTTTAGGTAATAATAATATTTTGTATTAATAACCATTATATTTAAGATGCGTGTTTGCTTTCATAAATATGCATATCGATATATAAGTAATAATAAATATATAAATGTGAAAGTTAGTTTGATCCCTTCTTAGGGCTTTGAACTGAAATTTACGCGAACAAAGTCGCGAGAATAACCTTGCTGTAATATAAAAATATGTTCGACCGGAGGTTGGTCTGAGGTTCGGAGGCTGCGCACGCGTTTTTTATTCGAGTCTCGGTGAGATGCCGGCAGTCGCGTGGGAAACTTCGCGGTGTACAGTTGAGATTACGGCCACTCAGCTTAAGAAAACATTTTCTCGAACATATTTACGATAGCATTCCATCTTTTATACGCGAACGACCGTGTACCGTGAACAGAGTGATAATAAACTTGTGTGATTAATAAATTATTTAGAAAATGGCTAGTTAATTATTTCAATACATTTAAATCGTGATTGATATAAATCCGTCCCAATGAAGATGACAGTGAATCGAATAAGGGTGGTGGTGCTGGGCAGCCCGCGCAGCGGGAAATCTGGTTAGTAATAAAATTAGGATCGTCATAAATTTAAATTTTAACGTTAAAATTAAAATTTGGCTTAATTTATCTATAACAAGAATATCACGAGTATTTTATAGTTTTAATTCAAGTCTGTCATCCTACAACAAACAGTATGGGTTTAATTACAAAAATTCTGATCCCATAAGGAATAATAAATAATTTTGACTCATCTGTGAATGACCTTTTTTAAATCCTTTTCATATTGTCTCACTCGTATTTTTTATATAATCATAATAACATACCTACAACAGTTTTGGCACGGAAACAAATAACATTATCACTCAAAGACACTGGTGATGTTGGTTTTGTCCTAAATACGATATTACTATATGTTCTTAGCTGTGGTCTAAAAATCAGTTCTGATGTTTTGAATATTAAACAGTAGTTTATATATTCAGATATAAATGTTATATCTATACATATCTACCAATAACTTTAATAGGTGCATAAAATGATAGTAATACTGAAATGAGAAGTTACTTATTATGTAAATGAATATAACACATGTGTGTAAACAAAACTTATTAATTTAATAAATTAAATGCAACAACATTCCTCCATATCATTGATGCCATATTTTCCTTTCCTTATCAGTAAAGTGGCATTGCTTTTAATTGGAATACCATGTAGTGTTGATTTTATATTATGCAAATTGTCTGCATTAAACTTAGAAAAAATTCTTCAGTCTCTTATCACGCATGTCGTTGAGACACAGTGCTAATAGTAGATAATTATATTATTAACTAGGATATATCTGCGACTTCGTTCGCGTTTGACTTGAAATTGTCGCGGGGTTTCCAGGATACAAATTATCGCAGCATTTAAGAAAAGACTATACACTATCGTTTTAGTTGTAACTATGTCGGATAAGCTAATTTTTATGCACCTGCGGGATTCCCGGGGTAAAAAATATCATGCATTTTATTACATTAAATTTGCTATCGATCAGTAAAAATCGGTTTATTTTTCTATCTGTTCATTTAAACTAATTTCGAGAATAATCCCGGGGTAAAAAGTAGCGTAGAATTTAAGTCTAAAAATTATTTGTCGATCAGCGAAAACTGCATAGAAATCGGCCCAGTAGTTTTTACGTGAATCTCGAACAAACAGACAGACCTTTAAACAGACAAAACGACAAACAGACAAGAACTCTTAAAAAAATGTATCGTGTTTTCCATCACTTACATAGTCTATTGCAGTTGTTTTTTTTAAGTAGCTTTATTGTACAGACACAGGATATTTAGGATTTAATAATATTGTAGATATAGATATTCACTGTACTTTTATAATATTTTAACCAGAAATTCTCTATCAAATTTCTCTTTATCGTATTTAATATATAAATTTAATACACAATAAGATCTCGGGCATATTAAGGTAGTCATAATTAGAAAAGAATGATTACAGCAAAGATTATTCTATATTTTTAAATTACTTCTCAATATAGTTTTCTTGTAGCTCAGTCTTCGTTTCTTCAAGCAAAGAAAATAATTTCTCCATTTTTATGAAGAAAGCTTTTCTTATAAAGATTACTCAATTAAATCGTATTTGAATAATATTAAAACTAAGTTCAGTATTTCATCTTTTTAGTCTTTTATCTTATATATTAGACTACAATTATAATATATTTTAAAGAAATAAAAAAAGTAAATTATAGAGAACTACTCTACTCAAAACAGGCTCTAATCACAGAATACATAAAAATATTATTAGACTAAATGTTTGTTACATTACTATGTACAAACACCAGGCTATATTATATTATGCCAGTAGATTTACTAATCTACTGGCATAATATAATATAGCCTGGTGTTTGTTCCTAGGTCGAAAATCATTGACATATCAAGTGCAGCATAGGTACTCATGCCTAAACACCTGTTGAATATATATTCGTAACACTAATTCAATAATATATAATATATATTTATTTTATATATATAATAATTATAATAATAAACTCGTTAACATAATTATTATATATTCAGTCAATAATTTCATGCGAATGTGTGAGGATGATAATATTTTTTAGGTTCGCTGGGTTTTAATTTCAAGCGACAGTATGCGAATGAGAATTCTTCTAAATTCCTATCATACTTATAGAATTAAAAGATAGCTCTACGTATAATCGGCGTTAAAGTTTATGACCTAGGCTGAAAAAGACTATACGTACTAAGTGAGTCTTGTCAAAAACCGTAAATATTGCCTAATCTTCTGATACTAACATAATATATAACAATCATAAAGCCAAACAAATGACATATCAACGAATAGAAAAGTTGGAGACTTATTACAATATAGTGTTTAAAGTATTTAAATTTAATTGATATATTGTTTCTAGGATTGAGAAAATTATTTATTAAATAATAATAATAATTTATTTATTCAAAGACAACACAGTCTACTTATACACAAATAAAAAGCATTAAAAATAAATAAAATACATTTGGGTATAATTTATTAGCTACTAAGTAACTTTACTTTTCCGATCATTCATGTTAATACATTTTCCACTAGATTCTGAGTAAGTTACAGGAGTGAGATTAGATCATTAATGATCGCATTATTGATATATTGTGATGAAGCTATGCTATGCACAAATATTTGAACTGTGACGAGTAAATCAGCGCATACCTTTAGATGGAATTTCACTGTCATCTGATAGTGTTCGAGATTGCTTTGTTTCGTTGAATTGTTTAATCTTATAACAACATAATTATAATATGCACCTGCTTTGTTATTATCAAGACAACGAAAGTAATTACTAGAACTTATCGTATCATTTGATGACATAATGAAATTCTTCGCGGCTTTAAGGATCTCATTATATGCTAAAAATGTGCTATTTCCTATCAAGTATCAATATATATATATATATATATATATATATATATATTATTTAAATAATCACCGCCATTATATATATATATAATATAAATATGAAAAGAATTCTAAAGTCCAAACGGTTCTAAATGAAAGTTTCAAGAAAATCGAGCTTATCCAGGACACATTTGGACCTCTTGTCCAAAAAGTAATCTTTAAGGCGGGTAAAATAGGGGTTTGACGATAAGGAAACCGTCGTGAGGAAATCTAAATCTAAATTCAAGATTTCTTACTGATGTGAAAAACCCGTCAATCCTCCTTTTACGAGCGTCAAATGGGAAGGCTTGAACCTAGCCGTGAGACGTTTATGTGTTCATACATATATTATTTTAGATTAGGATCTAAAAGTATTAAGAAACTTCATTACTATATAATGTATGCATCTAATAGTGAAGTATGATGAACTGAATCCCTTTAGGATATAGTTGCCATGTTTTAAACCTGGAAGCAGACATATTTTATAAAAATTAGTTATCAATACATGTTAATATCTAGGACAAAACGATAAGAGTAAACATTTGGAAAACATAATAATAATAATTATATAATTATACTATTATTACCTTAATTTTTTGATTAAATATCGGTCCTATGAGGTTATAAGATTTTTTTTTTGTTGCATATATTTACTGAAGAACTTAAATTAACAAAAAAATAATATTTTTTTACCCATCAATCTAACAATATCGGCATATTTTCTGAAATGGAACGTAAAATAGACATAGAAAAATAAATAATTTATTTATGGTATCCACGGTCCAAAGAAATCTGATTGTATCTATTTGAAGTACATTCCGTCTCTCTATTTTAAGATCGTTGGTGTGGCATCTCTGGCATGCCAGTTTCACCTCACTCACACACTTGTCTAGTGGAGATTATGGGAATACTTATAACCACATCGATTGAGTTGCTAATGATTTCCTCTCTTATGCATACCAATGAAAAGCTCTTTGTTTTAAATACGTATTCAATATTTTGTTAACTATATAAAATTTTACAAACTTTCTACACAGTTTTAAGCATACCTTTCTAGACAATTAAAAACGATTCTATGTAATAGAATGCACTTAGTTCCAATAGTTTGAAAACTTTAACAATTCACAATATATGCCAATTACTTCTTTTGTTGCAGTTTTTGTTCTGACCTTAAGTTTACTATAAAGCATTTCTTAATTATTTATTACGTGTAGATCATCGACCTCGACATCTCAGTTTGGCGTTTATGCTCGATCGGACGTTTAAAAGTTACACAATGTGGTTTGTTGGCGCCAGGCGTCGCGTCGTTGTTGCCGGGAAAACGCGCCGCTGCCTGACCAACCGTCCGACTCGCCGTCGTCGTCAACTGGTTGTAGGTAGTTGTAATTGCACCGCCCTAATTATCGGCCGACTGACGGCTGACGAACCGGCCGTAGTACCTTAGCAACATATGCGTTTGCAATTCACTACGGGCCTTTACGGCACGGCCTAGGCGCAGTGCCCACATGCGAAATGGTTTTTCAAGTAGATCCTGTCTACGTGCATCGCCGCAGGGAGTGCCGTTCTGTCACGGATCTACGACCGACTAGCATAATTTTACCCTCTTTAGAAAATATGTTCATTAAAGAGTCTCGTTGGTGTAGTTTTGATATTATATATTGCTATTGCGAGCTGACGAGGTGCTTTATTGACGTATTAATTTATGCACCACGGAGGGCATTCATTTTGCAACCATAATTCTGCATTCCCCTATACTTATCGCGACGCGATATCTAGGTCACATTACAGCTTGGTTCTTAAAATATGATATGTATCTTGTGGTTATTTAAGGTACTAAATAAAAGCGAAACGATGAAAAATTAATTAAGTTTGGTCTTATATAGATGTATAATTAGCCAACGTCGAGTAATTTTCATCACAATTGTAGGTATTCAGGGTGCAATGAACTGAAGCAATTTCGAAAGAGATCACTATGGTTTTTATGAGGCATCGACAAGAATAATGATTACAATCGTAAAAGTGTATTGCATGTATTTTTTGCTGGATTGTCGCGGAGCTGCCAAAATTTTATGTTAACAACCAAGCCTTAGTCGGCATGAGCTTTTATAACCACGAATGCTTGCGGCGCGCGCGTCGTTCGTCGGCTCTCTGTCGGAATGATGAATTGTTATTTGCGCTTATGTATTGATGTATTGATCAGTGTTTCTTTACAACCAGTCTTTATTATTACTTCAAATTTATTCATAAAACTTATCCACTCAAAGTTACGAATTCCATTCTACATAATTCACCCTTAGTAAACTCTTATAATAACTTGTTCCCCTTGATTTTATTTACTTCGTATAATTTTCTTCTCTGTTAGAAAGTCCTGGACATGAAATATTCCAATCGTAAACATGTAAAGATCTACAAGAGCAGGTTCGGTACACTGTCCTGATCATTATGGCAGACCGGTACGTGATGGATGATGGCCACGACCTATTAATTACCCCATTGAATCCTGTCGATACAACATCTATTGTTTCTGTCAATAGCAGGCTATCATCTATCAATCTGAGTGGTGCCGTGTTGTTTGACCAACAGTATTTGTTGTACAGCTAGGGCAATTATATACGATTCTGTTATTAATATTAGGGTTATACCTATATATTATAGCTTCTTTTTCTAAGCTGTGTAGTATTTATACCAGGCTAAAATGCTTCTTGTTTCAATTAGAAATTCATGTTATTGAATCTTCGTTTGGGATAATTCGTAACTTTATCAGCCTATAATTGTAGGGATGTAGAAAGAAACAGGTACCTACATCTTTAAATAGGTATCATAATTTATTTGCTTCTATTGTCCTCTATCAAAACTAACATGTGTAAATTATATTTTTTACTTTTTTATGTTCACAATAACGGAGAATAGAGTAAGAGATTAATTTTATAAAGTTTGGGTTTTAAATTTGGATGTTTCTCTTAAAAATCTTGTAAATATAATAGTCCCGTGAAATATGGTACGTATGAAACCTTATCTTTGGTAAATTACATATGTAATCGGATCACGGAGAAAGTAATGCACTTAATATTTATTGCATACAGAACAAAATCGAAAGGAAAATGGTCGTGAAGAATTTCGAACACTTAACATGTTTGGTAACTTGTGTCAATATGTGTAATGAAGGTATTTATGTTCGTGACACACAGTTTTATAAGTGTGTCAGCACTCCTGCTGTAGGATGTTATTGGTTGTCTTCTTTACGACTCTATAATAGTTTTTTAAGAAGTATATTTACACTCTTAGGATCATTATTGAATTATGATTATGCGCATAATTTGTAGTGAGGGCTAAGTTGAAGTGATAGACCAAAATGTTCTCCATATTGCGGAAATGATAATATTTATGTTACGAACTCTTTCGTATATTTAATTTTAAATATGTTCTGATAGATAGGAGAATGACGTTTCTCTTTATTAGTTACGAAATAATATCACCATCGTTGTCCAGTGTATTATTTCAGTTTTTAATCTAAATTCATACAGTCCCTAACAATTTAGATGGATTAGATTAGTTAAAGTGACTAATTATATATACTAGGATATAATTAAAAAATTGTAATTTTGACTAAAGTACTCATATAAATTAAGGCGAAGAATATTTTGTAGTACGGGATAATAATGATAAAGCATAAAAGCTATATGCAATATAACGAAAGGTTGTTAAACTGCAAAATTGAAGATAAGAGTAAAGTTTAGCAAATATGGGTTGTATGTATGGTTTGAAAATTTGTGTTGTGGTAGGAGAGGTATGCTCGAACAGAGTAATAAGGAAGAAAAGTCATACTGTGCCAATCCTAAATAATTGGAAAAAAAATCAAACAAAACTTATAAGTCCATAAAATTTAGTATAAACACTTATTTCACGATTCTACTATTTAAGCGATCAATAATTATAATTATTATAATAAAAGAAATATATGTAACCAGGTCTTAACTTTAATATAGTTAAATATACTGATAAATAAGTTATTATTCAAATGAAAGAATTCTCGGGGAAAGAATGCAAAATTTTGTTATTATTCATGCACTATAAAGCACACTATTCGCCGCTCACCTCATTGTTTATAATGATTAGGTTAAGGCTTTTTGCTTCCTTAGGTTTTTAGTTCAGACGTGATTTACTGCCACATTGAAGATTACACAACGTTACTACGCAACCGTCTTCCTTGTTATGTTACACAGGAGGGAAATTACCACGCAAGAAGATATACTAGGTTTACAACAGAGCCTAAGGGTCTTTATATCTTACACATTTGCCTGCGAAAACAGATAATATACATAAGTTATAGGTAACTGCGTACACAATGCCAGTTGGATTCATTAGCACTATTAAATCATATAATGAATTTTTACATGTTAAATCCAATATTATTGCTAGAAAATATATTTTGTTTTACTAGTTGCAAAGAACTTTCGTTTGGGTTTGAGTATCTACTAAAATTTTATTTAGTTTAATTGAATATTTTGTACAAATAAATCTATAATATTATAAAATTTTAAATCTGCCCTGTCTGTATATTGTAGCTATTTGAAAAAAAAACTGGGATACACTATATAAACGATGGAGAACACGATGCAATTATTTTTTAGAGTTTTTATCTGTTTGTTCAGGATTCACGTAAAAACTACTGGGTTGATTTCGATGCGGTTTGCGCTGATCAACAGCAAATTATTATACTTAAAATTTACGTTAGTTTTTATCCTGCGAATCCCACGAGAATTTTTCTGGGAATCATTTAAATGGCCAGATTAAAAAATCGACGAATTCCAATGTGATTTTTTTTATTGATCGATAAAAATTTTAATGTAATAAAATGTGTATATTTTTATCCCGGGGATCCCGTGGCATTTTTTCCGGGAGCGGTTTGAAGTTGTTCGTACTCGTATACATAAAAAATAGCTTATTCCGAGACAGTTTCACTAAAACGATAGCTTACATTCCTTTTTAAATGCTGCATTATTTTGTGTCCTGGGAATTTCAATTAAAGCGTAGACGAAGTCGCAGGCATATCCTAGTTAAATAGAAATTTCCTTTCGGTACAGTTGACCAATAACGTTACATATAAACCTTATTTTCGAAATTCTTTTTTCATTTAAATAAAGTCAAGTGGTTTGGGGATATTGTTTTACTTACCGATTCCCATCGTGAGAAAAAATTGTGTGTGACACAAAATGTCTCTGGTGGTACACCTCAATTGGCTGTATACTAAAATGTACGTGGAATGCATTCCAAGTCCATTGTCATACCACTGCGTGCTGCAATTGCATAAAACCATTATGGACTTCGTTGTGCAACTGCTTTGGGTCAACAATCTAATCGAAATGTTAGAGGCGATAGCTTCTTTAGAGCTCTAAATATCTATTAAATGACTAATTAAGATAGTATTTATTTGACTTTAAAGCAAAGCAAAATGCTATTTTGATTATATATTTGTGCCTACGAATTTCAAAAGTTTTTGTCAAGCTAAGTTCCACTAGAGAACTTTCTTTGAAAGTCATAGATATAATTTAACAATGAAGTTTACTTCCTATTCTACGTACCCTATGTTACAATGGTATAATAATTTCATAATTATGTATTATGTATAGATAAGTACTTTGGATGTATTTCCAAAGACAGACTTCAATAAAAGCTTAGAGAGCAAAACATACTTCGAAGTGTATATAGAAATTATCGTTACCTACTAATTGTGTTTACATAGTTATGTAAGTGTCATGATCCATTTGGTCATAAAAAGGGAGTCTCTAGTTCGGAAAAGGACCTTTCAAGAGCTGATAATAAGTTTGAAATTATTACATAAAGCCGCTAAGCAAATGCATGTAATGGTTATACAATAAAGGACAGAAATGAACAAGTATGGTAACTCCATAGACATATTCTATGCAAGCGATCGCTTGACAAGTAATCAGCTTTTTGAATAGCCCACTAGTCCCTTTTGATGAGCTGCCAGGATCCTTCACACTTCATTTTATCGGTAGCCTGTTGCTAGTCGATGCTATTGACTGAACTTGCTACGTCATTGTTGTTGATAACTGTTTGCATTGTACAACCCTTTTGAATCTTTAGATGGAAATTCCGGGAGTGAATTGATGTCTGATGTAGAAAGTTGGGAGTGATGACCTCTTAATTGTTCTCTTATTTACGAGTACCGCGTTCTCGGCTTTGCCGTTCAAATAGTAGGTTCCAAATTATTCATGCGTTTACTTTTTGTTGCAGCGGTGGTCGTGCGTTATCTAACAAAGCGGTACATCGGAGAATACAGTTCTACTGGAGGTAAAATATATTTATAACTTTTAAAAAACACTCTCTTTTTAAATTTTTCAATCCACATCCACGCAAATGTATAAATTAAGTGTTTATGAGATGCCGCAAAAAATATTAACATATCTTTATCGATTAATATATCCATTTATTTATTTAATTTCCTTCCGACCTTATGACGCATTTTACGTCAGACGGTCAAAGCTTTTAAGAAATTAAAACATTAAGGAAATTATTTATTTTATTAATACGTATGCGGTAGAAAAAGTTACGACAATCATGACGTGTTAAACACTTACGCACTTTTCATTCACACAATAGCGGCTATTAACCTTAATATTCTTGTTTCAGATTTCCTTTACCAGCACAGAGTAGCCTTCGACGGGGCCGTCTCTGAAGTTGAAATACTTGATACATCTAATTGTGCGGTAAATGACGTTGTAATCAGACTAGTAATTATTGATCGTGGTTACGTAGGTTTGTTTGGTCACAAAAGAGACGTTAGAGATAAGTTTAAATTTACAATAAAGCGGCAGTCAAATGAAGATATAGGCGGAGTAAAACTTAATTTATTTGTAAACAATGGAGATGTTAATCTGCGCCGGGCCCGGTCCGAGGTAGCGGCGGCTGATGCCTACACTGCCGTACAATTTAATTAGACGAAGTTTATGTGGCTTGTATCGAGTTATCAGTTGCGATCGTTACCGCCGCGTCTATTGCCTTCAGGCAAAATCCTACGTTCCGACCGCAACCTACGCAGGCCGAATGCCATAAACATTAGTTACTTACATAAAAATGTTAATGTTTTTATTATTGTTACGTAGGAAGCAACTAATTGTTATACAATATTCTTATGTTGTTTTAATATCTGTGAAGACTTATTAATTATACCAATAACGGAACCAAGAGAACAACAAAATTCGATGGCCACGTTGCGCAATCAGTGATATTATTCTGTACAGCGAGTGGCCCGAATACGGGATTCCGTGGAGAATCAAAGGCGTAAAACTCGTATCTTGTGACTTCATTGTATTAAGTTCACTGACTCTTTAAAATATACTCTTTCGTTCAGTCCAAGATTTTTTATTAGATTAAATTTTTAAATGACTCTTAATTATATAATTGTTATGGTATTATTATTACCTCATTAATAGAAAAAAATGTTTCTTGTTATATTAAACTTGAAAGGTTTGTTACGGAGGATTTCTTACAATTATTTTTTTACATAATCCTATATTAATATATTGAAAAAGAGCCTTAATAACCATGTCTTTCTTCTTCTTCTTCTTCGATAACTTATTTTATTTGTGTTCTTGTTTTTAAGATTATTCGTCTTCCAGATAAAATTTAAGGGTGTATGTTTTTCGTTTCTGAATAGAAAACTATAACGCTTTTTTAAGGCATATCTTAATTCATTACATTTCTTTGGCCCACGAGTTCCCGTCTTCTTTATTTTACAAACCTAAGGTGCGGATCCTAATGTTATACTTGTAGATTTTAGGTAAATAAAAAATAAAGTATTACTTATGGTGAATCTGTGAACATTTTGTTCACAGATACGCGGTTGCCTTGCTGATCATGTGCGATGGGGTGACGCGTTTGCAGTGGTATACTCCGTGTGCGAGAGACGTTCGTTTCTTGCTGCTGCTGAATTGTTGTCGTTCCTCGAACGCACCAGGCTACCAGGGTGCGCCGCCATCACGCTCTTGGGAAACAAACGTGACCTCGAACACGCGAGGTAAGTTCTTTACAGACGAAAGGATTATCTTTATTAGAATATGGGATCATTTTTATTTAACAATGATAAAATATAGGTTTTTATGGATTTCTACGCGGCTTCCCTAGGACAAATTTGGTTCCGTATCTCAAGGAAATTGTATAATATTTAGCGCTAATAGTATCCTTGTATATTCATAACCGTAATTGAAAGCACGTATACAGTTAGAGTTTTGCTTTTCCCTTTGCCGTTTGACATTCTTTTAGAGAAATTGTTTGTTACAAGCTAAGTTATGGATTGGTGTAATTATAATGTGTTATTTTTTTTAATTCAGCGGGTTCAATTCCTGATTATGATAATTGCTTTTATAAAAATCTAACGATACCAATTTAGTTTTCATCAAAATCGGCTTAGATACTCCTTTGAGTATTTTAAGCTATTTGGTATAGTTTAGGATTTCCCTGAAGCGGGCGCTTGACAAATTCACCCTATTTCCAAAGTGGAGAAGAAACAAAGCAATTCACGTGTACATCAAAATTTATAATATTACTATAGACACTATAGTTGGTTCATGAGACGACAAAGCAATATGCGGTTGTTTCGGATCTCCTAAGCGAGGCTGGTTGACTTTTTATCATGGTTCTCTAAACGTCGGGATTTGAATAACAAACAACAATATGCACATTAGATAACCGTAAACTTACGTGAGGGCATATACAAGCAATCTACATCAATCAAGATGTCGTTCAGGTGGCTTGTTAGTGTAAATGATTTATGATTTGATTAGGGAGGTCCATGCGGAGGAGGGTCAGGAGCTGTCGCTGCGATTCGGGTGCCAGTTCTACGAGGTCTCGGCGGCGGAGTCGTGCGCAGGCGCTGCGCTAGCCTTCCACGCGCTGCTGCGGGAGGCGCGTGCGCTCGCGCTCCTCCTGCCCGCGCCCAGGCGGAAGCTCGCCGCTTACTCTGTCTCTAAGGTTAATAAAACAATCAACTGAACTTTACAATTTGCAATGATTTAATATTTTTTTAATTTTAAGACTTCAACGCATTCGGCATTGATTTTGCCAAGACCACAGTTAGGTTAAAAACGAAAGGTGAATAAAGAAGCATTATTAACAAAAATCGTGTTACCTGTGGATAGTAAAATATATGCTAGTGAATTATGTACTTTATATTATTTGTTTTTTAAGTCAAAACATTTAGTGGTTATTTTCTTCATGCCCACCCAAAATTCACTTTATATCTCAAATATTAAATAAAAGCGCCATGTAACTATACTCTAACCTCTTTTAATAAACAAAGACTACAGTTCATCTTTGTTTTATTATATTGACCAAGATTAGATTGTCATTATTCATACTGACTGGGAAAAGTGATTAATCATTCAATTTTATTTATATTGCCTACTTGATAAACATACTGCCCGTAGTATATGTATACAGACTGGTCATTATTCATAGTGACCGGATCTATCAAATTGCCCGAAACATATAAAGGTATGATATCTGTCAATATTTAACGTCATCAACAATGTCGCGTCAAATTCATTCGTCAAATTGCGCGTTACACTCATCTCCATATCTGCCTGCGAAACATTTAATGTCATGTAATTAATATTTTTTCTATTTAATTACAGGTAATTGGAACGATATTCGGAAAAAACAGCAAGAGTGTTAGGAAGAAACGACCATCTCTTAGTATTTAAATGTTAATTAATGTTAAATTTAGATATAAAGCATTTCAGACTGTTTTGTATATATATATATTTAAGTTTTTATCTACTGTTCGAAATTACTTTCTAAATATTACCTTTTTATGCAATGAAAAGGCTTACGAGTTACTTTAATGTAACTAGTGGGAAAATAAATATTAAATCTATAATTTTCTGTAAATAAAAATCATGAATTTGTGTAAAAAAATATACATTTAAACTTTTACTTTAACAAGTTCATTGCCAATCTGTTTTTCGGTTGCGCCCATCATGCGACGTAAGATGAGGAGACCTTTTCTACAAAGTCAACACGAAAACATTTTTTGTTTTTCAATGAACATGTTAAAAATATGTAAGGAAAATAATGGTTACAAAGTATTTACGTTCGAAAGAAAACACCTCGCATTTAATTAATATTATTGTATTGAAAATGTGCACAAGCAATGCAACTACTGTAAATAGTAATTTAAAGATTTGAAATGTACCTTGTTATGTTAAGGTTCACATTTATCTAAGAAATAAAAAAATCGTATACAAATTACTTTTGAGTTTAATTTATTCGTTGATATAGTTTTGGTATTCTCCAACAATCACGATGTCAGATCATAATGACACTATGACGTCACCATTATCTATGATATTGTTACGAGTTGCAGGACTCGAATTAAAATGCCGTTAGAATTATTAGAACTAATGATAGAATTTCTATATTAAATAAATTCATTATTATTAAAAAAATTGTAATAAATTCTACATTATAGAATTTATTAGAACTACAAACACGTATAACACAGGTACAAATATAACTGTACCCATCCAGTTCAAACGTAATGCACGATTCAATCACACGCACAAAGTCCGTCATTGACGTCTGCTTCGCTTGTAGTTATCGCTAGACTGCCTCCCCCCTCCATCAGGTCATTGTTTTATACTGCATAAATGCAATATCTCTGCCGTATCTAAGTCGGCTTAAATCGCCACACCTGGTTAATGACTTGGCCGCACACTACCATAAAAGAGAACACACAAAGTAAACAAAAGAAGACATAAAAGAGTTTCAATGTTATTAGCTCAAACGATATGCAGGTGGCCCAAATTGTAAGAATATTATAAAATTCTAAGTATGCCATATCTGTAACTACCTAACAAATATACTATACTAAGTTAGCTAAGATTTCTAAGTCCTGTAGAACGATACTCTACTGACCTGTATAAACTAAAATAAATTATCTTTAGTTTGGTACATGAGACAAACGAAGCGTTATTCGTTTCGTGATTTTACTACAACATTGTGTGGCGGAATATAGAACACATTTCTATATTGGTATGTAGGTATATAGAATACCTTGAAAGAATTGCTACTATGCACTTCTGTAATTGTTTTTTTTTGGTATACACTAACGTGTTATCTATCTATCTATTTATTTAATTTTTTAATAAATTTCATTCAGAAAAGATCGAGTTTTTCGATTTTGAGAAAATTATCACATCTAGTCTTTGACCCGAGTTCTCAGAGGGAAGCCTGCTAACCGATTTTGGAATACGAAACCCATCGCGCCGTAGTGTAGTAGAAGACCTTAGTATTATGTAACCGAATTAGTACGGATAAAGAAGGAATATTTTCTAGTGAATACCTGACTATTTACCACACACACCACACAAGTGTTTCTGTCTTTACCAAAATCGCTATGAAAGCCTAATAATATGAATAAAGTAAGCATTATAGTAACAAGGTTGAGACACCGTGATCCAAGTCGAAAGATTTCTGTACCGCCATACACGGTTATATCGCTAGATCACACCCAATTGTCTTGATATCTGTATGGCAAGGAGCAGGATTGTTGTGGACTTCGAACACTTTCTTAGATTACATTTTCAAGATAGTGTCACATCTATCGCAGTTAGTAGAGCCTTGTATACACGTTGCTAAAAGCTCTAATGAGTTTCTGTTTTCACTATCTCAGTGTCCGGCTGTCACAATGTTTCTAAAGTTAATATTAGTAAGCAGATTGGTCAAGTACTGGAGAGAGTTCGCTGCGACATGGTCTTACATGTCCGTACTCCTAGTCCCACAACAAATCTACCGATAACATCTAACACGGGTTTAGATGTGATGTTGCTGTTAAAGTTTGAAAACAAGAAGGATACAGAGATATTACCTCTCACATCTCGAAGTACCTGGAATTGAAATATTTACGCCCTTGATGTGTCCCGTGGATGAATTTTAAGTGACTAGCAAAAATATTTTCAAAGTTCTATGACAGTTTAGATTTCTAGGTATACTAAAACATTATTTCTAGTGCAATAACTGACTTGACTTGTTTCGAATATTCTTGTGAAATATATTAATCAAATCTTATTTATATGAAAATACTATTTGCACTCCTCTAACTCCGACAATGTTATTTAATTTTAATTATTAATATCTAATCTGACACTCAATTTTCTTTACGATTTCAGAAATCAGATGTACCTAATGTTAAGATTTCGATATTCTACATTTTTATTACACAAAACCTTATCAAGAGCATGGAAAATGTTCCTATTAAAATATATTTTGCCCAATCTCCGAAGATTGGTGTTGAGCAGCCTTGCGCTACGCGGTCCAATATTAACCAATATACAACCGATGCAGTCAAGCGGAAATAATCGTAAAGATGTAAAACTAGCGATAGCACGATCAAGTTCAAGAGCACGTCTATAAATACGAGTAAGTTACAGTATATAAAGCGGATAGAAGATTAGAAATGAATGGTGCGAGCAATAACTAATCGAGTGAGCGCGGGTGTTACGTAATACGCAATAAAATGTTCCCTTGGTTCCGTGCTCACTGGTCGTATTAAATCTAGTACAGGTGTATCGGTTGATGCGGAGATATGACCAATAAATCGTATCCATAGATCGCATTAGCGGCGCCAACGTTCCGCTCTAGTCGCCGCTCGAGTCAAGATCCTACTACGAGCGTACTTGATTTTATCAGGTCCGCGTCATGGATTCCTGCGCGCAGCAGGCTCACTGGAACGGAACCACGGTTTATATGCGCAGAGAAAGGGGTACGCATTACGACAGGCTTATCTTTATCTTCCTTTCGGTTTTGTTTTCTAGAACAAGGATCAAGCCATGAATAGTGTTTGCAACAAGGACAGCATTTTAAGCTAGTGTACGTATAAAAATGAAAATGAGTGAGTATAATTGTAATAGATATTCGTATTGTATATATTTATGTACTTTAGACAACAGGAATAGATGGGAATACTTTTTTATTCTGGAAAAATGCAGATATTGAGAACTGCCCATTCAAAAGTGGTTTGAAAAAGAAAGCTGTTAGTTATAAAACTGCTATTCTGCTACTGGGGTAATGATAAACAATTATACTGTAATTTTGAGATGTGTGCAATAAGGAGATATATTAATATTCTACGGGCAGTTTGCGTATACCCTTTGTTGCGCTTCTAGCTAGTACATAACATATACTTGTAAAGAATAAAAAAATATCAAAAGAAAGTCTTTCAAATAATCAAAGGCTTTATCACTAATTTAATCAATAAAGGTCAAGAGCGGGTGACCCCCCGCAATCATAGAGATATTTAGCGTCAATTAATGTGTTTAATGAATCAGCAATCAATAATTGTCGAGTGAAAGCTATGGACGTAATCATGGAGGATCAGTACGATAAATCGCAGATAATCACGATCCCGTTTTTTGCCTGAAGTCGTGAATGTCATTGGTGATAAAGTATTAACAATTCATATTGGCAGTTTTGATGTTTCACTCATGTATCGTTGTTAAAATAAAATTGAATAATGTATGTATATGCTTATTCAACCGTTTAAGGTATTCTACTTGCAAGATAGAAAAAATAATACATTGAAGACAATTCTGGACTGTCATGTCATAACGGTGAGTTAGATTAAATATTTAACTATGTAAACATGTACATAAATATGAGTAATAGCCATTATACCTCTAAACATTACAACGTTATGTAATATTTGATAAAAATATTTATTATGGTTATATATATCTTTTTATCTAATTGGAGGAATATCTTACGAAACTTCTGAATATTGTTCTAAAACTTAGGATTTTTTTCTTACACACAGCTTCAAATTCTAAATCGGCGACAGGCCTAATCCAGGTCCATATAAAATTTCACTCCCTTTAATCAAATTTTCTTTGATTTATGTCAAACTACCAATTTCTGGTGCTAAGTAACTAGGAAACACAATTTTGCTTGACAAAAGTTCACAACCTTTACATATTAAAATTATGTTTTTATTAATCCATACAACAAAGAAAGTACCACACTTCAAGTTCCCACCAACAAACACCAGCTTATATTTTAAATTTTTTGAAACATATAAAATGTCGAATTTATTTTGGGAATTTTTAATATAGATGGACTCGATAATATTATTTTTATCCATGCAGGAACGGAGAAAGAATACAATTTCCTGAGGCCGGGCCTGTCCTAAGAAAGCAACCCACAGCCAGGTGGTAGGTGTTTGCTCGACTGGATGTCGATCACCCCTGGTCTAGAGTATGCCGCCATAACAACCTTGTGTTGTGTTCCGGCATTAGTAACCAGGTTCCAATCTCCCTTAAAAGAGCAGCAGCGCATTTGTAACACCTCTGGTGTTGCAAATGTCCATAGGCGATGGTTACCGCTTTCCATCCAGTGGGCCGTCTGCCCATCTGAACTCCTGCAATAAAAATAAAAAATAAGATCATAAATCTTATTTATAATCGTAAACCAAGTAGATCCAGAATGTCTCTTATAGAAATATGTACACGTCGTATCCGTGTACCGTGTATCAAGCTCTGATGCTGCAGATACAATATCTATGACTTTCATCTCTCGTTTTAGATTTAACGATTGCTAGTTTCATCTAAGACATCTAATTGCTCATGTATGCTTCAATGGAAACGGTCATTTAGATTTATGCATGACTAATGCAAATTCTTTTTTGGTTGTCATATACATACATATGGTATATAGATAGATACTAAACACTAGCCACTACGTGGGTGTCATAGATATTAAGCAATCATAAATGAAAGCTATTCAATAAATTGCGACTAGATTAATTATTTTAAGATATTACTATTATCACGTACCAGTCAATTAACGGCTGCGTGAATAGAATGTTAACTTAACAATACATCTATTGAAACTTGCTTCAATTCGTAGAATTCGTTTTTACTGTCGACTTCATGGGCGTATTGGTCTTGACTTTTTAATTTGGATATTTATATAGTCCCGAATTACGTTTAAAGGCGGAGTACTGTTTTGCTATAAGTTTGATAAAATCTATTCAGGGTTGGGAACTTCTTTTTATAGTGGTCTAGATTGGTGACTGTTATTCCTTAGCACGATTAATAAATGAGATAGATTCAACTAGGTAATTATCTGTTAATTTGTTACAATCAAAAAATAATCACAAAGAATGATACAGCTACATTAAAATACATATCATTGTCAATATTATAACTGGTTGTCTAGGCTAGATGCACACGTATAGGCCAGTAATGAATATACGATAAGAAAGTTTTATCTTGGATAATGAAACAATTGCCGTTAATGTAAGATAATGAAAGGTATGTTGAAAGCTTCATAAGTAGAGTGGCGATATAAAAAATCGCCAGTTTTCAAATTGATTAATTTAACGTTCTGCGAGCACATGCTATCTTTTCAAACTAAGTCACAGTACAGACTGTTTCATAAAAAAGTATGTTTAACTTGTAAGGAACATTTTGATTCCGTTAGTGAACACTATTTCAAAAAATGCGGGCGCCCGGTGAATTATCCACTTCAAGCCCATAAAGTATCTGAAACGTTATGATAACTTACTAGCACTGCACACATTGTTGGGATCGCAAAATTGCACTTGTCTAAGCGAGAAACAGCTTAAGTGCAATGAGCTTACATATATTCATAAGCTTTTTCGTATAGCCATACACATCGTATTTTGTTGCACGCGTTGATGATCTATGAAGCATGTTACCAGTAGTGTGGCCGCAAAGACCGCAAAGTGCCCTTGCAAACCTTGTCTGTAACATACTTGACATAAAGACATTTAAAAAACCGAGGTACTTATATCTTGAATATGTTGGACTAAGGAAAATAATTTTCTAAAAATTATATGGATTTAAAGCACTTTAATCTCAAAGACCATTGTAAAGCTGCTATACAATGTATCCTGAGCGTAATTAACTATGTCTTAAGTGTAGCCTCTATGTAACAGGTTAACTACCACGTAGAAGAGAAAAGAGTGGGAATAAGGTTATCTAGTTAAAATATTATAACATTCTTAAAATGCCGTATCTGAAGATTGAAACTATTAAAAAAAACCAACGGGAATATACTATATAGACGTTGAACACGAAGCATTTTTTTAGATTCTTGTCTTTTTGTCGGTTCGCCAGGGATTCACGTAAAAACTACTGGATCGATTTCGATGCGGTTTTCATTAATCGATAGCAATTTCTTGTACTTAAAATCTGCGCTACTTCTTATGAATGATTTAAAATGGCTTTACAAAAAAAGCAATCCAATTCCAATGTAATTTTTTCACTGATCAGAAAATTTTATGGAATTAAATGTGGGTTATTTTTTATCTCGGAAATCCCGCGGGATTTTCCCGGGAACGGTTTTTACTTGCTCGGGTGCATAAAAATTTGCTTATTCGACACAGTTTTCACTAAAACGATAGTTGCGTACTTTGTGTCCCGGGAATCCCGTGCGAGTTTCAAGTCAATTGTGGACGAAGTCGCGAGCATATCCTAGTTAAAGAATATAAGTAAAAATGGACAAAAAATAAATGCATGTTATAAATTCCTGCCTTGATATAAAATTACCGGAGAAGGAGTTATTTAAAACGTAGAATAAAGAAAAGTGTAAAATATTTCTATGCTAATAAAAGGAAAAACACAGTATTATAATTTATAAAATAAAATAATCTGAACACATCCATAATCCGAATATTTAATTTCCCGAGTATGCGTAGTACAGTATGTAATTACTAAGAAACTTAATATCTTTAAATCATTCAAGTATTTCTATAGCATACTTAAAGTTACTTTGTTTAAACCTATAGGATTTAGGTTAGTTTCATGCATGACATGTAATCATCGTTAAACAGCTTTATGTTTATGTGGTCTGTATCATAAAATATTTTATACATTTTATAAAAACTTTATTTTAAAATTCTCCAATACTAATACATAAATGTGGAAGTAACTTTGTTTGCATATACGTTTCTCCTATTTTCAATATTTTGGATGTGATAACTAAGGCAAGTCTAAAATTAGGCTATATTTTATTTATAATAAATAAATAGGTTTGCGTTTGACTGCAATCGCGCCTAATAGTAAACGATAATGCGGTCAAAGCCGGAGCACGCTTACCTAGAAAATATCTATTACGTTGTAATGGTTTTAAGCGCAGTAACGTAGTTTCATTATGTATACAAGTCGCAAAACTTAGAAAATATTATAGAAAATATCTATTGAAAGGAGACATGAAGACACCCGGTTTGTACTGTTTGGGAAACACGAACTCTGGTAGTGTACTACAGCTCTGCCGAGGAACAGAAGGAACGTAATTTATTTTTATAGAAAGTAAATAAATAAATAATTATTAAAAAATAAATTATAATTACATTCTTCTCAGGGCTGATTAGTTACTTTTTGTGTGGAAAATGAGATAGTTTTCACCATATACAGGTCTGATAACCTAGTTTATTATAATTTTATTGTTATCAATTAACAAAAAAGTCGAACTTTCAACAACAGCCTATACTTTTTTAAATGATTTTATCGTTTATCACGTTACATTCAATTACCACAACTAAACAAGAATATCATGAATAGTAATTATTTGTATTGAGTTTAAAGATTAGTGCCGCGCGAGAAAAAAAGTTGTATTGTATAACTCTAAAACCGGTTTGCGGAATGGTATCGTTTTAAGCACTTAATGGAGTCTAACACAGATAATCAGCGAGCACCTGTCTGCTGTTTGACGAATGGGATCTCCGTGTTAGGGAGGTATAACAGACTCATCGGAGAAAGTGAAATTATCAGAGGAAATAAAAGTACTGGATGGGTTTTAAAGCTTTTAAAGGTTTTATAAAAGTGTTTGTAACTGTCAAAAAATTTCAATCACAGTGTATTAATTTAGGTTTATGGAGGTAATGGTCTTAATTAATTACAGTTAATAAACCTTTGCAACCATATTCCGCAGACAGTATCATATTTTCTTTGTTACTGAAAGTTAGGGTTGCCATCTCTATAATTAGACAACTAGGACAAAACGGGTGAAAACCCCGGATTTGGGATCCCAGAACCCGGACGTGTCAACAGGTTTTTATTAAACTTAGTATAATAAAATAGTTGCAAATGTCATGAATTAACTTTTTATTTTGCGCCTCACTGCCAGTGTCGCTGCGGCGAAGTCGAAGTGCGCACTGTAGCAACTGCGAATTTACTTTGGCTTTGCTGCTGACGGGTCGCTAGGCGGCGGCCTACGACTTGTAATTTTAAACCCGGGCTACAAAGTAAAACCGCCCGAACGCCCTCTAAACTAGAACAACAAACCCGGAGGGTTGGCAACCCCACTGAAAGTAAATATTTATCAAAATTTTCAGTCGTATTAAATTGACAATTAAACACATAAACCATAACACCGAAAAAAATTTGCTAATGTAAATTACCTGTTGATTATTTTAAATAAATTCCTCATATTACTAACCTAAAAATCTTTGCACATATCGACATTTATGTGTTATGCTTTATTTATAACGATTAAAATGTAGATATTTCGGATAGCAGGCTTATTATGCTATTAATTAAGAATAGGATGTTAGGTGAATAGTTACAATAACGTGGAAATTGCGCATCTAATTGATTCGTGCTTATAATGCACTAATAGAAGTAAATGGTACGCAATCAACGATGGGGACATTGTGTAGCAACCGAATCAATCGGGATATCTAATCTGTCTACGGCTCTTCTAGTCGAGATCTGTTTCTTCACTGGGCGACCATCGTTTGAAGCCAGTTTGTAGATAACGCTAAATGGTTAATTTGTATTTGTAAAGCGCGTTGCGTAAACTGGAGTCACGTAGGTTGCGTCGCAAACTGCCACTAATGAGTCTTGGCTACTGTAATCTTTGACAGACCAACAGTTATATTATGACGGTGAGTGATATGATATGAAACTGATATTCATTTCGGACAAGCTTCTAGTCAAGACTTCGATGCAAGCGTTACGAAATTAAATTTGGTTATTGATTTTTAAAATGTTTGCTCATATAGGTATGACGTTGAATTATTATATAGATAAGCGAAAGTTACTCTGTTTATCATACGAGGGGTCAAATTTATAATAGTGTACATAATAATAGTATTAGCCTTTATAAGTCTCACTAGTGTGACTGAGGCGCATTTACAGGTTTCAGCTAACGCCAATCTGGATATAAAGGTTTATCGCGATGTTTTCGGTTTTCGTTCATAATTGGTACCTGATAATTAAAACAGTATGCAATATAATCACTATGTCATTATAAAAACCAACGAGCTGAAAACGAGGTAACAAAAGCTTTTATAAAAAAAAAAGTTACAGGGTCAAATTCTTTGTGCCTTTGAATTTGATATATTGTAACTTTTTTATAAAAGCTTTTATTTACACGTTTCAATGTCAATACTTACTTGTTATAACATTTTTGTTCTTTATTCTATTTTTAAACCTTATTAAAACAAAAGTAGGTCATGGTTACGCAATATTTGCAATACACAAACGCATCGTTTGTCCAACAGGGTTATGTTGGTTTATCTTTGAGACCATGTTGACTCGACGTCTGTGCCCCGACAAATAAAGGGCCTGGTTACTCATTTGAGTGACAAGGAACACCACTCTCGTTTCACCTTGATGCATAACCATGTTTAAAGAATGTATTTGTTTATGAGAATTTAACCATGGTTCTTTCCTTGAGACGAGAAGCGGAAAATATTCCTACATTGTTTCGGTCGTTCTTTTCTGTAAATAAATCTGGCAAGTGCGGGGCAGTTCATACATACTGAAAGGTCTGCAGGTATAGAGGTGACAAAAAGCTATACTGTTTTCATTATTTTAGTACGAATAGGAAATCATAAATAACATTTAATCTAAAATACACCATATCTGGAGAATTAATTAACGGATCATGATCAACTTGACTTTTTTCAGAATTTTCCATTTTATATTAAAATCACCAAATAATATCATGAACTGAAAGCAAATATCTTGCCACCGTTTGACTTCAATAAAAAATATTTTTGAGACTTAGTTATAATTTTTAACACTTGGCTAACGATATTGCCCTAAATGACTGTGTACGCTGCAAAAAATTTCAACCCAAAATTACATAGGTATATGATGACCACCCGTATTCTTTAGCGTAACTTCTTTCGTGGTTTTATTATTTTTACTTTAATTGTATTACATCAATATGTCATCATCTAAATAGACTGTAGTTTGCAAAAAAAATGATTGTAACATAAAAAGACAGAAGCATATGGCAATACTATAAGGATTCCGTTTTGGATACAATTTTATGGACCCTAATAATATTTTTAACAAAAATATAAACTTTGATGTCACATTTGTCATATTTATTAGAAGCATTTTATACTGGAGCTTTTCATACGCCTACGTTTATTTGAAATCATATCTCTCGGGAAGTCAAATATGTTACGGGATGAAAATATCCTATATTCAAGACTGTCATTGGAGTATATATTAAAACAGATGACCGTCAAAAAAATTGAAACACTTCATCTTGGGAAACGTCGCGGCGACATATTCGTAGAAAGGGTTTTAATCATCTAAGCGACCGGGCGAGTCATGTAATTGGCACCATTTTATTCTCATTTATTTTCCAATAAGGTTACATTAACATTAAACATATTCGAGATGCATATTTGTCATTGTCATGACATTTCGTACGTGACATATTAAAGTTAGTCAGATTTAGATATGGAATTAACACCTGATTTAATTAGAGAAATAGTTGTTTAACTATCTGTTTTTATATACTTTCCCCATATTCGAAATAAAAGCAGCGTGTTAACCTCGGGTGAAAGGCCTATTTAAGCCTGAGGCACTCGAACTATTAGCGCCCTGTCTACGCTCGTGCGCCAAACGATCTCATGCCTAAATAGGTCACTTTCACTTCCCGTGTAACTATCTACTGTTTATAAATAATAAACGATTGAAATTGTTTTTTTGTCGTCAAAACAATATTAACTATAATTACACTAGGGTACTGTGGTGTAATAATACCTACAATATTCTAGTGAAGTATATTCGTGTTTAAATAATTCAATGTCCATTATTTTGTGAAACTTTAAATAAGTCCAGGACGTTGATGCCTAAAGCAGCGATATTATCGCGTACACGTTCAAGCGACTGGCGCCAACTTCTATTAGCTATATTTATTACGAGTCTCACTAGAAGATGTAAAGGCAGCTGTTATTTCAATGATATAAAGACCTATTTCAAACTACCTTTGAAATTTGCTGTTGCGCTTTTGACGTACTACTGAAGAATATTGTACCGTGCGCTGAGAGACGTAGAGCAATATTTACGCCATTGAAACGTGAAATTATAAAATATGCCCACAATTTCGCTATCGAGACCCGACATCCGCTCATTACAAGGCGCTGGAATGTTGTTTAACACAGTTTATAATTTTAAAATATGAATTGTCAATTACGGAGAAGGGTCTTCAATTACTTAAAAGTATCTATTTCAAAAGAATTGGATACAGAATAGAGCATAATATTAAGTTGAGCCGTTCAAAGAAGACGCATTTAAAGTTTCATACAAATACTGACTAACTAATTTTGTAACAGTATTAATATTTATATTAAAGTAAATCATCTAATAATTGGCTTATTTCTTTAGATACCTAACACATGACAATGTTATGTTTTCCTACACTTTATTTTATTAAATATTAGTCACGTGACCTAGAGATTAATGTGTGTAATCGAAAAGTTTAATCAAAAATCGTAATTAACTTATTCATTTTTTTTAACCGACTTCAAAAAAAGGAGGAGGTTCTCAATTCATCGGGATCTTTTTTTGTTTGTGTTGTTTTTTATGTATGTTCACCGATTACTCCGGGATTTATCCGATTTACGTGATTCTTTTTTGTTCGACGCGGCATAGCTTCCAATTGGTCCCTAAAAAATTGTCATAGTTTGGTCCAGTAGTTTTCATTTTATGAACATTTTTTATGAAAAAAATTCCATTCCGTTCCATATGTACACCGATTACTCTGCGATTTATGATCCGATTTACATGATTCTTTTTTGTTCGACGTGGAATAGCTGTCATTTAGTTCTCTAAAAATTTGTCATAGTTTGGCCCCGTACTTTTCATTTTATGAACATTTTTTTGTTCCCGTTTTTTTTACCTATATTTTTTAAGAAGCCCGGCACCTTTCGTAGCTCTATCCATACATAGCTAGACACTAGAAAGTAAAAATAAATTAAACTTCGTTTAAAAAAACCGACTTCAAAAACTAAAAAACTAAAAAGTATAAAATAACGTATTTCTAAAGCTATTATTATTATTAATATATAATATCTAAAACATCTTGAAGGCTGCAAAGTAAAACATAAAAATTAGTATATTTTGAAAATTACTAAGCACCGACTTTAAGATGTTTAAGATATTATATTATTAATAATAATAATAGCTTTAGAAATAAGTTATTTTATACTTTTTGGTTTTGAAGTCGGTTTTTTTAAACGAAGTTTCTTTATAAAGGTAGAATAAGCAACGAAACGGAGTTACAATATTTTTTTAAAATTATAAATCTTTTTATTTTTATCGTTTCAGTAAGCAGTGACATACATAGGAAGTCACTGCTTACTGAAACGATTCCAATATTTAATTGTATTATCATCGATAATTCAAGGAACTACAAAATCACTTTGATAGATGTCAAATGTGCTTTATAGAACGGTTCAACTATAATATCATTGGTTGTTGCCCTGTCGCCATAATAATAACAGTATTATTGTAAAGCTACAAAATGTATTTTTTAATCTCTTATTATTTTGAATAAATTGTAGTCCTAAACATTTTGAGAGCTAATAATTTCTCATCTGTCATCCAACCAGCTGGTAGGTGTGATGAGATTCAAAGGCAGACACGGAGATGGTCACCATTTTTTTTTGGGTTGTTTATTACGATGTAAGTATAGCAGTAGGTATACAATCATATTATGTTTTTGATTGTATTTGATAACAATCACCACATACGCACCGCATACGGGATGGCCAACACTTTTGGTTTAAAGTAAATATAACATAAAAGTATTGGAACATATTCTACATACATAAACAAAGAAAACTCTAACATTTATGGGTAGAAATAGCGTGACAATTATATTTTTCGAATTAAAACATTTGCATTAAAATTATGAAACGTCCTTAAAATACACGCATATAAAATAACATACAGAAACAAAAACTAATATGAAAACTTACATAAGAGCAAGAATTTAATTAGCGTTATTCAATTTTCATTGAGTTATTATTCAATTCGATCCAATCAAGTAGCCTGTAATAAAAACCTGTATAAAATAAATACTTTCAAAGGAAGATTGATTAAAATTTCGCTAACAACAATATTAATGCCTAAATGTCTAAATATTAACGGTGCTGTGCTATTAAGTTTAATATAGATGTAATAAAGATATCAGAGTTGATGGCTGTGTTATTAGAACATGATTTATGTGATTTAATACTACGCAAATGTTTGTTGGTCTTTAATTAAAGTACGAAGTGGATTAAAGAGATCTTTAAGTTATGTTGTTACTACAGGTCTGGCAGACATTGCCCTGCTTTGAAAAATAAAAATATAGGCCCCAACTACAGCGCCTCCTACTGGGTCTAATTGTGGATTTTAACCACCGATGGATCCAATATAAAAAAGTATGTCAATATTCTGAAATCCGATACCAGTGTCACTTAAGGGGTCTAATTATGAATTTAAACTATTCTTAAATCCACGTGAACATAGACAAAAATCTTCATCAAAATCGGTCCAACCGTTCAGGAGGAACTCAGGGACATGGCCATGAACAGTAGAATTTTGTGTATCTGTCTATCCATAATATTATACAATTCTAAACATGCCCTATCTGTACATTGATTTAAAAAAAAAACAACTGGAATAGACTATATAAACAATGGAGAACGTGATGTATTTTTTTAGATTTCTTGTCTGTTGGTCTGTTTGTTTGTTTGTCGGTTTTTCTGTTTGTTAAGGAGTCACCTAAAATCTATTGTACCGATATCGATGAAGTCTTCATTAATCGGCAGCAAATTCTTTGTTTTAAAGATACTTTTTGTCTTGGGAATCCGGCGGGAATTTTACAAGGAATTATTTAAAGTATCCAGATTAAAAAAATCGAATCACAATGTGATTTTTTTACTGATCGATAGCAAATGTGGGATACTTTTAATCCCAGGAATCCCGCGGAAGTTTTCCCAAAAGTGGTTTGTTGTTGTCCGGGTGCATAAAAAATTAGTTTATACTGACACAGTATTCAGTTAAACGATAACTTACATTCTTTTACAAATCTTACGGTACTTTGCTTTCCGAGAATCCCGCGGGAGTGTCAAGTCAAGCGTGGACAAAGTGGTGGAAATATCCTGGTGTTTATATATAGATTTACTAGAGAGGCTGTGCAGGTAAATGGATAGGAGTTTTTCACCCTCAATGTGCATTGTGCACAGGTTGCAATTATCACCACGTGCAGGCAGCAGAGGAAAATCATCTGAAAACTTGGATATTAGGGATTTTGAAGTGTTAAATCTGAAAGGACAGCACGGAGTACATATTATAAAAGTACTGACTTTCGAACAGGCTCCTAACAGTAGGTACTTTTTAAGAAGTTTTGCTGTTTTGCAATTTCGGCAGAACTTTTAGTGCTGTGCCTCTTCAACTACAGCCACCAGTCATGATATACGGGTCCGAATGTTGGCAGAATAGAGGAGTGTAGAAGGAAAAAACAGTGTGCCGACCCTAAATAGTTGGGAGAAGGTGAAAGAAAACAAGAAGAAATCTTCCTGTAAGCTTACGTCGGAAGAAAAATAATGAAACAAAATTAATAATATCTATTACAAATATATAAAATACTATCGGTTAATATCGGTTTTCAAAGAAAACACAATGTGAAAGCTATTAAAAGTTGCTTGTGATTGTAGTAAAAGTTACATCTACATAATTCTGATTACGCCTCTATTGTAAATAAAAATACTTAAGTATGTAATTATCAACTATTGTTGCTATTGTGTGCAGCTCAAAGATCCGTTGATGCTTTTATAGATTGCATGTGTTTGAATAATAGGTGAGAACCTTTGACTATGGCAATATTATAATCAAGGATGCATAGGAATCTTTTAAAAAAATTCGTAAAGAGGCACGTAAACTATCCTGCAGGGCAGTCCTGCAATGAAGAGAGCTTGCAGGACTCGAGAAGGTTTCTGCATGGTGTTATAGGATGAAATGCAGACTGCAACTTGAATGTAGTTGCAGTCATGCATTGCATAAGGAATGTGCCTTTTTATTTTTTGGAATTCCGCACACATTGAAGGGTTCTGTAGAAATTACAAATATCTACTAAAATTTAATTTGGCTAGGAACAATAACAATGTACGTTATACAAAATATCCCATATTATTTAGTATTTTAAAAATACTCATAATTTCACTCGTTACTACGAAAATATTTCTAAAGCTATGTTATTTTAACATTTTCAAGACAATCACATAACTTTTTTCTATTGTTACGTGCGAGTGGAGTTCGCACTTAGAATTGGAAGAAAACACCAGTTTTAAACTGAAAGCTTTTATTGACTTACGCAGCCGCGCGTAATACCTCTCCGCAGGATTGCCCCTTTACACACGACTGACGATGCACTGTCCCGACGATAAGTTGTCTCACTCACAATACTAATATTCCTGCACAACTTCCAGAGGGATACCATCGACGTTTACCGGTCTCGGCATTACGTGTTCATTGAACATGACTTTCGTCTTGTCCAAATTCATGCCGAGACCGACCCGTCGGGAGGATTCGTTTAGGTTGTTCAGTATGTCGGCAAGTTCTTCCAACGTCTCTGCAAAGATGACAATATCGTCAGCGAAGCGTAGCTGGGAGATTCGCTCGCCGTTGATGTTGATGCCTCGTTCATTCCATAATAAAATATGGCAAATCATTAACATACGAGTATATTATTATCAAAAACAAGATGGGACCTGAAATAGAGCCCTGGGGCACACCTATAGGTATGCCAGTTTCACGAGATTTGACATTGTTGATTTCAATGCTTTGGGATTTTTTATTTAAGTAAGGCGATAATAGGTCGAGAGAATCGCCATAAATACAGCAATAATTGAGCTTTTTTTAAGGGGGTTACATGTTTAACGCAATCGAATGCCTTGGACAAGTCACAGAATACACTAATGGAATTCTGTGACACTTCCTAAGTATCATTAATGTGTTTTAGGAACTCAACACCGGCATAGATAGTGGATTGATCTTTGGTGAACCCGAACTGTATTGGGTGAGAGTGTACTACGACGGAACATAATGGATGCACTCTTCTCGGGATTCAGCTCAATCCGCCATTTACGAAACCTTTTGTTCTTTGACGGTGGCGTTGAGTCATTTGCATATTCTGCATCTGCTGATGGCGCTAGTGAATAAAATTCTAGCTGGATATTGGCGCACTGTGGCATATAGCTAATGTGCAGCGAGAAGAGTAGCGGGGAGAGTGCGGAGCCCTGGACGACTCCCGCTGTAACGGTCTGAGTGGAGGAGCGAGTGCCTTGCACTCAAAATCTGAATCTACGGTCTAAAGACCGTAGATTCAGATCTTTAAAAAGAAGTCCCGTAGAATGTTTACGAGTCGGTCTGGCACTCCGAGCTGATATAAGCTTGTAAATCAGGGCGTTGTGCAAGAACTTATCAAAGGCTTTGGCGACGTCGAAGAATATTGCGCCTGACGGCCATGGTCTAAGACAATCGCGTTGTAAGTTGGAGAGGATGTGTTCCATGAAGCGGATCACTTGTTGGGCCTCTAAAACTAGACTGCTCTTTGGGGATGAGATTATTGCTGAAGGCAAAATTTATGAGTCTAGTGAGGAGAGCTCGCTCATTATTGTAATTTACCCCGGGTGCTGAATAGACTGATAGGGCAGTAACTAGAGGACTGAATCCGTGCGTAGCTTGGCATGTTTGTATATCTGTTATGTTATAACACCGCGATAGTTAAAGAAAATAGTCAACATGACTTTGGCTTTTGATGGACTTGGGCGTGGTTTTTTCATTTACGGTTCAGTTGCGCCATTCCGAAGCTCGTTGACTAGTTTGCATGCAAAGTCATAAACCCACGTCTCGTCACCAGTAACAATACGTTTCATGATTGTTGGCTCGGAATTGACTCGTTTTAGCATGGCCTCAGCGAATAGTATGCAATTGATTTTTCGGAGAAACTTCATGTCTTTTGGGATTAGTCGAGCGGCAATACGTTTCATATTCAATCAAAAATTTAAAATGATACGGATTGACTCGTGCAACACAGAAATTTCAGCGGCTATTTCTCTCATACTTGAATAGAGGATTTTCAGTCACTATCTCCTTCACTTTGCGATGTTAATATCAGTTGAAGACGTTGATGGCCTACCAGGGCGAGGCAGATCTTCTAGTATATCTCGAACGCTTTTGGCCGCTTTGTACCACCCATAAGCACATGTTTTTGATAAAGTCGATTCACTGTCAGCCTTCTGTAACTTTTTCAGTGTCTCTGAACACGAAATTCCATTAGCGATGCCAAATTTGAGACAAACTTTTTGTTTATTGTTTTTGTCTATTATTAAATTCTAGATCTACACTAGAAAAAGGGTTTGCATAACAAATGGGCGAACAGACAAAAGTGCAGTTTTACACAAGGGACCAAATTGTGAATAAAAAAAAACTAGGTTGATTTTATAAGGCTCAGATTTGAAATACTCTTCTTTTTGGGTACACTTGTAGTAAGACTTTCTAAATTGTAAAATGCATAGGTTTTAGAAAACAACAAAATAATGGCTTTTTTGCGTATACGCCTATATGTTATAAAGCCCTCGTTATGAATTAATTGAAAACAGTACTGTATGTATAATGTATCTGTACTGTATTTAATCTAAATGACCGAGGCAACTCAAACTCCGCGCCAAAATAAAAAAAACAGTTGTGCCAATCTAACAAAAATAATTAATTAAATTTGAAACCATAAATAAATCATCCATTCCCGATAGTTTTTTGACAGAATGTATCTGTTGCTTTATGTTTGTGTTGTTTTGCAGATTTGAAAAAAAATGTAAGTTTCCCATCAAAATCTTGTTTGCTGATTCGCATCGAATTTAGCATTTATCTTTTCTTACTTAAAATGTGCAAACTCAGTGCCAAAAGCGTAGCAGTCTTATTAAAAAAAAGAACTGACTAACTACGGAAAAATCAATACTATGAACGGCAGCACTATATTATCTATGGCAGCAAAGTATTACGCAGTAATCTTTAACTATTACTATAGTCTGTGGGCAGTGATAAAATTGGAAGTAATTGGAATAAAATAGAAAACTAAAGATTTTATTGATCAACACGAAGAGAAATAGATTATAGCACCAGGAATGTATGTTATATCGAGTAATAGCAGTAACAACGAACTTTGAACAGAAACGGCTGTGGTACATCTGCTGCAAATAAGAACTGTTTCGTCCTACTATCCGACCTGGTTACATACCATTAGTTAGTTGAAAAGGATTTGCCGGAATTTATTGAATACTAGTTCGTCAGTGCTATGGGCTATGACAAGCGACATCTGTAACCTTGACCTTCTTTAACAAAATTTGCTGTAGACAACATACTCAAGCAGTACTGCAGGGTGTTTCTCTTCAGGGAGTCTTTGCTAGCAATATATTGCAATTAGTGCTGAACGTAGTTCATCTAATATTTCATTAAAACTAAAATACTCATAAAGTTAAATTATAAGGTATTCAAAGAACAATATAAAGGCTGTTGAGTAAGAAATTGAGCTGAAAGTTTTGCAAGCAGATATTGTATTTTAAAATAGTGACGTCTCTATACTAAATATTGTTAAAAGCTTTTGCTTTTGTATCTATTTTGTGGCAATAACTATGGTGTGAAGTGATTGTAGTAAAAAATAATTATTATTTGTGTAGTGTCTTTAAATTTGTTTTAAATTAAAAACAACAATTTATTATTTAGAATATATAACATAAACAACATTCATATAAAATCATTTCAAGTGTTGCTAAAATAAGGCATAAGATTTCTCTAAAATAATCAGTGGTTTATAAAAAAACATTTTAGGAAATATCCATTCCTTACAACATACCTCAAGAAGTTTAACTCAGATTTAATTATGAAGTCTGTAAATGAGATACTGCACAATGACATTACAAAGTTGGATTACACACTGATACCTCCTAATTTTAATGGAGATGTTCAAAGTATGAGGCTTGTTCAAAGCACTCTGTCTAGACTGATCAACAAGTTAGGAGAACTGTCTGCTACAGCCCAGGGACTGAATAAAGTGATAACAAATGCAGAAAAGCTACAAAACTCCCAAAACCACTTCCTGTATTTACTTAAAGATCCAAATGCCAATGGAGGTCAGGGCGAAGTAATTGGTCTGCTAAAGGTGGGCCAGAAGCACTTATTCTTGTTTGATCATCACGACCAAGTACGGGAAGTGGAGCCCATCTGTGTGCTTGATTTCTTCGTACTACAAGACCGTCAAAGGCATGGTTATGGAAAAGCTCTCTTTGATCACATGCTGAAAGACTTGGAGACTTCACCAAGCCAGTTGGCCATTGATGGCCCTTCCCCTAAGATGGAGCAGTTCCTTACCCGTAATTATGGTATACAACTTGTTAAGCAGAATAACAACTTTGCCATTGCTCCACAATTTTTCGAACAGTCCTATATTAGCAAATCTTCGGCAACTACCCCAGCATTGTCTCCAGCTGTGGGTCGTTACACTGCTGCGAAGCCCCACTCTGTTATAGGATCGGTAATTCATGGTGGCTATAATAATGAAAACTATTTGGGACAGGGCCATGATCTGGATTGGATGACTTTAAGTAGTGGATCACCAGGTGTGGAGGAGCCACATCCACGGCCTGAGGTTGAGCCTCCTTCTAAGCATAAGAGCCCTTCAAGGCCATCGTCTCTGCCAGTAGCGCCTGCGGTGGCAACAGCTGAGGTGAATTCGGGCTCGGGTGCCGCTCCACTTCCAGAGCAGTCACCTGCCGGCTGCTCAGCTGCACGTCATGACTCGCAGCTCACTGAGCGTGGTTATGTTGACATGAAATTCTACCACAATAAACTATGGTGTTAGACACCATGCTATTAGGCAATTATGGAAAATTTGATTTTTCATCACAGTCTAATGTTATATCAAAGATTCTCATTTAATATATCTAACAAAATTACTTAGCTAATAACACCAAATTTGCTTGAGTATTAAATTATTAAAATATTAATAATTTATTTGGCCTTGTGCGCTTACATGTAGGTTAAGTGGATCATTGGTCATGTTGATCAAATTATCCTAGGTTAGATGTTGCTGTGCAAGGTAAATGTCAAAATGTATCATTTGGTTTTACATTGTTCTGGGTGTCAATGGGTTACTTCCCAACTTGTTATAAACTTCCAATACATAAAGGTGTTTACTACTTTTTAAATATACCTTTGATTTATTATACTATTATAATGTGTATGTTGACTCTTATGTCATGCTTGTAAGAAAAAAGCACTTAGTTTTGCACAAAAGAGTTTTATAAGCTCTTTGTAATGACATGGTGTATGAAATGATCCAGAAATCTAGAGATAGTGTGAGTAGGATAACTCTTCACACCAGGATCAGATCTGTTATAATGAAAAATTGTTGTCACTGATGTCTCATTCATTGTTTGTTTCATGAACAAATTACCTGTGGTCCACATATAAACTATGTTTTTGGTGTACTTGTTTGCACTTTATTTTTTAAATAATTGTATTGTAATCATATAATTATTATTATTAATTGCACCATTGCTAACTTATAAACACCCATTCAAAGTAATATATATATATATATATATATATATATATTATTGTGTTGTCAATGTTTAACCATTGATTTCACTAATGTGTGCTTGTTAGGCCTAGTACAGACTACACAGGTGTTTTAGAAGAACAATGATTAATTAAAGCAGTTAAGTGTTTAAACATATTTAGCCACTAACTACATAAATATTTGTGTAATTTGTACTAGGTTGTAGTGCTGAGATGTGTTACTTGTTATCTTTATGTAGAATCTTAGATATACAGAGTGGTCAGAACAGTGAAGTTCAAACAAAAAATTTAGTTAGTTAGTTAAGCGGCACCTAAATTACACCTGTGTGTTTTACCAAAAATTTGAGTTGTCAATATATTAACTTTTTGTAACGTTTGGGAAATTTCATATGCAATGGCTTTGAATATTTTTATTTTGTTTTATGGTATAATTATTTGGGAGTTTTTTTATGTTACAAGTCCTTATGAATTTTACTTTTACATGTAATATAAATACAATTCAAAATAAAAATAAAGTCACAGATACTATTCCAGGGCCCAATAACCGTGTAGGGGACAATATTCAATATTCTTTATTTGATTCATATCAAAAAAGGGTTAATAAGTGCAGTTCAATACAATGTTATGGTTTCCACGAAAAGTCTGCTCTAAACAAAATTATTTCCAAAAAACGTTTATCTACAAGATTATAACTATTTTTGTTCAAATAGTCATTTTATAATATGAATCGACTTAAAGAAAAGCAAAATAGCCAAAATATATTTTTTTTACATAATTTGTAATATGTGGAACTTCCACCTCAGTACATTTGAAGTAACTTTTTTGTATTGTTATGAAAGCTCAAACTTTCGTGCAGATTTTAAAAGCACTCTGGAACTAAGAATTTGTCTTTTCAATTTTTAATTTAAAATTGTGGTCTGATTTGTTTCGAATATATTTTTGACTTTCAAGTACAATTTTTCTAACTTATGTTGATGTTAGGGTGCTGAATTTATTACGTGTTGATGTACAATTCATAAGGGTTTAGTTATAGAAAAAATCCAAACATATATTTAAAGCTGTTGTCTCTAATCACTAAAAAATTAATAAATCGAAAATTAAAAACTCGGGTAAAACATACATAGGAGTAATTCGGGTACCCATTCATGTAAACTAACTACATTTTTCTTTTGAACGTCACTGTTCTGGCCATCTGTATAAGAATGCATTCCACTTGTTGCATTTAATACATGAGTATTATTTTGAAGTGAATGATAGTATGTTCTAAAGACATTAAAATTAATATGAACCTTTATCACATATACAATAAATTATAAGGAAATGCATCACAAAATTGTGTAAGTTATATTTAGTATTCATATTTAAATGTTATACAAAGCACACACGTTAATTTTTAAGAGAGGATGAGTGAGTTTTTTTGCAGCTGTACATGTTTATTTCCAAAAATACTTGCATAGTCTGTGCTAGGCTTAATGTCTATTGAGTTAAATGATATGGCAGAACGAATATACATCTGAATATTGCAAGGGTTTCCAGCCAAGTCAAGGTGAATAGAGTGCTTGTAAGATGTGTACTACATGTTTGACATTATGATTAAATTATACTGCGAATAAACCGTTCAATCAATAAGAGAAGTTGCGTGAACGCGCATTGTACACAGCGCCGGCGCCTCATTGCAATTTGTCTACCTACTTATTATTTTCTTAAATATATTTCCGTTTCAACCTTGAGTTTATTATCTGTATTGTCTTCATAATATCTAACATAAGCAGCTATTGATTATTATAATAAAGTAATATGTATACTAGATGTGGCATGGCATAATGATATGAATTTAAATTGTTGGCGAATAAAGACGCTTTGATTATAATTTGGTATTAATTCATTAACTCCCCAAATATAGAATAACATCTAGGAATACTGCTGCAATTGTTTTGACAGCTTGTAGCTATACAAAATTTTCGCATTAGTATGATTTGGAAAAGTAAACATTGCATAAAATGTAAAATTTGTAGCAATATTGTATTTTGAAAAGAAAATAAATTTAATATTATTGAATGATAGTAAATGACAGGGAGACCCCTGTTTTAACGTTTCTAGTCTATATTATTTTATTTTTGAGTTAGGTGCTACAAATTGCCCTTTGTTAACGGTAGAAGTACGAAAATACATTCTGCATAATAATAAACATATTTGAGTTCTCATGCATTTCTTACCGGCATGAATACTTTACGAGCTTACGTATGGTTTAAACATATAAGTTCATTTATAGTAAATTTTACTGTGAAAATTTAATATTTTGCGGGATACGCCTTTCAGGTAAATATAGTCCACGCCGCTGAAGTCATGAGAAATAATAATAAGTAAAACCGAAGTGAACAATATTTTAATTGTGCCTCTTCAACTTTTATATACGTTGGTCATTGTTCACGTGAATTGTATGAGCAACAGCAGTCGTAAATGAATAGCGACTTTTTGTTATGCAATTTTCTCATTACGTTATTGATTTCACTAAGTTTTGTTTGATGACTCCCCGCTGGGTTTTGCCGAGGTGGTCTTCGACACTCGCGCTACGCTACACGGCTTATTAAATTAGGCGTTTGAAAATTGTTATCTCTTTCTTATAATACATCTTTCTTTTTTCTTAATTACTACGGCTTTCCGCGCGGTTTGCTCGCGTACTATTTAGATTGGTCTCAAGAAACTACCATTTTCCGGAATAAAAAGCAGACTATGTTTTTCCCGTTGTCAAAGGTTATTACGTATATTTTAATTTATCTGTATATTAGCAAACTTAAGTACAGATTTTGAATTTAATTTATTAATTTTAAAATACATATATAAAATTATTTCAAAACTACCCAGTTTTATAAAACGTAACTTCAAAAATCAATTTTAATCAATCTGTAGAATGCTTTATATAATAATTAATTTCCTAGAAATATTTAATAGACTCGAAGAAAGTTGATAAAAGAAAGCTGTTATTGTAATGTTTGATTAAAATATTATTAATGTTTTATAAACGAATGATTAGGATTTGCATATTTTATATTCATACACGTTCGAGCGAATATCCTTGTGACTTTTGGGCATAGTTTACATTGTAGAGTTAGTAACGAACCTCGGTAATGTATGTTTACGTATGACTTTAGCGGTTTGTAAAAATGTTTTAAAGCTTATGCTAGACATTCCTTAGAGTTAACTTGTAGTGTATGACCATGTTTGTCCTGTGCTAAGCTTTTAAGAAGCTTGGAGTAGAACTACGGCCGCATTTAAATCCTTTAAGATTTTTTAAGGCAGTAACTTCAATCACGTGACTTGACTCGACTATTTCATTGAAACCCTTTTAAAACTGAAAAAAATAACCTATAATATCTGGAGCAGGAATTCCTATCTCAATTTTTATTAAAATGTATTCAATCTGCGATCATAGCAGAAATATTGTTGAATTTTAATTACAAGTACTTCTATTATACGCTTTTTTTAACTTGACATGTTTGTATGTATATATCTATGTACGTATGGTCGGGTCAAATCTTGCAACTAAATTTTGAAGCATTTATCCTCAATCGATTGACATGAAATTTTGCATACACATTTAGGGCCGCTCCTTCCACCCATTTGAATATCTATTATATAAAATTTTTAGAACTAGGCATGTTTGCTAGTTTCTTGCGCCGCTTCTTCTCTTCAAGCCCCAACATGTTGTGAAGCGGTGGTAAATTAGATTAGGCTCCCATAGAGTAAATAATAACCATAAACAAAATTAAAACTAAATAATTAAAATGAACAAGTTGGCGGTAGGCTAAATAAAACTTTAACAATACTCCTCGGTCAAATTTATCTTTGTCATCCGTGACCACGGCCACTGAAAAGCGGCCAAAACGTCGGATAAACCAAAATCAAATAAATTGCCGCGCTTAACCGTTAAAACGTAGTTTTATTATGTATACAAGTCGCGAAAATTTAAGAAAGTATTATATACCTTTTTATTTAAACCTACTTTTTCAATGAATAAAACTTAACTGTAACGCAGAGCCACATACTTGCTATCAATAGTCTAGAATTAATATGAATTATCATATTGCTTATTGAGGATTTTGGGTTGCCTGTAGAATTTTTATCCGTTCTGTTATTGAGACTTCTGTTATTATATTTATATCCTTCCCCAGGACACAATCTATCTCCTATTTTTTTATTAAAATCAGGTCTGCTGTTAGTTTAGTGTAGTTAGTTAGTGTTAGTAGTTAGTTATAAATAGGTACCAAACAAACAGATCTTTAACATTTATCTATATATTAAAATGTGCAGTATGGATTTAGATCATGGCCAGAAGACGGGAGTTGAACTGAATACGACGGCACTTTATTCTATAAACGGATTTCGCCTTTTGTAAATCAAGACAAACGGCGTGCATTTCGCTTTTATTAGTCTGCAAGCATAATGCTGAAGACAAAAGCATAAAAGATTGTGCACTCATCGAATAAAAGATCATGCGCAATTCAAAGCGAATGCTCTATCCTTGGCACTCTGAACATGGAATAGTTACACCTGAGATAAGGAACGTGAACTTTTTGGTAATATTCAGAAGGTTTAACATTTCATGCACCTGATCTTTTGGGTAAATAGATAAGCTTGAATGAAGTTGAACATCGGTCTCTAAAGGCTATCATGATTAGGAATTTGATAATAACCTTTGACAAGAGAATTCGGAGTGGTGAAACTGATGCGAATGAACTAGTCCGTGAGTAATATTTCGTTTTAAATTTTAGATAAGGAACCACAGAAAGAGCAGTGTCACAACGTGAACCCTACATCGCGGAAAATTTCGTAAGCGGCAGGTTGGTTGTATTGTTTGAGATGCAAGGTATTATGTTCCTTTCTTCTAGCGAAAGGTGAAGGTCAGATTTGTTGGAAAGGAATGTTGACTATTCGAATTGAATTCGCTCACATTCTGTATTCGACTTCTTAAGACTTAGTTGTTGGTAAATTGAGGAACCGCTCGCGATTAGTTGCAGAAGATTCGGTAGTAGGTAAATCATATTAAAAACTCTGCCATGTAGCCGTTTGGTTCTAACAAGGATTGAAAAGATCATAAGTTTATACATGAGTTACATGCGTAGGTGTGTATTAAAATATGAATAACATAGGTATCTTGTCTAACTAGCTTTGACCTGTGGGTTAACTTGCGTTCGGAAATTCTTGTTGAACACCCAGCTAACACTTTTATCCATAAATGTGCTTCTTTCGCTGATAAATTTGTTTATTGTTTCTACCTCGATTTTCCGGATCGTGTTTGTAACCTAAAACCTTTCCCAATGAAAGGGCTATCACACACAATTTTTAAATAGGAAATAAAATAATTTATTTAACATCCAGAATCACGCAGAATAACATTTGTTTACAAATTCTATTCTATACAATTAAATGTAATAGTAAAGACATAGCTTTGCATAATATAATATTTAGGACCCAATATATGATATGCTAGCCGTGTATTCCAATTATGGAGCTAGAAAATATGAATATCAAAATTGAAACATTATGAGTGGAAAGCAGTCGCTTAGAAAGTATGGCGTTTTATTTGCGTTATTTCCAAACAAGTAGGTCGTTCTTCATAGTCCAGTAAACTATTGCTACTGTTCTGTTGTAACAAGACTTCAGGCCGATCACGGATGGAAGCATCGCGCTACTGTTTTCTACAAAATTACATATCTTTAGTGAAAGTAGGTACCTATAATATGATGGCAAGGCATACGATTCCACCTGACCCGTATGCTGATGGTATTGTGCAATACTTAGAAGTAAGTCATTAGTATAGATTAAATTTACACTATAAATATATTCTAATATCTAGTTCTAGGCTTGTGCTCTTAAACTACGTATTAAACATTTTTGCAGAAGTCGAAAGAATAATCAGATAGATAAATAACAATTTTTTGCTCACCAAATATACAATTGTAAAAATACACAATTACAATATTGTCATGGTAGAAGTAATAGGCGGCCTTATCTCTTAAGCAATCTCTTCCAGGCAACCTAAATTTAGGAATAGTTTAACCTAAGCTGGCGATATAGGTGGTGCAGATTATTAGGTAGGTATATCATAAATAAAAATACTAGGTATCCCTATTAATATTATAAATGCGAAAGTAACTCTGTCTGTCTGTCTGTCTGTCTGTCTGTTCCATTTTCACGTAAAAACTGCTGGACCAATTTGGCTGAAACTCAGTATATATATATTTTCGATACCGAGGATGAACATAGGATACTTTTTATCCCGAAAAATGGGATAGTTTCCGGGATAAAATGATATTTGTCTGTTTGTTTGTTATGCTTTTACGGAAAAACTACTGGACCGATTTGGCTGAAATTCGGCACGTATGTAAATTAAATACCGAGGATGGACAAGCGATAATTTTCATTTTGGCCTTTTTGGTAATTTTGGCCTATTTGGTCATTTTGGCCTTTTTGGTCATTTTGACCTTTTTGGTCATTTTGGCCTTTTTGGTCATTTTGGCCTATTTGGTAATTTTTCCTTTTTGGTCATTTTGGCCTATTTGGTCATTTTGACCTATTTGGTCATTTTGACCTATTTGGTCATTTTGGCCTATTTGGTCATTTTGGCCTTTTTGATCATTTTGACCTTTTTGGTAATTTTGGCCTATTTGGTAATTTTGGCCTTTTTGGTAATTTTGGCCTATTTGGTAATTTTGGCCTATTTGGTAATTTTGGCCGTGTTGATCAATTTGACCTTTTTGGTCATTTTGGCCTATTTGATCATTTTGGCCTTTTTGGCCATTTTAGCCTATTTGGTCATTTTGGCCTATTTGGTCATTTTGGCCTTTTTGGTCATTTTGGCCTATTTGGTCATTTTGGCCTTATTGATCATTTTGACCTTTTTGGTCATTTGGCCTGGCCTATTTGGTCATTTTGGCCTATTTGGTCATTTTGGCCTTTTGGTCATTTTGGCCTATTTGGTCATTTTGGCCTTATTGATCATTTTGACCTTTTTGGTCATTTTGGCCTATTTGGTAATTTTGGCCTATTTGGTAATTTTGGGCTATTTGGTGATTTAGGCCTATTTGATTATTTTGGCCTTTTTGGTCATTTTGGCCTTTTTGGTCATTTTGGCCTTATTGATCATTTTGACCTTTTTGGTAATTTTGGCCTATTTGGTAATTTTGGCCTATTTGGTGATTTTGGCCTATTTGATTATTTTGGCCTTTTTGGTCATTTTGGCCTATTTGGTCATTTTGGCCTTTTTGGTCATTTTGGCCTCTTTGGTCATTTTGACCATTTTGATTATTTTGGCCTTTTTGATCGTTTTGCCTATTCCGTCATTTTAGCCATGTCGGTCACTGTGGTCTTTTGGTCATTTAGAACATTTTGGCCTTTTTGGTCAAGTTTTGTAATTTATTTTGTTGACAGATAGACGGGGGATAGTTAATTAGCGATTAAAATGAAGTGAATCTTCCGTGGGCAAATACATACAAATATTGTAATATAATATAACCTGTAGCACTTGCTCTTTAAACAAGAGACACGCACTAGAGGTTAACCCGCGGCGCAGCCGCGTGGTAAACTCTAGTAGTATATATAATCATGTACACTAATTAAATTAAAATTATGTAGGTAGTTATTTACCCAAAAGATATTTTATCGATGACTAGAGTTGTTGGTCAAACTTTAGTGCGTAAGAGGACGCTTAATACAAGTTACATTGTATTACAATTTCATTTAAGAAAGATTCACTTCATCTTATATCACAAACTATCCCATCTGAGCCCATCTCAGGAATGAAAAGTATTTATGTCCGTTTTCGGTATTAAATCTACATTCAAACAAAAAATATATCAAATCCAGTATTCCTAGTAGTTTTTCCGCGAACACTTAACATACCGATAGATCGAGTTACTATCGCATTTTTTTTAAGATAATTTTTTTATATACTTTTAAACTTGAGAAATGATTGGTCTCCCAGACAAACCTCCATGCTATATTTCAACCAGTTCTAGTTTTATTTAACTATCCCCCGTCTATCTATCTGTAAACTACATAAATGACAAAAACGACCAAACTTACCAAAATGACCAAAATCACTAAAACTACCAAAATCATCAAAATAACCAAAATAACGAAAATGGCAAATCACAAAAACACAAAACCTATCCTAATTTCTGGGATAACCTTTACATAAATTTATCCCAAAATCTATCTCATTATCCGGGATGAAAAGTATTGCTTGTTAAACCCAGTAGTTTTTTCATAAACACAACAAACAGAGAAACAAATGTAATTCCCAGAAACTATCCCATTTTCGGGATAAAAAGGATCCTATGTACATCATCGGCATCAAACTATTGTTCGTGAAAGTAAAACTTGCTATATCTAAACACATAGATTAGTAAAACAATAAAATATATTTTTCCCTTCTATTTTATTTTTATTTTTGTATTCCATATTTATAAAGCATTAATTTTTTAAATGATAAAAAATTATTACAAATGATAAAGCAGACACTCCAATGAGGTGATGATAATAAATTAATAAAAATTCTCTTTTAAGCTGTGGTTGCACTGATGAAGCAAGATAGCGATTATGTTATGTTTATAACTCTAAACATATGGTAGTGATCACCTTCGTGGTGGTTATTAATCTTTGTTTGATCTTATACTAATTTTCTGTATAAACTTCAATATGAATATTATTAGGTCTTACGTAGTCTAATTTTAAATTAATTCGCTTTATAATTTATTCCTTTCTTATCAGTAGTTGAAAAATATATTCATAAATTTTATACACAAAGCTTTTGTACGTGCGTCAAATTTTACCTTTAGTCTAGGTCGTTCTTGAAATAATCAGCTGTGAGTGAGCTGTGACATGCAGACGGACACATAGAAACTAATGGAATTGCCAGGGTTGGTTTTTATCCTTAAGTACCTGAACTCTAACTTTAGATTTGTTAATTTGAAAATGTTTTATTATTTACAATAACATAAATTGCAAATAAATACAATAGGTAAAATTTAAAATAAATCTTTACTATAAGTTGCCTAATTTAACTGTATCCTGTGAAGACTATAGAATAGTTTTAGTAATTAGTCCCTTTTAAAAAAATATAGATAACTATCCTATATATACATAGATAAAACTTAATTGCTACCAAATATACAATTACAATATTGTCATGGTAGAAACAATAGGCGGCCTTATCGCTTAAAGCAATCTCTTCCAGATAACCTAACTTAAGGAATAGTTTAACCTAATCTGGTAATAAGTACAGATCATTAGGTATATCATAAATAAACATACTTAAACTACTTTATAAAATAAATAAATAAATACATATATATTAAATAGTCTATAATATAAGCATTAGGCATAATAATTTAAGGATAAGTAGTGTTTTCTGAGTGCGTTCTTAAATGTAGGCGATTCTATGTCTATGGAATATTAAAATATTAATGATTAATTCATACAATGAGACCTTCAATGTAATAACTTTAGGCAAGTCGCTATCGCCTGACCAGTGTAGGAGCTGCCTTACGCCACACATCATATTAAATTAATTTCTGCGTTGTATTAAACCGCTCGTTTCGGTTATGAGGTGTGAACTGACCGTACTTATATCAAACTGTACCTCGTCCAAGACATTTAGGGCTGTTTCAAATAAATTTATTCACCAAAGTGCACGACAAGCATTTTTATCGGCAACAGTTATAGTATTGTCTCATGAATTTATCTCCTTGCCATTATCCGGGGAGAATGCTAAAATAACATTTACGACTGCTTATGAACCAATTGCAATCTTTGAAGTGCTCTTCAACCATTAGCTTCAAATAGAATTTACTGTCGCGGATCAATTTGTGAGTGTATTGCTTTTGTCTTCTGTTGCCGTTTGTAAATTCTATAAATATGAAAGATAAAGTGTAAAGTCTTGGATCAAACCAGAGTTCACTAAATAATGTCAGTATAAAAAGTTACAACTACATGTTTTAATTCGAAGAATTTTTTATTTTTTTTATTGCAGGAGTTCAGCAGACAGACAGCTACTTGATGGAAAGCGGTTACCATCGCCTATGGATATTTGCAACACCAAAGGTGCTACAAATGCGCTACTACACTCTTAAGGGAGATTGGAACCTGGTCATTAATGCCGGAACACAACTCAAAGTTGTTATGGCGACATACTTTAGACCAGGGGTGGGAGATGTTCCTAGGCATCTGGACAGTTCTATCCCATTTCCCGGGATAGAAGTATCCTGCGTATGAACATAGATACTTCTATCTGGTATTGACATATTATAACAATTAAGAAATCGTTGTCGAAAATATATGCATACATAGGTATATATCAAATTTTCTGAAAATGCGATCATTCCCAAGACTCTATACACGGAAGAAACAAACATTCACATATCCGAACAAATTTATTTCCGTGTCTATATCAGTATGAATTTTATTTCTTAGTAGTTTTAGGAGAAGGGATTATTTCAGGAAGGCTGGTATGAGCGTGTAATGACGAGGGGGGGGGGGGGGTTAATGAGAATCATGTGTCAAAAGATAAGTAATCTGGAAGATTGTTAGATGTAACAGTAAAGGTCAAAGAGAGATAGTTATATGTTACGTGAAATGTCACAAATAATAGAGAAAAGGTTAAAATAAGATAAACAGAAGATTTTTATCCTAAATATATTTTTAGTCTTTATGGTTAATTACGTATCCGTAATCTTATTTATTATCATTACTAATGAAATTGAAAAACAAACAGATATTTTATATAAACAAAAAGTAAAATTGTTTTACTTTATTGCTATTGATATGAATAAGAGATAGGTACATACGCCTTTGTGCTGTTGTTTATCAATATTTGTGTACAAATGTGTATACGGAACTGTCATAAGATACTTTTAAGGAAACTCATGTTTACATTATCGGAAATACATTTTTTGAACTGGCGCTAAGATAAGATACGTATTACATACACACATTCCTTGCTTTATGAATTTATTTTATCACTGATAAATAGTTATCACTGTTTCTTTATCTATTTAAGAACATTTTGTATCAATCTCATATAGAAAGAATAGTATAAGGTACTGTCTTTGAATTAAGTAGTATGTATTAGGCAACTAATCTATCTAAATCTATATACTTTAATAAATCTGTAAATGGTTCGAGTAGTACAATGCGCTTAAAAATGTGAAAAAGTCAGGGGGGCTAATTCGGACCACCAGATTCCGATAATGTAATTTTTATAATTTTTATCTGCCTGTCTGTGTCGGATTTTAATTATCGAAATTATTTTCGTTACAGAATTCCTTAATTCGGTCGCCGCGCTCAAAGCCCGCGATATAAGCTATACAATAGTTTAAAAATATAACTAAATGATTTTAAACTAGGATATCGAATTCTAGTGGTCGGTCTAGGCCTAGGCGAAAAAAATAGAGTTAGAGGCTTGTTCCATAAATAAAATATAAGTAACGGGGCACACTGTAGGATAAAATTCACACGACGTCGCGAGAAAGACATCGAGAACAAGAAAGGGACGAATTGATGAGGCAATCATTACATTAGTCTTACAATACAATACATAACGCATTTCGTTTTAACCGTACTCGTATGTTTGTTTAAAACATATTACATCCCTAAACAAAAGGAGATTTATTATGCTTTCTCCGGGCGTGTGATGTACTGCGTTCGTTCTCTCGACGTCATATCATTTATTAAAAGAGAGGCTTTAATAAACGGTTTGAAAGAAAGTGCTGCATTTGGACGCATCTCCATAATGCATTAGTTATTATCACGTGGCCGGACTGACATGTGTTAACTTGATGGATTACTGCCAACGTAGACTTACAATTTATGTGAGATTAAGAGCGGCTTGCATGACGTTCTTTAATTTCATTTAAGAAACACTAAACGCATTTACTACCCTTAAATACGATAAGCGTCTTGCACAACGCTAAATTTACCGGTAAAGACGGTTACAGAACTGTCAAAGTTAATCATCCAAAAATGGCTATTTAACGCCTTAAACGCGTTTAAACATTGTCATTATTATGAAATTGTCACTTATAAAAAGTTAATTACAGATTGTCACCCGTATATTATTTGCTTTAATTATTTATCTCAATTCTAAATACCCATTATTCGTACAAACTAAAGTGGTAGCAGAGTAATAAAGTTAAGGAATTGGATCCAGTAAAGATATTTTAACTAGGAAAGAGTAAATACAATATTCTAGTATTGTACTCGACTCACAATGGATAAGGCGATCGCAGAGGCTTCAAGGTAAAAAAATGCACCTAGATGGTAAAAATTATAAGCCTTGGCGGTATCGTATTGAGACAGCGTGCAGGGCAAAATCCGGCACTGAAGAAATTTTGCAAGGAAAACTTCAAAAGCCCGATGAGCCTGCAGCATTTGATGGTGCAGATGCTAAAGCAAAATATGATATAAATTTACAACAATTTCTAAGAATTGACTGTGTCTTTTTAACTCTGATGAAGACAAACAAGACGGATGAATGAATCTAGATCTGAATCTAGATACTAGAACAAGAACGCCTATATAATGGAAGCAGCGAAAACTTATGATCTTTGTCTCAAATTCTTTGATTATAAAAAGGACCCTGAACATGAGATGGGAAGGAAAATCTGCATTAAACAATGTGTCAACAACTCTTTTCATAAATTAATGTTTATTATTTTTATGAAATTGTAACTAAAAAGTCAATTACAGATCGTCACTCGTATTTTATTTGCTTTATTTATCTCAATGCTAAATATCCATAATATCGCAACCGCACAGCAAAAGATCATTCTTCAGGTTGCCGCTAAAAAATCCGAAATAAACTTAACCAAACGAATAAAATTTCAAATGTCAATTTGAGATTGGCCAACTAAAATCCTTTTTACGTAGGAAATAATTAACATTTAAGCTAAATTTCGTGTGTTTGTTCGATAAAACGTACCGCCACGTGAAAAGAAACACATTTCGCTGTTTTATCAATGGCATTAATACATTTTACTAAATGACATGGGAGTGTCTCGTGCAAGACAACGTAAATGCATTTACTATTAAACGCGTTTAGTGAGTTAAATAAAATTAACTAATTTTATTTAAAGACGATCGTTCGAAGATCGTTGTGCAAGCGGGCCTTAGTGCTTAGGGCGTACCAACGAGATTAATGTACTACGTATACATCACGATGGTGAGTACCTACTACATATGACACGAATTGTAGTTTGGCCGAATTCGAATATTGGGCATCGTTCTCGATCGAAGCGCCGATATTTCGGCTACCGGCCGTTGTTCGGCGTAAAATATGTGCAATTCGCCCGTAGCAGGTTAGTATTGAAGTAATCATTTGTGAAGTATTTTCTTACGTTCCGGCGAATGTACATAGACACATATAATTAAAACTAGGTTTTAATGATTTTAAGCGCGGTTTTAAATGAGTTTTTATTTGAATCTGATATTTTAAAAACTGGCCGAAATGGAATATTAAAATAAAAATAATATTAAAATCCATTACCATCCATTCATCCATCCGTTATTAAAACCATTTAACGCAGTCTTACTATAAATTTTTGATGGAAATATATACAACTAGCTGCGCCCCACAGTTTCACCAGCGTGGTGATGGGAAATTGTTATAATGATGATCATTCACACTTTAACCTTATAAATTATAGCCTATGTGTTATTCTGATGTGTAAGCTATATTATCGTAAAAGTTTCATCAGAATCCACTCAGTAATTTTAGCGTCAAAGAGTAACAAACATACATCCATACATTCTTACAAACTTCGATCGCCTGTTGTGAACCACTGCTGAATATATGTTTTATTACACAGACTTGAGCCTTACCCGGTCTTAAAAACAACATACCGTTGTCATGTGGTTGATATACTAAACTAACGGTGTACCTCGTTTATCTAAGACGCAGTGTGCGCTCTAGCATTCGCTTCTTTAGTAGCAAATTTTCATTGTAAATTACATTGATGTAACAATAATAGCAAATTCTATCACTTAGATCACTCTAGTGATAATGCTGAGACGTGGTAAGCGATTACCACGTTTCATTATTATCGCTTAAGTACCTATGTATAATAAGAAAATGAGTTTTTTTTATTCTGCTCTGTAAATAGCCCTTGATATATGCTGATCCAAACTTGAAAATGTTCAAGAACAACATCCTATTTTATAACTTATGTGATTCGTTTCACACAATCCACAGCACGGGTTGTCTGGAAGAGATCGTTCTAAAGCGATAAGGCCGCCCTTTGTTCCTGCCTTGGCACGAAATGACTGTAAATGATTTATGTGTATGTGGTGAACAATAAAGTATTTTCTATCTATCTAACTTAGGAATTATTCCCGAAAAATATGCCAATGTTTACGTGATCGTACCCGCGTGTAAGCAGTATTATTTTATGACGTACATAAGATTATATCTGTGACATTCATGTCATGATTTAACTTGCAAAAAATTAATGGCCGCGTTACCACAGAAGCTTAATGTATTTGTGTTAAAAGATTAAATAGCTTTAAAATGACGCTTTCAATTTATTTTATGGACATGATAATTACTTTTATATAGTGGTTATGTTTTTGTTTCTAATCCAGGCTAATTGCTTGAAACACAATCATAATTGGTTTTAAGTAAAAAAATATGGCAGTTATGTATTTCGTTGGAGCGTTGATTCATCGTTTACGAAAGAGGTTAATGCGCGTTTTTTATAGAAAATTAATTGCAATTAGTGATAAAATTAAGTAAGTAGTATGGAGCCTAGACTACCTTTTGCCCGTTGTCATCCTTCTTTTTAAAATGTGGTATCAAAACAGCAATCAAGTCTTACATGGACAGTCCTGTAAGTTTGTCGAACAATAAAGACTATTACCCGTTATTCATCGACTTATAATTTGGTAAGATTAGGGTGAAGATAATGCGTGCATGCGTCTGGTTTTCCCAGTAGTGCATATATATTTGCTTTAAGATTGGTCGAAAATTTAAATATTCAGTAATAATTGACACTGGCAAAATACATATTATATATTGAAAAATAAAAATAGCTTGTTTTAAAAAAAGTGTTTTAAATACAAGCTTTTGAGATCCTGGATATCATGTAGCAGCAGAGTGCTAGCCAAGACAAGTAAAACGAGCCCAAACACGACGGGTCTATCTTGTTTAGTACAGAAGTTCCTATGGCCACCTTCCGGCTCCATCATTAGATCAGCTCCATGGTACCATATTATTACATTGTCAAGCGATATACATATGCGTGCAAAATTTTAGCTCAATCGGAAACCGGGAAGTTGGTCATATGTAACTGGCATGTTCCATCCGAACTTACATAGGTACCTCCATTGCAAGTTAAATAAAAGCTTGTAATAAGTGTAACAAGAAAGAAATTCTAAATTATCAATGTTTAAATATGCAGTTATAATCTGTCAAAGTGTAACGGTATCGTTACAACTTTGTTGTTTAAATAGATGCTCTTATGGTGAAAGATATAAGAAGAAAACCACAGTTACAATGTAAAACACTTGTATGAATACTAATATGATGGTGGGCTGGGAAATATTTTAATTAATTAACAATCCACGTGCGGTTATAACGACGAATTAATGTAGATAGAAAAAATAATATACAGATAAAATAAAACAAAAGATCATCAATGTTCCATATTTAAAATAGTATCTATATTGTGGCCAGTAATAAACTTTATCAGTCACAATAAAAACTTTAGTGGAGATACCTTACGCACAAGGTGGGCCAAAATCGTTTTGATGTTCCTTAAACTGCACATATAGTAAATGCTATAAACCTATTATAACGCAACAGTGGAGTTTCTTTTAAGGCAATTAAAGGAATCAATTTATTCCGATACTATGAAGTATACCTATGTATACTTCGGTGTTAACTTAAATGAAGTAGACATGAATTTATAGTGGTCTTTGATCATATTGCAAGAGTTAATAGAAATGTCATTGTATCTGGTAATTATCACGGAAACCGGTGAATAACAACCACAAAGAGCTTTCTGAGAAAGGCACCCGTTACAATTGGGTAGGTTTATTATTGAAAGTTGAGATCATATCGCAGACGGTAGTTATTAGTCTGTGATTTAAAGCCTCTATAGCATGAGCTACGTTGATTTTGATTGCTAATCTTAGGCCACTATTATAGAATAATGCTCGTTCGCAAAACGAAGCTTCAGATGATCATCTGTCCAGTTTAAAAAGCGTTTTAAATCAATCGTCCATCTTATATTCGAAAATACCTAATATGTTCATAGAAACATTACAAGGTATACAAATATGATATTTACTTACTTATTTTAGAAAAGTTTTGTAAATTTATAGTTCCTGTTATCTGGGTTTAAAACAATGGAAATAATAATATCATCTTCATGTCCGTTCATATGTCTGTGTGTGTGTCAGTTTGTCTATATAGGTATATGTGTCATAGACTTTTTTTTCGAAAACCATGGACTGTAAAGATGAAATTTGGCAGGAGCGCTAATTACATAGACATAGGTCTTGAAAAATTATTATAATGGAACGGCCGGACGGCCTGTCGTAAAAGGCGACAAGACAACCCACAGCTAGGTGGTAGGGCATTTGCCTGGCTGGATGGCTACCACCCCTGGTCTTGGGTATGCCACCATAACAACTTTGAGTAGTGTTCTGGCATCAGTGGCCAGGTTCCAGTTTCTCCTTTAAGGCCGGCAATGTGTTGTCAGCAACACTGGTATTTCTAATATTCATAGGCGACGGTTACCACTTTCTATCACAGTTGGGTCGTCAGCCTGCCTGCTGAGCTTCAGAAAAAAAAACTTTTCTATCTAAATGATTAGATTGAAAGAGATTAGTTTGCAAATATGAACTGCGGTCCCTGCACTCTAAAAAAATTTTTTAAGATATTGGATAGTTTCGATCAAATACATTTAGGGATCCATAGCTAATTAGCAAAAACAGTAGACGTTCGTTATATCTATCAAACTGACTGATACGCTCTTAGCCGATTTTTGTAACATCTGGTTGTAAAAGACAGACTTTCTTATCGTACAATGGAAGTTTTATTTATGTATGTTTCAATGAAAGCTGAGATCTTATCGTTGACCATAGTTATTAGCGTATAATTTAGAGCCCTGGCCTTTCCGCTGCTGATTCAAAGACTATTATGACCACTCATTTCAATACAGATACTATAGATATGGCGCCATTTAATTAAATAGTACGTATTTAAATTAATTTAAAACGTTGAACAGTTAAATCATCATCTTTCATTTTAAATGATACAGGACCAAAGACAAAGTACTTTTTTAGAATTTTCGTCTGTTTACGAGATATGAATATAAAGTACTTTGAGGTGAATGAATTGGAATTCTCACACACATTTATACATAACATACATACATATTATCACGCCTGTTTCCCATAGGTGTAGGAAGAGACGATTTATCTCCCGTTTCTACGAATTTGACGTAGATCTTTTGCTTCATTTACGTTCATTAATATTTTCATACACACACGTTTATCACAGACGTTTTTTCGCTGACCGTTCTTAAAAGATCTGCAATTTGATCATGGTAAGTATGTCGCCGTCTACCGCCTTCAACTCAACCCTCCATAATTTTGCCGTACATGTGTTTCAACAGTCTCCTTTTATCCATTACTTTTTCATGTCCTAACTGCCTTAACTTTCTTTTCTCATCATTTTTTTCAATCCATAACGTTCACTTATACTGTTCCCTAACATATCATTTTAATTTATCTATGCAAGTTCTATGCTTCTTCTGTCATACCCGACTTTCACTGTCATACATTGGTGTTGCCACTAATCCTTGATGTAGTCAGACATGACTAGATATTTATATCATTTCTCATTACGAAGACACTAACTTATCTCCTAGAAGAGTTAATATAAAGATAGAAATGAATACCTTTTGAAAAAAGTACTGGTTTTGCGATTTATTACGAAACATTTATACGAGATGCAGACGATGTAATCAATAAAAATGTATATCAGATTATATTGATATAGAGCCGTGATCCGTTATAAAGTTTTGCAATATATTTGTTTAATGCTATGCAAATGTGTGTTGCAAAAGTGTATCGCACACGTTTCGGTTATTGACAGGCTAGAAATCAGCACCCCGATGTTCGTGAACACTAATTTCTTAGGACAGGTCTCAAATTACACATCGATGTTGGTGTTGCATAACTTGTAAATTAAACACACACAGTAATGTTCTTGCGCTCCAATTAACATACAACGACCGGTTTTTTCTTTCTCTAATCATTTTATGTAAACATTGGTTATAGATAAGTATAGATTTGTGTCTGATATATTAAGAGCGTGTGATCTGTTTTCCGTTCTCATTTAAGAGGACGTTATGTCAATAAAATTTAAATAAATCGGAAGTTTGGTTATTTATTTTTTAATATTAATAAATAAATTTAAAATTATCGGAAATTATGACGATCGCTACATTAATTGATTTTTTATGGAACTACTTTTCCATTACGAAACTTCGGTATAGTATGCAGAACGTAGAAAAATTATTGTAGGCATAGTAGAGCCACACATAGGTATTTATGGGTATCAATCATAAAGTCTGTGTAAATATTATCTCAATTACTAAAGTCACGAGAAAAATAGATTTCCTAAAAAATAGGCATGTCGTGATATACCTGTATTAGTTTAATTGATTCGACATCACATGCATCATCGTGTATGTGTGTTAGCGCTACTTACGTTTACCTATCTTGTAGTACAAATATAATATACGGATATATTATCCCCACAAATTGCTTTTGCGCCTGGCCGCCATTTTGGTGACGTGATCGTAACCAAACACTCAGTACTGTTAGCATCACTGGCCGGCGAGTAGGCCTACATATCGAGTTGCGGATGACGTCACGTGAAAGTTAATTTGCCAAGGTTCCAGCGAATTACCAATTTGCGGGAATAATATACTTAGTATTATGTAAATTATAATCATTATTGTTATTTATAGACAAAAAAATACTCAGAAGAATAGAAAGAAATCTTCTCGATTCTTTACTTTTGTTTTGTACCTACATTTACATATTACGGATATTTTATAATTCAATTGGCACCAAACAGAGATGATAAAAACAGACATGTTACAGAAAAGTCCGAATAATTGCGGTCAAAATATGACAACCTATTTCTCAACCCTTCTGAACTTCGATTCCTTCTAACACTAATCTAGTATATAAATATTGTACAATTATTAAACTTGAGATACTTTTGTTATCGAAATAACAAAATCTTTCACATTTCGAACATGCTACAACCCTAATCAATTTAGTAAGAAACCCTTAAATTACATCGTCAGAAACCTATACGCGTCATATGATCAAATAACTATTCAAATTCTCCATTTTCTTTAATTTTATACTAGTTCGAACCTAGTCTACAGCTGTGTTAGTTCAATAATCAACTAGCAATGGATCCTGTCACAGCTTCGACAGTTGAAGACATTTTAATTAATATTTGACAACTTGCCAATTCTAGATTGAAACCAGTTCTGTAAGTGGTTATTTCATCCAATCCAAACTCTAATAATCTATTGATATGTAATGAAGTCGTCACAATCGCTAATTCCTTTTGACATGTAAATCCACACTAGACGAGAGAACGTGAAGTATCTATATTGATGTGTATTCCTTTTGTTGCGGACTTAATGCCCAACTCAGAGAGCTTAAAGTAATATAATGAGCAATGAAAATGTATTAATAAATCTATCTATATAAATAAAAATTAATCGTAGAAATGTATGTACACGCATAACTAGAGAACGACTGTGTGTTTGAGTAGGCGGCGCTTGTCCTGGATGGTTTAGATTCGTAATTGGAATCGGTAGAAGCCACTAGAATCAGTTCCTAGAATTTTATTTTTTCAGGACAGGACAAAATCTGCTGGGACAGCTTGTTTATATAAATTTTCAAATTTTTATTTTCATATTTAGTATGTTTAAATAATATTTATTCCTTAAAGGGCCGATGTGGGTGTGGCTTGCGTAAGCCAGAGTACCCGTTTTCGGACGTATTTTCATCCCTCTGGGAAAATTATAAATATTAATTTTGCAGTTTTGGGAGTTAAAATTTCATTTAGGAAATTTCCTCCTCTTTTTGAATCTTTTTTCAAATTTGAAAAATCTTTATTACTTTTTGAGATATTTGCAAAAAACTAAACCCCCCCTTTTTTAAGTTAATTGTTAATAACTTTTACAATTTTTGCAAGCGGAACTTCATTTTTTTCAAAAATCATCTACATGTCATTTCGAATCGAAAAACACCTCATTTATAATTTTCGGAGACTGCTGAAAAAAGTTGGTCCAAAAGGCACTTGTTTACTAGTCTATAATAAATAGCACAAATACCGATGTAGATTTTTAGTAACTTCAACTTATTGAGTTTACGAGGTTCGAAACTTGGTTTACACGTTGATAGTGACTTAAGATTTCAAACACATGTGACCAGTTTTTTCAAATTGTTTTTATAACTTAAGTTTTATATAAATGCGCTCATACCTAAAGAGACTCTACGTATTCAGTTAGCAGAATCCTTAGTACTATCGCGTTTGAATTATTCTGACATTGTTTTGGTCTCGTCTTCTATCTAGTACAAGAAACTAATTCAGCGTGTTAAAATGCTGTGCAGATTCTGCTTCGATATTCCATTGAGGTCATGTACACCATATCTTAATAAACATTCACTATTAAAGATGACGCATCGCCGCAAGTTACATCTACCTTGTCTCCTTTTTGGAGTAATTAAGCACAGATTGCCTTCGTACTTGTACGACAAATTAACTTGGATGTCAAGTCGCAGGTCGATCGGGACAAGAAACTCTCGATGCAGCGGCACTCCTCAGCTTCTTTTAAAGGTAGCTTTAAATATGCTGCTTCAAAATGCTGGAACAACATTCCCCCGCCAATAAGGAACCTGCAGTCAGTTCAAGGATTTAGGGTCAAACTTAAGAAGTTTCTTGGTGACCACCAAAAATCACAGGCGAGCCAAAGACACGACACCAGCATATTATAATTTCTGGTATCGTTTTAAGGCTGCTTTTTATTTATTTAGTTTTTGTTGTTCTTTATTTGCCTTGATTATCAAATAATATTTTGTTAATATCGTTAATTTAAAATATATATATGGATGTGTGTGTGTGTAATTTATTGTAAGTTTATATTATATGTATATGTGCTGTATTTCAATTTTATGTTATAAATATCTGGACATATATTTAACTATTTGTTTCTGTTACCAGAACAATATAATTATTTATTTATTTTAATATAATGTATAGTTTGCCGTGACGTCGCTCTTGTTCAAGCGAAGATCAGCGTTGATCTAATAGATCGACATTACTGCTGAGCTTGATCCAATTTTTAGACTTATGTATATCTCCTGATACTTTGTGGTTTGTTCTGTTTTTTATTTTTATTATGCTTTGTTTTATTTTATTATATTATATTTTATTACTTTTAATGTGTTTAGTTTACTTGTGTATGTCCTTAAAATAAACCTGTTTTCTTTCTTTCTGATAGAGGTTTACGGCTTATTCTCTACTTTGCTATTAACTAACACGCAATACACGATAATTTTCTTCATCATCATTATCGGATTCTCAGTGACAAATCTACTTATGGGTGAGATATTAAATAATCTACATATGTATATGTGCGGACTTTTGTAGTTTTAAAGATAGTTTGCAAATTTATCATTGTTATATTAAAATATTTTAACTTCAAATTAACTACAAAGAGCTTTGTACTACAGGTTATAGACAACAGCCTGTTTACACGATATTATTCTCTATATTTATTTTCACCTTTATTAATTTGGGGAGTGCCAAAGTACAATATTCTGGCATAATTTTTCTGTCGCATCACAAATCTTCTTCTGTTATGCTTTAATAATACAACCATTTAATGTTTGGTCTGCCTTGACTGTATATCCATCTTGTTGTTTAACATTAGATGTATACGTAACAACGTAAACTTTTTCTCTCAATTTCAATCAAACATATGTTATGTACCATTTCTAACCTTATTCATTTTATTAACATCATAATTATATTTATCTCGACACTTTCATCTAAACGACTGGAGATATTTTAGCTATTAAAATATCCTCTTATACGAGAAACGTATCAAAAGAAATTACAAGACGCATATAAATTTCGCAAGTCGCAGGAGTTAGGTGTGAAATGTAATTGTCTTTTGCAAAGGTGAAATACGTAATGCAAGAAATTGAACAATTAAATGAACATTTGCAGATTTACGCGAATTAACAATTGCAAAAGTCATAACACTCGAGTCATTAGATATGACGAAATGACGTTTCTTAATTGTAAAGGGATCATTAACTGTTTTGAACTTTAGCAGCTGATATAGTTCGAACAATTGAGCGTCAAGATTTCCTTAAAATGCAAGTCAATTTTCAAAGGTGTTGGCAAAGGTCAAAACGGTAAACTCGGTCGTTTATGTAACACTCTTGACATTTGCAGGGCTGCGCTCGCGCAGGAGTGAGCGCCGGACGTAGCAATACGTCACGCGATAATACAGAACAAATTGTGGAATTCCCTCTTACGTCGACTTTGCGAAATATTAAGGACACAGATGTGTCAATGCGAAATTCTTTCTTAATTTTATTGGCGACAGTCTTGGTTACTTAAGGATTAACAAATGCGATGAATAAATAATACATATATTGAATTATGATACAGATATCCTATTCCATATTTATATATAGGTAACACATACATGCAGAAGAAAAAGTGACTTTTTGAATGTTTGTTTTTACATCTATGCGAATGAAGTGATTATTGCGAATAGATATATACATACCTATATACAAAGATCACGTCCTATATTTATATCGTTTGTATCAGTGCAGGACCGTCTAACTGCATTTTTAATTTTTTTCCTCAAAATTGTGATGTGGTGTACATGTACCAATTTTTTTAAAATAATAATGTCACCAAAAAATTTAGTTACAAGGATCTGCACTGACGCCGACGGTATATAGAACATGTGCTAATGGGAATGAACCATAGCCATAGACATTGAAGCAGAATACTAGGAATGTCAATCGTTGTTGCTTTTTGAAGTTATATTGTGATTTAAAATATTTGTGTAGGTTTTTATGTTGGTTCGATTTTTATACACTAAGAACTTATTTTAAATCTATATGAAACACACACACACACACACACACACACACACACACACACACACACACACACACACACACACACACAAACATACATATATATATATATATATATATATATATATATATATATATATATATATATATATATATATATATAATTTAGAATAATCATACATTAAAGACTGCAATAAAAGTTATTTGGTTGAATTACAACAACAAACTAGAAAAATATGTCGTTTTAAAGACGATGAACCAGGTAATTTTTAAAAAACAAACAAATACATCGTATCTGGATTACAGTGACACTTAGGATATAGGGATCTATGGGTTAAAGATAGCTCTTGATCCACCCAATCCCTAAAAAATTGTCGTCCATGCGCCAAACACCCTGTATATAGTGTTTTGCGGAATGTGAATTGAATTTCACGGGAGTAAAACCACGTGATAAACTCTGTTATTATAAAATATAAATAGACAAATATGGCTGCGCTTACTTTAGGGTCGATAAATTGTGTCCCGTATTCTATTTCCATTACTGGCAATAAAGATTCTCGGTATTTGATTATTGGAAGTGATCACAGCGAGTTCTTTCCCACATCTATACTTATAACTATATACTATAAATAAATAAAACTGGAGTGTCGGTTCGTGTCAATATTTAAGTGAAAATAACTACTTATGCGTCCCTGTTCATAAATTGCTGTTACATTATTTTTGTCTGTCGGTTTGTCTGAAACTTTGTCTTGAAAATTTTCCGAAACGGGTCAATGAATCCCAAAGAAAATCATGGGAATTAAAACAGCAATGTGATTTTAAGTTTCATATTAAATGTTTTTTAATGTTTAGAAGATATGAACAAACAAAGTGGCGGGCATAGCTAGTGTAAAATATACATTGTGTAACTCTCGACTGTTGTGAAAATAGTAGATCATAACTCCTGCCTTCACTGTTAATGTAATACTTATTCTATACTAAGAATCTTCATAAGAATATTTAATAAATAAATTTTGTTACTCAACTTACGTATAAGGTTATTTTTAAAGGGAACTCTCAGCGTGAGACGATACTTGTAATTCAATATGAATTCGTTTTCATTACCTATAAATGTAATGTATAAATTAACGTATATGCTAGATCTTGTCCAGTGACGTCAGATGAGTTGATTTCAAATGAATATCCCGAAGAGCTCATTTACCTACCCGATTTATTAAGAATAACTCTAGCCGTATGATTTCCTCATTTTTTTTAAAGAATTCATAACGTCTTGAAGAAGGAACAAACAAATATACAAAAAGAAATCACTCATATATTTTAACGATGGAAGGTAGTATCATAAAATCGTTTATTCTCTTTAGAGTAATATACAATAGTTGGTAGAAATCCTTATCGTATACACACAATCAGATATTATTGCCTATTTGACAAGACAAGATCCTGTGGACGTGTTTTAAATGCGCCGGATTGCTTAAATTGGTCCTACCAGTCCCGATGACGTCCCTGTTAGGCAATGCGAGAAGCGTGTTGGATTGCAGTCCACCATCGCAATATTTATTGCATCACAGACTTGGATGAGAATAAAAAGTACCGATTGTTTCATGCAAAGCTATAAATATCAACGGGCGAGAACGGGTTTTTAAGTGAAGTGAAAAAAACGACAATATTGCAGGACAAGATCCTATCATAATTTTAATGATGACAGTATACAAAACGCATCCTGTCAATAGGCCATAAAATTAAAAGAAAGCGTAGTTTTCTTTTGTATATGAGTTGCTAAGTTGTGCGGTCAAAACAACAATCTTGCTGTCCACTACATTAAATTTATCACCATACGAATCATCGTAGGGGCGTGCATAATACGAACAACAACTATTTTATGTTCCTTTCTCAGTTCTACGGGCTTTTATGCTACAATTTAAATATTCAAGCAGATTGAAGGCCATTTCGCTATACACAACGCCAACATTGTATGCAATCTATTAACTTTACCAACTTTTCCGAAATGCTCATTTGGTTACAAGGGACATGTAACGGTTTGTCCAAAAAAACGTGTGATTGATGCACGTATTTAACTTGCAAGTAAAAAAATTACAAATTTCTCGCTTTTTATCCGTACAATTTGTTATTAAGTTAACGGTTTTCAATATATTTATAAATTCAACTTTCGTGTATGGATATTTTTCGACAAATCACCTGTTGTATATTGTAAGACGTTTTGTGCCAATATAACACTTTTGAATCCACAGTTAGCCCGTTATTACATTTTTAAGGTAGCCATTCTTACTTCGTTGAACTATTCACTTGAACTTTACGTATGACAAGACAGTTTTTAATTTTACTTTCGAATCATATCATGGTGCTTAGCTTAATCGCTAAGAGCGTTATACTTATTTAAACTTTTAGCATTTAACCTAAATACATTCTTTAACTTTATTGTTGTAGCGCGACCCCCAACCGTCAATCATTGCTTTTATTGCATTAATCAGGCGTTTGATGATGACCAGTGGCCTCGTGAAATACAAACGAATCGCAATGAGGTTTTAAACTCTTCACTTTACACAAAGAGTCTATAAAAGACTGAAGAGATTCTTTCTTTGTGTCGTGCTATATGAGTTTAAAGTAAATCAGCACTGCTTTCTTAATCACAAACAGCTTAGCTTTATGTCTGTAGATCACCTCTCAAATGATTTTGTAACAAATGTAGTTTTAAAGAAATCTCGTAACACTCGATTTGAATACCCGTACGTGGAAAATATTAAACACATTGAAAGAAATTTACGACGCACTTCTAATTCAATGCACGTTTAAGATTTATCTAATCGCAAGCACCACTTCTTGTTCAATATTTAAAGTGAATACAAGTGAACCGTTATTATGTGATGCTTGAATGTGAGATGTTGCGTATGAATTTGATGTACAGTAGCATATAAGAGACAGTAATAGCGCAATAATAGCAATATATTCCAGATGGACACAGCAGGGCGCCATGCCCAGAGCGGTGTACCGCTCAATAGGAATCGCTGCAGCATGCACAATTGCTATAACGTTTTTAAACGTTTTATTATAATTGCTTTAGATAAGACATGGCTGTAATAACTGCAGCCTGGAGACTACATAACAACCTGTCGAATTAATATATAGACATTGACTATTTATTTAATTTAACGAGCACGTAGCCTGATATCTTCTATGACAATTTAATTAAGTTGTTTCGGAATATATCTATCAACCAATCGTTCATATTTTATGAAGCTTTTGATGGATTGGGCCATAAAATGTAAAAAAGCACATAAAAAGAGAGAGCCTTTCTGAATGGAAATTAGTAGATTTTTTGTTACTTATATATTGCGAAACCGAAATAAATCATATTATCTAATGCCAGATAGGTAGGAAGTATAAATTAATTCATGGGAAGTACAACCATGTATCTCATAGTCCAATAAATGAACATGTTACGGAAATGTTACGTGTTCGATTATTTATTGAAAATTAATTGATTTTAATTTGCTATCAAAATTATTGACCTGGTCAGTTTATTTAAATAGCAGCATATTTAATTATTATTCAACTGTTTAAGACGGTTACACTCACCGACAAGTTTTTCGACCTCTTAGGCCTGTATTATACAACAATACATATACGCAAACCGAGAATTGAGATGATGACTAGTCCATTTAAAAAGAGTATTTCCAAAAGAATAATAAGAATAAGAATAATTTATTCAGTAAAATATGTAGAAGTAACGGTATAAAAGACAATAAAGTTTGATCTAAAACTACTGTATGAGAGCGGGCTTCAACACCTAAAACTAGGTAAAAATCTATAATGTGTTAGGCGTTGGTGCTTTCCCAATGCTCAATTTTTTTAAATATCAATACAAGGTGCATGTGTGTGTGTTTTATAATTATTACTTAAATCACCATTTTGAGTAGATTCTCAGTTTCATTGTTATCTCGTGCTTGCAACCAACTATAAATTTTAAATTTATGATTATTTAACGAATCACATAGTATTTTATTATATAAATATTTGCCTAAGTAACAAAGAAATTTATTGATAAAAACGATTTTGAAATTTTCTAGTTTAAAATAATATATTTGTTGCGTTTATCTATTATATCAAGTTTGTTATAAATATTATTTGACTTATGTTGTTTAATAATAATGACTGAATAAATAGTTGACGCACTGTGAGTAATTTATTTTCATGGAATTGGTTTTTAGTTGAGTACAAAAATGATTTGAATTGAATAACTTTGAGTGCCTTCGAAAGCACGTAAGTTTATTAATCGGACCACGTACCATTTCGATTGTTACAATTTGTGCCGATATTTGAGTCTTGCAACCTTCTCTTAACGCAGGTCGCACATTTGAGATCTCTTCTTTTGTATGTGATTGCCACATTAAGTCGATCTTAATCAAATCTTTACTGATAACGCCGACCAAAGAACCAGTAATTTCTGTAGGTCGATGATTCAGCGGACCCATACTTCACCATAATGGGGTATATATCTTACAAAAATGGGTTAGCTTAAATTATTGTTGAAAGATTAACCCATCGAAATGGTGATTTATAGCAGCACTCTTGTAGCTAAGACCCAAAATTGAGGTCAAAAGTTTGCATTTTGTCTTGGATAAGATACGCTCAAATACAGTTTTTAAATTAAGTGTTTATAAAAATACACAATAATCATCATATATGGAATTTTGTGAAATATGACATTACGATAAGTGTGTCAGAGGATGTATGCCAGACCGAAGAGGAAGGAAAAGATTTAAGTTGTGCTGACCCCAAACTAAAATGATACATAATGGTTATAGTATATATATATATGTATATATCAACATATTAAGTATAATTATGTGAATGACATAAGTAATACCTACAGCTATAAAATTTGACACAAGTATACATAATAATATGTACTTTGGATAACAAGTATGAAAAATCATTGTCGCCCAAAAAAATAATTCTGAGGGATTTATAAGTTAAGATGTTAAGATGAACGAAGCTGAATAATTAATCAATTATCGTCCTTCCATCATCCAATCTATACTAATAGTATAAAGCTGAAGAGTTTGTTTGAACGCGTTAATCACAGGAACCGCTGGTTCGATTTGAAAAATTCTTTCAATTTAGATAGTACATGTATCGAGGAAGATATATATCATCACGCTAAGACTAATGAATAGAACCAATAGGAGCGGAGACCAATGAATAATGTTTCAAAATCGGGGTGTTTTGAAAACAATTTTCACGCGGACGACGTCGCGGGCACAGCTATGAGTTATATATACGAACACTTTTGTTAACGGGGGAGAACATAGGATGCTATAATTTATACCCATAAACAACATCATTTCCATGATATGCAAGTGTGCATACAAATGCGAAGTTTATGCAAGCAAAGCCGCGTGTATAGCTCAAATCATTTTAAATTGATGTCGCGTGAAATTCTATACAACAAACAAAATAATTTAAATAAAAAACTAATTAAGTTAATTACTATATAAAGAATTAGCTAAAATTTTCTGTATCAATATTTATATAGGAAATTCTTCGATAATAAAATTTTAACGATAGGAAATGCTAATTTTACCCACACTCAATTTAAATAAAATATTTAGACTTTTAAATTCAAGAAACATCTCGTCTGGTATATAATTATGCAATGATCCATATTTACCCAACGAAAAATGTCGGTCTTTTCACTATTACACTATAAAATACTTTATTACAATATTGTACAGCTACTAAGTATAGAATACACCTTTCTTCTAAAGTTGTGTATCTACATAATAGTCTTCCAGAATAAAGGTTGTGCCTGTGATATAATAGGTATGCATATGGAATAGACAGGCGGAAAAGACGAATTTTTGGTTTTACCGAAATAACAGCGGAATTTGAAAACAGAAAAACATGATTTAAAACTTATATAAACACAAAAAATTTGAAATAGGAAAGTCAAAAATCATAACGTTCTGTAGTATAAAACTATGGATTGGTCAATATACTGCCTTGCAATTTACCTAAATAATATGCCGTATAAAAAATTGCTCTAGGCTGATAAGGCAGTTAACAATGGTAATGTCGATGCATATCAGAATTGTATGTGCTTAAGGCGAAAGTTCTTCGAAGTGCGAATGTGTCCCGAAATTGATGGGTTTGCCGTTAAGTGCCGGAATCGAATCTTGTATCTTACACGCGAACCCAACACGCAATACGGTCCCTCACCTTACAAAAATAACGTACTCAAAAGGCGATCCCATGAAAGGTGAAACTATTTCAGTGCAGACGGCCTACTTTCCATGTTCAGTAAGGTCTTAGTCTTAATTACTTTCGGCTTCGTAGTCATTTCCGATCTTTAATCTGTCACCAAAAGAAAGGTTTTTAAGTTATAATTTATAATTACTATCATCAAAATGGCTGACTCAACGTTATTAACTACACTAAATGTAGGCGTTTGAATAGTCGGATCAAAGTTATTCATCGAATATATTACAACTTGAATAAAATAAAAGACCTACTTCAGATGATTATCTAGCGAGTGTATTGCATGGAGGTATTTGGTTGGATGGTCCTGATTTACACCATCGCAGATGGCGGAGATCTTAAATTATTTGCGATGAGTCATCTGGTCTGCATTAATGCTATTCATCCACATATTATTAAATTGGAACTCACGTAGGAGCGGTCGTCAGGATGCTAGCTCGACACCTTGTACATAAATGTAGCATTGTACGCAACATCCTCCTTGGCGAGAAGAAATTACGGCCGAAAACCGGGGGGACGGGATTTCCAGACTTTGAAGAGCTCTGCACAATCGGGATGCTAGTGAAGGCGGCTGGAATGGAGGTGAAAATCTTCATCGGTTACCGGTTGCCTAGCCTCCGATTCGTTCATACACACCGCACCGCACGACCGAATTTATTAATATATTTATTTAATATATAGAAGTAGGAAAGTATTCATACTGCTCGGTCCAAGTGGTAAATTTAAGTTATTTCAAACCGTGATTATTGGATCATGAAATGGACCATGGGCCGTTGGGCAAGGTAATTGATTTATCAAATTGACTGACGCTCTTGGCCACTCTTCATAATGATCGGTCTATAAACAATGCCCAATTGATCAAATTGCCCGTAAAATATGTATGTAGTTACCCTGCAAACCTGCAAACCCTGCAAAACAACATTCGACCCGAAGTTATTTTATTTTAGCATCGTATATATGATTGAAAAACTTTATGCACTAAAATTTTATGTCACGGCATACATTTTTTGGTCGTAAGCATTACACGCTTTATTGAGATTTGTGACTATGTGTGTTTTTGCTAACAAACATAAATGTTTTATGTGTTAAACAATCACATGCTTTGTAAATGGGTTTTTATATCGATATTGCCGAGAAAGCTTGAGGCTGTTGTGAACATGTTTTTTTTGTGCAGATAGCCTCGAATGTGTCAGCAAGATCTGTATGCGTTCTGATTGACAGAAACAAGAAGGTTAATGGTATGCGTTCTAAGTATTTGTTACATTCTTTCACACTTTAATGCGAGTACAGTCATCAGCAAAATAAACGATGGCAAATTATAATATTTTTGATGTTAGTGTTAGATACCGTTATACGTTTTCCGTTGCCCTAGTAGTTTGTGTGTAATTTATTTATTTAAAATTGATCAGGGTATGCTACCAACACAATTCACAAAAATATGTAAGTGTTACAAGTTGTAGTGAATCCGTTATATAAAGGCACGCACATATTTCTCAGAGTTTAAAGAAATGTCAAGTGTGAAATAGTGTCAAGTTAACAAATTAGCAAAATGTAAGCTTAAAAAACAAAACCGAGATTACTCTGAAATCAAAAAAATAAATATTTAACCAACTTCTTTCTACAATATCTTGAAGTCAGTGCCCATTAAAACATAAAAGAACAACAACACATTTACAAAGTATAGTAATTCTTATGTTTTACTTGAAAGAGACTTCTAGATAGTCTAGAAGAAGTAGGTTCAATATTTATTTTTTTACTTTCGGCATGAAGTCGATTTTGTTTTTGTTAAAAAAATTGTTTACTTTTTAGTTGCGCAAATTCTTTAATCGATTTAGACATAATATATTAAACATCTGTAGAAATTGTACATCTGGCACGCGTATACAAATTTGCCATCTCTCTCTTCGGTGTATATGCTCTTCAACAAGGGTTGCTCTCTATTTCGATATAATTGAGAAACGACAAACAAAAAATATAGATGAATTAAAAACTCCTTTTTTAAGTCAGTTAAAAATGAAATTTTACTTTATCCATATTATTATTATAAATGCACAAGTGACTCTGTCTAAACTAGGAACAAATAATTATTTTGTTTTTTATTTAATTACATTATTAAGTCTCATAGGCAAAACACTACTTACTACTTGTATACTTACTTACTTATTCAATTAAAGTACTTACTTACTTAAATATTAAATACTTGTTAAAGTTATTATCAAATCTAATGCTCTGGGGTACCTATTATATCGAGACAGTTGATGATATCTTTTTGGTGCTGACTGTACCTAAATCGCAAGACCTTTAACTTTTATGTGTTATAATTTAACGCACAATACGATACCACATATCTCGTTTAAATCATTTTAAAAATGGGTGGGTATATTTTTTACAAGTCAAGAGGTGAAGTAGAAGTGATTTTTAAGATTTTGAATTCTAGGACGAGTCTCAGACTTGACCCCTTTAAATCAAAAATAGTTTTATTTTAATTCGAACAATAAACAGTTACCATTATTAAACTTCTATATATCATATTAGGAAATGTCTGCGAGTTCGTCCACGCTCGACTTAAAATTCCCGCGAGTTTCCCGGAACACAAAGTACCGCAGCATTTAATAAAAATGTAAGCGATCATTTTAAGGAAAACTGTGTCGGAATACTTCAAACCACTGCTGGGAAAATTCCCACGAGATTCCCGGGATAAAAAATATCACATATTTTATTGCATAAAATTTGTTATCGATCAGTTAAAAAATCACATTAGTTCGATTTTTTAAATCATTCCCAGAAAAATCCCGTGGGAATCCCAGGATAAGACGTAGTGCAGATTTTAAGTTTAGATTTTCCTGTCGGTAAGCAATAAATCAGAAAAACAAACAGACAAAAAATGCCATAGTGTTCTCCATCGTTTATACCTATATACTGTATTCCGATTGCTTTTATTAAATAGCTGTAATGTACAGACCCGGCTTGTTTAGAATTTTATAATATTATAGATTGCAATTTTCCACAAGTTCCTAATAATATGTTTTTAAAACAGTTTGAATTAAGTTTATTAGTTATCGTAGCCTATGAAAATATTCCAGTTATATAAAAATAGTGCAGTTATGTCATGTCATTTTACTTGTTATGGAATCAACATTATGGTGATTTTTGTTTACGATAAAAGTGAGGTTAACAACGACGTCTTCAGAATATTGGTTGCGTAAAAGTACAATATAAAAACGTGTCATCTGACATACAACGTAAAACTGTGTCGTCCTACAAAAATACAGATAAAAACCTTTTTAACTTATTACGTTAAAGGGCATGCTTCTCTATTCATATGCTGAATGGCCAAGAGATCTTGTTATGATATTTATTTACTTATTAATAAAAGTGGTTATAACTGGAAACGTAATGTATTTTGTGTAATTGAACGTTTGTGTAATTCATTAAAAACAAATAGGATTCATGTTTCTTGTTTTATTATTTTACGTATTTTGATCATAATTTTGTAGCCAATAAAAAAATCAGACAAAAGCTACTTTATTTATGTAGGCACATACGTAATGTATGCAAAATTATTGCTATATTAATAATAGACAGATAACACTTTATTGCTCACCAAAATAAATAAATATAAAAACAAAATGCATAATTACAATACTTCTTGGCAAAACAACAGGTCGCCTTATCGCTAAAAGCGAACTCTTCCAGGTAACCTAGCTTAAAAGAAATTCTTAACTAATCTGGCGATTAAGGTGGTACACAAAAAAGGTAGGAGTGCACAATTTAAATAAACATACTTAAACTATTTTATAAATTTAATACATATACAAAATAATCTAAAAAAATATATTTGTTAACATTATATGTGTCAAGCATTTTATATTAGTAAGAAAAATAATATTATTAGGTATAGATTTTAATAGTTGAAAGTTTATCTTACTTTATTGATTGTACTGTACTTACTTTATTATAGTTGAAGTTATTATAATGTATGTCTTTGACGACCACAGCCCATAAAAATGACCCGGACATTTGGAGGGCTTGCGCGGGGCCATGGAAAGGCCAACACGTAGAGGCCCTTTGACAAATTTAATGTAAATGTGACGTGACACTGACCGGTGATTATCCCTGTCTATACAATATTGTAATGTACCCCAAGGACAAGCCCCGGCCAGTGTAGGACTATTGTAGGAAATGAGGACAAAAGTACCAGGCTATTGGGGTGAACTGCTACTGGTGCTAGGGGTCTGGGAATATGGGGACTATGGCGTCTGCCCGTCGCAATGTTTGGCGAACATGGAAAAATGGGCAGACGGTGACTCGCCACTCTCTGCATGGGCCCCAAAGCATGCCATAAAAGACAGGGGCAACATGGGTGTGAGTGGCTAAGGGGTGTAGAGAGATGGGCTGCAGGTTCACCGAAGCTACTTCTGACGTGATGCCATTTATCATTTCCACCTCTGGAGCTTGAGTCTTATCTCTAGCGATCTCCACTCCATGCCGGCTGGTTAAGGCAAGCACGGAGGCGTGGGCCTTGCCTTGGCCCCCGGAGTCAGGTACGAGGTGTCGCTACTCACCTAAGGCTTCGCCACAAAGCCTCCCTGCGGGAAGTTATAATTATTGTGTTTATTTTATCAATTATCAGGCAAATATTCACCAGGCGAAAACTGGACTCATAAATTTTTGAAACCAGCTTCAGCCAAATTAAAGATTATTGACTAACGCTAAATAAAGAAGTTCTTATTTTTCAAATCAAATTTTGCAAAATTCACTAAAAAGCAGTCAAGAATTTCTCTACAAACACATGGTTGTTGCGTAAGAACAATTAATATCATCTTTTTGAATTTCTAAATTTTCTATTTGATGTACAATAATGGGGATTGCTCACAAAAAATTACCCTCTGATTTTATATTTTTATTACCTAAAATAGGGTATTTCAAGATACTAATTCGAATATTTTTGTATTTTAAGCGTTAGTTTTTTTTATAATCCGATTTTAAAATTGAAGAGTGAACTATGATATTATTATTGTGATGTAAGGTTCTTGAATAAATATAACCTTGATCTTAAACTGGCTTTTTATTTTCACTTTTGTAAGTATCTTTTTGTCGTACAAAATGGTCTCTGCTTAACTCTATTCAAAAACGGTGTCTACTTTTTTTTTTGAATTCCCACCAATGAGAGCGACTTTTATACTCGTCTCTCATTGGTTGGTCAAATCTTTACGTCCTGGCTAACAGAGGCATATAGGCATTGAGTAACAAAATAGAATATGATGTAGCTGATAAATTAAAGTATTAAATAAATAAGGAAATTTAAATAGATATTTATATGTAATTTGTTTTATGATTAGAAATTATTATTTACAAAACATACCGTAGATTAAAATAAAGTTTTTGCTATGTATTTTATACGCTAGCACTTGTCAAACGTCAAAAGTCAAATGCCAAAAGGCTGACCTTGAACTTGACCGGCTTTTGTTTACGAATGAGAATTAGGTTAAAATACAAGTTTTATTTATTACAAATGCTTCCAATAGAAACAAATTGAAATACTATAAATGTAAGCAAATAATTGAGTTGAAAGCCTGAGCTTGTGGTAACCAGGATCGTGGTACATTTCGAGCAAATATAATATAAAATTAGCTACGATTAAACGTGGTAAGTGCATCCACTACACTATTCCCCCCCTGAGACTAATGCTGCAAGCTAAGGTCGATAGTGATCCGTAAACTTTACTCTTCTTCCAGATCTGGTTCGTTTTTCTACGCTCGGTTGCGTCCCAGAATCGGGCAAGGTTGTGCTAGCATCCTGTGTGTCATTCGACGGCGTGCTGATGTCATCCTTGGTCATATAGGCTGGTTTCACTCTGTCAATGGAGACTGTGGTTTCTTTGCCTTTGACCTGGATTTTGAAGATCTTCTTGCCGCGCTCCAAGACTTTATATGGCCCAGTATATGGTGGATCGAGTGGGTGTCTCACACCGTCATGGCGGAGGAATACAAAATTGCAAGTAGCCAAGGTGTTTGGGATATAAAAGGTCTTCTCCCCATGACGACTGGTTGGTGTTGGAGCCAGTCTCGCCATATGTCGCCGTAGGCGTAGGGTGAAGTTGGAGCAATCCATTGATTGACAGGCAGATGGGTTGAAAAATTCACCAGGTAGACGAAGCGGTTCTCCATATACAAGCTCTGCTGCCGAAGACTTTATGTCCTCCTTCCAAGCGCTGCGTATGCCCAGGAGCACTAGAGGAAGGGCTTCACTCCAGTTGGTGTCAGTATGACACCTGATAGCCGCTTTTAGCTGACGGTGTAGGCGTTCAACTATACCGTTGCAAGTGGGGTGATATGCAGTCGTCGGACGGTGCTGACTGCCGAGCATGGCAGCCAAGGAGTGGAAAAGGCTACTCTCAAACTGTTTGCCTCTGTCTGTAGTGATGCGCTGCGGACAACCAAAGCGAGATACCCAGCCTGCTATGAAGCTGCGGGCACATGTCTCAGCTGAAATATCTGATAAAGGATATGCCTCAGGCCAACGTGTAAACCTGTCGATGACTGTAAGGCAGTATCTGTAATCAGATGAAACAGGTAATGGTCCTACTATGTCCATGTGGACATGTGCGAAGCGTTCAGTCGGAACCGGGAAAGAGGGTATTGGTGAAACAGTGTGCCTGGAAATTTTATTTTTCTGACATTCAATACATTCTCTAGTCCAGTTTCTACAGTCTTTCTTTATCCCATGCCATACAAAGCGCTGAGTGATTAACTTGACAGTTGCCCTCGACCCTGGGTGGCTCAAGTTGTGAAGTGTGTTAAACACATGTCTTCTAAATGGTGCTGTAGTATAAGGCCGAGGGTTTGGCATGGATACATCACAAAATAGTGTGTTCTGTGTGCCTTCCACTTTCACTCTTCTTAATTTGAGGCTGGAAGAGCCAAGGAGCTCTTGCAGTTCAGAATCTTCGCTCTGGGAATGTGCAAGTGCATTAAAATCAATATTCTCTGTTAATAGTTCCACTCGTGACAGACAATCAGCCACTATGTTGTCTTTTCCGCGTACATAACGGACATCTGTTGTAAACTGGCCGATGAAGTCCAAATATCTAAATTGTCTGGGTGAACACTTATCTTTATTTTGTTGGAAAGCATATGATAAGGGTTTGTGGTCTGTGAATATTGTGAAGTGTTTACCTTCGACCATGTGCCTGAAGTAGCGGATAGCTTTGTAGATGGAGAGCAATTCCCGATCATAAGGACTGTATTTCCTTTGCGCTGCGGACAATCGGCGGGAAAAGAAGGCTAATGGCCTCCAGGTGTTGCCTGAAGTCTTCTGTTGAAGTACTGCCCCCATCGCTGAGTCTGAAGCATCGGTGTGAATGGCTAATTCAGCTTCTGGGTTCGGATGTGCTAGCAGAGCTGCCCTCGATAAGCTAGTTTTACAGAGGTTGAAGGCTGCTATCATCTCAGATGTCATTAGCAGGTCTTTAGATCCTTTACGTTTCGGACCTGACAGTGCAGCATTTAGGGGTTCCTGTATTTTAGCTGCGTTAGGTATGAAACGGCGGTAGAAATTGAACATACCTAAGAACCGACGCATGCCCTTGACAGTTTTGGGTGGTGGGTACTCTTTAATTGCATGCACCTTCTCCTGTAGGGGACGTACACCTTCTGCCGAGACTTCATGCCCCAAGAAGTTAATTTTCGACTGGCCAAACTCGCACTTCGCTGAATTAATTAGTATGCCATATTTAGACAGCCTCTGGAACAATTTATTTAAGTGGTCAACATGCTGGTCTTCAGATTGTGAAAAACAAAGGATGTCGTCGAGGTAGCCGTAGCAAAATGGCAGGCCTCTGAGCACTTCGTCCATGAACCTTTGAAAGGTTTGTGCAGCATTCCTGAGCCCAAAGGTCATGTATGGGAATTCGAATAACCCAAATGGGGTTGTAATCGCTGTCTTCTGTATGTCGTCTGGGTGTACAGGGATTTGGTTGTATGCCTTAACCAAGTCTACCTTACTATATATCCTACTGCCGGCCAGTTGATGGGAAAAATCCTGTATATGTCGGATTGGGTAACGGTCGGGTATAGTCCTGGCATTCAGTGCTCGGTAATCACCACAAGGACGCCAACCATTATCCTTCTTTGGAGCAAGATGGAGGGGAGATGCCCAAGGGCTTTCTGATGGGCGTGCTGTACCGTCTGCCAGCATTGCTTCGAACTCCTTTTTTGCAATTTGGAGCCTATCTGGTGGTAGACGGCGTGGGCGACCAGATATAGGTGGACCTGGAGTAGTGCGGATGTGGTGTACCGTGTTATGGTTACTATGCCTTTTTGTACCTGCAGGTCTAGTTATGTCTGGGTACTCACGCAACAGCTTATGGTACACTGAACCTCCACCTACTGCCTTAATGGAAGCAATGGCCGAAGTCTTCGCGGCAGATGTCGCTATTGTGGAAAGCTGAGTAAGACCATCAATAAGTCGATAATTCTTAAGATCTATTAATAAATTATAAAAACTTAAGAAATCTGCTCCGATTATTGGCTTACTGACATCGGCGACGACGAACTTCCATGTATAAGCACGTCGCAGGCCTAGATTGAGTTTCAGCTCCATCCAACCATAGGTGTGTATTATACTCCCGTTGGCTGCGAAGAGCTGGTACTCTGTCCTGCTGCGTTGCTGCTTGATGGCAGATCGAGGGAACACGCAAACATCAGAGCCTGTATCCACAAGGAATTGCAATTTAGTGTTGTGATCTGTCACGAAGAGGCGGCGGGGGCTTGTAAGGCAGTCGTTAGCCGCTAATTTCGGCTGCCGTAGGCGTTTCCCGAGTAAGTACAGGGAGATTGGCATCTGCGAGCTTTACTCCCAAAACGATTGTGGAAATAGCAATAATTCTTATTGAACCAATCTGATGACCGTCTACGTGCAGTCGGCTTTCGCTGATATCTCTCAGATGAGCGAGATCGAGACCTTGAGCGTACCTGACTCTGGAGGGAAGCTACCTGTCGCGACAGCTCTGCCATTTGCCGGGTGAGCTCGCTTATTTCGTTGCTGGAACTAGTGCTAGCCACCATAGGTGAGGGTGGGGCTATTTCGTGGACCCTGTCTGCTAAATCTGCAACAGATTCGAGTGATAAGTTTGGTTGTGATGCTATCGCAGTCTGAATGTTTACCGGGAGGCGGCTTGACCATAGTGTGGCCATGAATGACTCGGGTAGACTCTGTCCTGCCAACGCTTGTAAGTGGCGAAGAAACTGGGACGGTTTACGGTCACCCAATTCCTCAAGCATAAGGAGTTGTTGCACTCTCTTCCCTTGTGAGGCGGAGAGACGCTTAACAAGTTCGGTTTTTAATTTCCCAAACTTGTTCTCTGCTGGAGGGGATGTAATAATATCCTTAATTTCTGCTGCACACCTGTGCTCGAGCTGAGATATAACATGGTAAAATTTGGTAGCATCCGCCGTTATACCGGATAATACAAATTGTGCCTCCACTTGGGCGAACCATAAAGCTGGCTCTTCTGGCCAAAAAGGTGGCAATCTTACCCCAATCCTGCACACTGTTTCATCTGCTTCTGCGGACGTTCTTGGGGCGCGCGTAGTTGCAACTTTACCATCCATTGTATTTGTTTGCCTAGCTCTTTAAGTCGGTGGTCACCAATGAAGAGTGAACTATGATATTATTATTGTGATGTAAGGTTCTTGAATAAATATAACCTTGATCTTAAACTGGCTTTTTATTTTCACTTTTGTAAGTATCTTTTTGTCGTACAAAATGGTCTCTGCTTAACTCTATTCAAAAACGGTGTCTACTTTTTTTTTGAATTCCCACCAATGAGAGCGACTTTTATACTCGTCTCTCATTGGTTGGTCAAATCTTTACGTCCTGGCTAACAGAGGCATATAGGCATTGAGTAACAAAATAGAATATGATGTAGCTGATAAATTAAAGTATTAAATAAATAAGGAAATTTAAATAGATATTTATATGTAATTTGTTTTATGATTAGAAATTATTATTTACAAAACATACCGTAGATTAAAATAAAGTTTTTGCTATGTATTTTATACGCTAGCACTTGTCAAACGTCAAAAGTCAAATGCCAAAAGGCTGACCTTGAACTTGACCGGCTTTTGTTTACGAATGAGAATTAGGTTAAAATACAAGTTTTATTTATTACAAATGCTTCCAATAGAAACAAATTGAAATACTATAAATGTAAGCAAATAATTGAGTTGAAAGCCTGAGCTTGTGGTAACCAGGATCGTGGTACATTTCGAGCAAATATAATATAAAATTAGCTACGATTAAACGTGGTAAGTGCATCCGCTACAAAATCATTTCTCCGATGACGTCATAAGGGACAAGTTTACATTGATTTCTTTGCTAGAAAACAAAAATAATAAAAGTAAGTTTTATCTATATATAATCATAGTAATCTGTGCTACTATTTAAATGTTACTGTAATGAGTAACATTGCGTATCGTGATTATTTTAATGCTTTTTGTCGCTAGGCTTATAATTTTTCGTGTTCAACCATTATTATTTTCTATAGTTATCGTTAAATTTTTGAAGTGGTCTTTAGGGAAAATCCATGTTACAGAACTTAAATCAAATAATGTATTGCTAGAATTTTTTATATACCTGAAGCAGGCAAACAGGCAAACGGCCAACCTGATTTGATTGGATTTAGTAAGGTCAAATAAAGGTCAAACCTCATTTCTTACAAAATACAAGAAGATCATAGGTTTTTTGGAATTTTAACTGGACAGAAATGATAAGGGACACTATTCCTCGAAATGGTTTTTCAAATAGCTAGATTGAAAAAAAGTGAACAATCCCAATTGTAGGTAAACAATAATTATTCTACAATTATTGAATTATTGTAACAAAAAAATATAAATTTTATGCAAAACAAAACTGTACAATAAGTATCACATCGTATTTCATGTTCCTGGTAATTTATGCATATTTAAAAGTATATTTTAATAAATTTTACCTAGTGAGACTTCTGTTGTTTATTCTGTGAGTTAGCTTAAACCCGATGTTTTTGCAAGACTTAAAACATGCACCAAATTGATTACCGATGACTGGCGGTCGACCGAGATTAAGAACACTGCCGATAAATAGATAGTCTGAATATCTCAGATGCATAGTTTCGTCATGTATATATAGTCTTTCGTGTTTGTAACACGATACTTGTATTTGTAAAATATTTAAAAAGAAGTAGAGTTAGGTAATTGTTTAAGGAATAAAGAAAATGTAAATAATTACTGTCTTGCAGTTATACTTGTAGTGAAATTGTAATAGCGAGAGGAAGGGTAAATATTACACAGATCAACTGTTTTATTCACGCAACAGTGATTCTTGATTTTTTCGACGTGCATTTTATTTAATGAATAACTTTTATCTGACGATGGAAGAATGGGCTCTTAGACTAATTGCTTGCTCTGAAATAAGTAATAATAATTGCCAAAATGTAAGGGAAAACTGTTATTTATAACTGGTAATCGATTTTAACCATTAAAAACCGTTTTCGAAGTCCCATGTACCGTATAAAATATATTATATTACTTTTTTGATGTATTTAAAAATCTCTTGAGAAACGATCATCTTCAACCAATAACGGTCATTTACTTACCATAGCTTTAATTTTGCAGACAGCCCAACTGTGATGGAAAGTGGTTACCGTCGCTTATGGACATGAGCAATACCAGAGGTGCTGCCAATGTGCTGCCAATCTTGAAGGAGAAACCGGAACCTAGCCACTGATGCCGGAACACAGCTCAAAGTTGTTATGGCGGCATATTCTAGACCAGGGGTAGTAGCCATCCGCTCGGGCAAATGCCCTGCAGCCTGGTTGTGGGTTGTTTTGTTGCCTCTTACGACAGGTCGTAGCCGCAGAAATTGGTATCCTTTACTGGTTCCTGCACGGAGATGGAGCTTATGTCAAAATTTAACCGATGGTAGGGCAAATTAAATATTGAGATATAGAGACCGGTCATAAGCGATTTTCTAAAGGTAGCAGCTTTAAGGCCTCAGATCTGACTATGAAAAGACTGGACTTTTGTGCTAATTGGATTGACGCATAGTATAGTTAACTCCTGAATAAGGTATTTAGGAACAAATTGGTATAAACACAATATTTTTATTTATTACTAGCTGTCCCGGCAGACGTCGTCCTGCCCGGTATAAAACAGGGGTTTATCGTAGAAGGGTGAAAATTGAGGATTGTCTGTATTTTTGTATGTTGTATCATAAAAAAATAGATATTAAAAATTTTGTCTAAAAAATAAAAACAAAAATTTAGGGATGAACTACCCCTAACATTTAGGGGGATGAAAAATAGATGTTGGCCGATTCTCAGACCTACCCAATATGCATACAAAATTTCATGAGAATCGGTCAAGCCGTTTCGGAGGAGTATGGCAACGAAAACTGTGACACGAGAATTTTATATTTTAGATATTTGTCTGTAATATTATATTTATCTATAATTATATAAAATTCTAAATATGTCGTGTTTGTACATTAAAGCTACAAAAAACCCAATTGGAATAAACTATATAAACGATGGAAAAAACAATGCATTTTTTTAAATTTCCTGTCTGTTTGTCCGGGATTCACGTAAAAACTGTTAGGCCGATTTCAATGCGATTTTCGATGATCAACAGCTACTTCTTAGACTTAAACTTTGCGCTACTGTTTATTCTCGGAATCGCACGATAATTTTTCTGAAAATGATTTTATATGGCCAAATTAAAAAAAGAATTCAATTGTGCTTTTTTACTGATCGATAGAAAATTAAATGTAATAAAATGTGTGATATTCTCTATCTCGGGAATCCCACGGGAATTTTAGCGGGAGCGGTTTGAAGCTGTTATGATGCATAAGAATTAGCTTATTCCGACACAGTTTGCACAAAAACGATAGCTTACATTATTTTTTTAAAATACTGCTATACTCCGTGTCCCAGGAGCCGCGCGGGAATTTCAAGTCAAGCTTGGACGAATTCCTAGTATAATATATAGTTAAACACCACTCCTTTACAGAGATAGGCTAATATTTCCAGTCGTAACTAAAACATACATTTCATATCTTGAGATATGAGAAGTCGGAAGATTCCAAATCGCAATCCATCTCTGGCATCTGGGATTGAAGTTGCTATTTTTAATTAACCTCTGGCATCCCAACCGTGAGTCATTGCATCGGTCGACGTCTGGCTTCAGATGTAACTTATTAGATTAACTCTATCTGAAGCTGCATCTAGTGCAGTACCGATACACCGCGCCTATGAGTTTGCAATGTTTTGTATTTAAGTACTAATAGTTGCATAAGATGCGAACCACTTTTGAGAGAATACGATTTTATCAACGATATGGAATATGGCAGATTGATTTAATCTCTCCACGACATAATCGATCTTCAAATCGACACTGTTTCAATATCTATGCTTTTCAAAGCGAATTATATGTATCCATCGTTCTAAAACTCTAACCATTATAAAACACAAGTCTTTATACAGTTAGCATTTTCATCACATATATTTTCTTCTTGCATGAAGAAAAGATGCAACTGTAATATTGGTACTACTAAAAGCCTAGATATGAATGTTCACCATAGCTCATACAAAATTTCATCTCCTATTTTACTCCATTCAAGTTGTAGTCTTAGTCCTTTCCAAGGATACAATTTATCTCCTTGCAAAAGCCCATTAGTCTGTTCTCCCCTTTAGTCATAAAAGTTATTGTATTCAGTAGTATTTACTTAATATCATAAAAATGTTACTTTTTAATGTACACTATAAACAAATAAACGTTTAATTATCCGTGCCGGAACGCAGAAATAATACAATTTCCTGTGGCCAGGCGGCCAGTCGTAAGAAGCGACAAAACAACCGATAGTTATGTGGTAGGATATTTGTTTGTCTGGTTGCTACCACTCCTGGTCTGGAGTATGCCACCCTAACATCCTTAAGTTGTGTTCCGGTATTAGTGGCCAAGTTCCAGTCCCTTTAGAGAGTAGCAGCGCCTTTGTAACACTTTTGGTGTTGCAAGTGTCTATAGGCGATAGTAACCGCTTTCTGTGATGTGAGCCATCTGCCTGTCTACTGAACTCGTGCAATAAAAATACATAGGCCTCAGGTAGCCTAGCGGAAGATCGATCGAGGCTTTTGGGCTATAATAAGTCATGAATTTATTATTATCTTTTACGTAAAGATTCTTGTAAATAAAGTTAAGAATTGTGACGTAAATTGTGCCTAAATTCCATGCGCGTCCTATATTCACATTTAGCCACAGGTTTAAATGCTTGTTTTCGCTAATTACCATCTTGTTTGCAATTTAAAACCCCATGTACCCATTGATTGCAGGTACCATTGGCGAAAGTGATATTGAATGGGGGTTGTAAGTCTCGGTAATTGGCAGCCGTGTGTTTTGCTTGTAATGTTGCAACCGGCGACGTGTGAACTCGGCCTAACTGCGTCTGTCAGTCGCGTTCGTAGATACGGCTAGGCTATACTATCAGCCGGCATTATGCAAGCCCTTCACGGTGTCCGCTACTGTCCGACGACGTTTCCTGAATGTTTCGAGTAATTTAGTTACGATATTTAAATTGACATTAAACAGCGCGTAATTACCTATTGCATGATATAAAATAAGACATAAATTGCGATAGGGGTAAGCTGATTAATAATATCTGAACTAGGCCGGTTGTCTTGATAATGCTCTGTAGGCCGTCCGTGGTTCTTAAATTAATTACATCCCAGTTGGAGTTGCGCCAGTTTATCATATGCAAAAATTATTATGCCGACTTCATTGCTAAATAATGAAGCTTTGTTGCTGGATGTAGCGAGCCAATCTAAATTCTCATCTCATACAGATTTGCGGTTAATGTATAAGGCATCTGTCATGTAGTTGTGAGTCCTTTGAGGCCAGATTGGCTGCATTGGCATTGATGGGCCGCTTTGTCAGTGCCACGGTCGCGATGGAGTTGGATAGCGCTGTCAGGATGCATGTTTATTGTTCCTTATCATCTGCACAGACGACCGACTGCGCTAATCCCTTACCTAGATCGAAATCTATCATTAAAAACGTGCATTAGATTTGATAGTGATGCATTGTACCATTACTATATATACTAACTTACCTTACTATAATATGAACTCATTAAAGTTTCAGTACCATCTTGCCGTTTCTTCTCCTTAACAGCAATGACAAGTTGTGCAGCGATGTACATAGACTTGGAAGTAAAATTGAATTTTCATTTGTATATATGACCTTCAAAAAATGTTCTCCAGTAGAACTTATTTTGAATACAAAAATTGAATTTGAATATATTTGTAATATTTAATGGTTCAGTAATATTTATCTATCCGAAAGCTACTAAATTCCATGATGATTTTTAACTTGATATTATGTAAAAGATGCACCAAATGAGGCAAAAAGTTAAAAGTAAGTTTATACCCAATAACTTTTATTATTTGACTGATTTCACGTTAAACCAAGGAGTTTTTATGGTAGCAGGAAATAACACCATTAAACTACAACATATCACTCTTAAATTTCATGACCAAAACCCCTTGTTATTGCTTCAAAATGTTTGATCACTGGGTCCTTTTCGTTTGTGTTTTGTAGGAGCAAGCTAAGGTTTAACAATGTTTTTGTATTTCGTCTGAGACTAACTTAAGTACAGACAGACTGTCCAAGGTTGTTCGCACTTACAAAGCATTCAATTCGATGAATAGCTTTGTTAAGAATCGCAGGTCTGTACCTAAGGCAAGTAATATCCAGTAAGGCTAAGTGTTTCTCATTTCGGTCTAACTTTCCACAGGTGTTTTCAGGTGTATTTTCCCGTCTGGATGGCTAAGCCACCCCTGGTCTAGAGTATGCCGTCATAATAACCTTGAGTTATGTTCCGGCATTCGTGGCCAGGTTTCAGTGTCTCTTTAAAGAGCAGCACCAGATTAGTACCATCTTTGGTGTTACAAATGTCCATAGGCGATGGTAGCCGCTTTTCGTCAGGTGAGCTGTCTGCCTGTCAGCTGAACTCATGCAATAAAAAAAACTTATAAACTTATAATTTACTCACAAAATTAAAAGAGATTTAATATGAATTAAATTTGAACATGAATTAGTCCGAAATGAGAAATACTTGCAGGAAATATTGCAAGATTGCAACCAAGTGTTAATAATGGGATATTAATGGTAGATTGTTGCCATGTGCCTGTCATCTCTGCACATAAAAACATCAAACAATATGTGTTAGTTTAGTCTTTAAGATGCTGTAAAAAGATACAATTGTTGGGTGGAAATTGCTTATTTTATAGGCTATAATTAAGAAAAAAAGTACTGTACATTACCACCTCGGACGAAGAAAACAGATAGACCGAGCTCCGAACTCTTAGGGTCAAGCAGGAAGTCGATTTTAGAATAGGAAGCCTTAAGTACTTTAAGTGTTAAGTAATCGAATTAGTATGAATAAAAATGAAATAGTTAACAGTGGATGTATCACTAATACTCATACAAACCCAAACCACGTGTATAAAGTTAACACTTATGTAAAGTTAACACATAAGGTTGGAAAAATGCTTCACTTCATTTGACTCTTGTTCACGTAACCTCCGTCTTTACTTTTTTTCGCCTGAGTGTAGGTACAACTAGTTATATTCTGTTATATGAATGCAAAGGACTGGTCCTTTGCATTCATTACTGTTATTGTATTAAAGTAAATGAAGAAAGAGTTTTCTAGTGTGTGAAAGTCCATATGCAACGGTGATCTCTTTCTACTGACTGTATAACAGGGAGTGTTTTGAAAAACTTTTTATAATGGTGCCTTCGTCCTCTTTCTGCCATCGCACCACTTGCCACCGGTTGGGAGTTTACCCTCACTTCCTTGAGCCGTTTCGCTCATGTACGCAACGTTTTGTACACCGTTTCTCCTGTGTACCGTGGGGATTTGGAATGAGCTCCCAGACGAGGTTTTCCCATAGCGCTAAAGTTTTTCAAAAAGTGTGTCATACAATTTGTTCAAGGCCCGCAGCGCGTTGGTGACACCTCTGGTCTTGCAAACGTCCATAGGCGACGTTAACAGCTTTCCACCAGGTGGGTCGCCAACCTGTTTTCTGTACTCCAGCTATAAAAAATAATAATTATTTAATCACGTGTGTAATTATTGGATAGATTTATATAAAGATAGAATATTAACATCTGTATAATGTGTGAGAAATAATAAGGATCATACCCGTGAACCATATTTAAGTTTGGTAAACGGTAGAAATGCTTAGATGTACCTAAACTAAAGATCGTCTTAAAGAGTGGTTGTAATATTTATTTGGAAAGTGATTTAAGTATCTACTGACAATTTATTTGCTCCCAGTCTTGTTATTATTCTTGGTATACAATTACTACCGGAAACTGAGTTTATCTCAGATCATCTTTGAAGTTTTCATTTCTCAATCTCGGCAAGAAAGTCATTGGTGTATATGGTAGGTATATATTAAATACTAATAAATAAGGTGAAGTTTGTATGTTTGAACGGGTTTATCTTAAGAACGGTTTATCATACAGCGCCTATTCTAAAACAATAACGTTAATTAGTAATTTCTTCCACATGTTATTAATTTTATTAAAACAATTTGTTACTTTCGGCTGCATTTTTATTGTGTATATTTAAATTAGAGTAACGCGTTAAGGATGCGCCTCTTACTAAAATAATGTTGGTATTGTAAAATATACTTATGTACTACATAAACAAATGCTTGATGTAAATCGACTTTTCAGATTATAACTCACTAAATGAGAATAACATGTTTTGTAAGTTTTCTTAGACATCGGAATGTATGTCTGTCTCAAAGAATTTCGTATTAGTTTGTAATGGTAAAATCATAATATAGTAAGGCACCTATTAGCGGATTTATAAAAGAAAATTCTAGTGTGAAATTTAAAAATATTTTTATTTTTACATTTTCAATATGTATTTTACTTTAAGTCGTGGTAGCTTAATGGCTAGTACACGCGTCCCAAACTCAAAATGTCGCGGGTTCGATCCTGGCCGGAAAGTTAGAATGACCGCGTGCTACCGACGGTGAAGGAAAACATCGAGATAACCGATGTGTCAACCAGCCAAGCCGCCTTGGACAAGCATGGCGGGTATGCTCTCCGTTCCCCTATAGTAGGAGGCCCGAGCCCAGCAGTGGGACATTTATGGGCCGATATTATTTATTATATATTTTACTTGCCAAAAATTTGCTTAAAATTATATTAAGATCATCGTTACATTGTTCTAATTAAATAATTAATAAATCACGGTTTTAGGCCCATTTCGGACCAATGAAATTACAGAGGTGATTGCTTATTAATGTCTCCTATTTTCTTGTCCCAACAGATCTATGATATTATGGTGATTATCACATGATTTAATGGCTATGGTCGCCGCGTGGATGGTGGGAAGGTATGTATAAAGTTTATTAATAACTGCCCTTGAAGCGCTATAATCATACTATTATTGTAATGCTACCTTGTCAACTTGTCATAAGCTAAAATAAGAAATGAATTCCTTCATTAGTTTGTGTTTTTGAGTTGCAGAATTAGTCAAGATCTAAAATTAAATATTTATTTTGTTGTTTGTTCTTTCTACCCCGTATTCGTTGTGAAAGAATTCTCGAGAAAATTTTTAGTATAACAAAAAGATTTTATACCTATAAGACCTTCTAAAAATATTTAATGAATTTAAAAGTAATCTTCATAAAATAATTATGAGTTTTAGCTCCACCTACATCGCTAATTTTGTTAAGATCATACATATTCTTTGAGTTTGGTTTCCTAAAATCTTTAAGCAACTAGGCCGTCTACTGGTTTTCTTTAAAATGCTATGTTCTTTTTGTTTATTTTATAAAGCAATTAAGTCTTATTTAAATTACAAATCTATTTACGTAGAAAATATATACGACTATAATTTAACATTATATGGAATTTTGGAATGATGACGTAGACAAATTCTTTATGTATTAAATAATACCTCCATTTCGTAAATTACGTATGTTATTATTACATTTTGTATTGGGCTCCATCTTTATTGTTGGTTGGCAATAAAGGCCAGGAGGTCACACATAAAACTACAGGAGTCCAATCTGAATATTCAAAAAACGACCGCTCAACAAAAGGGATATTTAAAGTAATTGGTATTGTATTAAGTATTATATTTTTAATTTGATAAAAAATACAAAAAAATGGTCATTTTGTTTTACTGGGATTATTTGCGAATTGTAATTACTAAAGGTCCAATGTAGAGAACTTAAATAATGATAAATATTAAAACAATTTCAATTTATTATTATTAGAGTTATAAAAATCTCAGAGGAACAAAGTATAGATGGATGGACCTTACGTCAAAAGAGGGTCAAATGAAGTGAAACATTACTAGTATAAACATACTAAATACATCTTACTATTCATTTTCGGAGCTTCTGTCAAATAACAGAAAGTAAGGCAAATGACGGTCAGTAAGAAACAGGAACCGATCATAGTAATGTATCCACTGGAAACTATTACGCCGTGCGTACTAATCGATTATTTTATAAAATTAATAATAATTTTGATCATAAAAGGGTACTTTTATAAAAAGGTTTCTTTATTGCGAAATTGACTAACAGGCAGATGGCCCCCGTCATGTAAAGTAAACACTTTTACATTTATTGCTGAGCAGATAGACTGATGATCAACTGCGATGGGAAATGAATACTGTCGGACATTATGGACATTATCAATACCAGAGGTGTCGACAATGTGCTGTCGGCCTTTAAGGAGAAATTGGGACCTGACCACTGATGCCGGAACATAACTCAAAGTTCTTATGGCGGTATACTGTACATTGTAGGTGGCCCACAAGCCTTTTTGCTAGTTTTGAAATAATTCAAAAAATTAGATCCTTTGCCCATCATTGTGGCAAATTGAGTTCATCAAAATCTTCCATTTTGTTTATCATACGCATGTCGTATTAACAAAAATAACATACATCTAGAGCTGGGCAAAATACATGCTTTGCGTTAATTAAAATGTAAATTACAAAATCGCATGTATGTAAAATCCGAAATGGATAATATTTTCAAGTCGTTTATTTGAAATATAAGTTTTTTACTATTTTTATTTCAAATTCAAATTACGAAAGACAGTCACGTGTTTGGTTATGTAAATAAAAAAGCACTAATCCGGTCCAGCATATTAAAAATAAAACAATAATTCCATCGCTTCTGTTCTCCGGAGAACATGCATGCACATACATGTAGAGTGAATTTGATCATCCAAAGTCGCATTCATACTAACAAACTTAATTAATACACAGAAGTTTCGTGAATAAAGCCGCTTAACACCGAAAATCACAAATTATTTTCAAATGTTTTGTGAAGCCTTGAGTATTTGATTACGTATTTTAATTACAAATAATTCAAATACTTCTTAACCCTGCATGTATCAAGTGTCTTTTGTATAGTTTGAAATATCTCATAATCATTATTGTAGGACAAGCGTACGCATAACAGATTACGCGTGTGGCTAGACATTTGGCTAATTGCAGATTTGTGAAATGAATGGCTAACCTCAGCCTGTCTGACTACAAAACAAGACAATTACTAAATGTGTCCCTGGAGCTAATACTCGGTACAGTCTATGTTGACACGACATGTTCTGAGAAAATAATAACATGATTCCCACATGGCATAGAACTGTTTGGATGACATTCTAAGAATATAATTTTATTATTTGTTATTATTTCTATATTTTATTTCAAGTGGAATGTGTTCTTTATATTACTAAGCTTTATACTTTTTTGAACCCAGCAAGATTTAGACATAAAACATACAAATCAATTTAAGATAAAGTAACGGTTTTACGGTCTTATCCATATTGAGTTAGAGAGGTTTGAAGGCTTCTTTATGGTTCTTAAAGGAGCTTTCAAACGTACTAATTCAATATGAATAAGACCGTTAATGTTTAAAGATTTTATTGAAATATGTAATCTAAAAGAGGTCGGCACAATATACTATATTATAGGCACTGTTTCTAGTAGACCGTGGAATGATGATAAATTGTGGAGGGAAGATTAGTTGTTACGCATCTGCGACTTATTCTAATGTCCTGGGTTGGAATGCGCGGAAAGCACAAAATTGATTCCATAATTGAAATTAAAGCTGAAAACAACATGAGTTCTACAAAAATATAAATATTTAACCACACATCTGGGTTTAACTTCAAATTTTATACCGTAAGATAAGTGTTTTTGTATACACTAGTAAATTTGTGTAGTACGAGTACTTGAGCACGAGCCAAAGTTTGTCTTGTAATGCGATTCTGTTTAAAACAAATACTTTTGCTTGTCATTCACCCATCAAAGATGTCATCATGTTGAGATATATTGTTTGGTTTAGGAAAATTAAAAATAGGCTTATTTTTTTTAAACTTAATAATAATAATTTTACCTCGAGGCTACGCCATGGGTCTAACCTTAATACGTGACTCTTGTTAAAGAGCAGGTGTGAATACAGGTTACATTGTATTAAATGTTTATGTGAGTACTATTTGCCCCAGGAAGATTAATTTAATTTTATATCGCAAACTATACCATTTTCAGCATGAAAAGTATCTATGTCCATTTTCGCTAAAACTACATTAAAAAAATACAGTTATACTTATCCAGCACTCATAGTAGTTTTCCCGTGAGAGATTAACAGATAGATAGATCAAGTTACTATCGCATTTTTTATAGATGATGAAATTTGTGTCTATAAACTTGAGAAATGTTTGGTCTCTACAAACTTGCATCGCCTATTTTAAAAACAGTTAAAACGTTCTAATTTTATTTATCTTTCGCCGTCTATTTATCCTTAAAGTGCATTAATAACCAAAATTACCTTTTTTCACCTTCTCCTAATAATTTGGGTTCGGCACAATACATCTTTTTTACAAGCTTTTATTTAACTTGCAATGGATATTTCTATCATTGCAAATTAATTTGACCAAGTCCCCGGTTTCTGATTGAGCTGAAATTGCATGCACATGTATATCGCATGATAATGCAATAATGTGGAGCTGATCTGATGATGGAGTCCGAAGATGGCCATAGGAACTCCTGTACTAAACAAGATAGACCCGTCGTGTATGGGCTTGTTTTACTTGTCTTGGCTAACACTCTGCTGCTACATGATATCCAGGCTCTCAAAAGCTTGTATTTAAAAACCTTTTCAAAAAACAAGTTATTTCTTTATGCAGAGAAATTCTTCGAATAATATGAACGAAGTGCATCTGCTTGGCAACACTTTAACTCAGGATTTTAATCATTATTCATTTTTATAGTGCATCAGCTCTATATCTTTACTGTAAAAGGTTGGACAAGATATTTATCTCGCTGAACAGGATTCGGTCATAAATTAACAATTGAACACATACTGTCTTTTTCACTACTTTCTTTTTAAAATGATTGACATTTTATCGCTGCTAGGCTGGTCATTTTCGACACCTTATGCGTCAATTAATGGCTCAACTTTTACACCATGTATGTAATATATTACCTACCCTTGCCATACGTGTGATATTGCTTTCGAGTTAATTTTAAAGCACTTTTTTTGGTTAGTTGTAGACTGATTAATATATAAATACCAATAATAATATAGTAATAAAATAAATACCAATATTTATTTTATTACTTATTTATAGACTTAAATTAAAATATATTTAATTTTGTCAAAAGCACTCGTATATTCTCTACTCATCTAATTATTTCAAGAGTATATTTATTGGAAATTGGTCAAATCTAAGATCTGGACCTCCTTTTCATCCACGACCATACTTCTCGGATTTATGAGGCACGAGTTCTTTGTAGTTCACCGCCGACAGAAACACTCTTCACCGCCTCCTAACGGACCCTGTTCTGCTGAAATAATAATGTACCTTCTGAACGCTATAATTGCATGGATACGACACAAAATATCAAAATCTTGGATTATTATGGTAGATTTTTTTGTTGATCTAACTGTAGGTTTAGATCCCAAAATAAAAATGTTTCACAGTTTTATGCAAATATGTAATAAATGTTAAGGACGAGTATCCCAGTACTTTAAAGGTTAGTTCCACTTTCAGTCACCAGTCCATTCATCGTAATTTTACGCACGCAACACACGTAATTCTTACTGATTTATTAGAATTTACTCTTTAAGAATCGATATAAATTTTATTCTACTAAAGCCCCCGGTATGAAAATTGTTACATACATACATACATACATAACTTCACGCCAGGTCCCTTGCGGGGTAGGCACGAACAACAGAGCGCCACACAGGCCCGTTCTTACACACCTCACTTGCTTCTTTGACATTCATAGCTCTTGTCATGCACGCTCGTCTGTTCTTAAGGCTCCTAACATCACCTTCTGCTAACACATGATCAATTTGATCATGGAAGGAAAATTGTTGAGGAGTGAAATTAATACCAGCCTTAACTTAAAAGCGTTACGTCTTTCTGTGCAAAGTACCTTGTGTGTCTTTCATTTCGTATTTAAGAAATAATTTTAATTTTTGGTGCAGATTTGGATTCACGGACTTTTTAGTTACTTTTATACTGAGCAATCGACATACCTCGTGTTCTTCTTCCAATAACACAAATTTGATACAGATTCTCAGATCCAAAAACAAATTTGAAAGTGTTCTTTAACATTTCAATGGAATTTAACGACGAATTATTAAAATTCGAGATTTTTGAATACCTAAATAGCAGGATACTTATAACGTTGGTGAATCGACAGACTAACCACGTAAATTGTGTATTGCAAACTTTATCTTAGTCTAAATCAGATACACCATCCGTATGAAGTTTCCTTCGGACCACTTGCTGGTACGTAGCAAACGATCGTCCAAGTAAAACAGTTCTCGTGTTTTCTATAGAAAGCATTCGTGATCCAAGTTAAATGTTGAAATAAAGCGATCGGAAATCGAACCTAAATAAATACAACAATATTTATTGGCCTCGATTTTATACCACTTAAGATTACATTGCTTAATTTCCTAAAATTGGTATTAACTTAGATTTGAATTTGATTGGTGATTTTGTTTGATAATTTTTATTTATGCGGAAATATTTTTGTAGCTGAAGTTTGATTTTGTAATAAACTTTAAGTTTATTAGTAGGAATATGAAAGAACAACTGGGAATGATATTGAAAATTGTGGAGTAAAAATTACTGATATTCATCAGTAGAATATATAGGCATAGTTAAGGTACAGACCGTAGAGATTTCTTTAAAAAATCCCAGAGAAAAATGTGTGTTGTTTCTCAACTTAACAACTTTTACAGTTACTTTCCCAATTTTTTAATACTTACAAATTAGCCCAGCCTTTTCATGTGTTCCATTTACTCAGAATTTTTTCAGAGACTTTTTTTTACTTAAATATTATTACAATATTAATTATGTATTACATAAAATATCTATAATATTAATTAAATTCTAAAAATGCCGTGTGTGTACATTGAAGCTATTAAAAAAAGACTATATTAACAATGGAGAACACGATGATTTTTTTAAAGATTTCTTGTCTGTTTGTCGGCTTTTCTGTTTGTTCAGGATTAACTTCAAAACTAATAGGTCGATTTCGGTTTGGTTTTAGCTGATCGACAGCAAACTCCTACACTTTAAATCTGCGCTACTTTTTATACGGTAATCACGCTGGAATTTTTCTGGGAATTATTTAAAATGGCCAGATAAAAAAATTGACTCCAATGTCATTTTTCTACTGATCGATAGCAAATCTTATGTAACCAAATGTGTGAAGTTTTTAAAACCGGGTGTAGTGGTTCAGGTGTATAGAAATTAGCATATTCCGTCATGATTTTCAGAAAACGATAGCTAACATTATTTATTTAATTATTTATTCAAGTATTTCAAGTCAAGCGAGGACGACGTCGCGGGCATATCCTAGATTATTATATAATTATACTAGATTACTATAATAAAAACTATTCTATGTATTATAATACAAGAATTTTCTTCCATATCTCTGCTGGCTGGATTTCTCAGCGGACGCTCAATGTGCAACTGGGATTTATTGTTTAATAGTTACCGCCACCTATGGAAATTGGCAACACAGAAAGATGATGATGCCCTGTTTACCTGTTTATCTAAAAATCTATTCGCCCCCACCATTGTCGAAGTGTACCTTACTTTACAGTTTACAACTCATTAAACAGCTTCCAAAATAAAATTTTACTGTTTCCTAATATTAGAAACTTTTCTAGGAAAGCTATATTTAAAAGAGTATCAACAAATTGACTCACTTTCAATGTTTAAAATGAGAACTAGCGTGAAATGCAAACTTCTTTTTAAATGACGAAGCATTTGCTGAGTGTATCATTATCCAAGGCGGGATCGCCTGCGAACAAGTAATAATAGATGATGACTAGCAACTTAGGTTCCAAGTGTCATATTACCAGCGATAAGTTTATTTGCCGTGACCGAAGATTTATCTTTAGATAATCGCTGTCCACTAGCAAAATTATATAGGTATGTCGGTGAATGTTTTTTTATAACCTCATTTCTCATTACTTCATTTAATATGCATTTTAGATGACACCTGAGGGCGGGCTAAAGCTAACACTTTTGGAGACGCGTTTAGTGAAATTGACACACGTCTAGAAGATATACTAGTAGGTATAAGAAATAGCAAAAAGTTACAACTTTTTTGATAGCTAATACTAACCTTTGCTAAACAAATAATATTACTTGCCTAAACCAACTAGTTTTGAAGCTATGCGTATACTGCATTGCACATTTGATAAGTCAAATGAAATGTTCAGTTTTTGAGCTTAGTAAATTTCAGTTTTGACTTGTTTAAACGAAGCTAATCCTGTTTAAGTAATTAAGCTTATAAGTTACTTTTAATGTAATATAACAAGGAAACTAGTCAATTAATTAACATTAGCAATTAAAAGCATTAGTTATTCCTACAATAGTTAACATACTTTGATACAACATGTTTTAATTATGTAGCTATAATGAGTTACATAGTTTCGAGCACATTTTCTATCGATTTAATTAAGATAGTTCGATATCCATTTCTCTACGGGAACAGTAATAATATTCAGCTATTATTACAGGTATCGTAATAGAATATAATAAACTTGGTGAGCGTGAAGATCTCGCTAAAAGATTTCGCGAAAGCAATTTTAGTATTTTAGCGTAAGTTATGAGAGGGATCAGATAATTTCAACGCTGCATTTCCCAACGTGCTGATAGAGTGTGCGATACCCAACCCTCGGCGAACGGACTTATTAAACGCATGTCATCGACTAGATAGTACTTACCTATAGAAATTATTTAAACTCTACATTAGACTTCTTTAATTACTTATTCGAGTATAAAACTTATACAACTGTAAAACTATAGCAAAATCTAATTAGATAGATATCTGGTACATAGTCTACATATAATTATATGTAGACCATTTACCAGACACTGTTAGAGAAAAGTATGCTCAGAGAGCAGACTGTATTCCCGTACAGGATGGCAATGCTGTTTAGCTATGCGAAGTATAAACCCTCTGATCATAGAGAGAAATTCTTTGCAGAATCTCTGTACCACAAGATCCAATTGACTTTCAATTCTAAACAGCACCAATCTGAAAATTCTTAGCTGATGAGTCACTGTCCAAAATCTTGTGTTTCTTGATACACTGTTACAAAGCATATTACCAATGAAATAATGAATATTATATAATATCCTTTATTGCACACAAGATAACAGTACACATCAGAATTACCAATCATACAACTATCATAGTACAATCGGCGGTTTTATAGCTAATAGCTGTTTTTTCCAGACAACCTTCTGGAGATCATTTCTAATAGTGGGCGGCATTCAGTGCGCATGGTATAAAATATATATGTCAACGCTCAAGTAGCAATAGTAGCGATAAACTACCATGGCGACTCGTGCTTTGACCTCCTAAAAAACGCTAAAATTTCTCAAAATAAAATACTGTAATCCTTCTTGACTATACGTACATCACTGTTATGTTAGCAATCAGTTAGTTGGGTCTCGAAGCTATGCTAAACAAAACTAGCTTGTTAGTAAAAATAAGGTTACACGTACAGACTCAACTGTTTTGCAAGTAACTGTATGATCTGGTTATTTTTAATTGAGGACAACGAATACCCGAATTTTGTTGTTTATTAAGTAAGTCAAACGCCCAATAACGATTCTGAAAACAATTTCGATGCAGGGGAAATAATTGAAAGAAAGCACGCAATTTAAAGAGAAACATAAGATGCACCGTGCTGGATGTACTACATATATCTGTGTCCAGCAAACCTGATACAGATAATAAATATTTCACTAACTCGAATTGCATTCTAAGAAGTGGTTCGATATCGTTGCATGACTCCGGCTTTAGCTACTTGCGGGTCTTATACGTGGTACTTTTATACTGTAAGTCCGTGTTTGCCGTTTGTTTAACTTTAAGACCTTCTCATGCAAATGTCCATAGGCGATAGTAAGCACTTTCCATTACATCGGCTGATTGCCAGTCCAAACTACTCCAGTAATAAAAAAATCAGTGGACGTGTATTTGTGTACACAAGTAGGAAGTGAAACTGCTTTACAACGTACCATTTTTACTTTATATTTAAATATGTAATGTAAGGTAAAGTTTAAAAGCCCAATCCCTAAAATAATGGACGTTTCTCTTGTCTACGGAACCTTTCATATTTTGTAGACAACCACGCACTAGGGCGATTTCACGAATTACTAAAATTAAGTAGATTAACGAGGTTCTTTATCCGTACAGGAACAGAGAAAGAATACAATTTCCTGCGGCCGGGCGGCCTGTGGTAAGAGGCGACAAAACCAACCACAGCCAGGTGGTAGGCCATTTGCCCGAGTGGATGGCTACCACACCTGGTCTAAAGTATGTCGCCATAACAACCTTAAGTTGTGTTCCAGCATAAGTGACCAGGTTCCAATCTCTCTTAAGAGAGCAGCAGAGCATTTGTAGCACCATAGGTGTTGCAAATGTCCATAGGCGATGTTAGCCGCTTTCCATCAAGTGGGCTGCCTGCCTGTTTGCTGAACTCCTGCAATAAAACAAGGTTTAATAGACAAATGACAAAAAATATTTCACGCACCAATAAACGAACCTAATAGAATAAAAAGGTAGTAAAAATAATATGACCAAAATTTTCTCCAAAGGGTGATATTTGTGGTCATCTGTAACTAGCAAATTGTTAAATGTCGATCTCGCTGGTGATTTTTGTAGAAGTAAACAGTAATTATGGAATTCAACCTCAATTTGCATGCAGGAGCATTGCAGTTTAGGAAAACTCACCAATGACAAACAATACTACTTAAATTAAGATGACTATTGGTGAACTGCTAATGTATCGTGTATAAGGCACTTTATTTATTCCGTTTATCTCTTTGTGTTCAAATCCCACTTGTATTGAGTAACGAGAAGTAATCGCATGACTAATTGAAATCATACACAGTAATTCGTCATATCATACAATCGATTGTTTATTCCAACTACACGCACGAAGATTACAAATAACTATAAAAAGGCAGGTCTGCGTTGAAAATTTATCGATGTTAGTTTTGAGGCTTATTGCTTTATTATGCTGTCAATTGTGGGTCATATGTGACAAATTGACGAGTAGGTGAATGATTTATGACTGTTTTTTTTGGGTTGAGATGAGTATTTTTTTGTACACTACGGCTGGAATGCTCAGAGAAACCGTTAAACAGTAAATTCCTAAGATTTTCAAAGGTGTTCGGACGTTAAGGACTAGTAGCGACTACTAAATTTGTAATATTAAAAAAGTGTAATCTTTTGTATCTTATATTTTTTGGATGTCTGTTGGTTCGAGATTTACGCAAAAACTACTGGGCCGAATTCGATACGGCGATTGAGGCAATGAGTTGCGGTCTGTCGAATAAATATTCGACTGGTGCGATGGCGACCATCCTCTAGAAGAGGTTGATATCTTCCTTCTTACAGCCACTTCGCTTCCTTAGTAACATTGACATTGACAACATAATAATATCACTATTGACAGTGTGACAATGAGGTTTGAAAGACCCATCCAAAGAGTATATTGAATAATATAAAGAGATCCTTCTCTATATGTTTTCAGATATACCGGTTATTATTTATATTGTTGGATGTTTACCAACTATTTTTAGGCATTGTTAAAAGTGTCTATTTTCATTCGATAGGAACATTAATTTTGCGGTGTGCTGTATAAACTAATTACGTCAGTTCTGTAAATTAAATGCCTACGTCACTTGCATAACTCATAAGATAAAGAACGCGCGTGGGTTTTGTTCTCATAGTATAATAATATACACGGGATGTTTTTATTGTGTTTCGGATCAGTAGCCCTTTATTCTCGACCTTTATATCTCGATTTTATCCGAAAATGGTAACTTGAGAAGCTATAACGATTATATAAATGTGACAGTTACAAAATCTTATAAAATAAAAGATGGCTGGGTCTTTAACTGCCGTTTTGTTTACGACACATTTAAATAATGGAGTGTAAGTCAAATTAAAATTAATCTATAGTATTATTTGTTAGAATTTTCATTATTTGTTATTATGTAATAATCTAAGGGATAGATGTTTAATAAGATCTAGAGAAAAATTGAACTTGCTTAGCTGTCAGAAATAACAATTTATCTCCAACAGAAAAATAATAATATTCAACTGACAAGAATATGAAAAATAGTATTTTATACTTAACTGGATATATCTTAATTTAATATTGTATTCATATGCATTAAGATTATTTTTTAAATTTAAATAAATTTTAAATTGAGATGAACTTAACTAAATACTGCAAAATAAACTAAATTATAAATAAATGTGTATAAAGTATGTAACTAATCGCTACCAGAGAGAAGCGCGCTCAGAAGGCTGGCTGGATTGCCACGCTGTATGGCAATGCTGATTATTTGCGCGAATTACGAACCAGCCTTCTGATTCTATTACGATTGGTATCAAAGAGTTTCTTACAAATTCCAAGTGCAATTTGCTCAATGTAGGAATATAGTGGGTAATGTGAACAAAAAATGGGTTATTGAGATGATGCTAATGAAGCTGGAGTTCTGAAACTACCGAAGGAACATCTGCCCGTATGTTATGTATTTGGAATTAACATTGTAATTTCATTAATTTTGTTTGAATGTTGTGAAATGTGATAATTGCATGGCTAACAAGGCAAAATGTATTATTGTTAAATTAACACAAACCCTTTATTTACATACAAACGATTCTATTATTTTCTGTTAAAGATACACATTATTTATTAAGTTTAATTGCCAATCACTAAATTGTCATTTAGGGATTCTTACCACGTTGTTTTAGACACATTGCACAACTTTCTCAACGGTTATAATAATATCAATTGCTCATTACACAGGAAAGGAAAATCCCAAATACATTAAATTCGGGAAACCGCTTAATTTACTGGAAAGTCGGGTTTTCCTTGAATAAAATTTTATATGATAATATAATTTTTTCTTTTGTATTTATTAATATTTAGTGCTGTATTACGCACTGTATACCGACCTATACTTTTAAGGAAGTCTATTTCCAGAAGGTTGACTGGCAGAAATCGCTGAAACCGATAATGACACCGCCGATTGTACTATTTAAAATAGTGTTATACAGATGTAAACTACTTTCTTATGTACATAAGTAATCTATACTATTCTATTCTGCTCTGGTCTGCTCTGTTTAGTATCTGTTCAGTATTCTACTTTCAATTGGTCTTGCGTCAAGGGTATGGTTATTGATAGCGTTAAAATTTAAGAAACAATTTCTGCCATTATTTCGACTAGTTTTAATGCATGCGGTATAGCGTTTCAAGTATGAGTCAGTGGAAAACGCAAAATGGGCTAATAGAGAATGAGAGTTAGGAATGAGTATATTGGAGCCCTTTATGGAAAGAACTAGGAATCCCGTTTTATTATTTACCGTAATCGTTCGATACTGACATTCCGTGATCGCGTGAGATTAAGACTTACACTGCAGGGTGGCCCAGACTCGATTCATTCAGAAAATGTGTTAAACATAAAATTTTATATTATGATTACATCTTTGATTGCAGGTTTTATAATTATTACATGAAGTAATAACTATAAAAGACCGTTACTTTAATAACACAGTTGAATGGTCATAAGTGCAGGGCCCGTATAACAGAATTCATGTTATGCAAATAATAATATGTTATGTTTTGGATAATAGAAATTATGAAGCTTATAATCATGTTATTAAATCTTAAACTAAAAAGTTAATTTATTAGAAACCTTACCTTTGGTGATTTTTCTACTTTTAAAGCCCAAAACAGACTTTAACGGGTCGTCAGTAACTCACCGGCGGTGAGCAATAGATAGTTGTATAGTGGACATCTTTACATGAAAAATAGATATTTAGCCTGTCACTAATCGCCAGATAGGTACTATAAAATTTAGCGAAAACTATACGAATAGATACGTATATTAATTATTATTATTAATATTATTAATAGTGTTTTTTATTTATTATGAAATTAATTATATATTTTTAAATAAACTCACAAGCTTTTGGATCCCGTAAATAAGCTGTGTATTTAGCGGAATTTAATGCAATTTTACCGGACCGTGGACAATCTAATTATTATCTGTACACAATGCCTCGTAAACGGAATACCGATTAAACCGTTAAAGACGAAAATTACCAAAGCATTTTCTTGACAGCTAACAGTGAATCGGTGAAACACCAGTACTTATTTGCTAAACCACTTACCATATTACCAGATTCACATGGACTGGAAAAAGTGATTGTAATTACACGATGGAAAATCAAGTTTACGGTAAATATGACAACCAGTTATTTACATAATTTAGTATTGCGACTTGATTGGTTTATAAAAAGAAATGCGTAAAAAGTTTTGACTAAAATAATATTAGGGTAATTTATAGTCAAATAACTATGATACTATTGGTCGTACAAACGCCGAAGCCGCCTTATACAAGGGTAAGTAATGACGTCATTTCTTTAAAGAGTCAAATGACTTATAGTTATTTCTATTGTGTTTATTTAAAATTATATTTATAAGAAAGTATTCTAATGCACATAGTAGATTGTTTTAATTTTTTTTACATGTGTCACCTACTCTCACATCCATCCCAAGATTAAAAATATAAAAATTTGGTAAACGTTTAATAGTTAATTATGATTATATAATTAAAAAACAACAGAAATAATCAAAGATGTAATATTTCGGATATGTGTAAAACATTAACGACTAATGCAAATATGATCTTTTGACTGAAAATAAACATCTGTAATACTTTAAATTCTAAACATGCCGTGTCTTTGTTTGTTCATTGAAGCTATAAAAAAAAACAAATGAAATAGTCTATATAAACGATGAAAATCAACAATACATTTTTTATTTCTTGGCTGTTTGTTCGGGATTCACGTTAAAACTACAGGGCCGATTTCGTTGCGGTTTTTGCTGCTCGACAGCTAATTCTTAGACTTCAATTCAATCAATTAGTTCTCATTCAGGAAATCCCGGGGGAATAATTCAAAATGGCCAGATTAAAAAAAATCGAATTCCAATTTGGTTTTTTGATCGATAGTAAATTTAATGTAATAAAATGTGTGATATTGTTTATGCCAATAATCCCACGGAATTTTCCCGGGAGCGGTTTGTAGTTGTTCGGGTGCGTAAAAATTAGCTTATTCCGACACAATTTTCACTAAAACGATAGCTTACATTCTTTTTCAAATGCTGGTGTATTTCAAGCGTGGACGACGTTGCGGGCATATCCTGCTTTATACTAAAAATCTATGAATTACGATATTAGCAATTTGTATTGCTTAAAGGTAGATGCTTTGTTTATGAGAAAGCACACTGCACTACAAAGACGTCTCACTAATCTCTCTGTCTATTCTTATACCTTCTTATCTCTTATCTTTACCTCGCCTTTAGGTAAAAATGGGCATTACTTTTAGTAGTAGCAAGGCAAATAATGGTTTGTTGTAAGATATACAGAACCCCTAGCATAAGTCTCGGTAGTTGGTTTTCTTAATAAGTATAAAATAACAGAAAGAGGAATATAGACTTCAATGTTTGTAGTATTTAGAATCATACTAGTTATTTGCCACATAAATGATTAAATTGAACCTAAGTTGACAGTGTTGACATAGCCCACTTATAAAGGAGTAGTTGCCTATTACAAAATAAAGGCTATTTCACATTTACTTGCAATTTAAATAAGTAATATCTTAACAAATACACAATATACAGTAGTGACATTATTTTTTTGCTTGTTTGTTGCATCTACACTGGAAATGAATCGATTGTTATAAAATTTTGTAATTATATTATTTCGAAGACAGGTCACTTAAATTAAAAAATGTGCAAAACTTTTTTAATTTAAGTGTCCTGTATTCATTCATTTCCGTCATCGAAACAATATAATTTCAAATTCTATATTTATATTTTTTTTATAGCAAACAGGTAGATGGCCCCACCTTGTAGAAAGCAGTTACCACTGCCTATGGACCTTCGTAACACCAAAGGTGCTATAATATGCCGCCGCTCTCTAGAGAACACTGGAACCTGGCCACTAATGCCATTCCTTTAGGAAGACAGTCAGTTTGCTGCTGTAGGTACTCTAGCTATAAAAACGGTAAAAGCTGTATGTATGTATGTATGTATAATATATAGACGCACCAGCAGCTAATAAGAAACTGGCCTTAAAGACAAACACTTATAAGGCTATTGTAAAATGTAATCTAATCTGACACGTCGCCTCCATCGCCGACGCCTGCGCACGACAGGGCGGTGCACCGAGCCGAACTGTAATATCTTAATAAATAAGGAAAATAAACGTAAAAGTGATATGCTGGAACGAAATAAAAAGTCGTCCAGAATTTCGAGTTCGTGACCATTGGAAATTAGTTTTGGAATTTTTAATGCTTGGTTTTAGGGTACGGTGCATGATGTAGTAAAAGATAAGAATTTATTTTTGTTTAATCTTTCGTATTGTAAAATTATATCTCAAGCGTTATCGTGCTTTTATCGCCACTACCGGACAAGATCTGTCGCTCTTGGCTGTGAGCCAGGTCATTGTCGTGATCTAAAGGTTTATTTACATTGATCCAGCTACTGACTTCAAGTTCGTAGGAAGCCAGTGCTGACTTCATACTGGCATAGTGTAAATTGATTTAGTACAGCGCTACTAAATCTAAGTGACAAATATTTCCGATTGAATAATTTGAAACTCGGATGGGACACCATTATTGCATTAGCGATAGAGTAATATAGTAATATTCACTATAGAGCTGATGGAACGGGAGTGGATGCGGCTATCTCGCCTTTCCTCACGCACAAGGTCATGTCAGCGTCGAAGGGAGCGTAACAAGTTTTGGCCAAGAAGAATAGCATCGAGTAACGGTTCTCGGGACCTCTATCATTGCCCTCAGAATTTATAAGTTTGAATTAGATTGAAATGCAAATTTCCTCGTTAGATCTTCTATTGCAGTCAGCATGTCGTACCTGATTGTAATAATATGCACTAGGTCAGAAAAACACCCGAGCATGCATGCTTCTTGGATTTCATATCATATTACGTATGCGGGCGCTTATTTGTTAAACTACCAAAATTTTGAAAAAAGTAATTAATGTCCATCTATACTAATACTATAATGAGGAAAGATTTATATGTTGTTTATAACGAATGAACTCAAAACTTACTGAACTGATTTCAAAAATTCTTTCATCATTCGAATGCTACATTATTCCTGACTAATATAGGCTATATACAAATTAGGAATCCCTATTAAACTTTAATAATGTAACCCATCAATCTAAACAAAATACTTGGCTCTGGAATCGGGTTCTAGATTTTTATTTTTTCAGGGCAGGATAACGACTGGCGAAACCGTTAGTTAGTTATAATTTACTAGAAAAATTTAAAATTTATTATTAACTAAAATAGTCGTGTATTGCACTTATTCAAAGTAGGCCATTCTGGCCGTTATTTTTATACAAATAAAAAAACAATGTTTTACAAGAATACAGTTAGTCTCAATATTTTCTTTTAATATTTGTTACACTCGAAGTCCTTCTGGTATCCACATTATATCATCACACACACGAATGAATAAGAGATTGATAAATTTTTATTTTTCCTTTAAATTACCGTGAATTCCATATTATTAATATCGAATGACTCCCAAATTATATGTGCTTACCGGTGGCGTGTAACAGGACCCGCGGCATCGTCTTTATGGTCGCCATGCTGCATCGAACCAATCAACTTGTCGGTATACTGCATCCCGACCATTTTGACCTTAATTATACCAAACAAATAGGACTCGAATATTTAATATGAAATGTATTACAGTTAAACTTTCTACAGATCCATCATCAATCATAATTTTTCCTTCAATTAATTATTCTACGAGTATATATCACTTGCTTTCCATATTCATAGACCAATAAGGATCCTGCTCGACCTACGTGCTTATTCATTGGAATACCTGCAAGCTAAATATTGTATATATTCAAATATGTTTGTTTGATATTCGGACCTACAGAAAAAAATTATGTAGTTTAGTATACCTACTTCGTATAAAAGATCCTTAACTTTAAATTTTCCATTGAGTTTTATTATTAATACGCATTCATTACCTTACGGCAGTAACGTTACGATTTGACATAAACTTTGTGTAATTAATGTCAATTTTCTACTAGTATGTTAGCTAGGACAATAGAAAGATTCAAATAAGATATACAAGTCAACTATATGTCGTATCATGGAATAAAAATATAACAATGTAAGTATTTTATAGTGTTCTCTTGATGTTTATTTCAACTTTCTATCTATCGCAAATTTCTGTATGTATATTACTTATATATAATACTTAACATGTGTGAAAACTTATATTGTTATAGATATGTACGAAAAAATAATTTATCTTTTATTTTGCATTAATTTAGTTTAAAAAGGCGACAAAACAACCCATAGCCAGGTGGTAGAGTATTTATCCTTCTGGATAGCTACCACTCTTGGTCTACACTCTAGAGTATGCCGCCATAAGAACGTTGAGATGTGTTCCGGCATTGTGGTCACGATCCAGTCTCCCTTTAGAGATAAGCAGCGCATTTGTAGCACTTTTGGTGTTGCGATGTCCAAAGGCGATGGTAATCGCATTCCACTAGCGGGCCGTCTATCAGTTGAACTCATGCAATAAAAAAAATTAACAAAATAGGGTTTATTGCATTTGATCTTTATATAGTGTTTTTTCATCATCATTTTTGGTTGGACAAGGAACATTTTCAGTTAAGGAGTTATATTGTGTATTTATTTCTATATAGTTCTAGACAAAAACATATTTTTATCTTTTTATCGAAAGTCTTCAATCATATCGTAAATAAAGAACCCGGTCACCGTAATAATTGTTATATTGGTTACGGGTTTTATCATTCATCTATTAGATATGATAAGATTTATAATAAATTGTGGGTCAAACTGATAATGAAATATGTATTTGTGACTTTTATCAATCGAAATCAGAGGAACAAGATATTGTAGGTGGTTTAAATATGATATTATCAATCACACTTATGCAACGAGACATAAACCAGTATTTTAAGAAACCAATAAAGGCAGGAGTCTCCTTTCAAAGGTGAACAGGAGGACAGTACGTAGAACATAGCAATAGAGACCTTGTAGATATGTCCATGAATTCATCCACACTTGACTTGAAATTGTACAGCAGAATTTAAAAAGAATGTAAACTATCGTTTTAGTAAAAACTGTCTTGAAAGAAGCTAATTTTAATGCATAAATTTCCCCGGGATGCCCAGGATAAAAATATCCACACATATGCACAAATAAAATTTGCTATCGACCAGTGAAAAATCACAATACGATTCGATTTTCTTTGATCTGGCTATTTTAAATAATTCCCAGGAAACTTACCCCGGGGTCGCCAAAATAAAAAATGCGCACACTTTAAAATTTTAAGTCTAAGAATTTATTTACAAATTGAACACAAATAAATTTACTGGCCAATATAATAACTTTTGTTTACAAAATTGTCGAAATTGAATTAAAAGCAGTATAATAAGTAAGGGTCAAATCATGTCCGTCGCGGAGGACGGGATGCGATTGCAGGCTTGAGACCGCAAAGAAGTCTTACAAAGTCCACAGGTGTCATCTGCCGTGGTTTCGGCTTTCGTTTTATTTCAACCCTTTTAATATTACTGTATGTATTTCGAAGCTACCCTTTTACTTCTTATTTACACGTATATCTTAGTTTCAGCTTTGGTCAACATTTCTCGTTTCACACTATATGATGACGAAGTCGTTGCAAACACGTGAAATAGTTTTACTTTAAGAAGTTTTGGTGAATAACATACCTACATCTATACATACAATAAAACTGTAGAGGTTGAATTTCTGTACAATGTTTTTTTTTGCTAATAACCGAGTCAGTGGGATGTAAGAAGTGAAATAGAACTAATTTAGAGTTTTTTCAATTTTTTTATTTCTCTGTTTGTAAGGGCTAATCTCCGAAACGACTGGACCGATTTAAATGAAATTTTGTATGGTGGTAGCTTATATCCCTGGTCAACATATACTTTTGATCCCGAAAAATTAAAAAGTTCCCGTGGGATAGTTAGATAGTCAGCTAGTTAACTTTATTTACGTAGTTATATTAGTTTTACATGAACTTTCAAATTGGTTGATATTGCTTTATTCGTAGAAAACTTTTCAAGAACAATAAAACAGAAACACGAGTACTTTGTAAGTCATCAGTTTAAGTTTTAAGCGATAAGACCGAGCAATGTTCATGTCACTGTTTTAAATACTGTTTATATCTGTAACTTAAATGAAGGTTTTATAATGAACAAAGTAATAATTATATATCTAACTGAATCCAATATAGCATCTTGATTTTATATGCTACCTATAATCCTTATAAAATAATAAGCAGAATACTTTTTGCTTTCTTGTATGGGTAAGGGGCCAAAGGTGGTAAAGATCAAAAGGCTGATAATGTCATCGCCCTCAGACTGATCCGCTATTCGAAATAAATAATAATAACCCTTTCGTCATCTAAACAGGCGATAAAACGCACTCAAGGCTTCAGACTTCATGTATTCTACACCCTTATCGTAAAAGGGCATCATGCTACATACTTTAATGGTTCTATATTAATATTCATGTTTTCATTCAGCGATTAGTTTGATTTCAAACAGACGTTTTAAGGCATGTATAAATTTTTATACAGATTTCATTATTAAAAAATAGTAAATTAGTTGGATAATAAACTTTAATACATTTTACAATTAATTAAAATATACACTACAATATAAAGCAAAATTATCTATATTTTAATATTACTGTTAGTGAAATAGGAGGCTGTATCTTACAAGCCTTATTTTTTTGTGTTCGCATACAAGTCAATTATCTTTTTGACATAATGTATATTACATTTCTTTTAATACGAAGTTGACTTGTAGAACGAATCATTTAGGATTATGCTGTCAAGACCTTCTTCCTGGTGTTTCTTATAAATGTTTTTTATATAAAATTGTATTGCGATTGCCGTCAACTAAACATCACTTTATTGGTACTTGTCTACTCAATTTACACAAGGAGTTCTATCTATAATATACTATTTTTTTCATGATATATATTAATCTTACAGGTTTACAATCTTGCTGTGGTTTTACCATTTCTTGCTCCCAAAGACTTAATTGACTTGATTTTAATAAAATATTGGAACAAAAGAAATTAGGGGCATATTAAAATGAACATCTCTTACCGGACTGTAAGTGTGGTACTTACATATAATAATATATATATAGGTTGACTATTAACTATTTATTTAATTAATACAATTTACGTATTTAATTAAAATAAAGGACGTGTACGGACTTACTGACAAGTAGATAAGAAAGAAATCATATACTAGAATAGACTTATAAACAAAGTGTTAAGGGTACACCACATGTAGAAGTGCACAAATTAATCATTTGCCATCTAAGTATTGATAGCCATCAGAGTATTGTAGAGACAAAACTGCATTCTATATTACTTCTAAAAGTTATATTGGTATTTTATTTCCGTAGACTAAAGTAAATAATCTTTAATAGTATTTGACGAGGTAATTTAATTTATTCCGATCGTATCCTAATCAATCGCTGAAGACAGTCAGAGTATTCCCCAAGGCGGACAGCCAATAGACTATAGCGATTGAACCTTGTTAACAAAGAGCTTGTTAAAATTCCACAATATGGAAACCGTTATCTGAACTGCCCTATTAAAATCAAACAAAACAGCATCCCTTGACAGGTCTTTGTTCTGGGTGAAGTCTTGGAGTTTCTTAGGATACCTATATGATTTGCATTGTAAAACAATCGCGACTTTATTTGTGACTAGCGGTTCCGGCAGACGTGTTGCCTTGAAAAAATAAATATCTAGAATCCGATTCCAGCGCCACCTACCGGGTCTAATTGTAAATAGAAACCATCGCGGGACCTACTGAAACACTATTTTTTACACCTTGGGTTACATGGTTACATTATTGATTTTTTAGTAGGGATTCTCTAGTAATAAATATAGACTATATTAATCTGGAATAATGTAGCATTATAATGGTGAAAGAATTTTCGCAATCAGTCCAGTAGTTTTTCAATTTGTTCCTCACAAACATGTAAACATTCAAATCTTTCCTCGTTATGATATTAGTACAGACAACATTCTTCTCCAATAAAAGGATTTTCATATGTGGACTACAATTGAAATAGAAGTTTGACTTTTAAGTTTATCAACATTTATTTAGGACTTGAGTATTCTTCAGTTCTTGATCATTACATGACTTGCATACACATAAGCACAGAGCACTTGTGTATATTTTCGTTCTGTAATCTTTTCTTCGGGATTTATTGAATTTATATATATTTGTTGCAAACGTCCATAGGTGGCGGTAACCGCTTTCCATCAAGTAGGCGGTCTGCCTGTTTGCACGTGTATACTGTTATCTAAGTAATACAAAATAATGGAATAAAGTCTGTGTCATTTCTATTTTCGTCCTCAGTTATAGTTACCAAATTTATGAGTAACATCGTGATGCTGGATGTAATGCGTTATTGTTTTTGATTGTTAATGAAACATGTTGATAGATAACGTATATTACACGCTAATGTAGCCATTAGACAACGGCGTTATATTGAACGATTTAAATAAAACCCTTTTGGCCACAGTTAATATCTTTAATATTATCGTAGGTGCGGCCTCACCATGAAGGAGAGATTAATAAATTATTATTAATAAAACAAAGCCTCTTTCGGGTTTGCTATTAGACAAGTTTTTTGATTATATGCAAAAATCAAAATTTGGCATGGTTGAATTTTTTATCCATTATGGAAATGATAACCTAATTAAACTAAATTAAGAGTTACTACCAACAATATGTTTGCTAAGAAACTCGTTTATTTTTTATTACTTTCCTTTAGTTCAATTATGCTGTGTAACACTTTCATTCATTCTCATATATAATTAAGGAAGCAATATATTAGTAAAAAGGTGTAATAAATTTTATAATGACTAAGCTTTACAATTTTGAACTAATAAACACACTTAAATAATTGTAAACTTTCTTAACTCTACATATAAATTGAAGTGTGTAAATGTGTTTGACATTGAAATTTTACCTCTTTTTCAATTTTTCCGGCCGATAATTGACTCCTTGGATTTTCTTTGTTGTCTAAACTTTAAGATATGCTTACGTTATCTTGTTCAAAGCAATTTATTTAAGTGCTTTTTAGTTCACAAATACTTTTTAATTATCAAGTTAAAATGGTTACATGCACTTTTTGAAAAGCCTCTACTTGTTAAATATTTACATATCAAAGTAATTATACAAGTCCTGTCTGAACATACTCCTCGTGCGATATTTATTCGTAAGTGTTATAACTAAATAAATAAAATTATATTGCTAAATTTGGTCTCTACCCCCTAAGCTTGCTTTTACAATCTTTTCTTCTCCGGGAATGTACCGGGCACCAAATAATGTGGTCTGGGACGATTTCAATCTGCTCCTCATCGCAGATGCTCGAGGGATTCTCTTTGCACCCGAAAAATAAGTCGTATTTGGTCATAGTCACCACACTAACGCAGATGAAGCGGGAGCTTTAGATTAATTAATAAGGCAGAGACGGACAGTCAAGGTGAATTTGTAAGGATTTTGTTTTTGGACTTTTATCTATATAATCTTAAATATCTCAAACTTAAGTTCGTGTCATCTGCACATTATAATATAAACATACTACATTAATCATATTATAAAACAACAAGTGTTCAGTTTTTGCATAAATAACATGAATTAAGCGCACTGGATGTTCATTTAACCGTAATACTTCAGATAGTACCGTGACAAACACTTCACTTTGGCTATGTTCTACTTGTAGCTCACAACGCCCAAAATGCTCCTACAGCCATTCCACATTTCTACCGCACTCGTTATGATCGTGGTGAAAACATCACTAATGACGTTATAATTTTTTACCATGCAACGCTCACAACGCCTCATATCAAGAAGTAAGTTGAAGTGGGCGTTAACCACAGAGCATAGCTTCTCTCTATCGTTACGTTGATTTTCGATTTTCAAATCAACTATACGTTAACCAATCACATTTGTGTATTTCGTCGTTAATGTCATCAAAGCTCCATAATCCATTCCACTAGAGTTTAAGTAAGTCGCACAGGAGAAATGGCGGTCGTGAGCGTCGTCATTGTGAGTCTCATGTGGAACGCGGCATTTATATGCCAACAAATTGATACATGACTTTAATACTAGATTACTGTCAGTTATCTGTCAAACAGTAATTTCAAAAAAAGCCTGTCATTTGTATTAACATTAACGGAACTGATAATTGCAAATTGCTCATGGTATTTAATTTAGTTCATGACTGGTAATTGGTGTTTTTGCGAACGCTTTTATTAGTGTCAATTTGAAATTTTAACTAGATTTTTTCCCATGGTTTAATTTACGTAAATTTTGTATCCAAATCCAGAGGAATATGCCTCATTTACCGGGCAAAATGAACCTTATGTCTAGAGAATAAATATATTTGATAACTGAAATCTCTTAGCGTAAAAAAGTACAGTATTTTATGATAATATCATGGAGGCTAGAGGTATAAGGAGGACTATGTAGCATGGGGGATCAATTGAAAAAGTGTCCACCTGTAACCAGCAAATTATGGTTCGAAAACTCGTCAAAATAGCGCTAGTGTAGGAAAAGGAAATGATATGAATTCAGCAGTTATAATCGAAGTGAAATGTGCTGGCTTGAAATTATTATGATTTATTATGTCATAATCTCAACTTTAAAAAAATAATTAATTATTTTTATTTATTAATTTTGTTTAATTAAATTATTATTTTCGTTCCTGGTGGATTTTTATAAAAATAATGAATGTATGAGGATAAAAGATAAAATTACCACTATTTAAAGTGCAAAAAATATAATTTGGAAAAGTATTGAGACGTATTTATATAAATTTTTGACCAATTGAAGTTTTGAAACCTATTTCACTAATTAAGATAACTAAATTATCTGAATATTCCACCATGAAGAGACATGCAATAGTTACATTTTAGTAAAATGCGCGGTGACAAAGAGGAAGTCTTACTTTCCTTCTTTAATCTAGTATCCTACTTTAATTATTTGTGGCGCTGTTTTTGAATACTTTCCACTTGCTATTATGGTGCCATCTTAATTTGCTGCCCTTCAGTGGACAGTTTTTAATATACTGAGATGGTCTCCTTATACCTCTAGTCTCCATGGATAATATGTAGTTTATTTAGCCCCGCTCTCTAATATACTACTATAATCTACCAATCAGTAGGTTACATGCATGAGAACATTTTTTTATAATTTAGATTCTATTTTTAAGTACTTAGGTATTGTTCAAAAGTATTTGTATCAAAATCCTGTAAAGTTTTTTGCTTTTTGTAGAGTATGATCTATCGCTATGTTTTGATTATACTGTATCGTTAGTGAGAATGTGCTTTAAAAATACCTACGTTATTTGATTGCATGCAGAGTTTATATCCAGAGGTTGGCGACATGTAGTTATTGTGCTTATGATGGCTTACTACGGTGAAGTGTAGGAGGAAATTTGCTTATAGTTACTGAGCCTTACTTATAATCGTTTCTTAAATTTAAAGAAACTGCTCAGCAACTGTTTAGTGAAAATCTTACCCATAAACTTATCTTTAGTCGAATATTTTAGGTACAACCAATTTTAATCATTCAAATTTCGTTTATCTGTGCTCCTCTTAGGTAAACAATAGGTAATACACGTTTATAAGTAAAGAAAAAGATATTCATTGATTAGGGTCTGATTCTGATTCTCTTACTTAAGAATGCCTACTCATTACTTAACGAAATTATTATAAGTAAGGCCGACTATGTATTAGTTAGTTGCAGTGATAGTTAATGCATTTAAAAATCCTCTCAAGAGCACAAATCAAATAAATGTCGCTCTCTGGTCAGTTCATTAGACATGTCTCGCGCCAATTTTGTTTGACGGCAGTCGCTCGCAAGCAGGTGCGTTGTGCGCGCGTCCGTCCGCCATATTGAAATAACAGCTGATATTTCCGACATAACGCTGTCACAAATATTTACGAACATTAAAAATTCAAACGTATTTTTTTCTGCATAAACTAGATGCACACATATTTAATTAATAAGTGTAAAGTGATTTAACGGACTAATGAAGATGACAGTAAATCGAATAAGAGTCGTGGTGCTTGGAAGCTCGCGCTGTGGCAAGTCTGGTAAGAATAGCCTATGCAGAGCTTTAAATTGTTATAAGCGCTGACTAATATGAATGGAACGTTAACAGTCCTCTGGCTTGAGCTTTTTTATATTTTATGTTCTACTATAATCAAAACTGGCTGCCTAAATTAAGCTTCCACGACCCATCATTTTCTTTTTACTTTTACGTCGTTACATATTCAACCCGAACTCAGAAATCAATTACCTTTAATAGCTAAAATAAAAGATTCCTTGATTTATTTTGAGAACGCCTCACGGGCGTAATTAAGGGTATTAATTTAATTACGGGCTGTTTTTGTCGATGACTTTTTAAATAGAAATAAAAATTATTGATCTGTCGGCATTTTAAATGGTTGAAGTTAATTTCTTATAATTCTATATCGTTATCAGATTGCCTGTGGCGTGTATGAGGTAATTACTGATCAAGTATTGAGTAACCTGTAGTTTTTGTTTTATTTATAGTTTTTCTGGTTTAAGTAATTCTATTGTAAAGATTTTGAACTAATCTACAGCACATAACGGGTTACTTATGTGTTGTATTTATGTGACAGTGTTCTTAATTCTTTCCTCCTTCTCCCTATATTGTTTATTTTAAAAAAATGTTCTAATATCTATAATACTGCAGTATTTATTAACTAAACTTAGTTCAATAATTATATAACAAAATCAAATCGTTGGACCAAGATATTTAATCAATCAATTAGTACCAGGTTATAATTATGCATATTTTGGTTATGTATGTTTGTTTTCAGTTTTTCAGATTTATGTTCACGAGAAGCGTTAAAATTTATTGGATTTTTATAAACATGTTCTTCATCAGAAGTCGGCAGTCAGAACATCAGTTGTGTTCATCAGAAGAACAAAACATATTCCATATTTCTATTCAAGTTACAGCAAAGAAAATTATATGATATTTTAACTATTTTAATTATTTTAATTATTATTTTAATTTAGAAAATGTCGCGGGCAAATCATTTTCTAAATTTAAAATCCAAGATTAATTTCAGTAATGTAATGACTTTTTGTATATGAAAGTAATGTTACTATAGTTATACACACTACAGTAGTTATACTTAAGATTTTACCAATCAGCGAAAATTATGCAACGGAATTATTTTTTCGACCCGGCCATTTTAAACCTCTCCCGAGAAAATTCCTGTAGGATTCTCGGGATATAAAGTACCGCAGATTTTATAAAGTCCGAGATCAGCGAAAACCGTTTTATAATCCGCCCAGTAGCTTTAACGCGAATCCCGAATAAACAGACAACACACAAAAAGTGTAAGAAACTTTTACATTTTTATAATATTGTAAATTTCACAAACAAGAAGAGAAAGATTTGATCCGGTTTGTTCGAAATGGAACGGACAATTTAAATGCGCAATTTAATTAAGGTATTCATAACAGCAAATAAATGTGTTGTTTGGCTTGCACTCGAATACAATAACCACTATGTTATCACTGTTTAAAGTACGGGATTAGTTCCGTGTAATCGGCTACTTAAATATATATGACTGAGTTTAAAATAAGATAGGTACCTAGTTTAATAATTTATAGTGTACATTGTAGTGCACTACAAATAAAACAATGGCGGCGGTAACAAGACTGATTTATTCGTCATTGGATAAAATACAAACTATCCGCAATTTATACATGACATACATTACACATATAGCTCATCTATTATCATGATAAACTAATATGAGTCAATAATCATAACAAAGAATATTGATACAGATAATAAAATAGATTTAGTAAGATAAATGGAAAGTATAGGTACTGTTTACATGATGGGTAATACCGGCGTAACTTCAATGTGACATAGTCTGCAACTTTAGAGCATAACTCGTTGATGAGTGGCATACGATTATTACAATTTTTTTTTTTTTTTTTTTTTTTTTATGTTTTTTTAGTTTAATGGTAGTTGCAGTATCTTAATTCGCAGATACGCCGTATTTATAGTTTTATTTTATTTTAGTTTTTGGAGTGCTTTGTAATTGGAATAGAATTTTTGATGTCTTGCTGACCAATCTAACTACAGCGGGCTGTGTATTGTTGCGTATTATGTACAAAAACTGTCAATTGCGCAGCTATCTGTTGCTAACTAAGACCGGCCATAAAATTTGGCGCGGTCTATATGACCTAATTAGATAGTGTAGCGTAAAGGTGAAATGTAGCTGATACGTATAGCGCGCGACAATTGAAGATATTATTAAGATACTGTAACCTATATGTAAAGGTTTAGAAAAGCGGTCCTATAGATAGAGATATTGGACTACTTTTATAAATTATAACGAATAGCTACCTAATATTCAGGTATTTAACGTCTCGTACAACATCAGATACAGTACAACCTTCTGCAACAAATCTAAAGAAGTCATTAAAGATAAGGATTACAAGATTAATCCGCTTTTATATTGTATGGAAAACTAGGTATGAAAACATTAAATAGCCCTTTCTAATATCTCGCATATTATCGCAATAGCTCTTGAGACTGGTATTCGGAATAAATAACTTCACGCGATAGATAAATCGAGGCACAGTAATCTGACCTTATAACCGTATTGCGCGGGAAGTTATGTCAGGTGACAGATGTTTTCCTCAGAAAAGGGTAGTTGACAGTCTATACAACTGAGACACATGATCTAAGTGAGCCACTTTATCATCTACAAATTTTACAGTCTCCGTAATAATATGAGCTATGACGACGTTATAGCCCTAACAAGTCAACTAGCGTCTTAGTTAATGTTTAAACAGTTTATGGTTTTAAGAGATATGTGTTAACCAGGTATATTCATGCTTGCTTTATTATTGTAAAATTTATTTAAAAAAAGTCAAACTTCAAATTGCTACGGCAACAATGTATACATTTGAAACATTGAGCAAGTTTTCTCAAAACAATCAGGAAACGGTGGGCTAAGTACGCAGTTTTGAGCGCGGAAGTTCCTAATGCCATTACCGGAAGCCAACAATAACTATTTCACTATGCTAGCCTTTCTTCAGATTATTGTCCACAATAGCAGCAAATAGCTCAAGGTTTAACAACGACAATAATTAGTCCAATAATATTACTGACTCTGAAATTCATCTGTTAGTATAAAGATGTATGGCTAGTCTAGAAAACTCCCATATGTACACTATATGCACATTTACATTATATACGGATTCTTACATATTTCAGAATGTTAAATGTCCGTTGGTTTTTTTACAATAATTGTGTAATGCTTTTAATATAAGTTTTTGTATGTATATATACATTTAATATTACATCATCAATATCCTAAAGGTTTATATTGTTCCTTATACTCCCATTATGTTTTCAAATTTCGAAATTTACCTGCAATTAATGAAAAGCAAAAATTAATTTCATTCATAAATTAAGAAATAACAGGCGGCTTTACTTAGGTATATTTTTAAAATTGCATGAAAAATGACCTGTTTTGAGTCCATTATCGAAAGTACATATTTTAAAAGAAGAATTCTAAGGCTGGTGTGCACCGACTTTTAACCGATGGTTAAAATAAAATAATCGCTAAAAATTATGGAAAAACAGTGATTATTTTTGGTTAACCGCGGTTAAAAGTCGGTGCGCACCAGCCTAAGAATTATAATCGTTGATTAAAAATCGTTACTCAGAATAGGATCGTATACCCTACAAAACTACATGGCGCTACAGGTTAATACTTAAAACAAAGGTATTTTTAGGCCCACTTTAAATAAGCTTTAATAAGTTTTTTTTAATGACTAGAAAATTGCTTTTTCTAATATGTATGATGTTACAGACCAAATTTAAAAACAGTAGAATAATAGAAATTAATAGCAAAATGTAGTTTTTCAGTGGTACTAATAAGTTAATAATAATGATAACATTATACTTAGCTTATAACATTATTTCAAGCATTTTTCTCATATCTTCAGATATACTTAATAGCATTATCTGAAGACGCCAGGAAAGCGCGTTGGTTCTATGTCTCACTAATCAGGTACGAAATCGATTTATGTCGAATAAAAACTACCAGCCAATTCGTGCGGTTGAGGGATACAGTGAAGCAGGTATTCCGCAAAGGCGACGAATGTCTATTATATTTGAGAATAGGCTACGCAGCCTTAGCAAGCTTTTAACTTATAATACAGCATGTATTATAAGTTAAAAGCATTAAAACATCCATGATATAAAAAGGGTTCCGTTTTCCTTTAGGTGCGAAACCTTAAAAATACAGCTCAATCAGTTTTGTAGTTTTTTTTATTCGCTTTACACTGCCTTGGTCAGGGCAGATTGTAGTACCTTGTTTTTTAATTTTGTTTCCTAATTTTTCTTTAATCTTTCTTTAGAACATAAATTTGGGATGTCTGTTTATTTATTTCTTTGTTTTTCTTATATCTACAAGCGATGCCTCCTTATCTCTAGTATTACATATATTTACATTTATCTATTATGTACTATGTTTTTATTTCTATCATATGTTTGTATGTATGTAAAATATTATACACAATTAGCATAATTATTTGACCTTATTCTGTTTGTTAAACCCTTCTATTAGGTTCTTCGCGTATCGTAGAAAGTCGTCGGCGTGGCGTAGGCTGCTAGCCAAATTATGGCATTCACTCATGAATGCGTGAAGTCAATTCAGTTGAACAGGGCGTGCGAGGATATTTTTGGGGTCTCTTGGGTCACAGGGCCACGAAGATTCCCCCTTCACTTAAAACGTGGCAAGTATTCGAAGAACCCTCCGTGACTCGTAAATAACTGTGCCAGTATCCACGATGTGCCGAATCGCCGCATTGACTTGTGTGCGACCCGCGTGACTGGGGAAGAACTTCGTCACGGACACATTGGCTTTTTCCTGTATCTCCAATTCCATCTTTTAAGCGTATCCTCGCGTTACGTTCGCTTGACAAATGGAACCGAGCACTTTTAATTATTAGGCTTGGTCTTCGGGGGAGAGCAGCAGCGTTATAATGCTCTTTCACCTCAACGTGGGCCTTGACTCAAAACAGACCAACCCCCTAGCTCTTTGCGGTTACATCCGAAATGTTCCGCCTTGCCTCGACGGCGAGCTTGTGTGTAATATCCAATTTGTTTGCACTTGTAGCGCCGATCTCTAATCACTAAAACGTCAAAGCTTTCTTCTGGGCTCGCGGCCTTGTAATTTAACGATAGATAGAAATTACTTTATTGTTCACCACATACACATAAAGTAAAGAAATAAGAAGAAAATAGACAATAACACAGATTAATATTTTATATATACAAATACATTATTAATGTGGGTATAGCAATAGCAATATACGATATTAATAATAGCAAAAACACATTGTGTTAATTTTATATTTACAAGTATATGCAATATTAATATTTATACTAACGAGTTAATGTAGATATAATTTGTTTTGAAGATAGTTAAGTAATATTTAAATGAAGATCGAATAAGGTAGTTAGGAAACAATTAGTTGCATTCTCATATGTTTTAAGATTAAAACAATCAGTAGTGACATAAGTTATTGGTTAAATATAGCAAACGTTTACAAAGTACCGAAGATTAAGCAGGTCGATGGCTAATACTATCTATCGTTCTTTTGTTTCATAATTTATGGAGAAAAGTCTATACAAACTGTATATATATGCGCTTATATACTATTACTCTAAACATGCTGTGTCTGTACATTGAAGTTACTAAAAAAACTGGAATAAACTATATAACTGATAGCGAATACGATGCATTTTGTTAGATTTCTTGTATAGGAAAAGGAAAGGAAGTTTTCTTTGGATATGAATGTATTTATTACTTCCCTTTTTACACTTATAGGAATAAACATATTTACACTAAACTTTGTATAGGTATATTTTGAATATAGAGTCTTAAAATAGGATATTTTTGTATCGGCTTAATATTTACTCGTACGAAGTTGCTGATGAATCTGTAAAAACAAAATCAAGGAATTGTTGGAAAACACGTAGTCAACAGTTACCTAAAAATACTACTAAACACAATTATTGAATTAATAAATTCCCCGAAAAATCTTGAAGCAGTTCAGTAGTCACACTTCAGAATTGTGACAAAATAATATAGTGAAGGTTATCCTATTGTATGAGATTCGAGCAAAAGCCAAATATGTTAGTCAGCAAAATGAAATAGTACTATGTGTAAAAGTATGGTACGTGTCAGTGCCATCCAGCGTACATTCGTCATCTCTCTGGCATCCGCATTCCTGTGACGATGACAAGATGAGGGATTCAATACACCGAGGTTTAATAGATCATGTTTCATTTATTTTTCATGATCTTGTAACAACCCGTTGCATTCTTGGAACATTGCAGATTTATAGCTTAAAGGCGGCCTGTATTATAATCTGAGGTTGGTGTCTATCAATTGTCATGTGCGACTTCTTGTTAGTGTCCTGCTGGAATTAGGTTATAGTGATAACTGTTTTGGATTTAAATCAATAGTAGTCGTTAAATTGTCAAGATTTCGTTTGAAATAAAATGTCATTTAAGCCATGGTGGCTCTAGGATTAAATGACTTATTTTAGTACAAGGAGGGTTCCGTCACCTCTGACGTCATAATGTATGTAATATATTATGTATGATATATTATAGAAAGGTCTGACTTGGAAAAGAACACCTAATATTAAAGTACCTAGCTGTATAAAAGCCCTGACTATATTAGGGGCGAAGAGTGGTCTGAAGGGCCCTAATATATTAAAAAATGACTTATTTTTCATTTTAATAACGTGTGCTTGAATTCTGGGTGAGAATATATCTAACTTCAATTTATCTGGCCCCAAAGTATATATATTATTATAATAACTATATGCTGGTGGTAAGAGAAAACAACGCAAGGAAACCTGATCGTCATTATTAATAATACGTGAACCCTACCACTAAGCTTTGGAAAAATATTGCGATTATTGTCTTGAATCTTTATCCTGAAGTATCAATAAGACTAAACTCAACTGAGGGTAGTTTTAAAATTCTTCTTGTGTTCTAATCTTCTTATTATCTATTATATCGAAAATTTTTGTAACGAATATATAAATTGTCAAAGTATGTCAGTTTGTTTACTCATTGTTTTACATGTAATCTGCGCAGGCTTGTATGTATATTATGGGTAGGGCGTAATATTTCTCGATATCTTTGAAGTTTACGCAAGTAACGTTAAGAGCATGGCTTGATAAATGCAATTATTTTTATGCCAGAATCGATTTTATACCATCACAGGCAATTACTGATGTGGTTGATTGTTTATGTTGTGCGTTTTTTGATGTGAAATGGCACCTGCTGACTGTGGCCGGTTTGCCAAAAGTAAATAAATTAAAGAAATTTTGTAACATATTTATAAATTTCACAGCCGTTTAGCGCGTTTGTGAACTTTAAACCATAACTATGTGGTTTGAGCTCAAAAACTGTAGCGAAAGAGATGATTACGTGAAACTGGTTTCTTTAATTTGCTATAACAGGCAAAAATATCGTAAAGTTTTTGAGTAGTCGCTTTAAAATTCAGTAGACATGAGCGAGAGTGCCGTTAAAACGATTACATAATTGGCAATCAATAAACCTAAGTTTTAATTAATCTATTTCAATATGTTCTATCTGTGTAGGAACGGAGAAATAATACAATTTCCTGCGACGGGCGGCTTGATTTAACAGGTGACAAAAGAACCCACGCCAGGTAGTAAGTATTAGCCCGTCTGGATGGCTACCACCCCTGGTCTAGAGTATGCCGTCATAATAACCTTAAGCTGTGTTCCAGCATTAGTGGCCAGGTTTCAGTCTCCCTTAAGAGAGCGGCAGCACATTGGTGTTACGAATTTCCATAGGCGATGGAACCGCTTTCACCCATGAAAAATATACTAATAATTTTAAAAATTATGTATCATCAAAGGGTATGCATAAATTAATTCATGGAATTAAACAAGTTATTTAATGGCTCATTGATCTTATGGAGATCACAAGTAGTATTAATGCTTTTGTTAGCATTGGTATTTAATTTGTAAGCAATCTGCCATTAATGGGTAGTTACCTTTTACAGTTGAATTAACCGTTATCGTTTGAAATATAATAAACTCCCTACGTTATATAACACGTTAGTTGATAGAATATGTTAATATAAATGAAAATTTACCAATTAAGAAAACTTTTCAAGAACATTATTTGATACGAAGAAGCCTGTTCTCGAGGTGTAAATTGTTTATTTACATATCACAAGAGGCACCAAAAGTGTTTGTGAGATCATTGTTACCGCTGGATATCTACTAAAACATCTTTGGAGTTTCTCTACTCTCTATAGCATAGTTTCTGAATCACGGTATATCATGGTACCAATCCGCTTAACTCAGCAAACCCTTTCTTTGGCACAAATCATCACACATTGCAGAGTTATGGGCGCGTTGCCGAATATCATTACGCATCCAATCTGCTGTTGCGTTAACTAAGTTTTTGATAGCAACGCAGAATTTTTTGATCACTCATTATAAAGTGACAGATACTATTTTACCCTGTAACTACAAATCTACATCATATATTTTGATTCCATGTAAATGGTGACATTTAACGTTTCCCATTCATAAAGCGAGTATGTATTTGTAATCAATGAACATATCATATCTATTTATAATATAACAAGCCTTGTTTGTTTTAATACCACAATGCTCGTTGGTTATTGGTTAAGTGACAGCATTAAATCATGGTACGGTTATCAAATATAAGTGTAGTAATCGCCGATTAATACACGTCAACAAACCGTGAAATGCTACCATTTGATTAACTAATAGCTATGTTCGCTGCGCAATAGAAAGTATAAACAATAACTTAGCGAAAGCTAACACAAGTGAAATTGATTTATGGCGACGTCGTCTGATGTCGTTTTTCGGAAACACTCCAATATATTAACATAACAATTATCAAATTATTAGGTAACAATATAGACTCTACGCAGTTAGACAACTGTTATTACGGCAATCACTTAAGCTTTATTTTGAAGATACTACTTACAGTGACGTACAGAATCCAGTATTTGTTATTTTAATGCTATTTTTATCATCACAGTCAATTGAAGACTTGTCAGAAAATGTTTGATGCTAGCTATAACACACATATACAGTTTAAATGTATGTAAATAACACTTTTAAGACGGATCGATTCTTAAAAGCTTTATAGCCAAATATTTATTTCTTTTAAAAGATTTCATCTTGATTCATACGATAATACCACAAGTACATATTATTTTCTTGAGTATTATAAAATATATGTTCATGGTGGAATTTTGTTATGATAATAGATAGATAGATAACACTATTGTACACGAATGCAAACATGAACTTAAAGACTAAAATTATATCTGGTTATGTAAAAAGGGCGGTCTTATCGCTAAAAAGCGATCTAATAGATGATGTGGTAATAATATATCAACTTCATTATTAAGCTAATTTAATTGTATATATATTTGACTTTGGTAAATAATACAATGCTAATTAACGTTCAGATAACTACAGACCATTAAAACATGTTAGTCACAACCACATTTTATTTTCATCCATAGTCGACTAGTAATCAGGGATATATAATGAACTAGTAACCATTCTCAAAAATCTAATAATATTCCAAAGTATCTTGAGATAGTCATCAAGTCCTCAATTGACTAATAACTGCACTTATTTGAGTGTAGCTTGAGTTATTAGGCACGCAATTATTTTAATAAACAATCAATCACCGACTCTATTGATTGCACAATTAACTAGTTAGTTGAAATCAGACGCTGTTCATTTGCTTCTGGCAAAAACCGTCGTGGAATTCGCACTTTTATTCGAATAGTCGCTATGGAAATACCTTTACATAGATTTCTTTGCAATTATTCATATGAAGAATTAGAAAAAAATATTGTCAACTAGGAGTTTTAAATACTAGATATTTCCCCGCGGCTACGCCGCCTTAAAAACCCAAGGAGTCTCATTAGGTGTTTTATATATATAAACCTTTAATACCATAGTTTCTTGTTCAATTCACTATAATTACAAAGAAACTAGTCAATATAAAGTAGACAACTCCACAGCAAACAGAAAGAAAAGCCGCAGCCAAGCTGATTTAAACTACCCAATACGCAATGAATGACACGTGGGCGACCTGACAACGTATTTGTTATTGAATTACAGCGATGGTTGTCTACAACGCAATTGTAGCGTCATCTATTTAGCTAAGCTATCTTTTTTATGCAAAATCCAACATTTATCGGCATAAAAAGTATCTTAAGTGTTGATTCGGGATATAAGGGAGCTCTGTTTCGAATTTCATTCATATACGTTTGGTAATATTTATAAGGATGCGATTGCAGAGTCATCTTATTCCATATTGTTATCTGTCCCGCGGAAACGACGCCATTTTTCGGGATAAAAAATATCCTATTTCCCAGTTTCAAGTAAGTCGTCAGTAGTTTTCACGTGGTGCTCCAGACAGACAGACAAACAGACAAAAATTCTGAAAACTGCATTTTTGGAAGCTTCTGGTCTGAATTAGCCCCATGAGTTTATTTTAATATTTTTAAACGCAATGTGCCAACTCGAACCAGTTACGGAATTATGAAAGTATAGATAGATAGATTGCATTTTCAGAAATCGCATCATACAATCATTCTCTTAATCGAAAATATAAGCATCTCAAGACAATCTATTTAACTTTAAAGCAGGATCAAATAATCGTATACAAAAACTTATTTGTTTTTTTAAAATTTATTGTCTAATATGCTTTCATTAATATACATAAGAAACACATTTGACTGTGGCACAGAAACCTCATATGTTTATTCGTGCCGCAGAGAATCGTGTACACAATATTATTATATCAAAAATAGAAGCAGAGGCAAGTAATTGTTGTTATCATACTAGTGTTTTTTGTTTTTATTTGTTAGTATGATGAAAATACGTTTGAATTAACTTATCGCCAAGCCATTTTGGTCAAGCGAGGCGAGTTAATATGTATGTATTCTAAAAACTCTAAAGTTACCTGTTTTTACTATTGCAGAAATCTGTTTTAAAATTGTAACATACCGTATTAATATCATCGCATTCTTTATTACAAAATGTTTGTTTTAACACGTTTGATTCAGCGACTAAGATTTTTAGATTGTGTTAATTCTCTTTGTGCAGAGAAACTTACGTAGGTGTGAAATGCTTAAGAGTAACTGAGGTGTGGTTTACAACTGATGGAATTGTATAAGTTACAACTATCAATTGCAAAACGATATAAAACTAAATAAGCTTTAAATTACTTTAGTAATCATGCCATGTATAAAGTTTTATGTATGTTGTAATGCATGTATATATTGTGGAAAAGTATAATACTTTGCGGAATTCATATTTTAATGAAAACTATTTTAATAAGCCCCTCCATATAATTGAATCGGATGTTGATAAACTTATGCTAAATGCAGGCCTGAGTCAAGTACGTTATATACCTATTATACATACCCTAGTACGGAAATTACGAGTAGTTCTGTAATCAAATATTGTGTTTTTGAATTCTTTAATTTGCAGCACCAAAGTTTCATTTCCCACATTCCTTTATTTTTATTGGCCTGTTTTCTTGAGACGTGTTGGCTCTAACATATATGTAATTTATTATATATAATGTTGTTTTTCAAGGCAAGTTCACGGTTATGAGTACTAGCTGTTCAAACAAGTAAACACCAAGAAGAAATATCCAATTCGATCTCTTTTCACTTGTTGTTTGGAATTTATAATCCATGGTGGTGTAGTTAGTGTTTGAAACATGTTTTGATGCGTCATGACCTATTTATTTGTATTGTATTTCAAGTGCGTATTTGTTAACTTACAAGATTCCCATGACTTATTTTTATTAGTTATTTATCTACGTTTTAAAATTTAATGGTATCAATAGTTTTGTATACTTATATCAAGTAGTTTTCGTATGTCATTCGCGTAAATTTCTCCGATATCTCGTTCAATCCTAGGTTTTGATCATGCCTGTTATAGAAGTGGCGTAAATGTCAAACTTACACGCCTATATATCGTCTTCCATGACAGTTAGTTAATTTTCTAGACATTTAAAAACGAGTTTATGTTAGTTCTTTAATGCCTAGAAAATCCAATCAAACTTATTTTTACTTTTATAAATTTGTCTGTATGTATTTCTTTACTTTCCTAATTTTAAGTCGTAAGCTTAGGTGTGGTATTTAAGTCTTTTTTATATATTATTAACTCGTGGCAACAACAGTAAAACTGAAAAAAAACAGAAATTAAAATGAGTTTTCTAGTATTTTTTAAGAAGAATCTTCTTTATTTACTTTACTATGTTTGTGGAAATAACATATGCAGATCTCTTTGTAGTAATATAACTTCTATGCAATAGTCATACAGTTATGCTGTTATTACTGGAGTTTATAAAGAGCATAAACTTTATAATATGTAGTCAGACATTTTCTAAGAATAATTTATGAAGATATAATTCACACTAACATACAAATTGTCTATCTTTACATATGTTGTATCCGTCCGCCTCGACACGATGTGAAATTGGGCAGCAGTTGCGTCCGAACGTGTATGACATAAAATTCGTAGGTTGCGATTTGGGATCGTAGATCGAGAACGCGTAAATGTCAACTGTACGCGTATTTATAGAGGTGCGCATGCGCAGCTCAGCCGCGTGCCGTGGACCGAACCAATGACTCACCAAGTCAGACGTCTGCCGGGACACCCGCCTCTCCTCAGTTACTCACTAATCCATTACACACAACACACCCGCACAAAACCACTATTAGTATATTCAACATTTAAATAGCACTGTTGAAATAGCATACTTATTTTTAACCGAGAAAAAATAACTCAACATTCATGGCTTACATTGAAATATTATGCTGCTTTATAAAAATACTCTTTGTTACTAAATCGCTTTATCAAAGTTTGGCCCGATTGATTGTAACACGGATTATTCATTCAGAATGTGGTCTTGGTTTACTTTAAATCCATTTGAAAGCGAAATGAATGAATTACGATACTTTTTCTTTTGCTAATTGTACACGGATGTAAATTTTCTGATGTAAATGTGTAATTGAACTTTGATAATAACTATTTGGGGGTCAAATATTTCTAGACTTCCAGGTCAAGTGAATCCAATTGTTATATGTCAAAATGTAAACTTCGCCTAAAGAAATTTTAATTAGCATGTCGAGTTACGATCGATAAGAGTGAGTGAAAGCTAAATTGATTCCTTCAGTCTTATGGCCTATAAAAATTAATTGCATTTCAAATTTTACAATCCACAATAAAATTAACACAAACTAATGCTATAATTCGAAGCGCGGAAAGAAAGAAGTGTGTTTTAATTAAGTGTGTCGTTTAGGAATTAAACGGACGTAAAAATGCAAAACGACTCTCTGAGAACATAGTAGCGCAAAACATGCAATTTAATAGGAAGTGATTTTGATATTTTATAAAAATATCACAGTAGTGTCTCTCCAGCCAGCTAATTATGTAGAAACAAACATCTTGCTGAGACTCCTTTAAGTCCAAATGTGATGCTGTATTGACGTCGTCAATGATATGTGTGCCAATAGGATGCTCAAAACTGAGCTGCGATGACAAGAAAAAGTAAAAACCTTTGACCCTAAAAATCGTTTCCTTAGGGTCTTTAAAAATCCTGAATTTTATAGAAAACATCACCATAGTTTTGAATTTTAAATAAAGATGTAGTTCCTTGCGGGGTGGACTCGGGTATGAAAGGTTTCTCTATAAAATAAAATGCATACAATATTGAAAACAAATTGTTTTTTTTTACAATTTAAATATCTATATAATTAAATAATTGAACACGCGTTTACCATTCAGTAGACTTGGCAAGTTGAATAAAGCTGGATACCTGTCTAAAAATAGCGGAAATAACCGAATAAACCGCTTCTAGAGATCACCTCAAATGATGTTCTTAATTAACATCCAACTTTTGCTACCGCATCCGTTTAACAAAGCGCCGTCGGCGTGTCGTGTTGTGTCGTCGCCACAAACACCGTTATAATCCTTGTTATACTTGCACAGTTGAGTTAATTCTTAAAATATAACTGCATTTTAAAACGTATCTACCGTGAACTTCTCACGGTCAAGACTCCGTTGTGTAGGTAGCAACATGCAATAAACAAACTAACTGGATCATCTGTCACTGCTCAGAATGTGTTTATATCCAACAAAATTGTTTATAAATTAATGTCAAACTGTTTATGGTCTGACAAAATTTATGACAGAACTGCCGGAAATATCCACAAGATGAATTTAGGAATTTGCACACCTGTAGCATATCAACAAAAGAGACGCATGTTCAAAACATTTTTACACATATACAAAAATATGTAATGATGTTCGTTGGGAACATTGTGATTTCTATTGAATTCTACGTTATGCGTGGACTGCTGAGCCTTTATCCAATTAATTTCTAAGTGCATGCGAACTTTTAAATATTGTTACTCATTAATTAAGTTGACAATCAAACTAATTGATACAATTTTTATCATCTTACAAAGGAATATGGTCTCATTGATTTTGTATAACTTGTAAAGAGCTTGTTGTACGAGTATAATTAATATTGTTTATTTAAACAGTAGTTAAAACATTTTTATTATGACGTATTTAAAGTTAGCTGACTATTATAAAGTTTATTGTAAATGTGCTGCGTATCCATTTTGATCATCATTTGTTTCCTATTTGCTGATTCAACGGATATGGTTATATTTATAGCGAATTAATAAAAATCTTTTGTCAGAATCTGTTACGAATTGCCCATTAAAATACAATAGCGTTTAACAGCGTACCAAATAGCTTCCTTGAACCATCTTACAACATTACTCAAGTATATAAAACTAGGAAGTGTACGATTAAGCTCATTCTCTTCTTTTATAAATATTGATTCATGATTTTGTAGCTTTTTGATTGCTAAATCGTGAATAGTCATGCTATTATTATTTAGTTTATTAATATGCTCACAATGATAGAATAAATAGAGAGTTTTCTATGGCACTAGTTTGATCTATCATGTTGCTGAAGATTTTTGCGCCGCTTCTACTCTTCAACCACAACATGTTGCGAAGCGGTGGTAAATCCTAATCTTAGGCTCCCACTGAGTAAATGATAACCACAAACCAAATAAAACTAAATAATTAAAATTAATAAATTGACGGTAGGTTAAATAAAACTTTAACAATACTCATTGACACTTGACATATTTTTCCTTCCGTTATCACGGCTATTGAAAAGTGGCCGAAACGTCGAAGTAAAAAGTTAAGAAATTGCTGCGCTTTCTTTTAATTCTTTTTAATTCCCTTTCATTTTTGTTTATTTCATTATATGGTAGATAATTTTTGGCACTTTGTTTTGAACATTCTATAGGAATTTCGGTATTTGCTGTCCTATTTGTCGTCTTTGGTGCTATTTTTATCAATGGGCTATCATTCTGTCAATGTTTTTTGTCTATTTTCTTTTCTGTTTTATTATATTTCCTGTCCATCTTTACCTTTACTTGTTTTACAATCCGGGTTTACAATTTTACTTTGGATATCAGTTGTCTATGGATTTTAAAACGACAAACTAATATATTGTCTTCTAAGCCACGATGTCCCAGCAATAATCTAATGGACAATAGTTGCTTTCATTACAATGAACCACCGGCTAATTACCTAAACTTCCTTTTTTTCATTTACATTTTTTTTCGGTCTAGGCGCGGCAGTATACTAAAACGTAGAGGTTTTTGGTTCAATTTTAAAGTTGCAAACTATATTTTTGTTATAGATATTCTGGTTGTTACTGGAAAGTAGTTAAATGCATCATGTGTATGTGGTCATCTGTTGGTTCAATAAATATTAAAAAACAATATAAATAACGTACTGGAAACATTATAAAAAATCAATAACCTTTTTTGATATATGATTAAGAGCGAAAGTTCAAAATATATGTATTAAAAATGCAAATGTTTGACTTTGAAATACCAGGATCAGTATGTGGTCGGTAACTAAGGTGTATGTACATAAAAGGAAAGTTTGACAACCTCAATAGATACCGTGAAATCGTAATTAACATACATCGATTGTTTTGCAAATGCTCATTGAATCAATGTTGATGTTGGAGACCAATAAGATCTTTGCAACCATGACCTTTGAGTATGTACACTTTGTATGATAATGTACACTTGAACTTGTTTGTATAATGATGTTGAATTATAATATCGTTCTCAATGAAGATTTGTCTGCTGGTGGATGTAGGCCTACCTGATTTAGCACCATATATCCCGGTGTCCTCATCTAGCCCCTAACGGCGACCTTGCGAAGATTGTCGGTCTATGTAATTAGAAGGTGTAAGAGCATCAAGGTTACTGACAACTTGAAAAATTGGGTAAATGCCACATGTGATAATGAATTCCAAAATTATTTTCATGTAAAAGAGCGGTCGTATTAATACTATTCTATTAGCTGAGTTCTAAAATTTAGGTTTAATGAAAGAGTTATTGTAATAAATAATTATTTAAACAATAATTAATACGATATTTGACTCGTTTAAGATATGACTTGCTAGTTGAATAAAGCTAAAAGGGTATAGGTATTTTGTAGGGTGTATCTATCTATTATGAGGAGTAATTGTGGTCAAACTCGAACTTATTAATCATAAAGCTTTGGCATTTTGTAAAGGTAAAAAGAAACTTAGTTGATTTTACTGTCAGCTACTATTAGAGTAACTTACGATTAGATTAGTCTCGGGACCGATTGCAGATAGAGTAGACGAGTCAAGAGTGAGGACGTATCTTGGCAAAAATAGAGTAGGAATTATTTAATCAAGTGGCAGTGTAAGTACCTGGCACACCCGTGTCTCACTTGAATTACGTAGCTTCAAATTCTGGTCATATTGCTGAGGCAGGTTTTTAATGTTAAGAAATGGGTCCGATCGAAACCCTGGCATGTTAATGTTTCTATATTTATTACGATAGTTAAGATCCCTCGGTAGGGTTTTAAAAAGGAATGTCATACGATTTTTCGCGATGGATTTCATTGCGTTTTCAATAAATTATATAAATAATGGTTACGTCTCGTCAAGTGATATACGATAAAGGCCATAAAAAGTGCCGATGTAATTGTAATTTTTATACTAATAGGCAATAAAATTTACTGGAATACTAAAACATTGACGCATAAAGACCTAAGGCTATATCTTTTCTATGATGGTAGAGCTATGATGGAGACATTATCTTGAACTAGCTGCGCCTGCAGTTTCACTCGCGTGGTGATGGAAAATCATTATATTTTGGATCATTCACACTATATTTTTATAAATTATAGCCCATGTGTTATTCTGATGTGTAAGCTATATTATTGTGCAGTTTCACGAAAATACACTAAGTAGTTTTTGCGTGAAAGAGTAACAAACATACATTATGTCCTTACACACTTTCGCGCTTATAATATTTATAGAGATATAGACCATAGGGCTGACTCCATCGGTGTTATACCACGCTCTCATAGAATATTGGCTTGAAACGGTGAGCTTTGTGCTAATCATATTATTTCGTGTGATGAGTGAGCGTCCCTATGGATCACTTCTCCCCCATCCAATTTTCTCCAGCCCATCCCTCTATTCCATTCCCCTATACCATCCCTCCTAACCTATCCCATCCTAAAGGCTGGTGATGCATTAGCTTCGTCCCTGTTGTTGCAAAAGTCTAGCTGACGGTAACCGCTTTCCATTAACTTCGCTGTCTGCCTGTTTTTTATTTATATTAAGTTGTAACCACTAATGTCTCTGACGAATTTTAAGTCAGAGTCACTGGCACACTGCACATTACACTCACTGAATTTATACATGTAGGTAAATAAAAACAATTATTATAGTTGTACATTATTTATATTTTTCTTACTTCCTTTTTGAATATTTGCGGGAGAAATTCCTAAAATCTAATTACATATTTGATTCTACTGATTTTTGGGAAAGGTTGGTTGCCTGCCTGTTTATAGCATCGCAATAAAAATAAAAAACTAACTGACAGTAAAGTTAGCTGGAATACTAGAATTTTGACGCATAAAGACCTATGGCTGTACAAGGAGTTAAGTTGATCAGCAGCATGGTGCAATGTGTAAAGTAGTCCGAGTATTACGCCCTTATCCGTTGCGTCAACTGTTTTGATATGCGTTGACACAATAGTCTACCGACTTAAAGCTATATGATTTCTATTGTGAAATAGGGCGTGTCAATTTATCTCTGTTTCTAATTATTTCAATTGTGTACTAAACTGCTTATCTCGAAGGTATCGCGTTATTTGCTACCTTGGTGCTAATTCTATTGCGTACAACTTTGTAACATAGATTTTGTAAAACAACTAATATATTTACGTCTACTAGCAATTAGCGATTTAAACACCCGCAGTTATTCAAAAGCTAACCTGTTCATTAAATAGGTGCAATATGGTTTAATTATTACGCACCTCCACTAGAATAAAGCAATAATTGCAAAAAGTACATTTTACTATATATATATATATATATATATATATAAAAGTGAAAATCAGGATGTAGTGGATGCACTTACCACGATTTTAGTTATAAATATTTTTTTTTTATATTATTTCTTTAGCTTAATATACCAGCATCCTAGTTACCAGACGTTATGTTTCCAACTCAATTATTTGCTTATACATTTCTTAGTTTTCATTTCATTTGTATTACAAACTTTCGTAATAAATAAAACTTATATTCTAATTCTCATAAACAAAAGTAGGTCATGTTCAAGGTCAACCTTTTGGCATTTGACTTTTGACGTTGACAAGGGCTACCTTAAGGAATTCATAGCAACAACATTTTTATTTACGTTATGTTTATCATTCATGTATAATTATAAAATAATTTATATATAACTATCTACTTCAATGTTCTTAATTATTTAATTAAATTTAATTCATAAATTACTTGATTATCTATTTTTGTATTGTTAATCAATGCTTATATGCTTATGTTAGCCAGGACGTAAGGATATGACTAACCAATGAGAATCTACCAAGTATTTTTAAAAAAGAAAACCATTTTTTAATTGATTAAAAGGAGACACCATTTTTGTACCACTGAAAGATACTTACAAAATGAAAATAAAAGCCAATTTCAATATCGAATTTATAGATATTAAAAATCTTACATCGCGTCTAATATCACAGCACACTCTTCAAGAATAAAATGACGAAACTGCAAAAGATGTTAATTCATTAAATCACAATTTTGTGATCCATTTTAATTTCATTGACCTTATTAATTTAACATCTTGTAAAGCTAGATTAAATTGTCCTTATTTAGATTTAAAATATTGCACACTACTACGGGCAGAATAAAGATCTACTAACGACTAATTCTATCACCATCATATCTTACTTAAATTCGCAATAGATTGAATTTAATTATGAACTAATAACTTTGGAGTTACGAAGTATTCTCAAATACCAAAATTGCTTCGAATTACATGGTTGCCAACATATGCGTATATTACTTTATTAAGTTATTAGGCGGTGACACAATTACACCATGTAATAAATAGTCTGTTGAAACTGTATCAAGTGATGCTTACAACAAACTAGATATTTCAGATTTGTTCTCGTGAAACGTTGTCATAGTCAACAATCAATAAGACGTAATATAGTTCGTTCCAATTATAACTAACTTTTTCAGGTTTTATAATTTTTATCAAATTTATAATTGAAACAAAAATTAAAATACATATAAAAATAAAATTACGGAAATAAAATATATGTTAAAAGTTGAGAATAGCACTTTGCGAGTTTATTCTAGAGGTGCGACTTAATTGGTTTATTGTGGTAGTTAAAGCTTGTAGTGTAATCAGTGGACACCTATGGGCCTTTTGTCTGCTTTCCCTTTAATTGAGGCTTGTAGTTATAAATTCATTGAGGGATACAAATTTTGTAACAACAACCTATTGATTGTTAATTGCTGCTTTCTCTTGTTTCAATTATGCTGTGACTTATGGTCTGTTAAGGCTAGTATTACTAAGCATTATTTTCTTATTCATTACTCTGTGTACATATTAGTACTTTTTGATCAGTTGATAAAAACACATACTGTATAACTATAAGCAAGTTACGCTACTGTTATAGACCATATAATGGCTCATTTTAGAGCCATTCCCAGACATTCAGACCACAGTACATAACGGAAACTTCGTTTATGGAATTTACAATCGAACTACTAGTATATATATAAAGTACTCTGTGAATCGAACCCAGCACTTTTATATAATTTTACTTGACATTAATGATTGATATATCAACGTACAGTTCAAACTACTGGCGCTAGAGCCGTGAGAAGGCTGTATCAAATTTCTTGATTTTCAAACAAAGAAGCATGACATTTTATAACCCTTTTTCTGGTTAGAAATAAAAGAATACGTGTGCCGGCTTTTTTTGGAAATTCATTCCCTAAAGGACAAAAAGGGGTTGAAAGTTTGCTCAAACTATGACTACTATTAATCTACGCGAGCGAAGCCGCAAGCATGTAGCTAGTTTTGATATAGAAATTCCTTAAAATGTTGTATTTAAATCAACTGCCAAGTCAGCCTTTAAACATGTTCCTATTTACATATGGCGCGTTCCTCTCACTCAACATTCACAACGCCCAATTAGCTCCGTCAGCCGTTCCACATAGCGACCACAGTCGTTATGGTCGTGATGATAACGTCCTATCTCTATCGATTGACATTGAAAAAGCCGCGATTTTCAAATCAACCAATGACATTTGTATTTTTCGTCGTTAATGACATCATGCTTCATAATCCATTCCACTAGAGTTTATGATTTTAACGCCCGCAAGCAAGTGGAACGAGAAAGACCGCGGTCCTGAACGTGGTCGTTGAGAGCCCCATGTGGCAAGTAGCCATAATGTCTCAGAGACTTTAAAAATGTTAAACGTTTACTTTTTTATTGTTACAGCGGTGGTCGTTCGTTACCTAACTAAACGATACATCGGAGAATACAGTTCGACAGGCGGTAAGTTATAATATTTTTACGTAATCTTTGTTCTATATTATACATAAGAATTATCATTATTCACGTAACAAATCGTAATAATATGCAAACTTAATGGCGGGTTATCCCAAATTATAATGGTCAAATTAATTACACGCCAAAATATATGTTACAGATAAATATGTTTAATATCAAGACATAATGATGTATGTATGTATATTTCAAAATGGTATCTTAATGATTATTTATCGAAAGTTATGTCTTCGACTTCCAAAGCCAAAATGGCTTTACGATTTTAGTACTGCTATAGGGGAATTAATAAATAATATTCCACCACTAAGCTTCGGTGGTTGATTTTTGAGAAATGGACGGCATACTCGACGCTTGTCCAAGGCGGAGTAGATGGTTTCACATGTTGGTAATCTCGATGAGATTTCCTCACGGTGTTCTTCGTAATCATCTGCACGTTGTAATTTTAATAAGAGTAATTTTAAACTTTAAAACACAATATATTATAATTTGTTCATTATAAATCTGAAAATGGTCGATTTCAAAACCATTTGCTGTTTCATGTTTTAATTAAAATATAGAATTGTAATTGGATTGCATGCACTTTAAAATAATAGTATTATAAAGTGATATTATAAGATACTTTTATGATAATTAATTATTTTGTTGTTAACTCACATTATAATTAATAATTGCCTAAAAATATTGAAATAAAACGGTATCTAAAATGTGAGTGCATAATCTTATTTTTTTATGCTTCAAATTTTGATGCAATGGATGCGGTCATCATAGCATTAATATGAGCCCCAAGCTTCTAAGCTATGTATAAATTATTTAAATGTGTTTGTGTTATCACATGTAACACTACATTTTAATTTAATTACATATACAAAAGTAGGGATTAAAATACCACACCATCGTCTTACTTTTACAATAATACTATCAAAATAATTTTAATTGTTGTTCAAAAAATAAGCAAAAGGATATCTAACTCGTTATAGTTATCATGTCATAACCAGATACTTCCCTATAAAATCTAAGGGCCTGTGACGTTCAGGAAGAAGACAAAAAGTGTCTTGATTAATTTAACTCTTATTATATTGTACCATATTATTGTTTTTCTCTGTTTTAAGAAATAATTAAAACAATATGAATAAAATTCCTCACACGACTGCACTCGCCTCATACTTAGTGTTTACAAATATGCCAAGGATAACTTGCCCTTAAATAAATGTTTAACAGCATGGTGTTCGTAACATTATGCTTTTTGAATATGCTTTAAACGTTGTTCGGTAACAGACGGACTGTAATACAAATGAAGATAAGCCCTTACAGAGGGCACTTACCAAATGCCAAGCAACGAGTGCCAATGGACGGTTTATTTGCGATATTGGCAAGTATCATGGCGGGAGTGCCAAGGCTGAGCGACGCCGGCGCCGCTATCTGTAGGACGTCGACCTTTGTTTCGTATCACTGCATTTTTGTAAATAATTAAAGTACACATTCTAAATTTAGTAAACCTCATTTTTTAAAGTGTTTTCTTTGTTTTGTTTATAATCATTGTATTGTTGGTATATCAATTGTAATCATTGTCATAATGTCAGGAAATTCTGGGTTATCGCATCATAAATCGTACTACTGGCATTTTTAGAGCTTCAAAGCCATTTAAGAAAACCGGAACACTTATACAATAGTTATGTCCGTCTTTCTTTCTGTCTGTTTATTTATCTATATTCGTTTTAATAGTTTTAGAAACGATCTCCCTCTTTAACTTGTCGATTATGGAGTGGAAAACTGAAAAAAAATTAAGTGGTAGAAGATAAAAATACTTTAAAAAATTCCATGAAAACAAATCGATGAAAATTTGATCCATTCAATAGTTTTTTAAAATATGAGATATTTTCTATTGAATATTATTTATAATTTCTAAGCTAAACGACAAAAGTGACCACTTGAAATACATTATATCTCCGGGACCATTACAATTAATTAATACAGATCAGAAGGCAACCACGTCAATTATTATAGATCTGGATGATAAGGGGATGGCTCTTTTTCGTCATGCTCCTTTATTCGCTTTTCTTGAAAAGACTTATGCTTTTGATTGATAAGGTCATCAACAGGCGATAGCTGATTCCCACTCTTGTAGGTCTAGGTATGGTAGAGTGGATACTCTTCATAATCCTTACTAATGTTATAAATGTCGAAGTAGTCTTACATCAAATATAGCTGTTGCTTTTTCATAATAAAAGTCAAACGAATTTTAATGAAATTTACGAAAGAGATATTGTATTATGGGGAAAAACACAGTTTTGTCTTTTTTCAAAAATACTTTTGAACGGGCAAAATAGGTTATTTGTATGAATATCCATAATTCTTCAAACTTTATTTTTATATTTAGGCTTTCGGTCCAGAGTCGGTGCTGTTGGTTATCCTTATATGCTGTTTTGAAACTTCACTTTGCACTTTATATTGTTATGTACCTACAATGCAAGAAGTTAGTTATGTATAAATCACTACTAATCGGTATAACCACAAATTAAGATCAAAGCAAGCACCAATGAAATCGGGTTTAACGGTCATCCTAATTACCTTTTATTATGCAACTAGCGAAGTGACCTAGAATGGCTGATAATATCTTTCAGTAAACCAATATATTAAGATGCGAGGTCAAACCTGAGAATGCATTGAAGGTTTTTGTTTTATATTACGTGATTTGAATGTATGAATTATTTTCAGATTTCTTGTACCAGCATCGAGTCGCTTTCGATGGAGCCACGTCTGAGGTTGAAGTTTTGGACACATGCGGTTGTGCGGTAAATTTTTGTTGTTTACTTTTTACTTTACATGACTGCTTCTTTGTTCGTTTTTCGAGATATGATTGCCTCGAATTTAAAAAGTGAATTTAGTACTTATTTACTAGCGGCGCCGGCAGACGTTGTCCTTGGCCTTGAAAAGATAAAAAACTAGGACCCAATTCTAGTGCCGCCACCTGTTCCAATTATGAATCTAAACCATCGGGAAACTCACTCAAACGCACACAAGAAATCAACAAAATCGGTACAGGAGATTAGGAGGATCCTAGAACCCGATTCTAGCTCCATCTACTGGCTCCAATGTTAATCTATGCCCTCCTGAGTTATGTGCGATGTGCGTACATACATTTCTACGATTCATTTTTATTTATATAAGAAGATTTTAAAATTCGTAGAAATATAAATGTGAACAAATGGATATTTTTTATTCCGGCACATTAATACGGATGTAAGTCGCTCGGAAATCTTTAGTTATATTTAGAATTCGTAAATCACCTAGCGTACTGAATAGCGCCAATAAATAATTTATGAAATTGCTTTCCCGGGTTTACGGACATTATCTTTCCATAAATATTTAATGTACTACAAATATTTTGATTACGCCGATATTAGCTTTTGTAAAGTCACCAGTAGGAGATGAACGAGGAAATCGGAGGACCGGTATAAGTAGAGCAAACTATGGGCGATGTACATCCTGGCGCCCAATTCTGCTATTACATCTCGTCAAAATCGCCAGGCGCTGTCGTCTTAATCGTAGGTTTGCCTGATTCCGGTATTCTGTTAATTTTAATAACGCTGCTGTCTTTATAAATGTTTATAAGCGAAAACTCACAAAATAAATATTTAAAATTTGGTCACTTTTCAATGTTTATTTCAGCTAATGCCATTTCCGCTAGTGGTAATACTATTTTTTCTACAATTATTCCGCCGCGACGATATCGAGAAGATATTGAGGCTTTAGTAGAATACGAATCTTTACTATCGTAATGGAATCGTACTTTGAATATCTTCGCGTCGCCAAAATATTGAAATAGCAGAATTGGGCTCCTGCGTTGAATTGCAATCGGCTAGCAATATTAGGTTCATGTAATTGTATATAATCATTTATTGCACTCATTTTTATAGTTACACGTATATTTTGTGTAGAAACGTGGATGTCTAGCTGAGCACCTTCGCTGGGGCGACGCGTTTGCTGTGGTGTATTCGGTGTGCGACCGGCGCTCATTCCTTGCGGCTGCGGAACTGTTGGCCTTGCTGGAACGGACCAGACTTCCTGGCTGCACCGCCGTTACCTTGTTAGGGAATAAGCGAGACCTGGAACATGCCAGGTATGCAAAGTTTTTTAAATTCATATTGGTATTGTTATACTGGAGCTGTATAAGTTAAAAATATATTGAATATTAAATTAAAAGAAATGTTTTGTGTGATAATACGTGTTATTTTCAAAAAGTATTGACATAACAAAAGAAAAGTTTGAATTAAAGAATCATTATACTAAAAAGAATATGTCCAAAGTAGTTTGGATTCCTAAGGCCTTGAGCATCTGTAAAATGCTTTTACAGGATCTACTCGATTTTTCGACGTAACGAGAGCGATCTGATTTAACCAGGTAGCTTAGCCGGCTTTCTAAACATCTTAGAGAATATAGTAATTAAGTTAGTCAACCTACAGACTTAAGTGATTATGGTAAAAATATAGTATTAATCCATATAAAACATTAACTTGCCTAGATTATTATTTTATAAGACACTATTTTTAAATAAAAATAACATTTGGAGAGTTTTGTTATCCAACAATTATTATCGTCTGTTAATAGAGTTGTGAAAGCAGAGGAGGGTCAGGAGTTATCGTTGCGGTTCGGGTGTCAGTTCTATGAGGTATCTGCAGCGGAGTCGTCCGCGGGCGCTGCGCTCGCTTTCCACGCGCTGCTGCGGGAGGCGCGTGCGCTCGCCCTACTTCTGCCCTCGCCCAGGCGGAAGCTCGCCGCTTACTCAGTCTCTAAGGTCAGTTCTCCTCTATACAACTCTTCGGAATAAATTTAATTCAAATGTTACCTACGTATTTCATCATTACTATTAACGACACATTATTATTATGACATAGCGTTTTACCTAATGATATTGCTTTGAAAATTTAGATACATTGTATGAATATCGAAAGATTATTATCATAGGGCTCTGGGTGGTCTCATGAATCATTATCTTGTTAACTGCTTCTGTGATTGAGCGGGCTAAGCCTTTGCCAGCTGACGTCACTACAACCTTCATGGTAAATTCTTCGTTATTTACTATGATTTGGGTAATTGGGATCGGCCTCAGAGTGGTCCGTTGTATATAACCTGTAAACTTTGTTAGCCCGTATTCCACGTAATCCATTTTGTAAAATGTAAATTTCGCATTGTTAGTGTAGATGAAGTAGTATCTATAAGTAAATGAGATACTTATATATACACAGGTGATCGGCACGATTCTCGGCCTAAGCAACAAGAGCGTGAGGAAGAAACGGCCATCGCTGAGCATATGATGCGTCGATCCAAACATCGGAGGATCTTGTTCACTCCTTGACAGGAGTTTTGTTTTATTTCTGTGAAATAACAGAAACCTTTTGTTATCTCTGTTGTTGTTGCATCGAAGAGATTTGTCGACTGACGAGGGTTCAGGTATGGAGTTATCAGATTTGACTTTATGGTTAGAAAGATGCAGATATACAAACAATGCTTGGAGCGCGTGTACACATTGAGGTATCGCCATTTTATTGCCTATAAATATTTCTGTTTATCTACAATGTACTTGCATACAATGTTGATTGTTTGTAAAACGTCTTTATTACACTGTAGTAATAATAAGATATTTTATTGATATTATGTAATTTTGACATTGGTATGTAGTATGTAATGAGTTTTCGAGATCCCGTATCGAGGTCGCCGCGTTGTAACTTGTAATGCCCAGCGAGGTGATTTACCCACATGGATATTCGTGTCCATTGACCTAGAATCTATGAACACACAATTTTCTCTTTCAAATGGACTGTATTGAATTTCAACGGGAAACTCTTTTACATATTTTGGCACTTTAAATGTTTGTTTTACATTTATGTCAACAATATTTATGATGTTATGGATACATTACATTCGGCCAGTTGTCCACATTATTATTTGGCCCTTTTATCTAAATCCAGCGATATTTTAACACTTTTATTGTCAAATTAAATATTTTATTTGTCAGTCATCACTAGTATAGTAATTGCAAAATCCATTTACGAAGTACAAAATATCACGCGAAGTTGCGTGCTGCAATAAAATGAAGATGGCGTAGACACTCGACATCGTGCGATGGTCAATGAAAGTGTTAATATTATTTTTTGTTTGTATGAAAGTTATCTTTTACGTCATTTTACGAAGTGCCACCTATAAATAGATATGTAACGCATTATCGTTATATGTTACAGTTAAAATAACGAGTGTATTAATTAGAATAATTCATTAATTGAAGAATATAAAAGACACTATTTATATATCGATTGCTAATATAAATAAATAATAAAATCGTTTTAGTGAAAAGTTTGTTTTACAAGGTTTGCTTGTATCCCAATATTGCCCACCAGTTTGTTGTTAATAATATGTACAGAATTTGTGTAAGCTGAGTGTATTTGATATACATAAGCATAGTTCCCAAAAACCTATTCAGTCGCTCTATATTTAGGTACAGATGGCCACGCAATAGACGGGTTATCACATAAACCAGCTCGGCCTTTTGCAGCGAATATGGATAGACCGTAAATCTAGTGCGGCTATAGTAACGTTGACAGCATTTGAGACTTTGTAAATATATCGATTACATAAACATCTAAATACAGTTCTTGGCTAATTACTGTCGTATGTAAATAATTCAAAACGTGCTTTATTTGTTTAAGGCTGCATGTAATTATATTAAGAGGCCTGAAGAAGCATTTTGCAATTTAATTGAGTTGATTAGCCAGAAGAATGTATCAATGGCCTTAATTGACGAAATAAAGTTGTAAAATGAGTTTCCAAATATATCATTAATTTTTATTATCTTCCCAAAAGATAAGACTGTTGGAAAGTTATGTATAAATACGAAGTAGCTAATGTGAAATTGATGCCTTATGTTCAAATTGATTACCTATTATATAAGATGTTGCGATTGATATCTATTTTTAAATGATACGCAAATTGCCGTGTTGTCATATTTGCAATTTTTTGCAACTGTTTATTTATTTCAATAAAAAGTATTTAATTTTTATATTGTGTTTTATTTATTCAGACACCTAATTTATTTACTAGAGTTGAAGGTTATGGTTTTGGCTAGTAATCTTCATAATAAATTGAATTTTGCTTAACATAATGGTTTCTCTAGGCATCATTCTCCGAAATATTGGTTCGTATCCCGCGAGTAAAAGCAAGCTATTTTTTTAATATTTTTTATGTAAATATAGGTTTGCGTTTGACCACTGTCTCAGCTGATGCTGATTGATGACGCAGTCTAGGATGGAGCACGCTTACCTAGAAGATACCTATTCACTCGTTACTTGAAGACTTCAAGATTGTATTTGTCAGGAAAAATAGACTTTAGAAAAAAAACAATCAAAAGAATAGTTTTGGTATGTTTTCGTCGCGGCTGTCCGTCTATATTTTTAATATACAGTTATTTTTCTCGGGAACCGCTGAGAATTATACGCTGCTAATTAATTATATTAACGCTGTAAGTGAAATCGTAAAAAAGTAAAGATTATGGGTGGTCACCATACATGTGTTTTTGTCACTATATATGGACTTAGTCATACGAGATATCAAGTTTTGAGACATCATGACATCAACAAGTGTTGAGAACATATTAGCGCCCAAAGTCGTCCTAACTTTTGAGCTATAAAAGAAACAAGATGAAAAAAATTGAAAAAATCTGGGTAAAGCTCAATGCTTTCAGAAAGAAAATTAATTAGAAGTAGATCCGTGGAGTAGTTTTTGAGATATTTTCGATTCAATTACTTTATTACGGTTTCTTAGAGAGATATCGAAAATGGTGGGCGTTTTTCGCCTCTACGATACTCTTCATTGTGCATGGACTGGTACGCACTTGGCGGATTTTTTAGTTTATATAGAATACCCAATCAACTTACTTATGTATAAAATACATAATCATTCCAATTTTCGTTGATGTATATAATAATAAATAAGAACTTATTGTCATGACGATTTTTATTCCATCATAAGGCCCATCAGCATTTGGAGATGCGGTGAACAAACCCCTGTTGGTAAAGTGGTCACTCTGCTTCTCGGGGTAACTCAGGTCTTGATTCGTGAATGAAGATGTATGTAACTGTTTCGAAAACTCATTTTCTTTCAACTCAAGCGCGGCCATATGGGACGTAGTGTCAGGTTTAGTGCAGTTGAGAACGACACACAAGTCTGAGAACAAAAAGGGTTCCGATATTGTCAAATGGCTATCGAACCTTAAAAAGGGTTCGTATTGTCAATGCTATCGAACTTAAAGTGTTTCTTGTCTCTAGTTTGAACAAACAAGCTGACAAATATATATTCGTAGTTATAACATTAACATAATTACATACCTACCACTAATCTAGTAAACCTTTTACACATATTATTTCTTTCCCGATGTCGTTTTCATATAACTTTATGTAATCTTGGAAACATTTTCCACTTCCCGCTACAATACTTTTAGCATATTGCCGCAGCTATCATACCCGGCCTATGGCATGTGTTGAAAGTGAAATCAGAAACCAGTAGTGCAATGATAAACTGCCGTTTCAACACTAATATCACATTTGCTTGCAAATTCCACATTGCACGGCTTCTAGTATTTAATATGCTTATCGGAATGATATCCGTTTTCTGGGACGTAAATTAGTTTTTAGGTAAAACTAAACCCGATAAATGTGATATTTGACGCTGAAGGGAAAGTTTACTACGAGTAGATTAGTGACGAATAAATGTATAAATTCGCAGATAAACAAACACATTGTACATATCTAAGCTGTCCAAGTTAAGCTTGCGTTATGGGTAATGTTTAACGAACAACCTGGGACTGACATCCGATACTCAGTAAAGAGTAAGTAAGCAACAGAAGGAATTTACTCTGCCCGGAATCAAACTCGAAATATTTGGTGTTGCACCTAAGTGGGCCCAATTTCGACGCTGGACCATGAAGGCCATCAAAAGAGATGAATTCCATGTTGCTTAAAATATAAAGCAAATAGCATTATATTTCAACCAGTATGGCCGCGTCATTAAAGTACTACGATATTTTCGTTCGCTATTCAATACTTAGAGTAGTCGTCTAAACGAATATTGGTACGTACTGTAAACTAGTATTGAGATAATGGTATAGGAATATTAGGGTGGGATTCGAAGCCTGCAGCACTTTGGCAACACCTCAGTCTTACAATTTTCCATAGACGATCAGTGATGGATTTATACTAGAGCCACTAGGGGCTAGTGCCCAGAGAGGCGAGGTTTTATAGGGCGGGAAAATTTAACATGTTTGTAGTTAAACTCCTCCGAAACGGCTTGACCGATTCTCATGAAATTTTGTGTGCATATTGGGTCGTTCTGAGAATCGGACAACATTTATTTTCATCCCCCTAAATGTTAAGGATAGTCCAGCCCTAAATATTTTTTTAATTTATAGATATTTTTTTATGATACAGCATTAAAAAATACATACAACCCTAAATTTTCAACCCTCTACGATCAATCCCTATTTTTTATTTGTTAATTATTAACTTTAATGCTGTCGGCATATCGATTGAAGCTTTTCCGGGCAGAACGTTTGTCGGGACAGCTAGTCTTGCTATATGCATAAATGATTTAAAAAATTGGTAAATTATTGGTTTCATGCCAAATCTTAAAAATCGAGTTTTGATTGGATACTTACTTTTTGACGTCTAGTTACAGTACATAGATATTAGGGCGATATTTTTCACGGTGCCCTAGGGCCGCACCTAAGACAAATCCGGCCCTGTAGACGATGGTAACTATTATATGCTCCATCAGTTAGAGTCAAAATTAAAGCTTTCAGAGTTGTGTTCTTGAATTAATTTAAACAATATCTTGATGATAATAATATTAGAATTACAAAACAGGGTAAGTGGAGGTATGCAAGAAATGTAAGTTGTATTTTAATGTGATATATAAAGTAAGCGGTTTTATTGTCGGAGGTAGAAAAGTAAAAATTAGTATGTTAATTAGGGTAGGTTTGTTTGCAGTATCAGAATCATAAAAGAAATTGCAAACATTAGTATTATGAGCTAGTTTACGATATCTTGATTGAGTAAATGAAACGTAATTTTGGGAGACGAATCTCCAAGGAATCTGTCTTTATTACACTAACTGAAAGTGAGTACTGACTGTGGGTTGTTTTGTCGCCTCTTACGACAGGTCGCCCGGCCGCAGGAAATCGTATTCTTTCTCCGTTCCTGCACGGATAAAATGTCAAAAACGGTATTCTTTTCTATTTTTATGATTATGTCATGTCCATTTCTCCTTTTTCTATGTAAAATATGCACTAAGTTAATGACTAGTACGAAATATAATTCTAAAGTCGTAAAACAGTTGAAGTATATAGTGGAAATTCAAGAAAAATCAAGTTGCTATAATTTAATTATTATGTACGATAAACGAAAATCGTCTCTAATTAAATATATTAAGAACTTTTTGTGATAAATTTTAATTCAACACTTTTTAATTTTCGTAGTCCAATTCCGAAAACAGTGGATATTCGCCACCACTGCACAACATTCGATTGGCAAGCTATCATAGATGTGTTTAAAAATCAATACAATTGGATAAAAAATGTCTCATTTAGTTATCAGATGGGTGAATCATCACTCTCATCTTTTGAACAAATACAGGAAGCCTCAGCACCTATGAGCCGTATCGACGTTGCATGAAGATCCAAACGATGTTGCTTTAAACTGATGACCTTATTTATGCTCTTTTGTTTAAGAAGTGGTTAGTGACTTCGCAGAGTAGATTAACGATGATTTTTAGTTTTAGTATTAACTTTTAAAATGCCATTTCATTCTAATGTGTATTGTATTGGTTTGTAAGTGGGTGAACATCACTTTGCACTCTTTTACAATAAAATATCGAGGTCACATTTTGCAATAATTGGCCGAGGTCATAGGTTAGAAGTTTGACAGTTTGTATTAGCGAGTGTTGGAGATTAAAAGATTATTTTAGATGAAAATGGGTATGGTGCATTGAGCAACGTGTGGTTATAACAATATTTGAACGGAGTACCCATTCTAAAGCAGGAGAAGTGTTGCTTAATTGGAACTTCCTTTAATGCTTTTGAAGTGCCATGATTAATTTAGGTTGTAATTAATATTATAACCACCCACAGTAATTCACGAGTAATTTAATTGCGCGCTATTCATTTCGCATCTCTTTCATTCGGATTTCAAAGGAATTTGAAACACTTCTAATGAACTTCCATGTGTATGTAATAGCCTAAAATATCACATTTTATGAGATAAATGTCAAAAATCAGACTGCTCTGAGATAATAAGTAAATACATTTTTGAAGCCATAAAGAAGAACAAAGAAACATCCTATAAAAGGAGTCATTTTCAGACTTATCAGAATAGATATTGTATGAATGAGATTGAATGTATTTTTCTAACATTAATGAAAAATACATTAATATTTCCTAAAATATTATAAAATATCATTATTTGATTGTTATATATAAGTTATTAAAATATTAAGTTGTCAAAAGTATACTATAAGTCAAGTTGCCTGAAAGAGATCGTTAAGCGATAACGCCGCCTTTTGTTTTGCCGTAAATTATTGTAATTATAAATTTTGTTCTATTCTATTTGATATGTAATTAGGTCTTTGTAAATTGTGCCCGTGACTGAAAACTTACAAAGAAATTATAACATTAATAGATATAAGAATAAGAAGGATGGACTCTTTGACCTTGATCGTTTGTGCATGAGGATCAAGAAAAGAAAATGCTCATTTTCCATACCACAAATGATTGGAAATAGTTCAAAGGAAATAGTTAGAAACGCTAATTTCAAACTAAGAAATGAGTGGAAGATATAAAAACTAGCCGTTTTCTTATAAACATTTAGTAATGTCTAGCCATTCTATAGTCTTTGCCTAGGCTGGAAACAGCTCATTCATTATCAATGATAGTTCTAATAACGACAGTCTTGAGAAACTAGACAGGGGCATCAAACTTGTTACAGATAAAATGGCACCTAGTATGACAGCTGATAACCACGTTCGGACTAAGTTATGCAGATTTCATATAAGTATCCTGCCGCACCTTTTGATATGCATTTCATATCAGCTATGGTGATAGAATCGGATAATAAATTACGCAATGCTATTAAAATAGAATACAGTATTATAAATTAAATTTAAGTACTTATCACGTCAGCATAATAACCACCTTTCGTGCTTCATCAAAAGAATTAAAACTGCAGTTAGTAATTTCAGTTTTTTAGCATTATCTTATAATTTAATATTTACTGAAACAAAGATGGCTCAATAAAGAAAAAGAAAAAAAAATAGTTAAAATTTAATATTCTACTAAACTCCTTTCGGATTGGACAGATTGGTTTTAAATTCTGGTAGTGTGTTTTTTCGCACTTACGTCAATTCACTTTCAAGTTACCCATAATATGAACCCACGCTGCTCTACTTATGGCCGGTTCCTAATCTTACTATTTATTCACTTGATTTCCCAATTTATAGTAGAAATTTTATATTACTTTGTGGAGCTATATGAAACTTTAGATGTATTTTGTAATATATGTTGATCCAAATTAAAATTTATTTAACTAAACTTCTCGTTACATGACTAGGCTATAACCAAAGATTGTGCTAAGGTGCGTTATCCTGGTTGTCACATTCTGAGCGAGATATGGCTCCTAAAGAAGCCTACACTAGGCAAAGCCTGTATCTCCATGTATTGTATACATAGATATATGGGAATAGTGAAGTGGGAAGCATAGAAGCAGTTGCTACTGTTTCTTCAATATAGGTATCAAGTAAGAACATAATGTGTAGTTCATTCACATCTTAAATCTAGTGCCATAAAACTCTAGAACAGAAAGATCAAGACGAATGTATAAAAGGGCGCGTCCGAAATCTGAGGGGATCACATACTCTTGATTTTGATATTGAAGCGTATTTTAATATTCTGAGTATACTAACAATTCGCCGACATTTATGTAGGCGAAGTATTTTTCGTAATCTCATTGATCTATTAGATTATGTGCAGGTATATATGCATTGAATATAACATAAAGATTCATTCGTCACTGAGTTTCACAAAGATCGTTAAATTTACAATCGAATGTTTTGAAATAATGCATTGTTTACTCGATTTCGCTTTGGCGGGAGAAGGTTTCTATTGCCGCCATAACATTACCATAAAAACACCACTCCACTTCCCACACGCGTGACTTAATTCTAAATATTTTTGATAAACATCTAGGCAATAGATTACATTCATTTATACTTACACTTGACACCTATGATGTGGGGAAATGTAGTTATATTAATAAAAGAAACTACATTCCTGCATCTCGTAATATAGAAATTCCATGGTCATTATCAAAATATTTTCTTCATAAAGTTTTCCCATTCTAAAATGCATCTTATTGTTACAAAGGATTACAGCAATGACAGCATTCATATTTACGGTACAGCAGTAGCAAGTCGTAATAAGGAAGTAAGTAGTTGAACTTTTGTTTAAGGATTATTTTTGAATACTTTAATATGAATTCACATAGGGCCTTATTAGAATTAGATGAAAGTTGTGGCGCCAGCGCAGTCGCGTGCTGCGGTGTGCACGACCAAGATGTGCACATAGAAAATGGCACATTATCATAATGCAATACAGGGACTACTAGTGATGCCCTCATATGGCATATGGCTCTTTAAATATTCAAATACCAATAGTGCTTCGGGGAAGCTCATTATTTCGAAATGTAGGAATCTGTGGTAATACCTTAGTTGCGATTGTTAAATTGCTGGGATTTTAAAGATCAACATTTTCAGGTAAAAATAATTTTACACGTGAAAAGAACCAATATTAGACCAGTTTCTTATGACACCTGTTCTAATCTTAGGAATGATAATCTTACGAATGATAAATATTCTATGCTCACCTTGTTATCGCAATTAGATCACATTATACAAAAAAATATTATATGCAGTCACCCTTTTGGGCATGCTCTCATCTGGTAGCGATTTGTTATACAGTCTACGACCACTTGTACTACTTATAGATTAGTTTATTTTTAGTTTTTTTTTTAAATTACTTTTAGTTTCATACTACTATTATGGAAATATAACATGATAGTTATTTATACAACTAATATTGGGTTTATTCTCAAGCTATAAAGAAGTAACAAACAAAGATGTAGCACGCAAACTTTTTACGTACTATGTCGGCTTGAGCTTCCTTCTATTTTCTACTAATACAGAAATACCTTGTAAAATAAAAAAATAAAAAATATAACGGCATATATTTAGTTAAAATTTTTCGAGGCAAGTAACTCGTTACCCACGCCCCTGGTGTGAAAATATTATTCAAAACGTTGTTAATAATATGTCAAAAATGTCTTACAGTAGCTAGATGAAAAAACTAAAATAGCAAGATTGGCATAGATCGCACTATTGCGAAGTGTAACATCGACCATCCTCGTAATTCTTGACAAGTGGCTATTATCTGTGTCAAAAGTGACATAGTTTCATGTGTATAACATTCCACGTGATTACGACAGAGTTACTAAAGCTGTTCTTAAAAAAATGTTGATTTTGAAAACCGTAAATTTATACAGACAGGTTAATTAATATTGGCGCCAGTTGACTTTATATTGTTAATTAACACCCGAATGACTTTTGGGCTATTGGATTTGGTTGTTGGAGTAACTGTTAAAAATGTTATTCTGCATTCAAAAATGCATGTTTATATGCTTAGTCTGCAATTTCTTATTAATAATATCTTTATATAACTAACACTGTACTATAAGTATATATATAGGTGTATATATAAGTATAAGTTATTCAATAAATAATATCATCAGATCATGTATTCATACTGTATCTAGTTAAATATCGTCTCATACGTTTTCCTTTTAAATGTAACGACATCGTACTGAATGTTTATATTATCCAAATTCTTTCAAAACTTATTTTTCTTTGGGAATATATTAAACTTGCAAGGTTGTCACGACCGCTTTTGGGAACATTGATGTTTTTAAGTGAACCTTGTGGTTTATGTGGTTAATATACATAGGACTTGTTGAATTTAAATTACATCTGTAAATAGCTTTGAGAATTTTAAAAAGCAAAGTAAAGGTTTTTGTTACACGTAATACTTATATATATTTGTATTTGAAATTTCATAACCAAGTGCAATCACTATCTTGATTAAAGCTATCGAACTTTGCACTGTACGTAGTTCTTTCTATAAGTGCTTGTTCAATTTTTAATTTCAGATTTCTAACCATCACACGGATGAATAAAGTGTAGATGACTTACATGAACAAAAGTGTCAAATGAAGTAGAGCATTTTTTATAAACTTGTGTGTGTAAACTTATATGGTATTCACGTGGTTTGCGTCTATGTGGTCAATAGTAATTATTCCCCTGGAAATTATTTCACATTTATCGGTACTAATTCAATTATTTTATACTAAGTAAGTTCTTGTTCTTCGTAACGTAGGGACTGTGGCACGATCGGCTTCCTGTTCGAAAATTGGTTTCCTTTAGCCTGCTTCACTGTGAGAGCTCCGGACTCTGTCTACATATTATGTTCATCTAAGTTTATAACGTTAAAAATTAATAACAATATATGTTTGATGCTATTATTGAAATGAGCCACATTATTCACGTTTGAAGTTTAATTTTTCATAACGAAGTCAAACTTCTTATACTTAATACTTATTTCTGATTAAGTAATTATAATATTTTAGATAATAGATAACTACCTATTTATTGTAAACCATTACAGAATAGCTTAAAAATATTCTGATGGCCGTTCTTATCCCTAAAAAGTGATCTTTTCCAGATAACTCGAGGCAGGAATAAAACAGATTGAAGGTAATATACAATTATTTTAATTATATTTCAATCAAATCAATTATATCAAACCTAAAATACATATTCAATAATAAAAATAATAAAATCTTGCAGCTCATCGCTAGCGGGGCCTGGGGTCCAAACTATTGGTGATTAGGGCTCCAGAGAAAGGAACCTGGTCACAATTCGTGCCGTTTCCAAGAGTGCTGCCTTCTGTATTTGGCCCTTCACTTAGCTTTCTAGCGAAAGCCTCTCTAGATGATGGTAGAGGCTTTTCGCTATAAGACCGTTGCCGGTGACAACTATCGGCGCAATGTTTTTTTTTAATAACTATATGCTGTATGCCATATGTGTTGAACTCCTGTAGTAGAGTTAATTTGCTAGAAAATTTGCTAATGTCCTAAAATTAGTTTAACTGAAGGCATAACGCTCAAATCGGCCGTGACTCACCGTAAAGTTTAGTTGAAACATTTATCTAGTCCAGTGCGCAGAGCAGTCACAATAAATAAAATCCAATACTAGCCGGTTACAATTCAAAGTGACAGGTTTATAATACGCATTCTATCCTACAATTGTGTGCGTCATTATCACTAATAATGTGTATCAAAATCGCAATAAGAACAAAAAGGTACGGTCCATAATAAAGCACTATGCATCTATTGTTAGTTACAGGAAGGATACAACCAGCTTCTTTAAATCTCTGTCGGCCTTAATTGTTAGGTGAGTAACCAATGTTGATGTTTTGTGGTTCCGTAGACATTTGGCAAGCCGCTAGTAAAATTGCTCACCCAAACTCCTAATACTACTACATTATATATTATGTAACATTTTAAATAATATTGTGCAACAAAACGCTCCCTAATTTTTGTGTCGTATATCTCCCCCATCCCAAGGCTGTCTGGAAGAGATCGCTGTCAGCGATAGGACCGCCCTTTGTACCTAATTCTAAGCTGTTTTTGTGTATTGTTTCATTAATATAATTGTACAATAAAGCATATTTATTCTATTCCAAAATCCTCACTGCCATCCGTCAACCTGGGGAAGATGTATTCTATATGCCACTATGTAGTATAGAATAATCATTGGAACCACCATACCTGTAATTGTGATATGCAAATAAATCAGTGTACATAATTATCTGTATTACATTTCGTTATATAGATCACGAAAAAATTATAACAGTCCGTCTTAATGATTTTTAGTTTTTAAGTCAATAGGTTGTCAACTTGTTCATTATAACTACATGGCGGTAGGCTAAATAAAACTTTAACAATACTTGTTGGTCAAAAGTCACCTTTGTTGTCCGTGACCACGGCCACTGAATAGCCGCCGAAACGTCGGACAAACCAAAACTTAATAAATTACCGCGCTTAAAACCGTTAAAACGTAGTTTTATTATTTATACAAGTCTCGAAAACTTAAGAAAATATTAAACAAAAGAAGTCCAAATGCCGAAAACGTAATAAACTGAAGGTGTGAATTGGTTTTTGTCGGTCGTAACAATAGGTTTAATCTATTTATATAAAATAAAAAACACGCCAGTCCATGAAGACATGAATATTCATACTTCATACGTTTTGGTCGTATTCTAATATCATCTTTTAATTAATGAAGGTGACAAAGCGATTATAGAATGGTTAATTTACCGTAGACATTTTAATACATGTTGTGATTTAGTAAGGTCGAGTGTGTTAAGAAGCAATTAATCGTATGTCTTATTTATCATGTGGCTGCCGCAGCAGGGACGGGGTTCCGGGACTGCGGACCGCGTCGCAAAAGAAAGTTGACACGGTGCATGAGAGAAGCGTGCTAGCCATCAGCGATTACTTTAAAAGCTAGAATTTGGAATCTGATTTCCTCTTGCAGGTTTATTTTCTTATATTGCAAGTGCAAAACCACAAGGAATGTTAGTTTTAACTTTTATTTAAGCTAGGTACATATAATACCATTAAATTACAACAGATGCTAAAACAATTTTCATAAGAAGGCGCGGGCTTTCAGATCAGTTTTCTTAATTTTAAATTAATTTAATTACTGTTTAATAAGCTATAAGAATAGTGTTACATCATGTAAATAGAACAAATTATTCCTAAATAATTAGCAAGGTTACAACTCACCACTTGTGGGGGTTGATAGTTACCTCGGTGGATAGGGTGATATACCATTGGCGAGAACCCATGACTCCAGCGCCGCGGGGGCTAGGCTCGACCGCTTGGGAGGAGAGTACAAAATGATACGTGTTGTATTGGATTCCATATTGTATTGCTTAATTAATTAAACGTTAAACTTAAGACAAAAGATACAGAAATCTTAAGTGCTACGTGACAGTATGTAAAACCTAAATTGTATAATATATTCGTAGATGCATCTCCGAAGGTTTTCTGTATTGACAGATTTTAGCACGTCCATGTACTATTTAGCTATACTCTGCTATTTATTTAGCAATAAATTATTCCATGTTCGTGACATAACAAGTAGTTACAATGAATATGTCATACTTACTAAACTTATACAATATAAGATGGCTGTAACATTTTGTAAAAACATTAAATTATATTATAATAAAAAAAACAATATTATAAAAAAATTCTAAATTGTTAAAAAAAATTAAAGCATTATGAGCTTCCATAAAACTGTTCCTGTTTAGTATTAGACAAAACGCATAAAATATGCCAAGTATTCACTTGTTGCACATAAACTTGAATAAATGCATAATGCTTAAAAATTTAATCATCAAAACTAGGCTGTATATAAATATACAAATCTGAGCTATAATTTTAAAAGAACTCATTACATTCTCAAATTCAAATATGACGTTTAAAAATTATGTATAAAAGTCTTCCTGCTAACATGTCCGTTCCCTAAAAGTAACCGTAGTCCACGAAATATAAACGAAATTACATTTATATTTACTGCTAGACTATGGGGTATGGGATACAGTTACTAGAGTTGTAATACCAAAGGCACTATCAATGTGCTACCGTTCTCTAAAAGGAGACTGTTACCTGGCCACTAGTGCCGGAACACAACTCAAGGTTGTCATGTTGGTATACTCTAAACCAGTATAGACCAGGAGTGGTAGCCTTTCAAACGGGCACCATATTTCTCGCAAACGTAACTTACTACTGCATAAAAATCTTTGTTTGTGAATTGTTTTCCTCTCAATAGAATGAATATCGTTAAATTGGGAATATTTTGTGGAGTTGCTAAAAGTAGGAATGGAAATAAAAGTAGAAGTAGCAGGCTGAAGAGATATTGTGATGGATGACATAAGCGTTGATGGTCTCATAATAAGGGATCCCGAGGAGGTACAGCGTGAGGTGGAGGAGAAAAATTTAGAACACAGACTTAGAGTTCAGAAGCGAACGTACCGAACTCAACTGGAATTTATAAATATAGCATGATAATAATTATGGCGATACATTCAATAATAAGGATTAACATTGGATACCTTTTACTCGGAACATGGAGCATTTTTTGCCGAATACAAATTAAAAATATTCACGCAGACGAAGCACTAGTTGTCGAATAAATTGTATCCACTAAGTACTTTAGTATGGTTCACAAATTGAAGGTTGCTCAGCGGGCTTTGGAGCGAGCTATGTCGGGAGTAACTCAGATGGATAAAAGCAGAAATAAGGATATCCGTAAGAGAATCAAGGTTATCGACATAGCTCGCAAAATTAACAAGCTGAAGAGGAAGTAGCAAGGCCACGTTTGTCACAGGACTGGTGAACGATGGAGCAGACGAGTTCCTGGAGTGGAGACCGCTTCTCACCAAACGTAGTGTAGGACGCCCTCCAGCGCGATGGACCTACGATCTGCGTAAACTCGCCAGTGGGGTCTGAAGAACGATAGTGGAGGCCTAGGTCCAGCAGTGAAAAACGTTTTGCTGACGATGAAGTATATATACATGTAAATTTAAATGATTTCTTTAATATTTTTTCTAGAATGGTACAATTTGCAAAGATTGTTGAATATAATATTTTTTTACAAAATAGATCTTGTAAAATTATACGTCCTTATACGAAAAGAGAAATAAAATGTAAGATGCACTAATCTGCATGTTCGTCCGATTTTAATTACGAAACTTTAATGATGGCTTTAACCGTGATACGCTGACTGACGTTTCAAGGTCAATGAGGTACCTATTTATTACTTTTGCAAATGGTAAGAGAGATCTAAAAGCTTCAACAGCACAATTTCGTTCCTCGTAAACTTATCGAATTAAATAAATATTATTAATTCATTCATATTAATTACTGCACGCTCGTTATTTGCTTGACAACGTAACTCTTAACTTATTAAACGTAACACCATATAAAGACTTCTGTAGTTAATGGAAAAATAGGATCCTTTTTTGTTCATTGTGTATGTATGTCAAAGCGATTTTAGAGGCGAGTTTTTTCTATATGCTGCTGTACAACAATGTTATTGAAATAAAAAGTAAGAAAAAATAATATTGACCTTCGAGTGAAAAATTTAAAAAATTCTAGGCGGTAAAGCTTAAAAAACATTCTTAACAAGAATCGATTTTAACGACGCGCACTTAGCTTTTTATGCGCAAACTGTCTAGAAGGTCAATTTTACTTCGTCGGGTATTTCTCAAATAAATATTTTGTACATTACCACAATTAAAATAAACGATGGAAGCATTTCATAAAATCGAAATTCATAACGCGTCATATAATATATAACATACTAGTAGGGGAATATTGCACACACATCAAGTTTATCAAAACGAACATTACAGTCTGGAACCGGAGCAATAAAAATTTCATGACCTCAAGTTTTATGAAGAGAAAGGAATAATAAAACCTTTTTACTTTCATAAGGAAACGTAAAAATAAATGAATAAAACTATTATTTTTGTATCCTTGATTTTTAGTGGTCCGTAGCAATTTTGGCAAAAACGGGAACCTATGTATTCTGCTGGTCCATCCAACTGCTGTCTGTTCGACGAGTGACCTTAGAAAATCTAGAAGACTTGTATAAATGATATTTGTTAGGAAATTATGTCATGTATTGCTCTAAGTTATAATGGTGTGTAATAAATGGTGATAAAAGATATAGGGGCTGGTACCCGTATACATCTAAGAGCTTTGAAAAATGGTTTTTCCATGTACAGCTCTGCCCGGTATATTAATAGTATCTCAAAACTCCTGAGCTGGCTTTTAGTAATGATCTCACCGACATGCCCTAATTGTAAAATTTTATATAATTTTAAACAAACTCGCACTATTTTGATATTGTTAGAATGTAGCAGAGAAGGACTACGAAAAATTACTGTAAAGAACATCTACGTCCATCGGTAAATCGGTCCATCATCCTGTCGCTGTTTTTATTTAAAAAGAGATTTAGGTCGATAGATAACGAAATTGAGTCCTTAAAATCGAGTTTGAGGACTAGTTTTCGTATCTAACTTTTGAACTATGGAGTGGAAATAATGAAAAAAAATCCCTCTGACAGAGGAATCAGTAATACTTTCAAAGAAAATTGTTTTGGATAATATCTGTTGAATTGTAGTTTTTGATATATTATCGAGTTTTTCGATTAATTTTTTTTTCATTTTATAAAATATTTTTTATTATTTTGTAATAAAAACAGTGGACATATTTATTCGCCTTTCCGGCACCCTTTGTTGTAGGTGGACTGTCAAGCACTTTACCGATTTATTTAATATTATAAGCGTAAAATGTTATTTTACATAACAAAATTGGTTACAAGAGTGAATCATGTTCATGATTATTTCGTTTTTGGCAACATGCCCTGTTGCGCTTGCAGGATATTATTTGTTTACATTACACCTCACTTCTCTTTAAACAGTGAATTCAGACTAAATATTTTGTCTTCTTTAATGAACAATAAATAGTTTTTGAAAATACTTACATTAGGTACATTGTTAGCTGTAAAATGAATTAGTACTATACTGCTATTAAATTATTAAAATTAAATTATACTTTATTAAAATACAACTATTAAATTATACTTTATTAAAATTTCATATATGATTTCTAAATAATTTAAGTGAAAGCCTTATCTATAAATAAAAAAAAACTTTAATTTTGTGTTTCTTTGATTTCAATATCCTGAAGGGTTCAGAGGATATAATAAAATTCTAGAATCAAGTGGAAGGCATAACTAGTTTTCAATAAGCTTCTGTTCTATGTCACGTTATACTAGTCGGATACTGGGCTCAGAAGACTCTGTCTGACTGTCTTTCGTCGTTTGTTTTTTTATTTTAGAAGTTTTATTTGGTTTTTTATATTTAAAATCTTTTCCATTGTACGTTACAGTTTTGTGTTATATAGAGTGATTTGATATTGTATTAAATGACACTCGATTTCCAATTCTAGTTGTTTTGTTGTATTTTACGATTTTAAAGGTTTTATATTAGGTTATAGAGATAATTTTATATTGTTTATGTTAGACGTATGTAAGGCAAGTGCCATTTATATTTTGTAATATTATGTGGTAATTAAATGAGGTTGTAATTAATGAAAAGGTTGTGTTAATTGCTAAAATAGAGTATATTATTGTAGTTTTAAATAAATCTTTATTTTTTTGCATTTATCTATTTCTCTCCATCCATTTATCTTTTGGGGTGATCGGACGAAAACGAATAAGGAAAGGAGTTTGCGAGTAAGGCATCAGAGTCCGTACCAGATTTGCGTATCGTCCAACACTCGATAACTGCTCTTCGTAATTTAAATTGTTTCATAGGAAACCCGTGATAAGAATGAAACCCCGCCTCGATCGTTGTCGGCTCGGTGTAATGTGAGTCATATTGTACTCATACTATATCTGTTCTGTAAAATTGTTATAAACACTAATCGATCTTAAAACACCAAAATGCATGTGTTCTTTTTAGTCAGTTTACGTAAGAATTCAAATATATTTTTATACAGTCATTAAATCTGTTTTAATATATAAGAAGAAATAAGAAAAAGAGTTTCTATAAAATATCTGTTGTTTTTCACTAATTAAAAGACTTACAATTTGGTTGACTAGTAAACTTGAATTTGTAGTAGATTTTTTATTGCATGAGTTCAGCAGACGGGCAGACGGTCCACTTGATGGAAAGACATTTGCAACACTAAAGGTGCTACAAATACGCTGCTGCTCTCTTAAGATACCCACAGATTATATTTTGTCAATTGCCAGCGCATAAATATGTATAAATTAATGAACAAAGCAATCTTTGTTTCTTATTTCCTTCAATAATATGAAGAAAAGTTGCTTTCCACGTCTATGTTTGCCTGTTTGTTTACCGGAACTCCATCTAAACCACGCGACGGATTTTTAAGCGAATTTCACTCTCACATAATTTTTAAAGAAAGGTTTATATAAATTAGGTGTTGCTTACGGCTTCGCTCCCGATAAATATTTTTTTTAATCGAATTTTAATGTAAACAGAATAGCGCTACTATGCAGGGTTTTCCTTGCGGCAAAATCCTAGTTCAATGAATAACAACTAAACCTTATATATTATAATTTCGTCGTGTTATACATATAATAATAGTCAATGCAACGGTCTTCTATATTTATTAAAAATTTGAGCCTTCTATGAATATATAATGAATAGTACATGATTCTTGTGTATTCGTCTTGTTAACCCTATACTTACTACAATCAATATATAATTCATTTAAAACAATCACATGAAAAGCCGTGAAGAATTAATTTTAAAAATGAATTAAAATGTATTTCTGAAGTAGTCATTACTTACATGTGTAAGTAACCCAACAACATTGTTAAAACTGCTTTTTAATGTCAGATCAAAAGAATCTGCCATGTTAATCGGCGTACTTATTACAAATTAATTAAAGTGTCCATTATTTTCTCATTTAATGTGGATCCGGAAAGTCTTGCATTGTTTATCATATTGTACTATATGTACATACTGTAATGTATTTATTTATGAACTTTGTTTTCTTTCAAAGAGTGTGAATTACCGTCGGCACAATTTCTTTTCTTTACTTATTTCTCTATTTTGACATAGAGGACCTACGTCCTCTCAAAGTATTTTCTTAAGTTTTGACGACTACTACACATAATAAACTACGTTGTAACGGTTTCGAATAAAACTTAAACAGGATTTATGACACTTGAAATATTTTATTTCCGTGATGACGGCTGTTGTAAAGTAGCCGAAATGTTGGAAAAATAAAAATCAAATAAAGTAAGTAAGTAATTAAATTAAGTAGTTTAAGTCGATTAGTTGAAAAAAGCTTTCAACGAAATTCGTATTAATAACAACACGTTAAGTAGTTTTTGATATCAAGGGCTTCATGATAAATGGGTGTACAGACAAAAGTGCAGTTTTATACAAGGGACAAAATTGTGAATAAAACAAAATTAGTTGGTAGTATAAGACTGAAATTGGGAAACCCTTCTTTTTAACAAAATAACAAAAAATGTCTAATTTGCCTATATGTAATGAAGTATTTTAATTGAAATGGATTTTAAAGGTTTTGTAGCCAAATTATAAAAGTAGTGAACTTTTACTGCACGAGGACTGTCATACACTGCAGCAAAAATAAAAGCAAGTTATGTCATTTTTTAAATAATAGTAAAGTACAAGGATGGACAGTAAGACATAGAAATCTGGATCCAAGCCGGCTACATACAGCCTTCCTCAATATATTTGCTTAGAGGAAAACTGTAATAAGAAGAAAATAATCTTTTAATAGGTTAAGTATACGGATGCACAATACGGTAGGTTCTGCGACAAGTGTGAGATACAAGAAGACGTTCCTTAAATGGTGACTGGTAGAATGCGTAAGCGCACACCGTAACAGCGTACGGCGTAATAAGCTGCGTGCCACTCGCAACCTGGAAAAAAGCGCTTCCAATTATTATATGCATGCCTCACATAGTTTTCGTATTCAGTCATGACATTTTCACTAGAATAAATAATTTGCAAATTATATAATTGGAAAGACGAACTTTTGTAAGATACGAGGAATTTTAGATTAAATAATTGTTATGGTTCTATAGTCGATTTTTTTTTATTGCAGAAGTTTAGCAGACAGGCATACGGCCCACTTAATGGAAAGCGGTCACCATCGCCTATAGACATTTGCAAAAGCAAAGGTGCTACAAAGCGCTGCTGCTCTCTTAAGGGTCACTGGAACCTGGTCATTGATGCTGGAACACAACTCAAGGTTATTATGGCGACATACTATAAGACCAGGTATGGTAGCCATCTCGTCGGGCAAATGCCCCACCACCTGGCTGTGGGTTGTTTTGTCGCCTCTTAACTTAAACGCGGGAAATTATATTATTTCTCTGGTCCTGCACGAATAAAAATCACATGGCAAAATTATTACAAAAACAATTCAATATGCGTGGTCCGCCACGCAGTCGTATACATTTTTTTTAGATATGAATATCTCTATCAGGTTGTTCTACGTAAATTGTCAAATAGCCTGGAAAGATCGGTTTTAGCGATAAGGGCATTTGTGACGCATTTGGTGTTGCATTTGTCATAGACGATGGTAACCGCTTACCAGATGGGCCGTCTGCCTGTCTGCTGAACTAGTGCAATAAAAAAAATCTAGGGTAAAATTGTGGAGAAGCCGAGAGCCGTTGGTCTAAATAACACGTAGCCTTGTAAATCGAAACTTTCTTTATTGCAAAACTGCCAAACAGGCAGAGGGCCTAGCTCATGGAAAGTAATTACTGCCACCTGTAGAGATTGGCATCACCAAGGGCAAAGCCAACGCGTTGCCTAACGAACTGTGTTTTGTCTGGAACTATCTTATTGTGCAAATGACCTGAATTAGGGCAAAACTGTGAGCTATGTTCGGTTTGTATACAATAACAGCCCATGAACGTTCCATGGGCTCGGGCCTGTCACTATGGGGAACGGACGGTATACCCGCCACGATTGTCCATGCGGCTTAGCAAGTTTGACAAATCGGTTATCTCGATGTGCAGGTTGCATCACGATGTTTTTCTTACAATATGCACATTAAGTCAGAAAAAAATGCCTGAGTTTTGCATGCGTTCCGGACAGGATCGAACCGCGCCCTTTGAGTATGGAATGCGTGCGCTAGCCATTACGCTACCACAACTTTTTCATTTCATTACATTCGGTTTGCATAATTACTTCTAAGTCTTACTCCCAATTGGGCAATCACTACAAAACTAAATCCTTAAATGACATTAAAAACATAATCTATAATAATCATTCAGTTTTGAACCCATCTAAAATGAGCCGAAAATTATTCGATTTTTTCACAAACAAATTGCATGATACTATTTCAAAAGGTCTTCTAATATTTATTAAACATTTGTGCTAGATTTGAAACATAGATTTAGAGTAAGTTTCCATATAAAGTGAATTGAAACATTAACAATTTAGCAATCAGATATAGACCGTAAAAATGTGTCATAATAACTATTGAGAAAATTAAGCAATTGTTACAACTTAGGTAGGATCAGTCGTATAAATCAACAACTGATTAATTTATTACCCAGTGATTAACATTTTAATCGCTTTATTACGAGTCTTAATTAATACCCTATTTGTAGGTTATTACAGCATATTAGCAGACCTTGTTTAATTTATCTCCTGTTAATGAATTCATTGGTTTTTTTAAATCGCACGTAAAATGTATATTTATTAGTAATAAAGAGCTAAGCAAGTCCTGTTTGTACGAGTATTATAAAATATGTAAGACACACCAAATAACGTAATAACGAGACGGACCACTTGATGGAAAGCGGTTACCATTGCCTATGGACATTTGCAACATCAAAGGTGCTACAAATGCGCTGCTCTCTTAAAGGGACTGGAACCAGGCCACTAATGCCGGAACACAAATTAAGGTTGTTATGGTGGCATACTCTAGAAGTCTAGACCAGGGGTGATAGCCAAACAGTCGGGAAAGACCCTACCACCTGGCAGTGGGTTGTTTTGTCGCCTCTTACGACAGGCCGCAGGGCTGCAGGAAATTGAATTCTTTTCCGTTCATGCACGGATAAAATAAATATAGGATAAGTAATTCATGTTTCTTGTAAGTATAAATCTAAATACTTAGGCCTTTTTTTCTATTTATGTAACACACTAATGTTTACATCTACCCACATATGAATGAGAAATGGACATGACGACATGTCTGATTAATTTTTGCATAACAAAAGCGAGTTTATAATACGATAATTTCTCATGTCGTATTAGATATCTAAGACCATTATTTTAGTGGGTCGATAGAAAGTGTTATATCAATTCAGCGTACATCCATTTCCATCGGCGATGTGTGAATGACAAAGTCAAATAAGTCCTTTCATAGAGCTGTCCAACGTGATCTGCAATGTCATTAGATATTTGTACATTCTGTTATGGTGGGCTTTCATCTGCAATAATGTAAAAAATTACGATCTTATTCATATTAAGTTAGAGTATGTTTGTCGGCTTTATTAAGGTTTTTGACTTTTTGTTATGTAAATGAGTTACTAAACAAAAGAAATGTCAGGTATAATATAAATTACATACTATTGAATACAATGTAAGAAAACTTAACTTATTTGTATTGTATTCTACCCATAGTTCCTCAAGACTATAAGTAGAATACTGAGCCCAGATTACCGATATTATGTAAATTATATTTTTGGAGTCCAAATCAATTAAAAATGAAAATTACGGCTTTTTATTATTGTTCTATACTAAAATGCAGATATTTCAGATTTTCTCGGGGCTGGATGTCACTACGATCGGCCATCGGCCTGAACGACGTCTGATGTACTTATTACTCATAAGACAATTCTATTTTGTTGAACTTGGAAATGTATCTCTAATGCGTGTTTAAATCTATAGATTTATGGCCTTACTTATAATAATTTCGTTAAGAAACGATTAGGCATCTCTTAAGTAAGAGAATCACAACCAGTCCCTAATCAATGAATATCTTTTTTTTTCACTTATAAACGTGTATTACCTATTGTTTACCTAAGAGGAGCACAGATAAACGAAATTTGAATGATTAACGTAGGTTGAACCCATAATATTCGACTAAAGAGGAGTTTATGGGTAAGATTTTCATGAATAAGTTGCTGAGCAGTTTCTTTAAATTTAAGAAACGATTATAAGTAAGGCCCTTACTGCATATCAGAGACAAGGAGGTGGACGGAAAGATATGACGATCTTACAAGGGTTTTGTTTTTGATTAGCTATGAAACCCCAAAAACTATACTCCGAAGTAAATTACTTTCATTTGAATAAAGTTCAAATTATAAACTGTCCCTCAGCAAAACTAATAACGTTCGCACAGAACCTTAAAGGGAATGACACCGTACTGTCAAGGTAAGTAATGATCGCATTCGGAGGCTGAGATGTGGCCCACATCAGTTTGAACCCCGGTGAGATGTTTGGCACTCTGTAAACTTGACCTTTGCCACAACGTGGTGAAAGTCCAGTAGCAGTATAATAAATGAATGCTTAAGCACCTCCACGAGACAGACGATTAATTTTCCATACATAAATATGTATGTTATGAATTTTTTTAGATCAATGCTAGTTTCGCTTGATGACAGCAGGCTGTGTTTACGGGTATGTTTATGATGTTTTGTAGACAACGGCGAAGTTGAACAACTGCAAAAGAGAAAAACTAAGTAAGTGTCGAATGGTGAGCTGGAAGATCTCAATATACTCTTTTGTTTGACTTCACTTATAATAAATAGTTTCGCTACTGTTCGCATTGGTGACATGATTAGAAGCAAGTAGTGGAGAAGATAAAAGAATAAAGCAAAACTAATGAGTTGGATAGCAATTTATTAATATAATAGTATTTTAGAAAGCAGGGATGTTTTATGTACAATATGTACGCTGCTATTATTTAAACTTGACAAATCTTTTCATAAAATAAATAAAAACAAGTTATAATGTTAATAAAAAATAAAATATGTTATTACTAAGAAATATATGTACAATTTATGATCATCAAATTAAGATCTGTTAAGAAATGTTTACTCGTATTTGAACATTCTTCTCTTCAAATTTTTTACGTACTGTTTATTTTAAGGATAAAAAGGATTTCTGATAACCAAATAGACACAAACATTTTTTACCTTGTAAGAAAATGTCACAGCTTAACTACTTCTTATTTTTATGTGAAAAGTTAAATATAACGATATAATTCTAATGAGTCAAATGACTTATTGTTTAAGCAATAAACATTTAATTTGCGACGTTGTATTTGTGTTAAATGACTCTATAATACACAATATCATGCTCCCTGAAAAGTGCAATTTTGCGAGTTTGTTGGTTGAGTTGTGCCAACGCTCAATTTAATTATATTGTTGTTATCCTTTATAAAGAGATTTAATTCTACATTCAATACTTATAATGAATCCTGATTTATCCCCTATTTTATCGACCGTTCACTTGCTTTACTATCGGTTAAAATTTCTTACGTACATCTCATGTCGAAATTCAATCGATGGTAGAGTAAGTAAAGGATTAGTAAGATATAGGAACGGGCCACTGACTAATAAACGTATATATGTATTTATGAATAAACGTAAATTATTCATATTTTGCAGTTATCACAAAATGCGCATTAATAAGAAGAATGATGATTTACATGATTCAATCAATGACAAATAGCAACGACCTTCGACCTATATTATATATTATTTGAGTCATAACATGATTAACTGTTATAAAAATAAACAATAATAAGCATTATACAAAACAAGTCTATTATTATATTTTTAAGCGTGCATGAATGTTGAATGTTGAAAGAATACTATTTCCTGGGGCCGGGCGGCCTGTCGTAAAAGGCGACAAAAACCCATACCCTGGTAGTAGGGTATATGTCCGTCTGGATGGATATCGTCCTTGGTCTGGAGTAAACTGCCATTGATAACCTTGAGTTGTGTTCCGGCATTAGTGTCCAGGTTCCAGTCTCCCCCTTTTAGAGAACGGCAGCACATTGGTGTTACAAACGTCCGTAGGCGACAGTAACCACTTTTCATCAGGTGGGTCGTCTGCCTGTCAGCTGAAATCATGCAATATTTTTTTTAATGATTTTCACACGGTTTTACTCGCGTATTCGTATCTCAAGATAATAATGATCTAGTACAAATTATAAATTTATCCCCTTTTTCGACGTGTGTGTAGAGCATGCTCGGAAAGAAATCAAAAGAATAGTGTTAGGACCTGCATGTTTTTTACTATGTCTGATTAACCATTCAAATTATCCTCTTATGGAATTTACTATACCTCGCAATTGATAGACAATATCGTTAGTGTTTGTTACCTAACATTTAAAAATAAACCTACACATCTTAATTATGTATTTATCTTAGCCTTTAATTAGTTTAATATTCAGTTTGAATTCGTTATTAATTTACATTAATAATTTTTTTCAAATTGTGTCACTGTTATTTTTTAATATTTATTCTTAAGTTATTTGATTTCTCCTGGATAATAATAAAGTGTTATCTATACATCTTGACTGTATAGGGATTAATATTAGTTAGAAATCGAGTGGCTTGGAGGTTAATTTTGGTGCCAACGCGATATGTGTTCAAGATTTTATCTGGCTAATTGGTTATCTGGGCACAGACAACACGGAAATTTCCAACGTGGTGATAATTTTATTCATTAAATTTACCAATGATATATGATTTCCAATTTATTTTTGTGATAGCATCAATATTTATATAAGAAGCAAGTTTTAAACCGACTTTAATCCTCTCAAAGAAATATTGTTTACATACTGATATTATAAATTTTGGGTCGTAAATATTAATATTGGTTTTATTACTTTCATCGTAGTAATCTTATTCCTTATCTGTATTTTTATGTCATTTTTAGTATAGTGATATAATTAGAAATTTATGTTTTCAATAAATAGAAATTATGAAAATTTGGATTTAGCTAAAATGTGAACGTGAAAGTGAATAATTATGTTCATTTTTTATATATTTTAAGATGTCGATTCGCGATGATATCAATTTGGCGTAGAATTACTTTAGATAAAATATATATACAGTAGATATGATTTTGGGAATAGGTAACAGTTACAATGCGATACGGAATCGAAAAGTAAACCAGTGAAATTGGGACGGAAGCTTTGATTATGTGTGTTTTTAGAAAACTTAGTAGTTCGATTAGTGTTAAGGTTTTTAAAATCCACGATTTTACTTTAAAATATTTATTTTAGAATTGAATTCTCAATCTGGTGGAATGCTTGGACCATTTTATATATCTATTTATTCTTATATACATATACTATTTTTTATTTTATGTATACATTTACTTTTTTTATTATATGTCACTTGTAGGTTCGCATTTGGTAAAATTATAACCGACAGTGGGAGCTAAGGTAAATAATGTTTAAGACAGATAATTATCTACTTAAACCTTAAAATATATAAAGAACTAGCTCGAGTATTAGCGAGACGAGAATTTTTTTTTATATATATAGACTTAAAGACAGCAGGAAAACAGATAATGGTAAGACTTTTATTTCATATTACATTATTCTGACGGTAAAGGAAACAGGGCTGTGAATTCAGGCGTAGACTCTGGGGGCGCAAGAATGCCAGACCAGGATGCCTATTTTTTTTCGGTTTGCTCCTGATAAGTTCCCGCTGCGCCCCTAGTGCTCCATTGTACCCACATGCCAGAATCATCAAAAACGTCTGTGATATTAGACAAAACATTGCGCTCATTTTTTTGTTCTAGTTCTTTAAAAATAGATTTTTCTTCCAAAATATTAGATAATTGGTCCACCAATACCAAGGTCCTTGTGCGTTATTTTGTCTCCCGATGAAAAAAAGGCCTATACATAGCATTGCTCTAGCTAGGGTACCTATAATATCTAAAAAAACAAGGGCGCAGTTATAGAAGCTCGCATAGGGCGCATAAAAGGCTATTTTACGGCACTGTGTGAATAGTGTTCAATTTAGATTACCGACTCGCAAGTCGACAGTCATGGCGAAAGAAATCTATTCTTCAATAATAATCGTCATATAGAGAATCTAATAATGAAACATTTATTCTAGACTGATAAACACTTCTTTTTAATGGCCAAGAAAAAAAGGCAAGAACATAAAGTTCATTGAGATAACGATCTCATTCATTTAAACGAATATATATTTTAAAAGCAAACACTCAAGCCTAGTAGCAGTCGTGTAGCCGACTCAGGTTAGTCTTGTCGGGGTTATTCTTGGCTCAGTAGAACGCACTAATGACTACACTGGAGCGATTGATGTTTTGCATACCCTCAACAAGGTAATAAAATTAAACAAATTGTTTGCACTATACATTAGCTGCGGTTTTAAATCTCAATGACATATCCTCGGATGTGTTTTATTTAAAAAATGAGTAAATAGACCACCAGGCTTAATAATGATTAAAATCAAAAAAATCATAGTAGGATGAAACCCATTGGAAAGGAAGAAATATAACAAAAATGAAAGAAAAAAATAATTTACGGGTGATATCTGGGAAGTGGAAGGGCGTAAGTTTTAAATTGAAAAAAACGGTTTATCTCGATTTCCGGAAAAACTCCAAGTCCTATGAAAAAAGTTAAATAGCAAAGTTGTACGTAATAAAAAGATCTACAACTTTTGTATTCACACATTTTTCACATTATCTCAAAATTTATGTGAAAAATTCAAATAACTAATTTTTTAGCAAAGTCAGCAAATCAGTCAGTACTTATTCGTTAATCTTCAGTTCAAAATTAATGGTTCAACAGGCATTAGATGATAGCCGGGCCCATGTAACAGAAACCTGAATCGAATTCAGTATATTTGGCTGACGCTTAGACAGGGGGGTTGATTATTTGTACAGGAACACATACGCGTTGCTTAAAAACCACCGATATCCTAGGACTACTTGTTCTCTATTTTAGTCAATATTATAAAACTGCACAGCAAAACATAATTCTTCAAATTTTTGAAAAAGATCCCAAATTGGGATTGTTCACTTTTTTTAATCTAGCTATTTGAAAAACCATTTCGAGGAAGAGCGTCCCTAATCATTTCTGTCTAGTTAAAATTTTAAAAAACGTACGATCTTCTTGTATTTTGTAAGAAATGCGTTTGACCTATATTTGACCTTACTAAATCCAATCAGGTCCGTCTGCCTGTTTGCCTGCTTCAGGTGTAAAAAAAATCTAGCTGCACATTATTTAAGTTCTGTAAGGTGGAGTTTCCCTAAAGACCACTAAAAAATTTGAAAATAGTAATGAAAATAATAATGGTTGAACACGAAAAATTATAAGCCTAGCGACAAAAACACTAAAATGATCACGATACGTAATGAGCAATGACAGTGACATTTAAATAGTAGCACAGATTACTATGATTATATATATAAAACTTACTTTTATTATTTTTGTTTTCTAGTCAAAGAAATCAATGTAAACTTGTCCCTTATGACGTCATCTGAGAAATAATTGGAAAATACCGGGTCTGTATATTAAACATATTAAAAACCAACTGGAATAGACTATATAATCGATGAAGAATCCCATGCAATTTTTGCGTGGACAAAGTTGCGGGCATATCTTAACACTATAATGTATAAAAGTATTATTATACTTAGAGAAGTCGTGATATTAATTTGTGTCGAATATGGTATAGAATTACCGTTCCAGATGGTTTTTTACATTTTATTGTTAAAATTTACGTTGTCGTTGTCAATTTCGTGAAGTTTAAAATCGAGATAAGCATGTTAAAAGTTAGATTAAGGCTAGATAAGAGTTTAGCTTCTTTCTTAGTAGGCAGCGAGTGGGAACATTTCGGTGATTACGTTCTAAATACATATAATTTGTTACTTTGGGACGTCGAAGAACGTGGAACGTTGCCTAGATTCATTAGAAATGTACAACAACCAAAGAAATTAAAAAAAAGCCTAGTATATATGGATACACGTAGGTACTTAATGATATTTCAATTAGGTACATAAAATTCAATCTTTGATATACTCATTTAATTTTCTACAAAATAAATAAGTTCAGTTGGTCTAAACTCTAAACAGGGTGTAAACCTAAGAAGGATGATTTTAGAAATTTTTATAATCGTTCTTTTTTATTTCTTTAATTATTTTATTCATTTTAATCCCAATTTCGCCCCAACTCAATTAGGCTTCGGTTCGTAAAGTGTATGCAAAGCGGCGGTCCACGCATTAAGTACTTTTATCACGAGAGACTGCTGTGGGGTTGTGCTTAAGGTGGATGTAAAAAATACCTTCAATTCAGTCGATAGAGATACTCTACTCTCACGAGTTTATGACAATTTCCACAAATTTACAATTTTACTGAGAAGTAAAGTAAATAAATTTGTGGCAATTTTTACCGTTTAAACAAGGCTACAAATAATACAAATTTCAATGTATCAAGGCAGTTAAATAATTGCGACAACAGGGTGTTAATAATTTTATAACTCAATAAAGTTCACTACTAATTCATCTCATCTATATTTTATCACGTTATTATTTTGTTATAATAGATACGGATATCATTTTAGAGAATAATTGTATTATAAATCGTATTTCTTGATATAATAATCTGTTTGTCTAGACAAGCGACATATCCATATAAAATTAAATTAAGTTTAAACATTTTTAATATATGCCTCGCAGGTTTGAGATTACGGCTTTCGTGGTGAAATAGAAGAGGCGACATAGTAATGCAAATGAATTCCGATTCCACAAACCGTTGGGATTTAGTCGCGTTCCTATGCAGACGGTCGCTGAGCTCGTCATCATTATCCGTCTCGCAAAATACCCTTACCATGTGTTTTCACGCACATATTTCTACTCACGATAATCACATTTCTACTTCATGTACCCTACTTCGAAATGGAGTCGAGATGGCATCCGAATTGATCTACAGGAGTATTCTATGAAATATTGTAAATCAGCAACTGGTATGAAGTGGTTGTTGCTCAGTAGCAAAGGCACTTACGTCTCATTTTAATGACATGAGACTGAATCCTATTAAAGAGTCTTGGATATTGTCTGAATTGATAATGATATGTGTATGTTTATAATAACTCCATGCCAAGGAAATATAAAACATCAAGAGAAAGCTACTTTTTGTTCCTTTAAAATGAAGAACCATGAGACTTTCGTAATTTTGTATTATTATGATTTTTTATTTACAATAAATTTAAAGTTGAAGCGAATGGGTGCTTTTAAATTAATTAGGTATGCGATGTTATGCGAAAGTGATTTTCTAATTTAAGAATAAGTAAAAAGTTAATTAAATTAGATTATGCTTAATCTCTTAATATACAGACATTTAATTTAGACGAAGAATAAATAAAAATATGTTTATTATATACATATAAAAATATTCATCTGATAACATAACTAATAGAAGTAGATAGCCAGCTACATATACAGATAGGTCTTGACTGTCAGTCATGGGTGAGTATATATGTACTTAAGAGTTAAAGTTAAATTTTTCTTCTTTCTTCAAGTTAAAATAATCACTTTTTCGAATTAACAAAAACAGTTTGTTCATTTTCTAAGACAATAGTAGGCGCCCTTTTGCAGACTTGTAACGCTTGCTCAGAGGCAATTAGCATCCTCAGTCAATGCGACCGGATTGTTAACATTCTTCCTGATATATCCGTTCCCACATATGCCGAGAAAAGAAACTAATATTAGCAAAGAGAAATATTTAAATAAACATTGGCGCCTGTCTTTTTGACGACAGTGTGACGCAAGGATAGGAATTTCACAACTAAGACTAAATGTTGAAATTGCTAAAATTCGCAAAACCAAATAGTGTTTTGTTGATTTAGTTCGTGCTGGCGAAAGTGTCGTCCTCACTACATGGCGCGGTGACTTCGCCCGTTGACAACTTAACAATGGCAGTGAAAGCCGAGTGCACACGACAGATTTGTGTACTCTGTAAAACACTATTGCAGTTTACAAACATTCGCACCTAATAAACACACACCACAGCTACTGTTTAAGGGCAAGTTATTTCGTTCCTATCGTAGGCATAGAACTAGGCGCGAGACACCCAAAAGCACGTTAGATGTTTCAGTGTTTTTAATGTCAGTTAAATGAAAAGAAAATTTATTAACATCATTTCACACTTTGTACTAGGCACGTAAGATAAATTTTTGAGCACATGTAATTTGAATATCATTTTTTTCAACGAAAAATTGTTTTATCCTTTTACAATTTTTTTCTATCAAGGAAATTATATTATATGTGTTGTTTGATCCTTTAATATTTGATACCGGTTTCACGTATCAGCCTCTTAATCAATTGTTTGCTAATTGTATAATAAAAGATATTTAAGTATTTAATAATCTACAAGCTTTAATAACACTCACGCAAGCATGAGTGCATTCATCTGTGATGTGTGTTTTTTTCGCAACTTAATATTTAACAGTTAAAATTAAATTCGAAAGTTACATTGAGATTACCCGCCCTTAAGTTAAGTTTCACAAGATACGTGAATGTATCAATGATCACTGCGAATACATTACCTTGTGTAGACTTTTCAACTCAGTCTATTAGAATCTCTTACGTTTGCTTACTGTAATAATTTGAACTTAGAGAGTCAATGAACTTGAATTTTCGACGTTTCCCAATGTAAAGGGTAATCAAGCTAAAATACTACATCGTTACAATTAAACGCTTGATAATCTTGTTACGTAACGTTAGGCAATTAGTGATGAAACCTTAGTACAATGACGTTGAAGAATCTTTATCAGCGTTGTGCTCTGCCTTTACGGAGTGCATCTGACGGTACGTTGTCGGTTACACAATTAAGATGCACTGTGTTGATATTATCAAAGTGGCGCGTTCTACTTCCAACCTATTGTCGTTTGTGTTTAAGTGCGTGTAATCGAATTAATAGAAAATGTCGTGTGTCCGTAGATGAAAGCTGTCTTGTATCATAGTGGACATCACGTCTTGTCTCTTACGTAGTTTGAGTGACAGCCCTTCTGTCCAGCCGTGTGAACATTCACATTAAATTCTTATGAAACAACTTTATTACATTAGCCACCTTCTTGTATGTTAATTCATCAAACTTCACATATATGTTTGGGTATTTTGTTATGCTTCGTAAGAGTAGAAAGCATTGAGGACTATATTTCTAAAAGCTGTTATATTATGTGACAGGTTTCACCCTATTCGAAATCTTAATTGCGAAATCGTTATGTCACATACTTGAATATGCGACAATATGTCTAATTAAATGCATTATATGAATTGGTGTCAACTATATTTACTATTTTGTTTGATTGTCAATTATTTTTACTGCAAATAAAATAACATTTGTGAAAGATTAGCTATCGTTATGTGTAAATAAATAAATGATGTACATTTATTTTTTCGCTTCAGGGCAAGAACGTGAGACACGAGAAAAAATGGAGTGACATTACGCAAATTGCATAACATAAATCGTATCTTGTAATAATCCCATTTATCAGGGAGATGGTATCGCACTTTCGCTACTACGGGAACAATAAAGTCACGTAACTTTAAGAGAAAACAATTAAGTATTTGTATGTTCATCACTAACTTTCGCAGACTTGAATTATAATAGTGTTGCGACTCAAATCATTTTTATTAAATAGAGTCAATACTTCTTATTATTCATTTAGGTTTATGGCTTCGCAGTTAGGCATTTAAGCCAGATCTTAGTTTAAAATATAGTTTCTTCATTTTTTTAAGCCTATGTGTAGCACAGCTAAACTGTAGGTAATTAGCTAGCCTTCTTGTGGAGTGGAGTGGCGTGGAGTTCTTGTGACAACTCACCATGCCACATTTGACTATACAGTTTACATTTCTCACAAAACACATAATTACTACTCAAAAACTATCAATATCGTACAACTATTGTTCATTTTAAAGTAATTTTATACATTTTTTTTTGAAAATAAAACTGCACAGCACAATATCTCTTTTCAGTTCCTGCCAAAAACTCTAGTCAATACTTCTATTTTACTTTTGATAACGAAGATGATCCATAATATACTATTTTTAATCTCGAATATACGTTAGTTTTCAAGTCACAAGTTTACATGGTAAAGTGAGTAAAACGATATCATTGAAATTTGCCAATGTACTTTCGATAACAGCGATGTATATAGGATATTTTATAGCAAGGATATAAGAGTGCTTCCTTGCGATAGGGACACGAAGTTTATGCATGCAAAGATAAGCAGAAACATGATTGATATGAAATACAAGTGCTACTCTGTGCTATCACTAGCTGGACTTTATTCGTGAGTAGCTCACTAACTACTCAGCGATCAAAAGTGAACTTTAGTTGACTCGAGTTACATCACTATCAGATCTTATCTTTCGTAGCTTAATCAAGCGACGGTCATTTCCCAAAGGTAACTTGAATGATGCGTGGCGTTCAATGGCGGGTCGATTTAATTCGAGCTCTTCGATAGCATCTCATTCGGTAATCTACCTAATTAACTTAAATACTATTTCTTTTTAAATTTCTTTATTAACTGAATTTCACTTTCTATTTAGATGGAATCTTCAGATCCTTTCTACTTTGATAAGAGTACAGGTGGCTTATACAAAGTGTTGTAACAATAAGATTATGTAATTTAAATTGAGTTAGGTTTAGTTTGTTCGGATTCTAAAGCTAGACTTAAAGATTAATATTTTCTTCGATGCGACTGTTGTTAAACAACTCTTGCGTTTCCATTGCGACTATTGCATAAAAATACTTAAAATGGTTTTAAATGAGTGACGTTTTAAACATTTAATATTTCATTTTAATCTGAGAGCTCGTCCATTTATCACGAACCGGTACCTAAATCTAAATTGGTTAAACACAATGGTTTCATTGCTATATCTGTCACAGTTATAATATGAGGAACTACTAATACTAGAGATATGAATTGTTGTGGACATCTTTATATGTGTTTATGTAAGTTTAGAGTCGACTTCCCGAAAATAGATATATTAATTATTCTTACAGTTTTTTTGTGAGCAAAACTGTACAGATATTACCACTAGGTAAAATGCAATTAAACGCCTTGGACCAATGTAGCGGAGTGGTTTTGCTGAAACATAATTATAATTTCCGGGAATTTACGAGAAAGTTCGAGACAACTAATAGCTGAGTTACTACAAAGAAATACAGGGATTATATTGACTGAATAAATAATAAAACAATAAATATTACTATACATATATCCCTATACATTTGTTCCTTGGCAAATCTACTCTTGAAACGAGAAAAGATCAAAAATAAAATTGTTAAGTGCTAGAGCTATAACACACTGCGTGTATTGAGACTACCATATATATTAAAGATTTGAATACATTCTGAAATAAGCTATGGTTAGTTAAAATATAAAGAGCTTTAATGGTTTACAACTTAGTATCATGACGTGATTCAAGAGCAATCGCTTACTACGAATATGTATATACAAATGCGTTATCTTGTAAATGATAGCTATCAGAAAATTACACTTAAAACACATTAAATCGATTTTTTTTATTTGAACATTTTAAAATTTTCCGAGAAAATTTCCGCGGCATTCTTGGTATAAAAATAGCGCAGACTTTAAATCTAATAATTTGCTGTCGATCAAAGAAAACTGCAACGAAATTCGACTCAGTTATAGTTTTTACATGAATCCCGAACAAACAAACAATCAGACAAAATAAAAAATAAAATTACATTGTGTTTTCCGTCGTTTATATAGTATATTCTAGTTGCTTTTAAATAGCTTCAATGCAGACACGCCATTTTTAGAATTTTATAATATTATAGATAGTATTCTCTTTTAAACAAGACCATTGGAAATGGCCTGTTCGATCTAGTAATTGCCCTTAATGCCCTCCTACAGGCTATTCAGAACATTTCCAATGCAATATTTATTTTATTTTAATCCAAGCTTCGTGGACCGTCCGGTTCCCTTGATGTTATCTTGTCACGCCTTAATTCATTGTGAAGCAAACTTGAACATTTATTTCTGAAAAGAAAATGTAAATGCACAAGCACATTTTCAAATTAAAGTCAAGGAGGCAACTAAATGCAAATAACATGTTTATTGCTTTGCTTTTATGAAGATCGTTCATGAGCAGTAAAACTGTGATTTTCTAGAAGTAACAGGTAGTAATCAATGTCTCTGAACCCTTTATTAATAATAATTTATAGTACATCTTAATTAAGCTTAAGTAATTGAACGATCAGTTATATTAAACCTGAGTATTGTAATGTATTTTTGCACAAAGAGATTAATGTGATAATTGCACTAAAAAAGCTTTTTGAATTTTAATTCGACGTTGTAGTTTGGGGGATATCGTTCCGTTTCTAATGACGTGGATTCGATTTTTCCGGGAAGCATACAGTACTTAGGCATGGCTGATTTAATGCTATTATAGTTACAAATATAACTTGTCGATATTGAAGGAAAATATGGCAGAGAAAATCTGCGCTTAAATTACCGAAAGGAGTAAGTAGGTCATATTAATTTTATTAGCTGATATTTTAACTGTCTTTCAATTTAGAGGAATGAATCAACCAAAGTGATCCATATAAACATAAACTTAAATCATCCAAGTCTAAATGAAGTCCGTCGTGTATTTTGAAATCTGTGCCTTTCAACCAAATTAAATTTGTTAATACGTCTAACATCAGCCTACTGCTTAACTTTTTAAATTACACATTGTCTATAGATTTTTTTGAAAAAACCATAAAATGTATATTTTATACTAATAAGATAAAATAAAGTATTTACTTAGTAGTAGCGATAAAAGTTTAAATTTTAGTAGTATTTAAAAAAATAAAAGTTGAAACGTAAAACACGGATAATCTGTGGTGCCAGTTATGTATGTTTTGAGAGCTTTCCAAACATATAAATATTTAAACCCTTTAGATCTTTGGTAAAATTCACTCAATTTAGATGTTTTGCTTGTCTACGAACAATAACTAATCCTGTCATAAAATAGTAAATTACGAAAGACGGGGGCATATCCTTAGCCTCACGTAGTAAGCTAAACATAGCGACTGTCAAGCATGAAACATCTTGAAATTTATGAATGCGGTCAATTTTGCAATAACATAACTTTCGGTCCTTTTGTCCGACCGCTGCAATATCTTTACGCGAAATGTTTATAATATAATCATTGTTGTGTTTTTTGTTTTAAAGATTATTTTCCACTGACTGATAACTCTGTCTATATTAATATCAGGCACTCTTCACAGGCGAGATAAAAACGAATAATAATAATAATAATAAATCTTTATTGCCAAAAAAATTGAAACGAATGAAAGTCATAAATCGATAACGTGAGACCGGCAACGTGTTTGTAAAGCGCTCTTGGTGTTGCGAATTTCCATAGGCGGCGTTACCACGCTCCTTAGGTGGGCCGTTTGGTGGAAGCGTGAGCGCAGGGTACTGTTCCGCTCCCGCCAAAGGACGCGTCGGCGCCGGCGCGGATAGGGCCTCTTGAGGATTAGGGGTTCTCATTCACCTGCGTATGCCATTGAGAGGGGCTCAGCGTGTTCCACGCGCGCTCACCTCTCCTCCCGTGGGCAAGTTACAGACTGCCCCTCGCTATACTGGATAGAATATGTCGGGTGATAAAAGCAGTCCTAAGGCAGTGGAAGGGGCTTTGCTAGGCCTACACCTACCAGTCTAGCGGAGAGGCTAGATTATGTAACCGCTTCCGCTTGCCGGGTAGCTTCGGCATAAGGCGCAGGACGGAACACCTAGGGGTTTTAGTGGGTATCCCTAACTGGGGAATGACAATAGCTTGCACCAGTTCTGACTGCGTATGTTAGTGCCACCCCCAATTTGGCGAATGCCGCACAAGGGTCGCGAATTATCTCCTCAAGGTTCTGATCTTATCGCGGCTTATGGTTCTCAATCGGATATCCTCAGGCTATAAAAGCAAAATAAAAAAGGTTGGCCTTTTCCCTGTATGTCAACTTTTGACAAAAAAAATGTGGTAGTTATACCGCCTGGGGGTATTTTCCGCATACGGTGTAACAAGTAATATAATTTATCGGTCCATATGAAATCATGCGGGAGGCCAGGATTATACATCTTTTTAACATCCTCTTTCGAAGCAACTGCCAAACTGTAGTAGGATCTTCAGCAGCATGAGTGAACAGAAATATCCCGGGCATATCGCATGCAGGTCCTATTGATCAATCAAAATAAACCATACTGCATATCGTGGGCGTCGGTGCATAACCTACTTACTATATGTAGCATTTTTCTTCTTCTGCTTTTTCAGCCAATCAATGTCCACAGCTGGACTTAGGCCTCCCAAATCCAAGTCTCGTTCTCATTCAGCCCATAGTACCGGCAACTACGCAGGTCGTCGGTCCACCGGGCTGGGGAGGGCATCCTACGCCACGCCTGAGCGAGACGTGGTAACAATTTTATAAAAAGTAATATATGAATATTTTTTATTTTTAGTTTAAAACTATAAGTGGCTTGGTTCACACAATACGCCTCTACTATTTAAAAGATTAATGTGACATTAAAATTTATTCAAACTTCGTAAAGACAAGCCATGTATATTTATGAAATATTCTTACGAATGTAAAAATTTGAATGACAAATAGCACATAGAGCCAATGGCTTTGTATTAATAGAATAGCATAGAAGTAATGCTGTTAACATTGTACCTACGTTGCCTAGTGATAGAGGTCTAATGGAGCTGAAACAGATCAAATTTGTCCTTAATTAATAACCCAAAACACGCAAAAATATATTTTAAGAAATTTTGTTAAGACAAATAATATAATTATATTATATGAATAATTTCATTGTGCAACAAAGAAAGTTCTGACAAGTGACTCGCTGTCACATTGCGATGTAACATTAATGAGGTGTGTATTCTGTAATGGTTGTACCACTCTTACTATTTTCTCCACAGTAGCAACAGCCAGCTACTAAGTCATAACATTTTGACAGACGGACATATCATCTTGTAATATGCAAATAAACGTGTTGATACACGTCATATATCACATGTACATCTTTACTATTACATTAAGTTGTGCAGAGGCAACAACCTCGCTACCAAATTAATTAATTGTCAGCCCAACTACGCCCACACGTCGCGATACTCAAGTGATAGGTGTTTTTTTTAGTCCATGCCGGTCAGTTTTCGAAGTCGTAATGTTATGTCACTAGCTGCTTCGATAGCGAGCAGTTCCTAGAATATAAGAAGGAAATGTTTAATCGAGAATATTAGAAAACTGAAATTAATTCCAACTGCTTCAGTAGGAACATTCATTTTTAATATCGCCTGGTACCTTTATTTTATTATTATATTAACGGCCAAGGCTTTTCAAATCTTTGAAGCTCTAAAAGGTAATGCCCTGCTTAATATTATAAGAAAACGCCAGTTGGCTTTGTTAATAGGCAGGGTATCATGAGGTCCAAAATATTTGCTCCCCCTGGTAGTCATGACGATTAAAACATTCATCAATCAACAAACATCCTGCTTGTTATCGTGGAAGTGTGCAGAATTTCAATAAGGGATTATATTAATGCCATTATCAGCAATACCTCATAGGGCACGTAAGTCTATTGCCTGTCTACGCATTGATCTTTAATACAGAGTTATCTATCTTAATTATTCATTTATATATTGCTGAATATAGAATAAGTCAGCGGCCTACTGACATCATTACATGAGTTTAATATCAGTTGGTGAAGTCAAAGCACGCTTTAACTTCAAAAGATCTACACTTTTTTTAGTTACTACGACAGGTTATTTAGAAGCACAGACTGCGGCTTGTTACTAATTACAAGTCTTGTAGTTCAGTGTTATGCTTTCGATCGTTAGTTATCCGAGGCCTCTTCTGGTTTGTACATTGCAAATCATAATGAAAGAACATTTATTAAAATTAATTGATTTCAACCAATAAATCTTTTTTAACATTACCACATGCAATATGTAAATATTGTCTAATTACCTAAAACTTATTCTTAAGACATTGATCACGAAACGTGACCTGTTCGTTGCATAATATTGAACAAATTGACTACCAGTAAAAGTAGTTTGAACGTTGCGAACGAATTTTTCAACGTAATTAATACTCTTTAAATATAAAAATATCAGTAATCTTGTATATACATAAAAATGAATCATATAAATGTATGTACGGGCTTAAATTGAGAACAACTTTATCGATTTTGATGATTTTTGTGTATGTTTGAGTGGGTCACCGGGAGGTTTAAATTCACAATTGGAACCGGTAGGTGGCATTAGAATCGGGTCATAGATTTTTATTATTCCAGGGCAGGACATTGTCTGCTAGGACTACTTACTTTTACTTACTACCTTTGTATATTTGTTATGTGACAAGCAAAGTGTAAATAGCCATAATTTCAAAGGACGAGAAGCGAATATATCAATAAAAAAAAGAAACTTTGAAATAAATTACTATTTGTCACGATATCTCTCATTTTTGTACAAAAATATGGGTTAATCTAATTTTTTACTTAGCTTTTTGTTTCGTGTACTTGAAGAAATTCTCAGTTATCGTCCATTTAATAAATCAGGTTACAAGCTTTATTAATGATTAGGACCAAATTTTTTAATAACCTAGTTGGTTCTTATGCGATAGGCCTCTAAAGTCCCTCGCAATTTTTTATATTCAAACGTTCTCTAAAACACTTATTTAAAAAAAAGCCTACATGGATTATAAAAAAATTGAAATTATCATTTTATAAAAGAGACCAAAATGAAGTCAAAAGGCAAGCCTTGTTAAGCAAGATATTGCATTAATGAGAAAGACATTAACAAATTGGTCTCTTAGTTTTATCTGCAAATATTAAATTACGGAATTAAGGGAAAGCTTTCATGACGTAACTACGACAAGGAAGTTAGATTTTGAATATTTTGTATATTGGCACCAATCAACGTCACAAACATGGGATCTGTAGAATTACGGAGGCTTTCATTTGACTTCCTCGGAGTAAACTTTGTATCTTGAAATTATTCCAGTTTCGCGGTTAAAATGTGTGTTTCAATAGAGCGATTTTATTTTAAACTTATTTTGGTCCCACGGAAGCCTTTCAAACATCTGGATGAAAATATTTATCCAGATGGAATTATGGAATTTATGCAAATATTTATCGCTCCGAAAGATGTGAATTAATAAGCTCTTACAACGCAGTGAACTAAAAATATTGAGGCATAACTTTTATAGGAGAATGAATCAAAAAGTTAATATAAAAAAAGTTAATAGAAAGAATTAATATAAAAAAATGCAAAATTTAAACAAAACTATTCTATTTTTCTAAATAATAGAATAGTGAAGAATAACGCGTTTCTCGCATCCTTATTCTTTTTAAAAGAGTAAGAAGTCATTCAAGAAAAATATTTTTCTTGACTCTGGAAAATTTCCTAAGGCAACCATAACCGTGTCATTATAGTGAAATTTAGTTCCACCAATTTCTTTCTGCCTTTAATTTTGGAAATAAGTAAAAATCACTTGGGGCTGAGTCCGGAGAATATAGTGGATGGTCAAGGAGATTGAAGTCAGCATAGCGGATTGCGTTGAGCGCAACTTCCGATTGATGAGCGGGCGTTATCGTGAAGAAACAACACCCCAACGACAGTTTTCCACAACGTTTTCTTCAATCGCTTCACGCACTTTTGGAATTAAATTTGCATAATAGGGTACCAGTCGTCTGACCTTTTGGCTTATCATTAAAAACGATTTCTTTACTATCCTAAAAGTTTAAACACTAAGGCCATAACTTTTCCAGCGGTAAGTGCAATTCGAAATTTCTTAATGGATGGAGGGAATGGTCGTTTCCAAGATACGCTTTGTCGCTTAATTTCAGGATGGAAATGGGGACTCACGTTTCATCTATAGTGACAAGGCGATGGCAAAAATTATACGAATCGCGCTGGAACATTTCGAAACTACTCTTAGAAATTTCCAAACGTCATTTTTCTTTTCATCCGGTGAACATTCGTGGCACCCATCTTGCCAACACTTTTTAGAACATCAGTGAATCAATTAAAATGGATTTAAAGCTCCCAAAAGATATCTCTAGGATCTCAGGTCTATGTTTTAATATGTGTTTAGTTATACTTCTGTCCTTCAAAACCAGATTCTCATCCTTTTTGATATTTTCTTCCGTAACGGAGGTTGAAGGCCGCCCAGAACGCGGGTCATCTTTACAGCTTGATCTACATGTCTTACATTCAACCACCTAGTACGCAACCGTAGTATAGGGTACATCATCATCCCCTAATACCTACTGAATGTCAGAAAAAACCTTTCGTAGACATTTTTTGTAAGCTGAGATATTTTATTAACGCACGTAACTTACTTTTATCCATAATTTTCCGTTTTTAGCAACTCATTGCACAAAACAATTTATTACCTGCCAACGAACTGACAAAAAAAGTGACAGTTGATGTAAATGTTGTGTGATTGACATTCTTTAATTTGAATTTCGAACTTCTCTCAAATAGGTTTAATATATACGAGTATACGCATATCTAAGAACTTTTTGATTCGCTCTGGTATAGAGGTACTTTTTATGTAGATTGATTTATTCGAAACTTGTCAATACAAATGGAGTTGGGTTGGGTATAATACGAATTCCATGACTTTTTGTTTGAATATGAAGGACAATGTTGCAACTCGTTCTAGAAACTATGCCCATTTCATAGCCGTACTACCCTCGTGTACCAAAATTATTATCTGTAACAAAGTACTCTGAGATTAATATCACTCCCGAACACATTAAGGTCAATTTATGTCTATTGTTGACCTATTGCGATAAAAGTCAACACTTTAAAGATCACCGGAACAGTATGGCCTTAAGCGCTGGAGCGACTTGTCACTTTCTCCCGGCTGCAGACATTACTGGACTGATGCTCTCCTCTGATTATTTCCATTAGTGTCCATTAGCCATTTAACTCGATATGATTAGGACGCGTCACGATCGCGTGCTGCCATATTGCCAATCCTACAAATCATACTATCGTGTTCTGAAATCGTTCGAGTTCGCACGGATCCGATTACATAAGGCACCGTATCGGTATTGAGTTATGAGCGCGTGAAATTTGTTACAAAATCATAATATATTTGCTTTATTTTTGGATAATTAAAAATTCGAATTCAGTTTTCCGAAATTAGCCAATCACGGTGTAGAAGATCCAAAGCGCACTTTTGGAGTACTGCTTATTGAATACGACAAAACATAAAATTTTAATATATTTTGATACTTGTCATGTTCGGCAAACGAATTTTTGAAAAACAGTTTTACAGGGGTGTAACAGACGTAGTTTACCTCATACAATGTCTCCAACGTTCACCGTAAAGGTACATTACGTCAATTCATCCATTCCATTTCCATCTATATCATCAATCTTACACCGGTCGTCGATCCATCGGACTGCTCACACTCCATTTGTTGAGATGCGATGTATACTTTAAGACTAACGTGCTCCATCGACTATCGTGACTTGACCACTACCACTTCAGCTTTCAGTTTTGTGAGATATTTGGACATTGAGCTAGTATGTTTCAATGAATGAACTAAAGTAATCCATTACTTTAGTTCTCCTCCTAATATATTCATTTTGGTTTTTATTTAAATAATATATTATGGATGGTCCGGCGAACGGATGTAAGTTTGTAGACCAGTATACATACCGTACTGTTTTAGCACTATACTGATACGAAACATATATTTGAAAATAATTTTTAAACCCACTAAAAACTATGCTTTTATAAAATACCTAGATGCGTTCAATTCGAAAATTAATAATTTATTAAATTCGGTAAACTATTAAGGACTTGATATTTTCTTCGAATATTATGGCATAATTCTCACATGACAGTAAGTCGATCAGTATTAACAAAAAATATTTTCATTTTTAGTTGAGTCAAAATAGACTGTCACATTTTTTCGAAGACCAAAAATTCTTAAAACACTTCCCTTCTTTATCCCCTATGGGTTCGAATTTCCCCCACAGACTCAGTTAAAGAATTACTATTGGTGAAAATTTTAATATTACAATATGTGTAATAAAACAGACATTTAGGAGAGTCTCGTAATTTTTTAGTGGCAAATCTACGAACATTATGTTATGTGTACTTTGTTTAAATCATGATACAAGTGTTATACCTGACTAATATGATCACAGAACTCTCACTAGCCAAATTCACAAATCTCATTAGCTAAAAATCATATCATATCCGCGATGTCAATGACACCACACGGATGCGCTTACGCAACATGCACCTTGACAGATACTCCGATGACGATCATTGTTATGTAATCAAATACCGAACTTTTGTTTGCTTTACCTTTCTGTTTTTCCTTGTTTATAATTCTTTAACCAACTAATCAATGCGTCGATGTAAAGATTACAGTGGAAGATGTTTTGACAATTGCGTAGGCCAGTACAATAGAAGATATTATTGATGAGATGAAATGTTATTGATAGCATAATTGCACAATAACTTATTGTTTGGTAAAAGAGATCTCTACAAATAAACTATCAATGCATATAATAACATTATCGTAATTAACGTATTATACACTTTCCGTCTAATTAATAGCATTCTATCATCCAGATTACGTCCAATCTCTAATGGATTATTGAGTACCTTTCCATCTCCCAAGAGGGTGTAATTGAGCAAGCAAGTTTAATAAATATTTTATATGCATTGGATATCTTCAAGTTTATAAAGTTGATGGGGAATTAATATATTTATAAAATTTATTAACCTATTACCTATTGTGCCAAGTTTTCATTCTAAACAGGCTCATTTCTTGTGGTAACTATGAATTTTGATTTTGAATACATTTTGAATTTCATACACAATATTTCTCCCTTCTTCTTTTCATACTATGCATATCTAAAACCGATCTTCTGTACCTTTCTTTCGGAGTTTATTCTGTGATGGATAATATTGATGCATGCCTTAAAACGACATTTTTATTGGTATCATAAACTGTATTTATAGCTTTAGAAATTGCCTTCAAATCAAGCATTTAGCCCCAATATTAAGAAAACGGGGTGTATGTAGGTGTTTTATTGCTCAAAAGTAATAAATAATAATTCATGTAATCAAAGTTAAATACATCCTCGCCGTAACATATGATCGTAGATATCACTCAATAATGTATTGAAGAATTACTTGGAACAGATTACGTTCAATGTGTATTATAATGTGGTATTGAATTTTAATTTGATTGGTTACTAGATGAGGCCGCCACTTCGTTTGCGCAAGACTCAGACAAATTCATGTATTTTGAATCCTGTAAGATATTGATATTAAAAATACACGAAAATTTAAGGTAAAATCTGGTGTAATCTCTAAAATGTTCATTAAAATGTTGAGCAGCTTCGGACAGACAAACTTTCAGCGACTCACAAGAACTATAAGAAATGTTATTTATGTTTAGGCAGGTATCGTGTTAATAGATGATGATGATGATGAGGAAATAGGAGGAAAGGATAAGTGCGCCAACTTGTGGAGGTCAACGTCTAAAAGTGGACTGCGATTGGCTCAGAACAACAACTACGTGTAAATAGTACGATTTACTTACATTGTGGTGTTTATTTTCAACTTCTACACAGACACTTCAATTTTATTTATAGGTTTAGATAAAACTTTCACGACAATATTTAGTTATTACTGATCTGTACTTTTCGTATTATACTTTATTTTATATTTGTGGTATAGAACGATTGGATTAATGCAATTCATTATGTTGATTAGATAACCCTCCTCCTTTGTTATTAGTACAACAGCGCCAATTTACTCGAAAACTCCTGGGTCTATATGGATGACATTTGATTGGAAGATGTATTGCATAACTATTGGGAGTACTGAATAATACAAAATAATGTTACCACCATAATATGATGGAGATTACAAAGGAATAAAAAATCCTGAGTGTAGATAAGTGTATCATAAAAACCATAATGATATTTCTTATGAACTTATTAAGTCAATAGGAGGTAAGATATTCGCATGCAAAGACGTGAAAAGAGAGTTTCGCTTCTAATTTGTGAACTAAGATAAGGAAAAGGCATTCTGAAAGAAGTTCTGAACTAAAATAGAGCTTAAAAATACAATGAAAAAATTGTTTGAAAATTATTATCTGATGAGAAGCCTTGAAGCATTTTCAATTAAATTCTTTTTATAGTTTCGTAGAATCTTTCATTGTGCATGGACACATTTGGCCGATTTTAGTTATTTAAGTCAATAGTACGTTTAAGTCAATGAGCGCTTCTGAAAACGTAGAAGATGAGTTCTTTTACCTTTTAACTACCTATATGATGAAGTTATATTTAAGACTTCCATTTTCTCAGGCAATAGCGATGAACATATTTATACAGATACACAATTTATATAGATGCACGACACGAGCAAGAGAAATTTAAAAAAGAAGATGACGTAAAAAACTACAGTAGCATTATTTAAAACATTTATTCCCATTATCTGTTGGTGTGTGTTACATAGGAGATTCTTGTAACATGTTAATGAAATGATGTAAAACCCTGGTAACACGATCGATGCCGTCCGGTGTGGGCAGGTGGCGCCTAGCGCCTACATCGACGGGTATCAGCGCCCGCGCATTGTGTTCAATGGTTTTATATTTGCATATTAATACCACTGCACTCACTCGAATTGAGGACTGTCTTACGTTGACAAAGAAAAATAGTTTATTGCGTTGAAATATGACTTTATATTTTAAACCGGTATTACCATAACTGGGAATGACATTTTTGTAAAAATATATGTTTAAAAATGAACACATCAGGTAAATGCCAGTTCTTTTATGTAAATTGAGATTCCTTAAAGCTGTTTATATTTTGTAAATATTACAAATTCTTGCGTGTAAATTCTTGCACCCCATTAATTTATAAGACATGCACGTTATAAAAGATACATTAAATATCACGAACTCCTCATGACCTTTCGTTTTTAAAGGAATTCTCGTTTCTTTGTTTCTTAACCACATACATAATCAAAAAGACATTTTGAAAAGACTTCATTGGAGTTTATTTACAGTTGTTGAATAAAAGCTAGCCGTGTTTGGGTAACGGTTTAAATGACAATAACTTAGTGAATAAGACAAAAGTTGTAGTCTATCAGTATAATTAAGTTCCGGATAGAGGAGAAGGTATGGAAGAAATACACATGCATAACATATCTGGGAAAAGATAATAGAAAAGAGAGATTCCAGAGGTTATTATGAACATTATTCCCAGTTAATGGGAATGTTATTAATAATTATTGTCAGGCCAGAAGCGTTCCATTATTTTAATCACATCGTTCCTCGGGAAGTACAATATACCATCCACGTTTTTTCCAGAAGCATTAACGAGTTTCACGTATTACTAATCTCAATGTACCTACAGGCTTATGGTATATACCTTGATCGTCAGTTGGCAACGATTCTAACAATATACTTACTCATTAGGTCAAAAATAAAGCATAAGCGACGCGAGGTCTCATCTCAGCTGTCATGCGTTACGTGTTGTTGATATGAAGTACGGTAATATTTATATGAAAGTAGTGTTGAAAAATGTAGTAAATATTAGGATGCTTTTGTTAGTTTTAGCACGTTTTGACGGAGAAGTCACCTGAGGAAAGCTGAACAACGAGACTGTCTCTCTGTATTGTCTACCTATCTGGCTACCCGCTTACTTGGACATATGTGGTGAGAATAGTGCCCGTTCCCTTAAAGCGTGGACATCTTTGACCACCCGCAGGACTTGGACTATTATAATAATTATCTTATATAAGCATCTTATATTTCATACTGCCCACTGCATATAAGCTAAATACAAACGTTGTAACACAGTTAAAGCTCAGACTAATAAAACTAAGCGGATTTCATATAGGAGGTAGTTATAAACGTCTCTGGAACGAATTAACGACTGTCCAGATCGTCAACTTTTTATGTGCCGCGGTCAAATATTTGAGGTGGTATAACATTTTAATGGGCGTGAGTCAGAGCGCCATGCCATTCGCTCCAGTTTCTCAAATCATTGAGCCAAAGCGTTCGGTTACGGGGATTATTTGATGCAAAATGGCCCCGCATATTTTGTTCTAAATATCGAAAAGTAGTTTATTTTGTTGATAAATATTGACGAACCTCGGTGCATTTCTTCAAAAGGTCCTTCATTAAAGTACAAATTATGGATTGTTTAAAGTGATGTAAAAGACTTCAGTAATGGAAAAGACACTTGATTTTGTGTGATAAGGCTGATAAAGAAAATTATTTTGGCTGTATTCGTTATTATTACAAGGTTGCGACAAACTGTTGCTTCTTTATTGTGGTCGTCTTAACTTAACCAATGGAGAATTTATAAAAATTATTTCCTTTTTTCTGACCGTTTATACTTGCCAACTATCCATATTTTATCTCAAACTTTTTAGTCAAAATCTGAAGTTAAGAATGAATCGGTTTCTTAAATGTTCATATTATAAAACAAATAAAAATATTTTGTTCCCCAGGGCTCTTTTAACTGTATAATTTGCTTTATATAGATTTTACGTTGAATATGGGCTTAAGCGCATCATTATGTATCCGCCAGTAATTAGACTTTCACTTCTTACGATAATTATAGGCTAGTGCATTAATAGACATCTTCTCGACTTTTGTTAGATTGTTAGGTCAAGGTGAGGGTTGATTTACACCTTTGTAACTAATTTCTATGTTTGTAGCTTTCAACTCAGCGAGAATATGTATTTGTTGTAATTTCCTTTACACATTGGTAAAAAAGGTAATTTAACAATTCTTGTATGAAGTGTTTATTCATCTGCCATTCATGGCATGGCATTTATTGCCTAATGTTATTGTATTACAAACGATAGTTATAAATTAAGCCAAATATTCAGAACTATAATGAGATACTTAAATGAGTTTGTGCTGGACAAAGATCTTCTCAAGGTTGCGCTAAATATCTCCATCGTCTGATATCCTCAGCCAACCTCTACAGCGTCTTTTCATTGGTCACCGATTTGCCGGGTCGAATGGTGTCCTACAATATATTTATCAAGATGTAATTTTTATTTCAGGGATGGTGTGCTCCATCGACCATCGGTTCTATTACAAAAGTGACGAGTGCACTGTTCCTTCAGTTTCTTAATCTGGCGAAATATATTAGACACCTTGGCTTCCTTTCTTAATAAATATGTGACATACCCAACATAACTCGGCTTGTAGCCCGATGAGCTACTCCTAGTTTGTAGAGCACTCCCATTACACAGATAGAATACACCGTCATAAGCAAAGCGAAGCATCGAAACTATATTAGTAAATTTTGTCCAGAAACTGCTTAAAATTCCGTTAGTTCAGAGTATTGACCCAAATATTCAACCAGTCTTTCAATTGTCATACAGATGCCAACTTACTGAGATCACCAGTTCATAAAATCTCGCTAAACAATTTCACAACAGCTATTACGCTTCGCAAATTTCTTGTGAATGAAATACATACGTCAAATAATATTACAACTGTGTTCGTAGCACACAATATGTCGTTGTATGAATGAAATGACGTATGACAAAGCGCAAAAGAATTCAAGTCTAATTGCGGACCTACACAAATGAGTGACGGGAAGTATAGAATCTGAATAGATGATATAACCACTGACGCAAATACTTACCGGCATACTTTTGAAACTTTTTTTCGAACAAATGAAGATCTCATTCCGGTTGCTAACTTTCTCCATACTCTCGATGAAATGCAAATTAAACTCAACCTTGATGTTCTTGTTGCAGCATTGGTGTACGAATGAAATCTTTCAATTAATCTTGATGTACTGTGAAAGTTGTAAGGAGGTAAATATATGCCTTTATACTTAAGATAACTTCAGATTATAATTCCAACACGTTTTTAATTAAAACAGGATTAATTACTTGCAATTCCTGTTATAGTCAGAATTTATTTTTCTTTAAAGGTGAGTATAATACAGCCGAGTTCCTAATATTTAGTAGACATATCACATTCTCGTTATAAAAATATATATGTACTATTTAGAAAATTTAAGAATAAAGATGCATATTGTATTTGATAAAGCACATTCATTTGTAACAAGCATGTCATAATACACTTTAAAAAATTGTAATTACATATAATGTAACATAACAAATTACCTACATAATTATATTTAATGCATGCCAAATAAATATATTTATAGTTGTAGTAGTATATGGAACAGAGAGCATGAAAGTAAAGTAAACGCGGTCGAGATGCGAACACTGCGCAAAATCTGCGGAGCGACGCTCGCGGACCGCGTTCGTAATACCGAAATAAGAAAGAGAATTGGTCTGAAAGAGAGTGTCGGGGTGAAGGTAAGGAAAGGAATGCTCCGGTGGTTCGCGCATGTGGAAAGAATGTATGATGAAAGAATGACTTAACAGATATATAATGCAAAAGTGGATGGATGCAGAAGTCGCGGAAGGCCACGACACACCTTCCATGATCAAATTGATCGTGTATTAGCAGAAGCTGATGTCAGGAGCCTTAAAAACAGACGAGTGTGCATGACAAGAGCTATAAATGTCAAATAAGCAAGTGAGCTGTGTAAGAATAAGCCTAAATGGCGCTCTGTTGTTCGTGCCTACCCTACACCTATGTATGTATGTAGTAGTAGTATATATATAGTTGCAAGTAAATTTGATTGGTTGTGTACTTTATATATGCTGGTTTGACCCTTTACAAACAAACTTTATTTAGCGTGAAATTTATGCGCTTGATTCCATGGTTAATACTTTTTTTCGATAAATACAAGTTTAAAAGTTTAATTTACGCAACCGCCTCAAGAATTACTTAAGTAAATAAAACTTTTGTTAGTATTCACACTAGTCCGATTTTAATCAACAACATTTAAAGAGTACAAAATCACGACAGCCTATTCAAGTTTGTTTGCACCACATTTGTATGCGTAAACTTTCCTTGCGCGATCTAAAACTGTAGATAGTGACGCGTCATGTCCGCCTGCAGTTCTAGAATTTTTAAACTGGTAGGTTCGAGAATAACATTGCCATTGAAGCGACTACATTAAACTAACGTTTGGTTTCGTCTACAAATGTCCATACCCGATTTCACACTGTAAAAAGTAGCCTCCTACTGCTTTTTAAATATTATAATTGCAAATTTAACATTTTGTTTGTTACGCTTTCACGCTTTAACTACTCAACCGATCATCATAAAATTGCATACACGTTGTTAGAGGTATAGAAAAGGATGTTAGGTAACTTAACAATAACAATAAAATAAATCAAATCAAATCATTTATTTGCTTAAAAACATGGTTAGTATTATATAAATATTAGATGACAATATACAATTCCACTGCCTATACATAAATTTAAAATGTAGCTAAGTACCGGTGCTATAACTGAAGATACATATTTAACAACTTTAGTACATATATTGTCATAACCTGTGCTTTGAGTGTTTTTTAGTTTATTAATAATACGAATACGTCATTTGTTGTCGCTGGTTTTATAAATATTGAATTAGATTTATTCCACGAAGCTGTATTAATTTTATTAACAGTATTTTTACTAACCTGAATTAGATGTATGAAATAGTTATTAAATTCTTCTGCTATGTCTTTTGGATTTGTGATGGATTTATTGTTGACTATTAGGTTGTGAATTTCTTTTTTTATTGTTTTACTTTGAGATCCTTTTATAACCTGCCAAGTAGCTTTAGATTTGTTTGTAGCTGTTTTAATTTTATAATCATTCTGAGATTTTTTTGTAAGTTTTATTATATATTTGAGTTTTTTTGTATATATATTTAGTTTATTCTTATTATTCTCTGTACGATTTTTCCTATAGTTTATTAGAAATTGCCTCTTTCGTTTGCAACATACTTTTATTCCCCTAGACAGCTATTTTGGCTTTTCATGCCAGTTCATTCTTAATCTTAATTTAGGAAAACAGAGATTATAAAAAAGTTGAAATAATTCAATAAAATTATCGTATGCTATATTAACACTACTTGAATTAAAGACATCACTGAAACATAAACTTGACAAACAATTTTTAAATTTTTGCATATTATCTAAACTATAATCACGACGAAAAATATACCAGTGTGCTAAAGTACAATCTGATTTTACTGGGCATGTCAGTATTTGTGTTGTATGGTCTGATAGAGCCAAATCCAATATTTCCGTTTTACATCCACGAATATTATGAGCAAAATTGTCAATACACGATCCGCTACTTAATCGTGTTGGTTGATTTATAGCTATTTTTAGGTTATAACACAGTAAAGTTTCCTTAAACATGGATGTAGCTTGATTTTTAACCAGAACATTAATATTAAAATCACCACAAATTACAATTTTACTTTTTTTCATGCAGTATTTTTTTAATATTATGTCAAAATGTTGAAAAAAATTATTTAAAAGGTATGTATTAATCTTAGGTGGTCTATATACACAAAAAAACTAATATGTCTTTTCGAGAAGTTTTATGGCACTGCATTCAAATAAATTTGTAACACAGTAGGAATTTATGTCATCTAAAATTTGATACTTATGATTTTTGTGAATTAAAATACAAGAACCACCGTTTCTATCCTTCCTAAAGAAACAAGGTGTTAGTCTAAAATTTGGAACATGTAGCATTTTTACATCGCCTTGGATCATATTATGTTCAGTGACACAGATAACATCAACACATTTGCCTTTATTTAATAAATTATTGATATGTATGGTTAACAGTTCAGATTTGCTTATAAGGCCATTAATATTTTGGTGCATTACAATTATTTGCTTAGAAACGAAAATTATTATTTTGAGCTGTACTTTCTGGGAGCTCCTCAGCATTTGAAGCATCGACATTGTTATATTCAACAACCTCTGTTTGAGTTGATTTATCTGACTTATCTACAGTTATTTTCTTTAGATTGTTATTGTTATTATATTCAATGTATTTCAGTTTATAATCTACACGGCAAATATTTAATGCAAAATAATTTCGTTTAGGATAGTAATTTAAATAATTCATGTCAATAAAGGTAGCGTGATTAAATTGATTACATATAAACTTAAATCCAAAATTTAGCTTTTGTTCTCTGAGGTACCTACTATACGGAACTTCACAGACTAAAAAATTTGTATTTTTTGTATTGTAAAGAAATTTGCTTAAATAGAATTGAAATTCATACGGATTGTCATCATTTATTCCTCCTAGTAGTACGACATAGTCCTTTTTGCCTAATTTTTGTATTGCATCTAATTCAGTTTCGACAACATTCAATCAACATAAAATAAAAATAAATAAATAACTATCTCCGGAAAAAGTTTTTTCCTATATTAAAAATTGATTAATAGACTTTTTCTCTAGTGTATAAAAATGGATATTAGAATACAATATAAAAGAAAATAACATGACTGAAGTTGTAGAGACTACTTTGTTAATCTATACGAAGCCGATAATAAATTATTATTAATATTGCTGATCTTGGCTAATGTTGCCACTTATGCAAATTCAATCCCCGCGTATTTACAAAAGCGGTCAAGAGGTTACCTGATGTAACAAAACATTCCTTCAATCGAACTATGCTAATATAAGTCATTATGTTATACTAAAATGAATGGTATGCTAATGATGTTGCCAATGTGCAAATTGAGTGTTGACAGCGCACTGGAACGCGCATGATATATGGCCATATTCATATAAGACTAGCTTCTGATTGCGGTTTCGTGTAGGTAATATTTGTCCAAATTATTACTATCTTTTAACTTTTGTAATTTGTGCTCATTTAGGGTCTTGAAATATCCAAGACATTTTTTGACTATGAGAATTCCACTTACTACTTTTATCATCATGTGTGGATCGCGATGAGGACTTGTAGGAACTCGCTGACCTGGTGCCAACCTGGTGAAGGTACGTTACTATTGCCGGAATACCCAAAAAATCCCTGTGTTGGTTCTATTTGCCTATAGCCAGGGCCGTGGGAAATGGCAATCGACTACTCTGCGTGTCTCGAAGAACTTGTACTATCTCAAAGTCTGTTTAAAATTTGGATACTTCAATTTGTATCGATATTATTTTCTTAGCTTCATGTGAGGCTTGTTTGATTTTGTTCAGAAGTCGTAAATATGTAAGATTCTTAATAGTCAGGCTAACTCCAAGCTGGAGCGATGCCGAATCATTAAAATGGCCAAAATTGATTTATATTTTTGAATCCCTGAAACAACAAAATTTTAGCTGGTTTTAACTTTTGCAACTTTTATATAATTAGTCACCTGTTCTAATACAGAAGTTTATTAAGATAATAGTTTTATACCAACTAGGATTAGTTTTTGAGCGCATTTTATAATATAATGTAGGTATTCAATTATACAGGAATAATCGGCGGTCAATATTACACCACAATGAAAGTTATTAAATTGGGTGAAACCACGCAGATCTTTGTTAAAGTACTCGTATATGAATTCTGTGGGAAACTATGTCAAAAGTTTGAGTCATTATCACCTATACTTATATATAAAAGAAAGTCGTGCTAGTTACACTATTTATAACTCAAGAACGGCTGTACCGATTTGGCTGAAAATTGGTGGGGATGCATTTTAAATCAGGAGACGGACATAGAACACTTTTTATCCCGTTTCTCCTTTTCACCTGGACTGATTTTGGTGATATTGTGTGTTTGAGTGGGTCCCCGGATGGTTTAAATCCATAATTGGAACCAATAGGAGGCGCTGGGACCGGGTCCTAGATTTTTATTTTTTCAGAGCAGGACAACGTCTGTCGGGGCCGCTAGTATTCTAATAAATCATATTTCAGTATAGCCTGCTCGCATCGTAATTCAATTTTGATTTCGATTAGAACAAACTGACATTACGACTGTGTAATATTAGTGTATTTGTAACGCCTTTGTTAACTTTACTTGTAGTAGAGTACGTACTACATAATCCTATTATAATAATGACATAATCATGAATGAGAACAAATATTTGACCTAAATATTTTGCTATGTAAACTGGCACTGAAAATGTTAATCGTGATGTGCGCTTGCTTATCTTAATACGCATTAATTAGGTTAAGAATGCGGATATTTTCCCTGTTATCAATTATTGCTTCAATGTTGGCGTATTTCGGTTCGTGGTCTTATTTATGACTGGACACGGTTCGTTTGATCTTTTACTAATTCAAACTTCCTGAGTTTTTATTTTTCTTCACTATTTCCATACTATGACAGCTACACGGACGACCTTAGTAGAATCAAACATTGTATTCCTTTCGAACTTACGTGTCAAAAAGTTTTCATCGGTAATATAACTAAATTACCCTTTGCTCTGTTCGTCATAAGGGATTCCTCACTCTTATAGATTTTGAACTATAAACTAAAGAAAACTTGCACCACAAATTTTAAACTTTCTTTTAAGTCGGTTTATAATTCTGAATAAACCAGAGTCGTACTGCTTAAAAAATACTTTTAATCCAGACATTTGTTTTAATATTCAGGGTATTTTGGTTACATTCTTTTTTCAGAGGTCCATGGCCAAATGGAAAAAACCGTGGACAATTAACATATTTATGGAACCATTCTCTATAGGCAAACTGACGTGTGCCTACACTGTACTCTACACAGTCACTGCCGATTTTGTTTCTTAAATAATGACAATTATTTTACAGATAACGCTTAAAAAAATTAAAATTAAATTAATAAATGTTTTGAAGATGGCTAAATAGATAAAGAACGTGGTACGGTATGAGTAGGTGTATCCAAAAAGACGTAGCTATTGTGCAGTTACCAACAGATTAAACGATAAGATTGGTATCGCTTGATGATCGATAGCGTAGATCGGAAGAGACCTAGAAAGCGGGATAAATCGTGATTTTACTAATTATTTGCGCTATGTTACGTTAGACATTGCGACAAACGTTTACCTCCGCACATACTAGTTACATCTCACGTATTCATCTATTTAAATAGTGAAAGTACATTTTTAAAATAAGTTAGTGATAAAAACCAGCTTGAAGCGAGCATATATTATTCCTACAGTAAGGTTTCCAGAAAAATGTACTGTTCAACACATTTGCTAACAAAATGCAATTACGAAGACTTGATCGAAAGTTAAAATTACGCATAACACAACGGAATGGCGTGCAGTAAATAGGTACTTAGAGGAAAAAAATATAACAATTCCACTAAGGATTGGCATTATGATAATAAACACGCTGAATAATCGAACCTCTTTGAAAACGCTTTTGGTCTTCGATCAACAACTTTTGGTCAATACATTTGTGTCACTTTAATACAATAGAGAAAATGAAACGAAAGAAGTAGTTCTAATTTTCATCACGCGCATTATGGCGCCATTTGCAAATGCGCACCATTTTCATATTAGAGACGTCTAAGATAATTGGGACTTTACGACTGACATTTTTGTATTTTGTTAACCGACTTCGGAAAAAGGAGGAGGTTCTCAATTCATCGGGATCTTTTTTTTTCCTTTTATTTATGTATGTTCGCCGATTACTCTGATCTCTACTGATTTATGATCCGATTTACGTGATTCTTTTTTTGTTGACGCGGAATAGCTTCCAATTGGTCCCCTAAAAATTTTACATAGTTTGGCCCAGTAGTTTTCATTTTATGAACATTTTTCATGGAAATAATTTTCACTCCGTTCCATATGTACACCGATTGCTCTGAGATTTATCATTCGATTTATGTGATTCTTTTTTTGTTCGACGCGGAATAAATAGCTGCCATGTGGTCCCCTAAAAATTTGACATAGTTTGGCCCAGTAGTTTTCATTTTCCGAACATTTTTTTGTTCCCGGTTCTTGGGACCTATATTTTTTAAGAAGCGCGGCACCATTCGTAGGTCCACCCATACATAGCTAGACACTAAAAAGTAACAAATGAAAAATAAAAACTTCGTTTAAAAAAACTAAAAAACTAAAATGTATAAAATAACTTATTTCAAAGCTATTATTATTATCTAAAACATCTTGAAGTCGGTGCAAAGTAAAACATGAAAATTACTATATTTTGAAAATTACTAAGCATCGACATTAAGATGTTTTAGATAATATGTATTAATAATAATAGCTTTAGTATTTTATACATTTTAGTTTTTTAGTTTTTGAAGTCGGTTTTTTTAAACGAAGTTTTTATTTTTTTTCATTACCTATTGTACTTTTTTCTCGCAAATGTGTTGAAAAACATTGTAGGACATACACCTTATTAATAATAGTTAAACGGTTATAAGCTCGTTAACAATAAATTAACAAAAATATTATTTGATAATCGTATTAGGGCATTTTATTGATACTGTTTTTAAAGTTTAAAATGTGCCTTGTTTTCCTGTCAGTCAGTGAATATTTTTATATGTATATCTATGAAGATTTATGACCATTAATAAGGCTAGAGATCTCAGCTAACTTTGTTTATTACGTGATCCAGTGGATAATAATGTATTTATCTTGAGAAATTTAGTTGAGTAATGACCTTTTAAGTGTTTTATATTACCAAACGTTAATGTTTATCGTAATAATGTTGTAATCAGGATATGAGCACAGATGAAATTCTTAATTGATTTCATTAGGTGCATAGATACAAATAGATGTTATAATAATATTTTATAAATTTTCCATGTGGTTTAACTTATATTCGTATGGCGCGAATAGGATGCCATTTTCCAATATAAAAGTATCCTCTTTACTCATATCTGTTAACACAAGCGCATATATACTGTATTGAATAAGAATCGATATGTACCACAGCAGACCTTGAAGAAGGAACAAACAAACATACAAACAAAATCAATTTAATTCGTTACATATGTTAGCTGCTACACTGACTTCGTTTGTTTTTATATTTATATGCTTTTAAAACAATTACTTTCTACCTTTATTTCTAAAGGATTAAATATTTTATATATCTGTATAGGAATGGCAAAAGAATACTAAATCCTGCTGGTTAGCAGCATGTTGTAAGACGCGACAAAACAACCCTTAACTAGTAAATAAAGCAATTGTCCGCCTTGATAACCACCATCTCTGGTCTTGAATATACGGCCATAAGAACCTTGAGTTGCTTTGCGCATTAGTAGCCTGGTTCCAGTCCCCGCTTTAAGGTCTCCTTTCCATCAGGGTGGATCTTCTGCCTGTTTGCTATCTGTGTAATAATGTAAAATTAATGAATAAAAAAATATCTCAACTAAAGAATTCATTACGGAATGCTCACACAAATTTCCATTTCCTAATTTACCACTTCAAGGTTGTTTCCGGAAAAAAGTAATAAATAAGGATATTCAATTATCTATGTGACTATGTCATTTTTTTAACGATCGGTGGATGATATAGGAAATGATGCACTGCAGCGTCATCCAATGGAGAGTTAAAGCTAAATGGATGCATTAGTAGGAAAAATAATAGTCTCTTTAAGCTATTTATTCCCTTCAAGTAAGTAACATAAACTCTATTCAAAAGTTAGGTAAGATTATACTTTGAAGTTATATGAATGATATGAAAAGCATCCTGTCCTAATCGATAAATATTTTCTTGGCTTGTGTAATGTCTCAGTGATTAGTTACTGATAATCCATCAATATAAATGTAAGGAAGTAAATGTGAAAATGGCTGTAGGATGTCAGGTTGTCTTTTTTTAGGCCTTTTGAATGCACTGATTATCATTAAATTTGATATACCCATATACAATACTTTTGTGCAAAAAACTCGACTCATTATGTAGGCTTCGATTTGGAAAATAAAGATTAGCAAACAAACATTTTAATTTAATTGTGAGGCTAATGACAGCTCACTTTTAGTCTTGCTTATTATAAAAGCCTTTTAATTTTAAGTAACTGCTTAGTGTTTAAATTGAATTTCTCTTAAATGTCAAAATTAAACAACACTGCTATCCAATTTATGCAATGGCTAAAAGGCAATGACTTGACTTGACTTGACTTTTTAATTGAATGGCAATTGGCTCGTTCTTTATCGAACCACCATTACTGCCAGTGTCAGGTGTGGAAAAAAAAACAATGTCTTTACTAAATAGCGATTACGTCTGATATAAAAAAATGAAATAGAGGTATACGAATATAAAAAAAAAAACTTGTTCCGATGTGCAAATAGCCACCACCTGTATGTAACACAAATAAATGTAAAATAAAAAGCAAATACAAGTACAGAAACATGGATAATTATACTACATAATTATAATACGGACATCACAATTTTATACTATTTAAAGATATATATTTATATATATGATTGAAAATAAGTGGTTTGGAGATGTTGGCCAGCAAGGTTTTGACATTAGTAGGTTTTGGAACTTTATTAGGTAGTTTATCATATAGAGAGACAGGGTATAATGGGCACTTGAAGAAAATATGATCAATAGTACCTTCCTCTGTATTACAATCACAAATAGGAGTGTTTCTCACACCAATCCTATACAGATGCACCGGAGTGCACGCGTGACCCAGTCGCAACCTACAGATCACCGATATAGCTCTTTTATCAGCTGTCCGATATTTACTGAACCATGGCTTAACTGGGATCCCGGGAGAAATATCGCTATAAAATTTACCTTTAAACTGACATGACCTTGTCCAATCTGCTACCCAATTGGTCTTTAGATCTAAATAGGCTTTAGAACAGAGATCATGGGACATAATGTCTGTATAATCGGGGGAACCTGACGACACAGCCGACTTAGCCAAGTTGTCTACTGTCTCATTCCCAGATATGCCAGAGTGGCTTGGGATCCATGCTAGTGCGACTTCTAAATCGTAGGATTGACATTGAAGGAGATATTCTTTAACTTTGAGAAGAAGAGGAAAGCGCAAACTAATTGATATGTCTTCTGAAACGATTGACTTAAGACAGCTTAAAGAGTCAGAGAGAATGAGAACTTTGCTAAATTTATTTTTGTTAGATATAATAAATTTTACAGCTTCCAACAAAGCTATTGACTCACCCGTAAATATAGAGGTCAAAGGGGGACATTTAAAAGTAAGAGCCAGTCTGTATGAAGGGCACCACACTGCAGCACCAACGGAACCATCCTGAGCTAGTTTAGAAGCATCAGTGTAAATTGGGCGCCAGTCAGACCATTCCAACAAAAGCTTTTGATTAAAAATCTGATTTGCGTTGTGATCGTTTTTTGAGATATTAAAATTTAAAAGAACTTTTGGTTGATATATAAGGATTTCATATGAAGAATCAAACGGGGCAGGTTTAGGTATTCGGAAAACTGAATTATTTAAGTGAGATACTTTTCTAAGAGACTTAATTAGACATGGTGGTTCTTTAACGTGCCAGTACGGGTTATTAGGTATGAGAGTAGAAAGAGTCTCAAGTTTCAGGATTAGAGGATGGGAAGCATATTGGATGGTTTTGAATAAAATCGATCACATAAAAATTGACGGCGAAGGGAAAGAGGGGGATCTAGAGCTTCAATTTGCAGAGCATTTGTAGGGGATGATTTCATGGCTCCCAAAATTACTCTGAGGCATTTAAACTGAAGTTTGTCTAATTTTATTAAGGCTGTTTTGAGACAGGGTTCAAGAATAAAAACTCCGTAGTCTATGACACTGCGTATTAAAGCATTGTATAAAAGCTTCTGCATATAAGGGTGAGCTCCCCACCAGACACCTGACAGGCATCTTAAGATGTTTAAATTAGTTTCTGCCTTTTTGGTAATATACTGTAGGTGGCAAAGTCCTGACATCTTGGAATCCAAGAGAATACCAAGGAATTTGACAGAATCATAAACAGGAATTATATGTTCATTACAGGATACTTTAATTGTTGGAGGACTGCGATTTCGTGAAAATACTATGGCTTTGCTCTTTTCTGGAGATAGTTCTAATCCGTTTTCCAGCAACCAATTGTTAAGATAGTATAACGCTTTATTTAACATAGATTCGGCTTGTGACGTTGACTCATCTGAAGCATACAGAACTATGTCGTCAGCGTATTGAAGAATACTACAGAAGGATGTTACTGTCTGATCCAAGTCGAATGTGTAAACATTATATAAAAGAGGGCTTAACACAGAACCTTGAGGGAGACCTTTCCAAACACGGCGAGTGGAGTGAACCGATCCATCAATTCTAGTAACGACCGTTCTGTCCATTAAAAAGTTACATATATAATGTGTCAACCTCACGGGGACACTCAGCTGTTGCAATTTCTGCCTGAGGTGGTGAAGTAAGACACTATCATAAGCAGCTGAAATATCTAAGAAGACAGCTGCCAGAACTTGCTTTTTAGACAGGGCGATCCTAATGTCAGTGGTCAGAATTGAGAGGTTATGCAAAGTACTTGAACCTTTACGGAAGCCAAATTGGGTTTGTGCAAGGACGGAGTTAGATTCAAGGAACCATTCCAGACGGTTCTTGAGAAGGTGTTCCATTAACTTTGCTAAAGTGCAAGATAAAGCTATAGGACGGTAAGAGGATGGGTCAGAAGGATTTTTGCCTGATTTGAGTATGGGAATGATTATTTGAGTCTTCCACAAGTCAGGTATAACACCCAACTCAAAAGATTTATTAAGAAGTTTGAGAATTGTAGTTTTAGTGAAACTACCAGACTTGGAAAGAAAGGAATATGGGATACCGTCAATACCAGGTGACGAATCTTTCAGACGGTGTAGAACCCGAGAAAGCTCGGACATGGTAAAAGGGTCATTAAATTTATGGGAGGGGATTATTAAAGGATAAGGGGATGGAAGAGAGGAATGAGAGGGAACCGAAGGAGGTGCTAGTTTATTAATAAAAGAATTAATCCATACCGAGTGATCATTAGACATGAAGTTAGAGGGAAGGCAAGAGCCACGGAACCGTTTTATTGCTTTCCATACCAAAGAAGATGGGGTTCGGGGAGAAAGACTTTCAGTAAATCTAGCCCATGATAATTTCTTTTTCTTTTTGAATAGTCTTTTTGAAGCCGCCATGATTTGCCTAAAGTTTATGTAATTTGAAATAGTCATGTCCGACTTATATTGCTTTTCTGCTGACTTGCGTTTTTTATAAATTTCAGTACACTCAGCATCCCACCATGGAGGAGAGTAACGCTTGTTTGGATCATATTTTTTCATGGGGATGCAAGACTGAGCAGCAGAGTGAAAGATTCTAGAAGTTTGTCATGGGCATGCAAGAAGTTAGAGTTAGTTAGCTCTGGGATACATTTGGTTTGTTTATCAGTTTCGATGCTGTATGCAACCCAATCAGCTTTATTGGTGTTATATTTCAGAAGCGGAGTGAATTGTCGCTTAGGGATTGTGAGATGAGGCAAGGAAATGAGGATTGGGAAATGATCACTGCCATGGGAATCCTCTAGCACCGTCCAAGAAGCGATAGAGCGGAGGTTAGGAGAACAGAAGGAAAGGTCTGGAATACTAGGTGGAGCATTTGGAGCGGTCCTACGAGTTGAGGAACCATCATTTAATAAGCAAATATTGATGCGGTCTAAAATATCAGCTAGGTCACATCCAAATGAATCATAGTGCGAACTACCCCACATTAAGTGTGAGCAATTAAAATCACCTAAAATTAAGAATGAGCCCGAAAGCGAAGAAAAAATAGATTCTAAAATAGGGATTAAATTTGGAGTAGGATGAGGGATATATATAGATAAAATAGACAGGTTGTAGTTTTGAATTTTCAATCCTACAATATTAATAGAATCTGGAAGAGACGGGAGAGAAAGAAGAGAGTAAGTAAGAGAGGTTTTAACCAAAATGGCCGAGCCTGCATAACCGTCACCCCGGTCATTACGCAAACAGGCATATCCTGGTATCCGAAAATGATTACCAGGAATAAGCCATGTTTCCGAAATGGCAAAGATACTAGGGTCATAGGCACGAATCATTTGGCTAATCTCATGTTTTTTGGGATATAAACTACGACTATTCCATTGGATAAGGTTGAATTTTATTAATGATATTGAAGAGCTGGGACAACTTAGAGGCAACGTTGGACGGTGCTTGATGATCATCAAATTTTGAAATTATGTTAATTAGCATAGTAAGTAGGCCATCCAAAAGATTATCATTTCCATCCCCGTTGTTTTGATTGTTTAGAAGAGCGGCCCCATTTTGTGAGGGGGGAGGATTATAATGATTAATTATGGCTTGATGGGCAAACCTATCATAGCCCGTAGCTAGAGGAGCACGAGACTTAGGAGAAGAATAGACAGTGCGTCTATAACTAGTTGATTGAGGTGTCCTGGGAGGAGTGGGGGAAGTTAGATCTCTGGAGGGTCTAGAAGTAATAATATGAGGAGTAAAAGTTTGAGCAGGGGAGAACATTGTGCGAGTAATGTCAGAAAAAGACCGGGCGCAGGGAGGGAAGAGGGTTGCGGCTTCGGAATAAGAAACACTGTCTTCTGACATTTTTTTTTTAATACATTTCTGTCTGTGGAATTCAGGACAGCTTTTATCAGTGGCGAAATGATGCCCAGAGCAAAGGCAGCAGTAGGCATTATCTGGAGATATAGAGCAAGAGTTGCCTGTGTGCATTTGACCACACTTAAAACATCGGGGCTTAGATCTGCACTTGTCTTTCACATGTCCGAAGCGGCAACATGAAAAACATTGAATGGTTGGGAGGACGTAAGGATCAATGGGGAGAGATGTATAGCAACAGTATATATGTTTCGGTAAGGCTTGTCCGAAAAAAGTTAAGACAACTGTTGAGGATGGGCACCATTCGGTAGAACCATCCTGATGCCGAACCTTCCTATTAAATCTCCTGGCCTTAAGAATGTGTCCGAATCCCAGGGGGATATCAGACTGCAAAACAAACTCCTCCATAGTCCAATCTACTGGGACGTCGCGAACAACCCCCATTCTCGTAACATTGAAGGTCGGAATAGTTGGTTGGAAATTAGCGTCTAATAGTATAGGGTTGTTTACAAAATTGTTTGCATCCTGAGGAGATGTGAATTCAACTGAGATTCTATTTCTTCCCACATTTTTAACACCATGTTGGGTAATTTTGCCCACTTCCGCATTCAATAAAAATTTACCAAATTGCATCTTATTTATAGAAGTACCTGAATTAGGACAATGTTCTGTCCTATGTACGTGAACAATGAATGGACCCTTGTCATCCTCCGAATATTTATAGGGTACATCTAGAGAAGGATGAATCCAGATATTTTTATCTGTAATGGAGTCAGACGCAGATTTTTTAGCAGGTTCGACAGAAATTGCAGCCTTTGCAGTTCTTTTTCTAATATCTGCAGTTCGCGACTGAGTCCCACGAGTTTCAATAGTGTGCGATTTATTAGATTCAATTTGAGTACAAGTGTCAGGTGGGGGATCTGGTGGAGGATCCGGCGGATCCGGAGGGATCTTCGACATGGTCGAAGACCCCACCCCAGGGAACGGTAATAATAAAAAAGACTTACCCTAAGAGGTAATGTAAAGGTAGTCTGTCAAAACAAATAGATAACATACAAAAAGCAGATTCTATTAAATAATATATACGTCACATTAACACAGAATAAGAAAGCACATAAAAGAACAAGGATAAATTGAAGTATATTAGCTGAATTAATAATTTTATGTCGTCAAAATCGCTAGCACGTGTTTTCTCCACGGTCCTAACTTTGACAGTCAAGGCAATGACGAAATGACGGTTTGTATTAGAATCAGCTGATTGACGTCGATAGGTTGTCAAAAATTAGAAATAATAAAAGTCAGTTGTCAATATCTTGAGATACCGATTCAAAAGTCGTACTAGCAATATTTACTCTTTTGCTTTCTTCAAACAATTGTTTTAGCTACAATCAATTTTGACTAATCAGATTTTACTCATCTGTACGGCTCTTCATAAGCAACAGCCAATTCAAGTTTATAAGAGAAAGACATACTCGTATAAGCATTGATTAGGAACTTAAGTGCTGTTCAAACATTGCTTAGGAAGATTTTATAAGTAAGGCACTATGATAATGCTAACAAAGAATATTAATTTTCTTTTAATATATTTCGCGTGCATGAGCTAGTAATCTCCTACGGTATGTGAGAAGCGACAGACTTGTGACTACTTGTTGCCTTAACATACATGAGATATTGAATAAATCTCTACATGAAACGTGTAGTATTGTATGTTATATTAAAAACATATTATTTTGAAAATGTACATAAATTAAAATACTTTTTATACCCAAGTACGGTATAGTTTGAATGGGATACAGATCCGAAATTTCAATGCATAAAACAGACTCCAAAACTTAGAACGTGTTGGGTTCAAAAATAGGCGTTATAATGTCTAAGGCGATTTGTGACATGTAACAAGTCATTTTCCTTGTAATAAAATGGCACTTCCGCTATTACAAGCACGCATTAAATTTCCTATTGAAGAGTCTCCTGGAAGTAAATGTTTGCCTATTGAAGCATTGAAGGAGACCGATTAAGTTGCTTATAACAGACAATTTAATGAGATTGCGGATCTTTACAACCAAAGGTATGATTACTAAGCATTATGGGTTTTTTAAGTCTACGAGCTGAGATGACATTAACCATTTCTTAGATAGGGCGTAATATAAATGAAACTTTGTAAATTAACCGTTTTCTGGCATATTTAAAGGTTAATTAACAAGATAGAAGTAACGTAGTAAAGTCAACTTAATGACACTGTACGATATTAAGATATAGAAACTTGACTTTAGTTTAGATCATTTCGGAATGACTCTTGACTGACTAGGTAAGTATTTATTTATAAATATTTACCTATGTGGTAAAAAAAATCTGCCAGACGCAGGACTGCAAGTCAGAAATGAAAACTCTGTATATCTATGGTCACGCAAGTTCAATGGTATTTTCCCATCCCTAAAGTGCCTAATGCGCCTAAAAAAGTTTTCACTTCAAAATTGGCATACCTACGAGTACTCAGTATTATGGAAGAAAAACTTCATTTGGAACTCAAAATAATACATTTTCTGAGATCTGTACACTGTGAGAGGCAACTTGTCGTCGCCGGCGCCGTTCAAATTGACATTTATGTGCGGGGGACCTTGCACGCTACAATTTGCGAACAATGAGTTCGCTTGTCATACATATTCCCGGAACCCGGCGACAGTGCCGCACCCGAAGTGACCTCAACCAGTGACCTCTAAAGCCAGAATTTTGCAAAGAATCCATGTGACAGCAGTTAGTATTAACCAAGGCGGCAACGACAGGAAGTAAACACCTCGTCTGCGTACGGGCAACTTTTTACTACAAATTGCTTTGGTTGGCGCCAGAAAGCTGATAATTCCCACTTAATTACATTCCATTAAAAGCTAATGGATTTCGAATTAGATATTATATAAAGTTTTCTTATCTTCAAGATAATTAATTAGCGGCGCCAAAGTCACGAGTAAGGAAAAGCATCCAATATCCATCTCATAATCGCCCACGTAACGCACTAGTCGGTAATTTTTCTAAGAAAATTGCTTTATTCGACGCTCCCATAAGTCCGTCATGTTTAGGGTGGCCATACATATAGAATAATCCGGAAATGTCTAGTAATATTTGTAGTGGCTCAAAGTAACTCTACCGCATATCGATTGAGGATCAAATCTAGGCCGATTGTAAATAATAACATCGTAAAAAAAAACAATTTTAATATTTATATTAAAATACAACTTAGCAGTTTTTTTATTACTGGTACAGATTAGGTACCTGGTGGTAATTGGTTGCCATCGTCTATAGATAATTTGAACACAAATAGGACTAAAAACTGATCGCTGATGCCGGAACACAACTCAAGGTTGTTAAGGTAGCATACTAGAGTATACTTTAGACCAGGGGTCTAAAGTAGTAGTAGCTATCCAGCCAGGAAAACGCCGTACCCAAATAAGATGGTCTTAAAGTTTAGGTATATTACTTGTTTAATTTATATTTACCTGTCTACATCTCGATTCTGACTAGGCCCTGTTTAATGAATGTAAGTATCACGATATACCTATTTGTTTCGTAAGTCTAAAATATTTTTCAAATATTGGAAAAATTTCCAGGATATTATTTGTTCAGCTGATAACTCTCGTTACATTACTCGATTAAGTAACGATCAGCCGGATCTGCAGGCTCATTAGACGAAAAAAGATCATATCGCAAACAATAGAGCACTCGGTGAAGTCCGAAAGTGATAGTCTAATAGATATTAAATCAAGACGATGACTATAGCAAATTATCAGTAAAGTAACCAATCGTGTTTCCCAGTATAGATAGCATTAGTAGTATTGAATGTCTGCAGATAGCCGTTTTGTAATCAGAATTTTGTTCTCAGAATTGGTGTTTCAGATTTTATTGTTTAAAGCATCCTAGGTATTTTAAACATAACAAATAAAATAATCACCTTAAAGTTTATGGACCGTAATTTCATACAGACTCCAAGCCGCTTATATATTTGAAAATTCAATAAAGTGTTATCTATAAAGCTTACTGTTTGAAGTAAATCTTTCAAATTACAGAGTACAAAACTCTAAGCAATGTAACAAATCTATTGTGCAAAGTGGCACTTAAATAACACAACATTCGTCTTATGCCGTTAAATTATAGGGAAACTCTGAAACGGCGGAACAGAGGCATAAACGTCATTGAATGGCAAACAGAATGGAAACGTCAAAATTATAGCCATTTTACAATAAATCAGCCGGCGGGTGCAAGTTTCTTTGGCTTGCGGTTGTCTGACAAATGAAGTCGTTGTTCGTCCTGCGCCGGCGCCGAGACGCGCTACCGTGTGACCCCTGTGCCTGTAATAAAGTATACACTAGTATTGACATGGCGCCGCGGCAGTCTAGACTCTAGACAGAGCATCGTACGGACCTTATCGAAACTACAACAGATGATGTTGTAGTTCCACCCGAACTGCATATATCCGAGTATATAGTCCATCAGGCAACATCGAAGAGGGTTGTCGACAAACGCTCGATTCACCCAGAAAAGGTGAATCTGTAAATCATCTAAATTCTAAATAAAATAGCTGGCGTCAGGCATCATTCTTATATCCCATTTTAAACGCTCTATTAACCACTATAACTATTTAAAATTACAAATTAGGAACATTAATTTATCAGTTTAGTACAATATACATGACAATTTATTTACCAAAACAGGCAGGTAGGTAGGTCTAAAATTCTAAACAAAGGCAAAAAGTTTTGCAACATAGTAAGCCATTACCGTAAACGGTTATAAAGATTATATAAGGTAGTTTGTTCTAAAAATAAACACAGTTTTATAGTTCCTGGTGCACCTGAGATGTGTTTTATGTTTCCTAAGCGTAAGCCAGCCGGTAGGAAGTCAAAAGAAACATCGCGTACACTGAGGATTATTCGAATAGTGAAATGCAGGCGAAATAGACATTTTAACTATTTTTTTACTTAACAACAATAGTTGTTGAATATTGTCTGCTTTGGGTGTTTATAAAAAAAAAAAATTAATGTAATATAAATATAAAAATGTTGGGTTTTCTCTTATGGATAAAATCAGAAGGAGGATCCGCAAGAGAATCAAGATAACCGACATAGCTCGCAAAATTAGCAAGTTGAAGTGGCAGTGGGCAGGTCACGTCTGTCGCAGGACCGATGGCCGATGGAGCAGAGTCCTGGAGTGGAGACCGCGACTCGGTAAACGTAATATCGAATGCTCTCCAGCCCGATGGACCGCCGACCTATGCAGGGTCACCGGTAGGCGCTGGATGATCAAATCGAAGGACAGGGATGAGTGGCGCCGTTTTGGGGAGGCATACGTCCAGCAGTGGACTGCGAATGATTGACGACGACGAAATATTAAAAATATTCAATGACTGAACGATGTAATTTTTCGAGTGACCATAATATGTTCACATTAACTAACTTTAAGGGCGCTAAATAACTATGTGCAGTGAAAAAATTCAACATTCAATTACTTACATGTAGTAATGGGCAATAGAATAAATGGAGAATAGTAAACTTTACTTTTAGACTATTTCGTTTTAGCATTGTAGATATTGTATAGGCATATTGTAGATTACATACATATTCCTTCAAGGCGTAATCCATAAGTATGACCAGTAAGTTCTGCGAAAAATGACTGCTATCATATAAATATAGACGAACGAACGCACTGACTTAAAAGGGATTTATTTTGCTAAAACAGCTCCATACATTTATAAAGTATCTAATATTATTATTATCTGAAATATACAAGACATTTTCATGTAAATCGGCTAGGTTCTAAGGCCATAAACAAAAAGAAACAATTATCAAAAGACAGGTTCATATTGTTACAAGTTACCGGACTCGAATTACAATGCCGTTGGAATTACTATAGAATTATACAAACACGTACACAGGTACAAACGTAACTGGACGCAACGAGTACAAACGTGATGCACGATTCAATAACACCCGCAAAGTCCGTCACTATATAGCTTATCGAATGTACCCACGTCTAGCTCGTATCGGCATTCCTTTTATCCTGTACAAATACAATACTCGACACAATACTTAACCGCATAACAATACTTTCCTAGAATCACATCTGGTCGCCGGTAAGGGCTGGATGAGGAAGACAGGAGACCGGGATATGTGGCGCGTACTTGGGGAGGCCTACGTCCAGCAGTGGACTGAATTTGGCTGCTGATGACGAACCTGGTTAGTGCCTACCATAAAGGATTACAATATACAATAGGCTGTTTTCTAATTATTTTCTTTTAACACAAAATAAACAAAAGAAGTCCAAATGCGGGAAGGTAATAAAATGTGTTTCTACAGACGCAGGTGTGCTTTTTTTCCTTTGTCGGTATTTGGTCGTAACAATATTTATATATCTATTTGGATAGTGATCGAATTCTATATAGAGATTTACATCGTCTGTATTGCGGTGAATGCGTACCATACAGTGCGTGTATCGTATAATTGGCGTCACTAACCTATATATAGTAAACATTACGATTCTATTCAAGGTCATTGGCCTTGATATTATCGGATCGGTTACAAGAGCAAGGTATGAATAGGATAAACTTATAAAAGGAGCGCTCGAGTCTATTGTGCATTGATACGAAGTCTATCTCAGGATTATGTATCCGAAACATAGTAGAACATTAATACTAGGCCATGTGCGCATAACTCCAAGAGTTTCTTAAATATTAAATATAGGTGGCGTTACAGGTCTTCTTTATTATAATTACAATTCTCACTCCTACTCTTTCGCTTATGTGACATTTGTTAGTATTTAAGTTTTCGGTATTAGTACACATTACTAAAATATTTGATATACACATATAATACCGCGCTTAAAACCGTTAAATAAACTTTTATTATTTAAAAGATTCAAATCTAATAAAAATAATCTAAACTAAACTATTTCTAAGCGTTTTGGTAAAAAACAGTCATAAAACGGAAAAACCTAGGAATCACTTCAGAATTTAAGAGCTTTTAGGATAACGCTTTCTACCGAACGATTGTTATTTCTAATATTCTTTTTCTATCCTCCAACATATTGTAACGAAGTACAGTGTTACAGATTTTTAGTCTTGCATACCCTATAAGTAGTGATGGCTCATTATTTTATTACAACATTAGTTATGTTTTTGTGTAAAATTTATTGCGAACGTTATGAATATTTTATCTGTGCAGGAACGGAGAAAGAATACGATTTCTTGCGGCCAGGCGGCCTGTCGTAAGAGGCGACAAAACAACCCACAGCCAGGTGGTAGGGCATTTTCCCGACTGGATTGCTATCACCCCTGGTTTAAAGTATGTCGCCATAACAACCTTAAGTTGTGTTCCGGCATCAGTGACCAGGTTCCAGTCTCCCTTAAGAGAGCAGCAGCGCATTTGTAGCACTTTTGGTGTTGCAAATGTCAATCGGCGATGGTAACCGCTTTTCAAGTGGGCCTTCTGCCTGTCTGCTGAACTCCTGCAATAAAAAAATAAAAGTATTACCTACGTATGTTTTATATATAGCGTCGTCGTTTTTAAGTTAATTAATATTTTTCTTTCTTTATTTCTATTAGTAAAAGCGTCTTATTCCAATAACGTATGTTTGAATGACCTTAGAACTTCAATTAAGCAGTTCTTCTAGCTTTATGTGCACATGAGAATAAAACAAAGGAACACTGCAAATTATTTATTGAGCATACCACCGATTCATGCAAAATGGCTATGCTAGGCATACCCAGCAGTGCAACTTTTATATGTTAATATTATTAAAGAACTGGCAATACAAAACGTTGTAAACAATGTATCTCTACAATGTCATTGAACTATAGAAGTCCTCGAATTATAGACCCAGACAGTCTGAAACAAAGGCATGATAACAAATCTACAGTCCAGGCTGAGTCGAAACAACTATAAGCCATTTACATACAGCCTCTGGAGATGCACTGTTGCGATATAAGCTATCGAAGTTTTAAATTAAATAAATAGAGCTCTCAATGCATTCTGGTACAAAAACACACGCAACCAGAAGGTATATAACATGTATAGGTGTATTCGGCGCCAGGGTATAAAATTCAGCCTCCCCCTCTCCACTAACAATAAAGTAGTATTTAATTTTAGTTTTATTTTTTAGAACTTTTAGCTATTTCAAAAATCTAAAATCCTTACACATTTGTTATATCCGTCCACATAACTTTTTATGTTACAGTTATGTTTGCTCAGAAATTGCTGTTTATATGGATGAATTCTGACAGGAAGGTGTAGGTGTAGTCTATAAGCGCGTTCTAATAGTATCTCATAACGCCCAAAATGCTCCGTCTGCCGTTCCACATGGCGACCACGATCGTTAAGGTCGTGGCGGAACGTCACAAATGACGTCATTATTATCGATCACTCAGCGTTTATAACGACCCATGTCAAGAGGTGGGTCAAAGTGATTAATTTTCTTGAAAAATAATTATGTTCTTTAAAGGCTTTATTTAATGAAGTCTATCGATTTAAGCCACTGAGGTTCCTGCTCCAGGGTGCCGCGCACCCCTTTCACCCCTGGATAAAAAGGGCCCTAAATGCGTACATTTAATTTTTCATTTCTTACATTACCTACCAAAATAGCAGAAATGTAATTTGTTGCTTTAAAATATTTTTAGGCGCTTACATTAATGTTTACTTATAATATTTACTAAACAGACAAAACTGTTATCTTTGATTGTTACCCATTGCATACATAATATGTAATGTAATCAATATTAATAGTATGATTTATTAAAATCAGTTATTAAAGTCCCGTAGTCATTTTAGCAGAAATAAAATATTTTTGTTAAAACCTAAATATACTTAAATATAACTAAATGTTCTGAAGGTGTTTTACCTTCAGAATTCAACTACAAAGGAAAAACTTACAAAGATTATAATAAAGGAAATGTAGTTTCCTTACTCTTCTGATAACATATGGAAGCCTCTTCAATTCATGTTACAAACATCGAGATAGATCATAAGTAGTTAAATAATATATGTAGATACTGTTACGACCGAAGTGCCGTCAAAAGCAAATTCACACCTGCAGCTCTGTAGAAACAATTTTAATTAAGAAAAACATCATAGGATGTTTTTCTTAATTACAATAGTATTATTGTACTCGTTTATGGCCACAGGTGTGCAGATTACGTTTTCTTTGAAACTTCAGTCCACGCGGTCGATTGTTGTATTGAACAGTTTAGTATAAGACAATGCTCGAACGGGGGAGGTGAAGCAATCAAGCGACGATTACGATACGAGCAAGACGTGTACATTCGATAAGCTATATATAGGTAGGTACTGAATTTGAGTGTTATTAATTCGTGCGCTTTGTACTGGTTGTGTCCAGTTATATTTGTACCTATGTTATACGTGTTTGTATAGTTCTAACAAATTCCATAGTAATTCCAACGGCATTTTTAATTCGAGTCCTGCACTTGTAACAAAAGCATGTCCTAAAAGAAAGTCTGAAAAGCTGTTGGATATCATACTAATTACATATAGTATTCTATACATAATTAGTATACATATTTATATGATATATTATTTAAAAATATATATTGTATCTGTTCGCTATTCTTATATATAAATTTTAGAAAACTCATTAAAGTTTATACAAGTACCCAAAGTTTATGGGTACATTTGAACACAAGCCCCTGTTTTAAGTAAGTATTATAGAACTTTTTATCCAAGGTCGTCTGGGAGAAATAATATTTAGTTGAGAACTTTGTCCGTTGAATTATATCCACTGCTTTAATAAGTATATTTTTCTTTTGTATTTTTACAGTGCCTAATAAAAGTAATAGATTTCGGGACGTCGATCTAATATTATTTCTTAATATAGATTCAGGTAATATTCAGCACTAATTGGGACGGCTTTTGGGCTGCAGAGCTGTTTCATTTTAAAAATTACATTGTATTATTAAAAATGCAAGCTATCCAATTGTGTTGACATTTAAAATTGTATAAAGTTTTAAATGCATAAAAGCTGACAAGTATATACTTAAACACAATGAATTTCATGTGTATATCTTAAATCGCTCAAACGTAGCGCAAAGGCCATAGTACTTACCTACATATATGTATTGTAGATTTCATGATAATCGGTTTATGTAGAGGGGCTACCAGACGAATATACATACGCATGAATATCAAAACAAAACTTACTTTCACATTGAACATTAACGCGTTTGTATCGTACAAAATTAGAAATATTATTTTTTTATTTTTATAAAAATGGAAAGTTACTTAATCATTAATTTTTACTTTCCATCTGACGGACACGTAATATAGTTCAGTAACAACTAATATTAAAGTTAACGAGTGATTATCCGGCTCTGAGTGTGACGGGAAAATTTAAAAAGCATTAAATAATATTTTCATTTATTATGTATACATAATAAAAAAACAACGAAGTATTCGTTTCAAAACACTAAGGAAGAAATTCTAGAAACAGCATGCAATGCCTATCTTTAAATCTGGTTATAAATTCGGAACGTTGTGACTGCTTGTATTTACCAAATAGTTTTCCCAGACAGGTCTATGTATACACTGATGTTTATGAGATTGAAAAACCCAGGTTAACGACTGTGGTGTAGTTACTTGTTGCAAGGTAATAACGGGCGGCCGCGCATGCGCTCTTACCCTCATCGATTTTTCTCACTTTGACAGTTCGACCTATGTTTTGAGCCACCACTCGCGTACCAACAACAAAGTAAACAGAAATGGCTTTAGATTTTTCTGCAACGTATAAACTGTTAGTTCTAGGCGATTCGAATGTAGGCAAAACTTGTATTGTGCACAGATATTGTGACGAAAGGTATTACGACATTTACATATCCACAATAGGTGAGTAAAAGCATTTATTTTAGTTTTACGAGCCTTTGTCAATGTGATGTTTTATATTAGTGGTTCTGTAGAAAGTTACCAATCCAATATTATCTATGTACTGTTAACTCAAAGCAAGCAATAGACGATGTAGTAGGTAAAGTGCTATAAACCAAGCTACATATTTAATGTGACATTATTTAACGTGTATAAAGTTGGTAATTTAATTAGTTGCCTGGTCATTGCCTTTTTATTGCTACATTTTTAAATAAGGCCCAGATTGAATGTGCTGTTAAAACGTAGTCAAATTGGTTTTAATCGTCCAAATCAATTACACGGTACAAGGTCTAAATTTATATCGATTCTATTGTTGGTGCTGTAAAGGAACTAGACATAAGTCTATTGTACATATTAATTTCGTTTTTTTAAAGTCATAATGAGTTTCTTTATTGAATGTACTAAAAATGCTCACCCTTGATATTTCACTACAGAACATAGAAGTTAAACAAAGGAAGTTATTTAATCATGTTTTTAAGTACTAAATAAGCATTATTATGAAAAGTACTAGTTTTATGTATATAACTTATGTGTATATATAGTATAGTTATATATTTATTATTAAAATGTATGTAAGTAATAGTACAATAGTTATGTATACCATCATCGCCATTCCTAATCAGAATATTCTTGCCACGGGTTGTCTGGAAGAGATCGCTTTTTAGCGATAAGACCGCCCTTTGTACCCAATTAGATTAATACAAGTTTGTAAGTTTTCTGTAATGGTGTACAATAAAGTGTTATCTATCTAGTTTTACCTAATTCGGTAGTGAAAAGCAAGCGAAATATTTTATATTCGTTTTACTGTAATATCCCACGGGATACTAAAACAACGCTCCTATGAGGAAAATCCTCGTGAATTCTTGCTTGTGTCATTTTATAATTTGTTACAGACTGATAGGTACTAACAAAGCCTTGAAATTAAGACTGAGTCATAGCTGACGTAAAAAATGCACATTCTCTTATTGTTTGTAAGGTTTTGGTCGTTCTCAAACGCTAAATTATTTTAAGGTGTTTTGATTTGTTGCCAAACTATAATATCATAACATTCTTAACATGCCGTGTCTGTACAATGAAGCTACTTAAAAACAACCGGAATCTTATACTAATATATAAAGCTGAAGAGTTTGTTTGCTTGAACGCGCTAATATCAGGGACTACTGGACTGATTTGAAAAATTATTATATAAATTATTATATATCAGTGTTAGCCCATTTATCTAGGAAAGCTATATATCACGTATATCACGCTAAGACCAATAAGAGCGGAGCACCAATGAAGTATATCTCAAAATCGGTTTTTTTTACTATTCCACGCGGGCAGAAGCTAGTGGACTGTATAAGCCATGGAGAACACGATGCACTTTTTTAGTTTTCTTATCTGTTTGTTTGGGATTCACGTAAAAACTACAGGGCCGATTTCGATGTGGTTTCCGCTGATTTAAAATCTGCGCTATTTTTTATCCCTGGAATCCCGTGGGATTTTTTCACTGATAGATAGATAATTAGCTTATTCCGACACAGTTTTCTATAAAAGGATAGCTTGCAATATCTTATACTGGGCTAAGAGATTTTCATATTTGTTAAAGCAATCCAAGTAAAACGAATAAGAATAACTTGGATTATAGATCTGGCCGTCAACAATTTTTTGCTAATTAATTATTTGTAATGGTTACACTAATTATATATAATATATTTAGTTATTAAAAACAAACTTAGCCTCCAGCGATGTATCTTATTATATACTTAGTTAGTTACACTTGTTAATTATAATTAGATGATTGTAAGTTATAATAATGGCGTCACAATTGACTGCCTCTGTGATTGAGTAGACAAATAGCCGGTTTCTATATCTTACTGTTCATTCACTTACCGTCGGTTGAATGTTTCCATTACTTATATGGAGCTTGTCTTATTTTAACGATAGTAAGGCAAATGAACGGTTAGTAAGATATATATACGTTGTTTGATTTTTTATTTCCGTGCGTTCCGGGCGGCCGCTAGTAGTTTATATTTTACTAGCTGTCCCAGACGTCGTCCTGCCCGGTAAAAAATAGGGGTTGTTCGTAGAAGGGTGAAAATTGAGGATTGTATGTATTTTTGTATGTTGTATCATAAAAAAATAGAAATTAAAAATTTTGTCTAAAAAATAAAAAAAAAATTTAGGGGTGGACTACCCCTAACATTTAGGGGGATGAAAAATAGATGTTGGCCGATTCTCATAGATACCGGATAAGCATAAAAAATTTCATCAAAATCGGTCAAGCCGTTTCGGAGGAGTATGGCAACGAAAACTGTGACACGAGAATTTTATATATTAGATGATGTGTTTCAATTTAAAATTGACCCAGTTTCTAACTTAACGCAAAAATCCATCTGTTATCTTCCAGGCATAGATTTCAAACAGAAGATAATAAACTTAGATGGAGTGCCTATCAAGCTTCAGATTTGGGACACAGCTGGCCAAGAGCGGTTTCGCACCCTCACTACTGCGTACTATCGCGGCGCCATGGGCATAATTCTCATGTACGATATCACTAATCTCGAATCCTTCAATCACTTGTCTTATTGGTTGAGGAACATTCAAGAGGTAATTATTTAGTTTAGTTTGTACTATGTTCACGTTTGCCTTTTAAATTACAAAATCACCTGAGGTAGTCTATTCCAGATAAGTTTAATTTTTTTAGGGGAAACATGGTATACATACAGTAATAGAATTGAAATTAAAATTAAGATACAGTAACTATTGTCGTCTCCTTTAATCATTCTCATAGCTTTTTAACCGAGTTCGAAAAAAGGAGGAGGTTCTCAATTCGTCGGAATCTTTTTTTTTTTTGCTTTTTTTATGTATGTTCGCCAATTACTCCGTGATTTATGGTCCGATCACGAATCACGTTAATTCTTTTTTGTTCGACGCGGAATAGCTTCCAATTGGTCCCCTAAAATTTTACATAGTTTGGCCGAGTAGTTTTCATTTTATGAACATTTTTTATGAAAATATTTCCTTTTCGTTCCATATGTACACCGATTACTCTGAGATTTATCATTCGATTTACGTGATTCTTTTTTTTGTTCGACGCGGAATAGCTGCCATGTGGTCCCCTAAAAATTTGACTTGTACCAGTACTTTTTATTGTACGAACATTCTTTTGTTGCGGTTTCTTGGGACCTATATTTTTTAAGAAGAGTGGCACCATTCGTAGGTCCACCCATACATAGCTAGATACTAAAAAGTAACAAATAAAAGTAAAAACTTCGTTTAAAAAAACCGACTTCACAAACTAAAACGTATAAAATAACTTATTTCTAATATTATTAATATATATTATCTTAAACGTCTTGAAGTCGGTGCAAAGTAAAACATAAAAATTACTATATTTTGAAAATTACTAAGCACCGACTTTAAGATGTTTTAGATAATATATATTAATAATATAGCTTCAGAAATAAGTTATTTTATACATTTTAGTTTTTGAAGTCGGGTTTTTTAAACGAAGTTTTTACTTTTTATATTTACTGTACAATCGGTGTGATGCAATTGGGCGCTATATCTTGCAGAGCACCATACGTATTGGTATTTAGAACCAGCAGCGACGTTGTCAACACACTAAATGAAACTTATGTATGTTGACAACGTACTGTACCTAATTTAAATTCACATTCAAATATTAATTTCAACTTATTTACAATAAGGATGTAATGTTCCACGCTAAAAACTTTTCAATTTCAATTGAAAAATGCTTCAAACAAGATTCGTTCCGTATTTTTTTATATGGAATAATAAATAAACAATGAATATAATGTCTGTTTTAAAATAGATCTACATTTTATTTGAATATTTCAGTATGCATCTCCGGACGTAATTAAAGTATTAGTCGGCAACAAATGTGATGTACATGAAAATCACAGGGCAGTTCCAAAGGAAAGAGGTCAGAAGGTAAGCATAGTTTGTTTCTAAAATGTTAATTAGATACCTAAATAATTATAATTAATGTACATTTCAGTCTAGTAGTTTATTAGCTAATGCACTCGCTTCTAAAACTCAAATAATGCGGATTCTAATCCTGTCCGGAAAAAGTGTGCATCGCTTAGGCAGTTTTCTGACCTATGTGCTTCTTGTTACAAGTACCATGTGTTGACGGTGAAAGAAAACATCGTGGTGCAACCTGCACCTCGAGATAGCGACGTGTTAATGGCGCCAAGCTCTCTGGAACAAGCGTAGCGGGAATACTGTCCTTTCCTCTAAAAAATTGGGAGACTTCAGCCTAGCAGTGGTATCAGTATGGACCACCGACAAGTAGTCGAACATTACCGAATGCTGACACACGTTGTACATACTATCTATATATTTACTATTATTACACCTGCTCCATATTGGTAATTAGAGACAAGGGATCTCCACTCGATACAGTCGGGGCCTTATTTATTTCCATATGTCATCATTGATACACAAAAAACTAAAATGATCAGACGTTTAAACATTAAAGATTAATAAATACCTACATGTGGTAAAAGTTTTTCTTCTCGTTCATTCACGTAAACTTCGAGTTTTGAAAAATGTGAAGAAATCAGACAAGTGCATGTCAATCTACACACAGAAAAGTGTTCCGTAAGTATAGGTGACTATCGTTAAAGGTTTTTGGAGATCTGTCTAACTGTACCCTACATGTCCGGTGTACACTGAACTGAAAAAATCTGATCTGATACATGGCAGCTGCAATTTTTTATTGTTATTTTTGTGGTAAATATTAGAGTATATTCAAATTTAAGAGAATACAGAAGTAGACCAATAAAGAGATAGATGAATTGTGTGAAGGATAATATGATGATTTGTAGTGTGACAGAGAGGAGTGTGGAAGGAAAAGACATATTATATTAGATAATATTATAATAATATAGATACATAAAGAGATAGATGAACGGAGGGTTTTCTAAGACGTTTTTAATGACTACGATACCTTAAAAAGTAAGGAAGTTTGTGGTGTTATTTAAAAACGATTCACGTCGTAAAAACAAATGTTTAATACTAAAATATACTAAAGTCATAATGATAATATTTTTCCAGATAGCAGACGACTTTGACATGCCATTTTTCGAAGTGTCGTGTAAAAATAATATAAATATAGAGGAAGCATTCTTGACGTTAGCCAGGAAAATAAGAGAATACAGAGACAACAAGGTGAGCGCGTTTCAATTAAAATACCAATATGAAACACGGATCTGGCTTTATTTAAAAAATAACGTGGTAAATTATTAAATTTTATAGCTTGTGTAACCCATAGTAGCCCATGGTAGCTTAGTGGCAAGTACCTACTTCCGTCACAAACTCGTTTTTCAAATAACACGGGTTTATCCGGGAAGCATGCATATATGCTGGGGCAGCACCTGCGATATTAAGATTATAGGTCGTTTCACGGAGATGTGGCGACGGATGTAATGTGTTATTTGTGACGTTACATATTGACAGGTAGCGTACCTATGTATGAATTAGATAACGGCGTTAATTTTAACGCTTTAAATAAGACATCAAGCCACATTCAATACCCTAATATTATCGTATAGGTGTGCTCTAGAATAAGGATGTTTTCTAACTTCATGTTGATATTTTCACAAATGCTACATGCTGATATTACTACATATTGTGAGGAAACCTGGACCAATATCCAGTTTCATACATCATTTCAATTACCGGTGTTTGAAACTTGCAAATCTGTTTTGGACAAGTTACGTCTATTTCCCAGAAAACGGGAGACCGAGCCCAGCAATAGAATATAGGCCAGTGGTTCCCAAAGTGGGCGATAACGCCTCCTTGTGGGCGCTGCAGACCTAAAAGGGGGCGGTAAAAGTCCCAGAAAAAAATAGGCATTGGCAAGTGTAGCCATAAGAGTTAACTTGAGACCTCAGCGCCGTTGTGTATACTGCGCTTAGGTCTCAAGTTAACTCTTGAGGGCTATAGTAAGTATCGATTAGAATGAATGTTTCTCCGCTAATGTAGCTCTCAATAATCAGTTAATTTAATTTGACGTTAGTGTTTTTTAAGTAGGTGAAAAAAAGGGGGCGCTAAAAATAATTTATTCTCAAAGTGGGCGGTATACAAAATAAGTTTGGGAAACACTGATATATCAATTGCATACTGTAAGATGTATATGTTCTTTGTAAATTCTTAGGTTACGTGAATTGCGAAATATTATATTAGATTACATACGTACACATACCATTGGTAACGGTCAACTTATGTTTCACTTACATACCATACTATAGTATTCATATTCATTCCGATATATCCATAGTCTTGGAAGATTTTGCGTTGTTTCTTCGATATCTTAGATGTGATATGAAATTATAATATACAGTATTTAAGATAATGCAAGCTAATTTTTAACTCGAAAAATACAAGTTCCTTCGAAAGATAGCTCGTAAATTTAGAGGAAAAGTGGCTCTAATGAAATATAAGGACAAATTATTTCTTTCATGTTGTAAGTAAATATATTAGAGGTACATCATGATGACTTTTGCAACCATAAATTTACGTAATATAAAATATGTAACTCGTAATAGGTATATTTCCAAAGTTCTCGAAAAATGAAGGTTTTTATATTTGTAAGGAAATATCCACTCTTAGTGTTTAGTTATGTAATTCTAAAAAGACTAGATTTCAATAAACATATTTTGTATCCCAAAACTCAAAACCCATTTAACTTAATAATATTAGTTAAGTTAATATAGATCTTAAGCACCATTACCTTGAATATTTTCACAATGTTCTACTTTATAATTCAGAGGTGCAAGGCATTTTGCCACCTATTAAATGAACTATAAGAAGTATGGTTATACTTCCTTAATTTTTATATTTATATTTTTCATTCCTCAGTTATATGCATAGTGGCTACCCTATTTTTACAATTTCACTACCCAAGCATAGGAATAATAGAAGGCTATAAGTTTTTTGTAACGATGTAAAATAAAGAGTATCTCTTAAGAATAGAATATGTTGAACACTTATTTTAATAATCATTTTATTAAGATTTGTTGTGGACTGTAATTATTTTAATTATAGAAAAATGCACGTGCATGATATAATGACGATTTTAATAATAATGGAGGGAAAACAGATAAAAACAAACAAAAGAACATCTATGTTCTAAATTTAAACATAGATGAAAAATGGACATGACGATTTTATGCGGATTTATTGTTGTCAAAGTATCTACGCATCGTAAAAGTGTATAATAAATCTGCGTATCTGCTTCGATAAAATCTGTAGCTATGAATTATATGAATTTTAATTTTGTTCTGAAATCTTTAATTTTTTATTTTTCAGGCGGATGCATTTGAACTTAAGGAACGCGATAACGTGATTAAACCATCAGAATCCGAAACAGACGTTTCAAAGTGCAGCTGTTAACCTCATCAATGTCTAATGAAATCTTCGTGCTGTGCGCATAGTGCACTCTAAAACGTAGCATTGAGTGTACTGTCTTTTTTACATATTATAGGCATGGAAGAAGGAACTAGGAATTACAATCGCCCGGTGAAGAATAAAACTAAAAAAAGCAGTAACATTCTTTTGATGGCCGGCAACACAGTGCCAGCACTTATAATGTTAAAAATATTCTTAGGTGACTCTTGTACTCCAGCAGAGGGTTCTATAAGAGTAACCTGTTTTGCGTTTTGATACAGATAGCGCTACTAGGTTTTCAACCAAACATTATAATGTAGTTTTTGCAGTTGATTTTTATCTACATTTGTTTCAAAAATTTAACTTAATTCAAGTTTGATCATTTTAAAATAATCAAAAGTTGGTTCGAAGTCTAGTGGTCCTTACCTTCGTTAAAAAGCAAAAAAGACTTCAAGGATCCTCTAGAAAAGTAGGATTTATGCACTTTTTTTAGTTACCAGAATATTATATTGGTCGATTGTTATTCTTAGTACTGATTGTTCTTCCATGTTATAGGCAAACAATTCTTAGGATCAGGTGTATTAACTAAATCAACAAGAAAATCGCTACGCATAACGCTTTTACTTACACTTTATTTGAAATTTAAGTAATTAGTCACATAACTGAATATTAGCAACATTATATGTTATTGCCTTATATACAATCCACACATGGAAGTTTGAAGGAGAGTGATTTTTTTATTGCAGGAGTTCAGCAGCCAGGCAGACGGCCCACTTGATGGAAAGCGGTTAGCATCGCCTATGGACATGTGCAACAACAAAAGTGCTACAAATGCGCTGCTGCTCTCATAAGGGAAGGAGACTGGAACCTGGTCACTAATGCCGAAACACAACTCAAGGTTATTATGGCGGCATACTTTAGACCAGGGGTAGTAGCCATCCAGTCGGGCAGAAGCCCTAGCACCTGGCTTTGGTTTGTTTTGTCGCCTCTTACGACAGGCCGCCTGAGCGCAGGAAATTGTATTCTTTCTCCGTTCCTGCACGGATGAACTTAAGATGATTTACTTAAAAAGTAATCAAAAAGAATCATTTGTCAGCAGATCAATAAAGATTCCTAATAACAGAAATTGATAATTATAATTTTAATAACTAAAGATGGCGAGTAACATATTATAAGAGTTTTAAGAATGAAAATCGTCCAGTAAAAAAGGCCAGCACGAGAGACATGTTTACATTGTGGTTTGGACGTTTAGTATTTAAAACATCCTTTTATATAAATATATCATTATATAGGCAATTAAAAACAATAATAAAGTATTTTCTTAAGTTTTTGTATACATAATAAAACTACGTTTTAACGATTTAAGCGCGGTAATTTATTTGATTTTGGTTATTCCGACATTTCAGAGCTTTTCAATGGCCGTGGTCACGGACGACAAAGATCACAATTGTCGACGAGTATTGTTAACGCTTTATGCAACGTCGGAATAAACAAAATAAATAAATTACCGCATTAAAACCGTTAAACGTAGTTTTATTAAGAATAATAATAATAAAATGTATAAAACGATGGATAATAAAAAACGGAGAACGATCGAAAAGTTAAATAATGAAGTGTTGCACAATTTCGGCTAGTCCCTAGATCTTTTTTTTCACTTGCCCTACATCGGTTGAATTTTATATTACTTGTGCTTATGTCAGATTATAACCGATATTAAGGGAAATGAACGGTCGGTAAGATATAGGAACTGGGCTTAGAATTAAAGAGCTTTCAATTAGATACATATTTTACTGGGCGATAGTCATTTTTATTTTTCTTCTTCCATAACGGGTATGGTATGTTAAGTAGGTGACAGAATTGCGAGAAAATACGCGTACTTAGAACTCGACGATTTTTTCGCCTGTGTATCACCTGAAGTAGGTGAACTTTCAAAGCGAACATCATCGAGTATTAAATACACGTATTGCTCGCACATATATTACTTTAAGATACAAGTTATTGTTAATACTTTATAAGAGTCAAGATACGGAATAGGTGAGTTTTTGTATAAACTTTGCTGCGGTTTTAGATGAAACGAATTATTATTAAATATACTAGCTTTGACCAAATCACTACAAAATGTCATCTATTGATACAGTTAAATTTAAATTTTAAAAACGTACCTACACTAAAGGAAAGCGAAGTGTATTACTACTATTCTTTTTAAATATGTCTCTGATTGATTTCTGTGTATGGGCAGTGTCAAGGTTTCATCAAAAAGGTTATCAATTTTTTTAAAGAATCATGTGACCTTGTTGACAATCTAAACTCTATAGTGAAACATATTTTATCGAACTGCCCACCAGAACTTGTTTATTTGGCGTCAGTCAAAGACTATTCATGAAATAGTGGCTAAATACAAAAATCGTGCAGAGACTTATTTATGTAGAAAGAATTTCAAAAATATCTCTCGGGGGTAGATTTAATTAATCAAGCATGTTAATAATCTTCTATAACAAAATATGTAATTTCTCAAGAATTGAATTACAATAAACTCATTTAGGCTTTACTGGGCTTCAGCTCATAAAAGTATACCGATTTTATAAGCTAGTAGTGAACTAATGTTTGCTTTATGCATTTGATGTGCATCGCGTGTAATAATTATTTATTATAATATCAGTGAGAATGACAATGCGATTTGTACTTACTAAATAAACTAATTGTAAAACCCTTGGGTCAAGACGGAGATATGAATGCTTTTAAAAATTAACAATTTATAGGAATATTGTATGATAGCAGACATAAAAATAAAAGAAATAATATAAAAATATTCACGTCTCGTAATACATAGTAGAGACAAAACATCACCCTATCTCGCTAAGCGAGTAGACATGGAATGCGCGGTTTATTAAAAATAATATAGTTTTAAAATTTTCTCATTAGCAATATATTATTCATATGTGGTGACTCCACTACAATATAATGCTGTCAAAACTAACAACTTGTAACATAATACTGAAATATCACTAAAGATTAAAAGTCCATTATTTTGTGCATGGAAGAAAAATACTAAAAATAACAATCCCTCTTTAAAATGTACTTATAATAACTCTGAAAATGTCCTAAATTCTACATCACTAGATAGCGCTAAAGCTTGTATTACTATTCTTGTGTTTTGACGTTTTCTTACTTATACCCTTTCCAAGCATTTATGTAAATTGGCAGCTCGATGACGGTTCAATTAGTAATGTCCTATTGCGCTACCGACTAGATTTGTTTTAAATTAATTAAAAATTCATTTATAAATAAGTTTTAACCAATTTATCTTACCTATATATTTTACTAAAAAATACTATGTCGTGTAATAAATATACCCACAATTTAATGAACATACTTTAAATATAATAAATAAGCAAAATTAAACGGCAATCATAATAATTGCGGTTTTATTTTTCTTTAAAGTAGAACAAATTTTATTTTCAAATCTTTCGATTACTTACGTATAGTGTCGATAGTTTAATAATCTGTGCGTTACATGACTTTAGAACATTACTATTACGTCACCCACAATAACAAAGTACAACAATTATGCCATTTGTTTCAAAAAATGTAAACTTGATAGACGTGCAAACGTCAAAAGTAAAATAAACGCTTGGAAACGGTATAAAACTAAATAGAAACATGCAAAGCAGTAAATAAGATGTTATCTATAAGATAAAACACAACATTATAAAAAAATACAGTTGTGTGAATAAAATAGTTGAATTGTTTTATTATTTATTTATAACATATATTGTATAATACAATCGATGTATAACATTTATCTGATGATTAAAAAATATATTAATTAAATCATAATTATGGATTGAATTGTTATAAAAAAATATGTATTAAATAGTAAAACCTCAAAAAGCGAGAAGAGCACGTGATAATCTGTGCGTCTAGTCGTCGTGTAGGATAAAAAGTTTTCGAGAATTAAATTTCTTTACTGGGTAATTCTCGTTTTTAGTATTTTTTACGCTTATCTACTTGAAAAGTTATTACCGACTTACTACATACAACACGTTAAATATTTAAATGGGATTTTGATTGTAAGTGACGTTTCGGTATATATTAATTTTCAATAGGAACAAACCACTGATCTCTATTATTACTAGACAGCATGCTATATCATTTAATTATTGTGCCTGTTTGGCTGACGTCATTTTGGCGCTGATACTCAAGAAGCTGAGTACGGGGGTCCACAAGAGCTGAAAATTACATACGTGCTTACTAATATTAGTTTCAGAGACGGTCCCAAGTGGCGCTTCAATTCTTCGCTAAAATATGCTTGCCCTATATGCTGGGACTTCATCTGCGTTAGTGTTAAAGATTTAGGCTGTGGCCGAATGAGTTTTATTCGAATCGTTACATTAACGCATTAGTGTTTATACATACGTTATCTCTCATTATTTAACGTCATCAACAGTGTCGCATCTCAAATTAAGCATTAAACCTATCGCCATATCAGCCTGAAACGGCCTAAATCTTTACAATTGAGCAGATGAGGCTCCACCTGTGGACAAGTGGCGTCAATGCTTGTCGTATATAATACAAATGTATGGAAATGACATAATACTTAACGTAACGATATGACATTCCCATACTTACCATTATATTCGCTTAGCGCCAATACCTTCTGTCAATATGGCCTTATCATCTACTAGAGGCCCTGGCAGACATTATCCTGTCTTGAAAAATATTTAGATCACGATTATTTAAATTAAATAAACTCTGTGTTACTCAGGGATAATCTAATGTTGAAAGATATACATCAGTTAGTCTAGTTATAATATAATAGAGGTGAGTGGAATAAACCTATTCCATCGCCACATAAGTATATAAATACCTTGAGCACTGATTGAGCCTTTATTGCAGGTATGAAGTATACTTCATATAAGCCTACGCAAATTCTCATTTTGCTCAGAAAATAATGTTAGTAATTAAGAATATAGTCGCAAATCAATGTAATATGGTATCTAACGAATTTAAGAAAATTAATTAGAAAATGTCGAATTGATCTTAGATGAATTTGTTATAAAATAAAAATACATAAAATGCAATCCCATCAGCAAGTTACAGTTAATGTGATTATAATGGAGATAGTTTGTTTTGGTGATCAAAATATTTTATAAGTAAAATTGATCAGTAGGCAATGTACTGCGCAGCTTTCTGTGGCGAAAAAATAATAAACAGCAAGCGTTATCTTAGAGATAAAGTTTGGTATAAAATCCTAAAATGTGTTTTTTTAGTTCATATTATGTTAATTAAGTTTATAATGACCGTTTAAAAAATACTTGGATGACAATTGTTCAGAAAAACATAACTCTTAGAAGACATATATATATATATATATATATATATATATATATATATATATATATATATATATATATATATATATATATATATATACATTTTCACGCCTAAGATGGCGCCACTATTAATTATTTTTCTGCTTTTTGACGCTGTATTATCTATTTAATATATATATTTTTTTTAATGAAAAGAACATCTTCATAAATTTCAATCTTTGATTAATTTCATCTAAAATGTTTTAGATAATAAAACGTCTAAAACTGGGAAAAGAATGAGCTGGATGCCATCTTAGTGACGTAGGATTGAGGAACTTTTCAAATACATGTTTGCTTTTGTTGGACCATTGTTATTCGTAGTATTATTCTTGCATGACAAAGTTTTAGGAGTTAGAGAGTATTCTTGTTTCGTAGAATATGATAGCCTATATTATAAGCCTGTAATTTTATTTTGACGTCAATAAAACCTGAATGAAAATAAAACGAATCCATAATATTTCATTTATTGCAATAATTTCATCTCTTGTAACATTACTTACAGTAGTATTGTTTAGATTCATGACAAAAATAATTGTATGTAACTAACATTCACATCTGCAGAAGATACCAGAAATAACAATCGCACGGTTAAAAATGTAACTTTGACAAAGTCCATCCCATTATTAAGCTGTGAAATTTCATAACCTAGCAAGTGCTCAAAAAAAAATTATGAACGCAACAATATGCGATTTTAAAACTATTTATGAAGCTCATTAGGGAATGTACCCAAACTACGTAACCTATTTTTAGCCCCCTCCCCTCTCTATTTTTCACGTAGTATAATACATAAATATGATTTTAAATCATTTTTTGCAAAAAATTGCTCATTAACGCTTAACGCTGCGCGTCATGTTTGAATGTAGCTCGAAAAACCGCGAGATTTCCCTGAACTGAACTAATGACTACGACACGAAAACCTAAGGCCCATGGTACCAAGCGTAATATTTTGGAGTATGGGTAGGTTCCCTTAAGGGCGATATCATGTTTTGATAGTTTACATGTTTTTTACATGCACAATAAACAAACAAGCAGGCCTGTAAGACAATAAATGCATAATCTTAGTCCTACTTTCATAGACTGTCACAGGTCTTCTCATTCATTTAGATACAGAACAACATCGCTAGACTTTTAACCGATTGTTATTATATTAACAATGTTTTTTTGAAATTCACTCCTTAAAAATCGATTTTCATATAAGGCCCTCAGTAAGATATTTTATAAGGAGTTAATTCCTGTCGTGTGTCGGAGCCGACTTTTATACTACAAATGAATTAGATCATTAAATAATAAAGAAACTTGAAATATACTTTCTTTCAATTGTGATAATCTTAATCTGCTTTAAGATAATCAAATATTGGTTAACATTCTAGTAGTCCGGTTGTAACGTCTTCTCGAAAAGTAGGTTTATTTATTTATTAATTAAATAATCCTACGATTAATTAGGATTTGTTATAAACTACATTTTTCACTGAGTGATTTACCATTTTTTGCATCCTTATTCTATGCCCAGGCTAATCACATTAGGAGTGACAACTTTTTTACACTAGCACAACTAAACTAATGTTAGTTATTAATAATTCTATGTATAAAATAAAGTTTTACTACAAAAAATATTGTTTTATTTAATTCTTTCACGATGATTTCACTGTTGTAAGAAGTATTCTAGAAATTTCACAATAACAATAGACTGCATGAATACAGAGCTACCATCTCGCTTGATAGAAGTCTCACGTGACAAAAAGGCTGGCCTGATGGCGATTTAGGATTTACTATTTCTAATAAAACTATGTTTTAACGGTTTTAAACCCAGTATTTTATTTGATTTTGTAATTACGACGTTTCAGCCACTTTTCAGTGGCCTTGATCACTCGCGATCGCAGACTTCGTAACCTTGTGTTTCCGGTCAGAAATGTGTTATTACCCGTGTTTTTATGCTCCCTTTGTTTGTCCAATGTATGATAATCCACACTCAAAATCGAGTTTGTAGACCTGCATCCTGGAGTGGAATATTGCAGTTTACAGGTCTCAAAAACTGGGTACTTTTATGTGGCTTGAAATATGTTTTGATTGAAGGTCGCCTGAGGATGTGAACAATTCTGTCTGTGACTCCCTTGATGTAGGATAGGGTAGCAGGGCACCGCTCAACTGAAGGTGGTTTGGGGCCTTTGTGGTGTTGGAGTCTTCAGCTTCTTTGACATGCTGAAGGTCTCCGGTTACATGGTTCTCATCATAGATGTTTTGTGCTTTCTAAAAGAAAGATTTTCCCATGGTAACTAACTGACTAGGATGGTGGTGAGACGAAACATTAAGGCATCACCTGTATGGGTAGGTTTCCTATACACTGTATGACCAAGAGTATTGTCAGGGTCCCTAAGGATGAGTACATCCAGAAAAGCTAATTTATGGTTTGCCTCTAGTTTCATAGTAAGTTTGATGTTACTGTTAACGGAATCGAGATGATCTAGAAATGCAGTTTTTATAGTTTGGGAGGACGGTAAAAGTATTGTGTACATACCTTTTATACATCTTCTGCTTAGCCAGAGTGGTATCCAGTGCTTCTGTTCGAAGCCTTCCATAAAAAAGTCAGTCGAGACGATAGATACCGGTGTGCCCATTGATTTGGACATAGAAGCCATAGTCCCACACAAAATAATCCAATGTGAGGCAATATCTTTAGGCATATTCTTCAAGCATATCATTATCTATTCTATATTTGCTTCCTTTGATAATCTCAATGCAGTCTTCCACTGCTAAACTAGTAAATAAGGACTAGACATCAAAACTGACTAGTACTTCATCCTCAGCCACTTCGATTGCACTGATTAAGTTGAAGAAATCCTTGACATGGTAGGGTGTGTTGCTGCGAAAATAATTTGAGTGTCTTCGCTAGATGTTGTGCCAGTCTGTACGGCACAAGAGGATGTTGTTTTTATGAAATTGAGGTACTATTTGTATTTATTTGAGTAAATTATATAGTTAAAATAAAGTCGTTAATAATAATTACAGAAAAAAACAGTGAAATATTTCTGCATGAATTAACACTTCTATAATTTCAGTTCATAAAAATCAATAATTCAAACCTTTTTTCTTTCTTTTTGCCATGCTAACATTTTCATTCCTTACCATCTCCGTCTTTATTGGCTTTTGCTCTTTTTTAACCTTAAAAGCTAAATGATCCTCTGAATTGGATTCTGGTTCAGTTTTAATATTGATCTCTCCTGATTCAACTTCAGAATTATTTTCTGATTTCCTGGAAATTAAAATATGGTTGCTTTTATTTCTAGTACAAACAACTGTATAAAGTATTACATTACTAGTATACTAGTAATGTCTGCTATTTTTTTCATGGTTGGCTTATACTTTATAACATCTGTACACTGCAAGATATGAAAATGGCACACAAAATCTTAAAATGTCATTTTAATCCTTAAACTCTCGTTGGAAGACTTTGGGCCATTTTGGAACATATTACAAACAAACTTTCAGACAGACTAAGAGATAAAGATTTTGTAAATCGTCATTATATAAATAGCAGTTTCACTTGAATGTTGGCATTTAATTGGAAATTAAAGACAAGAACTTCAATTTATATAAATATAGATAGAAGATTCCCAAGCTAATGTAACAAAGCATGTTATGTTTATATTATGAATCAGAAGTCTTCAGAACGTCAAAAAACTGGTGGACTTCCTGGAGAAGATAGGCTGGATGGAGTAACCTCTCATCCACCCTCAAATGCAAAATAGGCTCTAACTCATTGAGTTGTGGAAACTGACACTTACAGTTGAAGAGAAGATGGATGTCATACAACAGATAAGTCTTAGTGCATACTCTAGACTAGGATCATCTGGTACCAGAATGTGCTTGCTGTTTTATAACTTCTTTCATGTATTACTTTATTTTGTAGGTATTTTAAAGCCAATATATAAAAGATTGCTCTTCAAGGTTGGATGAAAAAAATTGAGTACCTACTACAATCTGGCTTGAACTACATCCAACAGTGAAATGTCTATTACACAATGTCTGGGATAATCAGTTGCAATAGACAGACAAGTCAGGTAATGATGTAAGGTTGCATTTTTGCTTTTAGGTAACAGAAGCCTATATATTACTTTCGATAAAGTACGATTTTTGATACTTACACAGATATTGTTTTAGGTGCTTGTATGACTTTTTCCAATATTACATCAGGGATATCACTCTGCCCAAAATTAGTTTCATATATGTTGTGCTTACTTGAATAAACCTCATCATCAAATTTATCAGTTTTACCTGAATCTGTAAAATATTTAAAGGTACTAGTCACCCGTAGTCGAAATTTGACCATAATAAATAATTTAAATCATAAGTAGGAACATTATTAAGGTTCTGTTGATAAAGACTATACTTCTATAATCACAGACTTCACCATGGCTATTGTTAAATTACTTTTAATAATAAACACAAGAGTATGTGTATATGTATATGTGTGTGTCAAATACATCATAGTCTGTGTAATTTTTTTATTGATTTAATGCATTGTTATTAATTATTTTTTAATTATTTAATTAATTATTTTTTAATTATTTAATTAATTCATTTAATTTTTAAAAAATATTAGCATTCTACACTCCGTCTCTATATAAACTATAAGTGTGCTAAATTTCATACTCCTCCATCTACTCAATTTTCGTAAAAAGGGGTACAAAGTTTGTGCTGTGTTTTTGCTTTACAAATTAATATGTAGATTTAAATTATCCATGTTTAGTTTTTTCCCAAATAGTCAGCTCTTTTGGAACTTGAGTTTAAAACGTTGTTTTTTTTAAATAAAGTGTTGCTCTTACCCTAAGTACTTACACAGGATGTCGACATTTTGTACCCTATATTTACTTATCTCCTTATCCTTATCCATTAACAGATTCCGTAGTATAATTTGACTTGTGCGTAAATCTTTGACTGTTTTTAACAGTAGTTGTGTTACATGTTGAAAATACTGCAATAAAAGAAATAAACAATATCTTTAGTTTAAGAAGGATATTCTGCTACTTTTCTAAATATTACACCCACTGAGAAATGGGAAGATTAGAAGTATTTCATGTAAGAATATAAAACAATAAGCTATAATATATTTATAAGTTGAATTTTGCAGACCCTTTTTAATTACGTTGCACATACTTATGAAGGATTAGAAATGAGGTTTTACATAGTTACAGTTTATATAGAGTAGAAGGGCTGAAAACATTTAAAAAAAATAATGTATAAAAAAAAATGAAAAAATAAGTCTGTGGTCTCACAATTGCATAGAGGTTATCACCATAACATTGAAACTAATTAGGGTCAAATTTCTACTACTAATTGGCAACTGATACAAATAAAACAGCTAGACAATTTCAAAGGAACTTTAAAAAAATCAATGCCAAATTGTAATATGTCTTAAAGACAACCTATTTTATTGATGATCCGTTTATAATTAAGGCTGTAAGGAAGACTAAACTTAATTTGAAATTTATATATACTGTATGAGTAAGTTTTATTTTTGAATTAATTATTGTACACCATTTGATATTTATTTTATTTTTTATTAACAACTTAATGAAAAAAAGGGTAAGTTTTAAAGTGGTACACACACACTTATTTATTACTTTTGTTATTGTGTGACATTTAATGAATGTATGTTTGTGTCGTGGTTTACCTTAAGAAAAACTAACCTAATGAATAACCGTTCGAGATTAATAATCTTGATACTCACATATTCTTCATTTTGTTTTTTAAGTTTACAACCTTCTAATTTAAACTTAAATTCACCAAGAAACATAAACAGTGAAATTGACATTGTACTTTTGTCATCATCTATTTTGACCTCTGATTTTAGTTTTTCAGGTTCAGAGAACATGGCTATTCCTCTTTCTAAAAGCTTATTATCATCATCAAATTCAAGTGTTGCATTGCTTTTCTGTAAACATAAAAAAACATTATGTTAATACATGTTAAAAATACAGACACCAACCATTTCTATTTGATACTCTAATGAAATAGACTTGATAAGAGTGATAGTAATAATGTGTACTAGCCATAAAAAACTACCAGCCAGCCCAGTCACCAGGGCACTAAAAGAACATTATAATAGATAAACATATTACTATAATAACTGAAACTGTTATAAATGTTTTTTATGGATCATAATTATCTGATTACTTTAAGTGATATCTTCTGTAATTTCATTCATTAAAGATAAATTCAGAATTTCAATACTATAGTATATATTAGTAGTAACCTTTATTCAAATTAAAAGAAAATAGTACACATGAGACTTAATGGTTAGTTACAGAAGGCTAAATAATGAGTCTGCCACCCATGCAGGTGTGTTCAGTGCTAGATGAGCTGGAAAAATACTCGTTTACATTGGGTACATCAAAATTTACAAAAAAATGTAAGATTAGTGGTCACTGAATTGGGAAGTGTGGAGGAGTACTTCTCCCTTTTACAACCCCGTTGTCTAGGAGACATATAGTTCTTGAGATATAAATTTTTCCAATTGTTTGTTAAGTTATATAGAGACAATGGTGACTTCTGGCACTTGCTTGCCAATCCTGCAGCATGCACACATTGCTCACTTGGCTCATGCGCTTTGGTCTAAAATCTAACATATCTGAACTTAAATCACCGCTCTAGTCACTGGTATTGACTTTCGGTTAAAGCATACAAGCCAGGTGACCATGCTGTGGCAGCGGTCAGCGAGTGTCACAATGGATTTGTAGCCATCACTGTAATATATGAGTACATAAGAAAACCTATGTTCATATTTAATAATCATTATACTAATTCAAAACTTGTTTACTAAACTCTAAAACAATTTTAGTGTTTGTATATTAAGCATAAGTGTATTCCCAAACACAAATCACACTTTGTTATCAACAAAAGTGGCATAACTTTGTTTACCTAACATATTTATGTGTTTCCCATCATTCCTTCAAAGCTTTTTATGGGCCCTAAAAACATTTTTCCTAAACCAAATGACAGGTCAAGTGGCTATATACAAGGCGTATATTACCCCTAAACTTAAACCCCATCATTTAATGCCACACTGTGTCAAAGCACAGCTGAACAGTAATTGGTTTTACATGGAAAATCAATTTTGTGCAGCTCTCTTTTGCTTGTTAAAACTGGCAGCGTGAACTTGAGGCATGATTGTGTTGAAACTAGTAGTGTGTTTTGAATAAGAACTATATTATTATACCTATAAAACCTTATTATATTGATTATGACTATTGAGTAATTGAAGTAGAAATAGCAGTACCTTAAGGCAAGATAAAAAATCTGACTTTGAGAATGAAGTAGACCATATATGTATAAAGTCTGTTATAAATATTTTAAATTCATCTTCCTGATTAAATTTAACGTATAAAGGAGTAGATCTTTCTAATATTTTCCACATTTTTAGTATGTAAATAAAATAAATAAAAATATAAGCCAATTGCAATTTGTAATTTTGTAATGCACATGCACAAATTTGGCATATGACGTGACACTGACATTTGAAAGTGACATAACAATAGACCTGACCTCGCATTTGCTTTTTAAAAAATACTTCCGTCGCGTACACGTTAGGTCAACAAACGTTCAACGGAAATGTAGTAATAAATAATTGTTTTCATTAATTATTTTACTTTTGACGTTTGCTTCTTTTTGGGTTGCGCATATAAATTCACATGCTGCAAATTTCACAATTGTCATACTTCATTGTTTCAGGTCCGTGAGTTACGAAGACTACTTTCTTGAAGAGTACAACGACCACGCTCACAACCGCGATTTTTAACGTTCCACTTGCTTGCGGACGTTACAACCTTAAACTTTAGTGGAGCGGTTATTCGACCCTCATTTTGACATGAGTCGTTCAGCGCGTTCCACTTGTAGTTCACAACGCCCAAAATGCTCCGTTAGCTGTTTCACAAGGCGTTATGGTCGTGGTACAAACGTCATTAATGACGTCATCATTTTCGATCACACGACGCTCACAACTTTTTTTTAAGGCGAGGGAAAATGCTACCGATTTATGTCAAGAGGTGGGTCAATAAGCCGTTCCACTTGGGTTTACGATTGTAACGCCGACTAGTAAGTGGAACATGTAAAATCGCGGTCGTTGTGAGTCCCTAATCAAACGTAGCCGTTGTGAGCGTTGCATTATCAAAACTTATGAAGTCATTAGTGACGTTTTCGCCACGACCATAACCCAAGTGGAACGGCTGACGAAGCATTTTCGGCGTTGATAGTTACTAAAGTAACGCGCTGTTAATGGTCCAAAGACTGTACTCTGCGCGCGACTAGTGACGAATTTTCTTTTATAATTTATCATTTTACAGACCAAGACCCGATTTTTCAAACATCAGTTAAAGGTTAGTCACGGGATAAAGTACACATGTATAAACTTAACATTAGAGTTGTGCAACTGAAAAAGTTGAATTGTTTCACTTTTAAATTCAGTTAGGTAATAATTTATTCTATGGATAACTCTTATCTGATGATTGAAAAACCGACACAAAAAGTAATTGAAAATCGAATAAATATTTACTATATAATATCGACTAATCAATGTGCTAGATTTATTTGCAATAGCATAAAATATAGTAAAGCTGCGTGCAGACCTAACGAGCGCGCACACATGCGTGATGTGCATAGATAATGAATTTGTTATTTTTGCCGATGTGTGAAACAATTAATATAGATAAACTGAATGTCTTCTAAACATATAAATAAATCAGCGCAATGTTTGTTATTATTTTCATCCTTAACAGTAAAAAAAATTGCTTTGGATACAATGGTAGTGTTGTGACTTAAAATAGCTAAGCTATTTGCAATATTTAATTTTGAAATAAATTTATTTACATTTGATCCTAATATGTAACCAGACGACACTACTCTAAGTGTTCTCTAAACTAAAAAAAATAGGATCATTTGTCAGAGACCACAGCCACAGTGCTGAAATGATAACCTCGTAGAATTATTCATCAAAACCTTTTTTCTACGATATGCGTTTCAGGCCTGAATTATGAACGCGATTATGTTCGAGATATTTTTGTCTCGGATCCATGGGACTGAATGACCAAAAATTTTGAGGATTATTTATAGTAGAGAGAAGTCGGATTTCTGTCTAAGTACTTGTCTTTCATTATTCTATTTACAAATAACTCAACTCAAGGAAAACGTCAGCTGGGAGCTCATGGATAGCTTGTGTATCATTCATGTTATGCGCGTATGGCTTTGTTGTTTCAATAACAGTGGATTGGATTAATATATCACAGTGTGGACACGTGGGAGGTGTGTCCGGAATACAGCGGAAGGGCACAAACAGTAGAATAAACGACATCATTTATCAAGCCATGTATGTCGTAAGCAATGAATGATGCCAGCGTGTGTAGGCATGTATGCGCGTCCCGCATTGGTCATTTTTTGTCGGTGAAAATGAACAAACAGGGAAATCGACACAGGTGCCGTTGGCGGCAACATTTTACCATTATCATCAGCGTGACAATAAAAGATTTTTATATTATTTTCTCGTTCATATATGTAGTATATATATCTACCTATTTGGTTTTTATTATTTTTGCAAAATGCTTATGCAATATATTATTTTGGCTATTCAAATGAATAAAGATACATCATAATATTTTTTATTGTTTTGTAGATTTTTTCAGGTGACTTTCCTCTCGTAAAATTCGGGTGTATCATCATCGCCATCCGAGCTTTGAAGCCCGGTAGCGTTCGGAGCGTTCGCTAGAGTTCACTTTCATAATTTTTCTTCTCCACAATATCCGGCGATAACTTTTTTTATTTTAGGAAAAAAATATTTGGTATTTTTGATCTCTGACTTCTATTAGACACGTAAAGTATTTTTTATTAGATAAAATCTGATGCTATTCACCTAATGTTCAGTCCTATGCAAGGATTAGAAGAAAAAAAACCTATATTTGCAATGGAGAAGAATTGACATTGGCAACACCAGAGTTGCTGCCGGCCTTAAAGGGGGCACTGGAACTTGGCTATTAATGCCTGAATACGAATAGCGTGTGTAGTTTTGTCGCATCAAAACAAGCTGCTCGGCCGGAAGAATTCATATGGTTACGACCGAGGTGCCTATACAAGCAAATCTACATCTGCGTCTGTAGAAACACATTTTATTACCTTGCATTTGGACTTCTTTTGTTTACTGTGTGTTTAAAATTTGTGAAAAACAGCCCGTTATGAAATGTAATATTTAATGGTAGTCATTAGCCAGGTGTGATTCTAGGAAATTCAGTCCACGTGGCTGAGTACACATATTGTATTTGTACAGTATAAAGCAATGCCCAACGGAGCGATGGGGGAGTCTAGCGATAGCCACAAGCGAAGCAAGACGTTAGTGACGGACTTAGCGCGTGTGATTGGATCGTGCATTACTTTTGGACTGGTTGTGTACAGTTATATTTGTACCTGGGTTGTACGTCTTTGCGTCGTTCTAATAAATTCTATAGTAGTTCTAACGGCATTTTAATTCGTGTCCTGCAACTTTTATTTTTTTACAATACAAAATTTTTACAAGTCTTTTTCTTCTTTTATCTTATCACATTCGTGGTAGGTTCTAGGTAGGTACCTATATTATGAAATTCGATTTTGCTCATATTCCACTTTATATCTGTATTTTTTGTGGCTGTCATGCCTATGTGTCAAAAGTCCCAAATAAATAAAGATGAAAAAAAAAACTATTTTATAACTAAACAAATAGGTAATTTAAGTTATTACGTTAAAGTAATTGTATGTTTTGTTTGATTAATTTCAACACAGTCATTTGAATATGACAATTATTCCACTCTAGACGTGCAAGACGAGATGCATTTCACAATATGAGTAGTTAATAAAGTTCGCCGCGACAGCGACATGGGTACAAATCCTCAAGTTTATAATTAATGGAGTCATGTCGAGTCATACGAGCTAAAGCTTGCCAAGTATTACTTTCTCGGGTTTTATGTACAAAGAGTGAAAACGGTTACCAAATTTTAAGAAGTAGATTATATTGAGATAATTCGGAACTACGATGTTTTTACGAATACAATAAAAGTTTTGCAAACACATAATTTCTAAGTTGGATTTGCTTTAACTAAGTGCATATATTATAATTGTGTTTTGAAAAATTAAACTAAAACGCATGGCCCAGAGATAAAGTTCACATTAGTCTACGCATGAAAAAAATCCGTAAAGACGAACGTTGTATAGCTTTTGCATTGCATAGCATTGGCATTTGCCTATGAACGTAAATGCGAATACTGCCGTAGCAAGCGTAACAAGAAAAAAATTGTGTCGGAAAAGCGATTTCGCACTGTGTCCGATCAGAATCCGTGTATTTTAAAAAGGCTTTCAATTTGAAAGTTCTGGAAGATATTTTTCAGCACATCCTTTTTTTTGTCTTTAATTTTACCTCATAATTATTTATAATTAAAGGGGTCAACGACAATATTTTTCAAATATTTTTGAATAATGTAAATAAAAACGCCACTAAGATCAGCATTGTAATTTTCAAGACCTGTCTAACTATATATTTTTCACCTTTGTTTTTTTCACGCCTTTGTATCATCATTGTATTTCTTTTGTTTTTCTGATCTGATCTGATCTGATCTGAATGATTTCTTGAAATCGTTAAATGGTCAGCTCAATGGCTTCCAAGAATTCGCATGAATACCAACCGAGGAGGGAAGATTTTATGGCGCCTATGATTCCTTAAATTCAAAGGGGTAAAAAGACACCTGCAAAGGATTATTATCGGCTTGCAACCATATATCTAAATTTGATTCTATGAATACCAGCTGTGAATATTTCACATGGCCCTGTTTATATTGCAACGTTAACGCTACCTGTGTCAATCAGATTGGTTAATGCGCGTGTTGTTGTTTGTTGGACGCGATGGTGGTCCAATGACAAACATTTCCTACAATAGCTTTCAAACTGATTAATGCTTGGTGTTTGTTATTTTATTGAGCAAAATACATAAGTAAATATTAGACCCAGAATAACATACAATATAAGCCCAATATTCCTATTGTGTCCTACTGCTAGGCTTGCGCTTTTTTATTCGAACAGATAGATAGATTTTCATTTTTTTATATCAATCTTTTATTTAACTTGCAATGGATGTATGTAAGTTCGTGTGGAATTTTGTACGCATTTGTATATCGAGTAACAATGCAATACCGTGGAGCTGATTTGATGATGGAGTCGGAGGGTGGCCATAGGAACTCCTGTTCTAAACAAGATAGACCCATTGTATTTGGGCTCGTTTTACTTGTTTTGGCTAGCACTCTGCTACTACATGATATCCAAGATATCAAGAGCTTGCATTTAAAAACCATAAAAAAACTTATTTAAGCACTAAGGTCTTTAGTTCCACACGAATTGTTAAGTTACAAGGTTCTAATTTGTATTTATTGCTTACACGCTACTTACAATTGTTATATTTGTAAAAGATTTTACGTTATTTATTGAGATGTTAGTAACAATTTTAACCAGATCTGTTTTAGAACGCCTAAGTTACGATGCTCCCCCCACTCGACTTGCATTTTTACAGCTGGTATACAGCAGACAGGCAGACGGCCCTCCTGATGGAAAGCAACACAAGAGGTTTCACTTACACGCTGGCTACGTAGACATTATATCACACCCTTTTAAAAAAAACACAAAACGTAGTGCTACAGTAAAACCCTCAGTTCCTTTACAATTTGTATATTATATTGATGACATTTTGGTTAACATACATCTTGGTTCAATATGCCACAATAGTAAATTGTTCATAATTTTCTTATTAAAATATTCAGAACTTGCGTCGCTAATTACATTTTCAACGGTTCAGAATCAATATTGGTCTTGAAGTGATAAAAAGGAAAGGAAAGCCTATAATATTTACTTTCTATACTTTCCGCAGACGTTCAAAATGATATTTTCAGTCCATAAAATAGCCATAAAAACTTCTACGTGCCTACACACCTGTTGTATTATCGTCTTTAAACGACGACTTTAAAAGTAAGGATGATGGCAACATTTATTGGTTTTATATAGGTAGTAGATAGGATCCAACCCAAGGGTTGTCAATGATAATATTAATATTTATATCGAAAGATTAGATTAGCCATAAATATTCGATACCGATATCACTCATGATGCAGTTTATGTGTGACAAATTCGATCTCTAAAATATCTACTTTGTTCACGCAATTCTATGGACATTTTCCTTTTTAAACATGGCTAAACTCGACTCACATCTTTGTTAATCACCTAATGAATGTATATATAATATATCTACATTATACATAGATGTATTTTATGAGTCCAACACTACCCTACTGCTATCCCTGGGTGATAAGGTGTTCAGATTACACTTTAATCTATGTGTAGTTATCGATTTATTATTCTTTTTTATATTGACGATTTTGATATCGATATGAGTATTTATCATATAATATAATATGAGTACTTGCCCTGCAACACTACAGATCCCACAACCGTGCGCATAGGCGAAGATACGGTCGAGCGCACGGATCAGTTTAAGTACTTGGGATCTGTCCTTAGTGCGTTCGGGGATATTGACCTCGACGTCCAGGCCCGTATCACAGGAGCTTGGGCCAAGTGGCGTGAGATGACAGGTGTCATTTGCGACCCCAAAATGCCGGTCAAATTAAAAGGACAGGTGTATAAATCAATCATTAGGTCTGTCCTTTTGTATGGCAGTGAAGCGTGGCAGTACTTGAGCGACACAAGCAAAAACTGAGTGTCACGGAGATGAATATGCTGCGATGGATGTGTGGAGTGACCCGGAAAGACCGGGTCAGGAACTCCCGCATCCGCGGCAGTCTTCATGTCCGTGACATAGCAGACAAACTGCAAGAGTGTCGCTTACCCTGGTGCGGCCACGTTTTACGCAGACCGGCTAAATACGTGGGGAACAAATGTCTAGCCATGCCGCCTCCGCCAGGTCCCGGTCGAAGGGGAAGGCCCAAGAAATGCTGGCTTGACGTCGTGAAGGATGACATGCGTGCCAATGGTCTCAAAACGGGGGCTGCTGAAGACCGCGCGAAGTGGAGTAGAAAAAGTAAGAAAGAGGACCCTGGGCGTCGGAGTGAACGCTCCGAACGCAACCGGGATTTAACGCTCGGATGATGATGATGATTTCGATATCGATAAAAGTGTGTTGTATGATATCGATATTGTAATGTTGATATCGATTTTTCGACACATAATGTAGCTAGTTTAGAGGCCCATCAATGTGCACCATTTAAGGGCGTGATCGTTTATTTAGGTGTCAGTCGGAATTACAAGGGCCAAGCGACATTGTTCCCTTATAATGGATGTCGATTCACCCGATACAGTATACAGAGGTTGTATAAATTATATGACGGATTACTCTATGGCTACGATAATCGGTATCAGATAGGGTCGTGAACATATTTCTAAACCTAAATAATGTATATTTATTTTCTACACGTCTAGGCTTGCGATCTATTGGTTTTTATGAAAAGCGGACATGATTTATTACTTGTTTTCTTTGATAGGCCATATATTAAATGTGAATTTTGGTAGTTTTTGTCTGTTTTGACAGTAAGCTTAGAGTAGATATTAATAAGCTGTTAAAAATAAGTTTTTATGGTGTAGCATGGACGTTTTTTTTATTGCTCGTATTCAGGACACAGGCGACGGCCCACTTGATGGAAATCGGTTATTATCGCCTATGGACATTTGCAACACCAAAGGTGCTACAAATGCGCTGTTGCTCTCTTAAGGGAGACTGAAACCTGGTCACTGATGCCGGAAAACAACTTAGGTTGTTATGGCGATATAGTTTAGACCAGGGGTGGTAGCCATCCAGTCGGGAAAATGCCCTACCACCTGGCTGTGGGTTGTTTTGTCGCCTCTGACGACAGGCCGCCTGGCTGCAGGGAATGTATTCGTTCTACTGAGAACAAATACATTCCCTGCAGAAGATCTGTCTTGCATAAACAAAAAATTGTAAAGAGTTACTCTTTTATAAATTTAAGTTTAAGAAACCAAATGTGATGTATTCCGTCTTACTTACATTAAGTTAGAGAAAGTTAAAAGATTCTTTATGTTGCTTAAAGAAGTCTCCAAATTTACTCTAACTCAATAGGAATGAGACATAATGTCTTTAGTATTTATTAAATTGTAAAATTCCTTTGTGTGATTGCATATTGAATATTTCGAGGGCTTCATAAGAAATGGGCGTACAGACAAAAGTGCAATTTTACACAAGGGATAAAATTGTGAATAAAACAAAATCAGTTGAGTGTATAAGGCTGAAATTTTGAATACCCTACTATTTAGGTACACTTGCATACTGGTAAGACTTTTTAAATTGCAACATGCGTAGATTTTATTAAACAACATAAAATGACATTTTTGCGTATACGCCCATTTGATATAAAGCCCTCGACTTCTAAATAAATAAAGCTTATTAAAGTTGATGTTGAACACAAAGCCTTTTTGAAGTTCTAATACGTTTTATTCAAGTTTTAATTAATATCCTATGAGCCAATTTCAAATTAGATTTTAGCTGATGGATATTTTATGATTTAAAATTTGTTGTATCTTTCTTTCTTTATTTATTTCTTTTAATTCGATGAGCCGTGGGGTTATTTCCAGGAGCGGATTAGAGTGCAAGGGGTGCATGAATATTACCAGTTTATAAGCTTATTTATTAGTTAAATATGGAACGAATGCGAGTCGTATCCATTCGCGGATAGCTTATATTCTCATTTAAATTTTATTCCTTTTTCCAGAGAGAATTCCGAAACACATTCCGGGCATTGTTCATACGGCTAAAGGGAACATGAGAATTTGTATAAACATTAATTTATCCAGAGTTAATACGGAAGTTATGTTTCATGAATATATTATATAGCCTATTGTGATTCTGGGATGACTCAGAAGACATAGGTTCGAATTCTGCCAAGATCATCCTATTTTGTGGTGGATGCTAAGGAGACTATTGATACGTTTACAAGGTAGATATTATAATTTTCAAACTAGCGGTCCCGGTAGACGTTGTCCTGCCCTGAAAAAATAAAAATCTTCGACCCGATTCCAGTGCCATCTACCGGTTACAATTGTAAATCTAAACCAGCTGGGGACATACTCAAACACAAACAATAATTTCATTAAAATCGGTAAAATCATTCTCAAGCGATGCGCGTACATAAAATTCTACGATTCATTTTTATTTATATAGATAACTAATCTAATTTTAAATACCTACTGGTATTACGACTTTAATCTTTGCTATCCGTTCGACGTGAACGAAGTTGTGAGCAAATGTTAGTTAGGTAATGAAAATAGTTTCCAAATAAATCGTTATATTTCCTATTAAAAAATAATCAAGTTAGGTTACTTAATTAATTTTTAATCGGGACAAACAGATTTTTAACGCTATGGGGGAAGAATATTTATGTTATCGAAACATTTTGTTTGATACTTTTTACTTGTATTTAGAAATATGTATGTGCAATGTAAATATGTATAAAGTTTTGCTCATCAACTAATTGAAATTTGAACTGTAATTAATATCCGTTTTGTTACGCCATGTTACACGTAATATCAGCATACATCATGATATTAATTGATATTTTAACTAAGCTCCTGTCAGAAGGTAATGTACTAATATTTACTCATTGTTCTCATTCAACGAGACGTGTGAACGTGTTTGAGTTGGTATCTATACATATAATAATTAATACAAATCGTGATTAATTTATGTACTGTCCCGATCCTCTATTTGGTGGTTTATTTCAAAGGAATATTGTCCCCTGGAATTCAAATTCGCTTGAATTACTTAAGGCAAGTTTCGGGGTCGAGACGTGAACCCTGGCGGATGGATTGGTTCACAAATTACAAGTCGCTCACTGAGCTTTGCAGTAAGCTATAGGAGGAACTAATTCGTAACGGTTGAATGAAATACGACTCATAGATGAATATGAAAACTAAAGTGGTCGGTCATATCGTAAGAGGAATCGTCGTCGGACCAGATGAATTCTGGAGTGAAACTTAAATTAGGACGTATTATAGACCAGTAGAATGTAAATACAGAAGATAGCGGTTAGATGAGAGGAGCGAAAGTACATACAAGGATATTTGTAGTCTAAACTTAAAGAGGCGTACGTCCAGCTTAGCAATTGGCTCACTCTGATACGATACTTACGTTTAATACTGACCTAATTAAATAATGAAAAATAGAAGTTTATACATAGGCAGGGCCCTTACTAGAAACTCGATTCGATAATAATTCGATCAAAACAAACCTATTATAAAATAAATGCATAAAATATTTGCGATAATGGAATGATTACGAATTCTTTTGAACCTCGAAAATGAGACAGTTCTAACGCGATTTAATTCGGGAGACTGCGAGTAATTCCCCCGTATAATTTTAATCTAATTATAATGTAATGTTAGAGAAATTAGCTTAGCTGCCAGACAGTGAAAACCTTATTAACAAATCATTCTAGGACAAGTAGAAGGATTCAATAAATATCAAAATAAAGTCTATTTTGTATTTAAATATTACTATAGAAATAAAGGCGGTCATGCTTATTTCCAAATTCACTATGTAGTATGAAAAGTTGTAACTATTTATAGATTCGCTAAATTTCACAATTTGCGTCGACAGTATTGTTAAAATCAAAGCAATGCTCGGCGATGCCTAAAGATCAACGATGCTTCGCTAATTCAACCTTTCCCGTGTATGAAAGCCGGATAGGACGGCCATTCATTTTGCTTCACATGACCGTTTGCTCCCGGCTGATAGGAACTCCCACTGTTAGGCCGACCAAGTTATTGTTTCACCGTCGATTTACAAGCGTTGAATATATATGACCGAGTTCTATGGTCCGGTAACTGATTGATTGGTAATGTAGAAACTAGTTAGGAGAACTAAATGTTAATTAATGTAAATCCTCTTTGGACTCTGGAAAAAAACAGGAGGAAATTAATTCCTCAGATTCAATCAGTTAACAAATGATCTATCTGATGACAAGTAGTCACTGCTACCAATGTGCATTTGTAGTAGTGAGCATAATAGGATAGAAAGGATTTATGTTCGATCTTTTGTCCAGTTCGATTAACATCTTAAAATAATAAAAAAACTTTGTATCTTTTAAAGTTGGTTTGAATATGGGTTTGATGTCCGCATTCTATTTCATAGAGGAATTTTTCATACCTAATCTTAAGAACATGTTCTAGCGGTGTCCGCCTATTTGTCTTTTGCAGCTTTTGAATAAATTCAGCCGTTTATAGAATATACACAAAACTCTATAATATTATAAAATTCTAAGCATGCCGTGTCTCGTGTTCTCTATTTTTTTAATAGTGTCATTGAAACTATTAAAAAAACTGAAATAGACTATATAAACGATGGAGAACGAGATGCATTTTTTTAGATTGTAAAAACTACTAGGCCGATTTCGATGCGATTTTCGTTTATTGACAGCAAATTCTTAGAATTAAAATGTTTTTATCTCAAGAGTATCGCGGGAATTTTTCTGGGATTGATTTAAAAGGGCCAGATTGAAAAAATTGGGAATTCCAATGCGGTTTTTTCACTGGTGGACAGCTAATTTTATATAATAAAATGGATGATATTTTTATCTCGGCAATCTAACGGGATTTTTTCCGGAAGCGGTTTGTAGTTTTTCGGGTCCATAAAAAACAGCTTGTTTCGACATAGTTTTCACTATAATGATAGCTTACATTATTGTTTAAACGTTGTGCTACTTTGTGTCCTGGGAATCTCGCGCAATATTTAAGTCAAACGTAGACGAAGTCGCTGGCATATCCTAGTATGATAAATATGACTACTTACTACTACTACTATTCCTACTAATATGATAAATGTGAATGTATTTTGTTTGTTACCCTTGCACGCGAAAACTTCTCAAGCGATCATCATGAAACTTTGCACACATATTCTTGGAGGTATTAGAAGTAACATGGATACTTTTTATGAAAAAAAAATCCACGCGGACGAAGTCGCGGGCAGAAGCTAGTAATAATACATATCTAAAGTGGAAAAGTGCCGCGCAAGAGTTTTGATAATGGATTTGGAGAATCCCATTGTGAATTTGATATGTCTTTAGGTATAGTGTAAGTACAAGACATATTAAAAGGTACCACCTTATTACTGCACTCGTCATATTCGTAATATGAACCTGCGTAAGTGAGTATTTTAACCAATATTTATTTGCATTTTTATCTGAGCACGAACCGAGACAATAAATACAATTATTGCGGCCGGGCGGCCTGTCCTAAGGCGATTAAAAAACCCATAACCAGATGGCAGGGCTTTATGCTCGTTTAGATGGCTACCACCCTTAGTGTGAAGTATGCCGCTATAACCTTGAGTTGTGTTTCGGCATTAATAGCCAGGTTTCAGTCTCCTTTTCGAGAGTGGCAGGACATTGGAGTCGTCTTTGGTCTTACCAATGTCCATAGGCGACGGTAACCGTTTTCCATAAGGTGGGCCGCCTGTCTGTCTGCTGTACTCATACAATAAAAAAATGCAAATAATAATTTATTCATTTTCGAATTTTCATTGTATAAAAAAACTGTATCAATATTGTGTTTATAGAGGAACCGGAAGTTTTTATTGCGTGCTCATTGTTGCGTGTAAAATGTTTCGAATTACACAACTACGTCACAAAAGAGAGTAAATTAAACGTTGTTAATGAAATCAGACTAAGTGAAAAGGAAAAATCTTTTGATGAACAAAATACGATAGGAAAAGTGAATCTTTCTTCCATCCCCAACCATCTATCAAAGTCGTCGTAAGACCGGGCTCAGTAAACAAAATGTTTTAATTAAACAAGGAAAGTGATTGCTTAATCATGTCTGAAATGTTACTATATCCCTCTTTCTAAATTTTTTCGAGGAAACACAATTGGGTAACGAGAAATTTTCATGAATTTTCATATTGCTCTTCGTTGTATTAATTTTGTTTTAACACCTTTTCGTTTTATTGGCAGTATATTTTTGTTTTAAAAGGAAATATTAATCCTTTGATTAAATTTGTTTTTATTGTTAAATATGTGTACCTATATTACTTAACTATACTTAGCAGTTAGCCTAATTTTAATTATGTAGGTTCGGATTCTGACCGGGAGGTTGGCCATTGAGCGTATATTATAGTGACCAACATCTAACGGAGAACAAGAGGTGTAAAATATATATAATGTACAAGGACAATTTTTTAACATTAATTATAAGAAAACTATGGATGTATGAATAGATAAGCAGAATTAATAGACATAGATATACTAGATTTGTCAAATAGAGAACTAGGAAAAATAAGTAATATATAAATTGTAAATTAGGTTTAAAAATACATCTAATAGAAAAGCATAAACATACCCAAGTATAAAAGTCCCTGACCAACATGAGCGTCAAGAGAGGGAGAATTAAAATAAAAACGGAGAATGAGAATACATTGTGAGAAAACCAAAATCATAATATTACAATCGAATCGAATTTTCCGTGGTTTATCTGCTACCTCACGGTTACGAAAGCTGCTGCGAGTCCTCCTAGTGTACTAGTGTTCTTAGTGTATACGATAGTCAACCATCCACTAACTTGGTATATAAATAACACGGTAAACTTTATGGTTTGCTTGTTACATGTAGGTTAGTTAGGCGAGCACGATTTCAGCCAACTATGCATAGGAATGCAAACGGTATGTCCGTATTTTAGAAAATCGATGCATTTTCGAATATCAAGAAAAACCATAGTAAACATCGATACTTTGTTTTATATAAATTGTGTGATTAAATTATTGATATTAAAATATCGCTACTGTTTCACTTTCTGTATTGTTTAGAGAAATGTTATATTTGTAACATTGTTGGTTACGCCATTAGTAATTATTATTTGTCGTTATTGTTTATTTTCTTTGTTGGTGCAATAATTCCTTGTTCCAAATTTAAAAAAAAAACAACTGAAATATTTGCCAATTGCGGCAACTTTGGTGACCAAAGTGCCGTTCCGCGTTGTTCTGTATATTATAATACAAGAAAGGAACAATTTGCTTGGGTGTAGGTTCTGCAATGGGTACTTATAAATAACAATAAATAAGTTACACCAATATGTTGTATAAACTATCATTCATAATAATCAATGATTTCGATATCGATGTACCACGTTTGAATAGTAGATTGTTATATGTGAGGTTAAAGTGACCTATTTAGGCATGCGGTAGTTTGGCGTGCGAGCGCAGCGAGGGCATTTATAGTTCGAGTGCCTAAATAGGCCTTTTATCCAAGGTGAACACTCTGCTTTTCGTTTCGAATAACAGTAATGTAAATAATAACTAATTAGTTAAACATACAACAGCTACTTTCCTAATGAAATCAGGCGTTAAATCCATATCTAAAACTTATTTAATACGTCACATAAAAACGTCAAGTAAAATTATTTTTCTGTGGCATTCTACCAGCCAGTAATTTTTGTCACTGATGATAGTAAATATTTAGCTCAAAGTTATGTAACTCAAATAATAATTAAGTGACAAGTAATTTATAAGTTTAAAATAATGTTACAAGATGCTGATATTTTTTTACAACTTATGCCGCGATTTAACTGTAGCTGTAAAAAAATGTTGGAGCATGAGTCGCATGCATTATCTATGGTTCGTATACTTTTTCTAATTTTTTTGACAGCAGGGAAAATCGTTCTATTCTTTCTTGGTCGGCGAGCGTTGATGGCTCCAACGCTTTATGCGGCGTTGATTTTACCAATTTCGGAATGACTATAAAAATGACAGGTGTAGGGTGATCACATATCAATTTATAATAATAGCTTTGAGCGGTAAGGAACGTTTTCTGATAACCTGAGGACAACACAAAACAATAGGTACTTATATTGTTTTGTGTTTTCCAATACTTGTTTTAAACTAACTACATTATAAATAAATATTATTAATATATAGAAATTTACACAAAATATATACAAATTTAGTATGAACAAGAGTTAACAGGTAATTGACATTCACAGGACGATCACATTCTGAAGGTAATATATCATATAAAATATATGGGTGGTAATTTTAGGGCAGTGAAAGAATCCCAGCGACGAAAAGTACTGTTTCATCCTTGTAACCAGGCAACTCCAAATGTACTTGTAGAATATGAGAAATGTAAAACGATATCCTTATATCGATGTTTTTCATTGGCCGTATTGCAGTCCTAATTATGCGGCTTGCCAACCTCAACCGCGTTATTAACAAATACTTACATTGATTACGCGCCATCATTATTCAATATTATGATTAGTGAAATGAAAAGTCAAAAGGTATTTATGGCTCATTTGATTTTTTTTTCTTTTTCTTTCGTGGTGCTCTGCCAGCATGAACTGTGTTATTCCGTGGGAACTCTTGCCTATCGCAATGAAATTTTTAGCAGTGGTTTTAACTAAACAGCTACACCGATATTTGACAACAATTACAGTTACAGTTAAAAACAAGTATTAACAGTCTTTAACTAGATTTTTCATTTTAATATAATGCTTCAATAATAATAACTGATTTAACGCTGAGAACGGTACATGCTACGGTCTTATTAATAATTAAAATACATATGGCTAAGATCTCCGTATTATTCATTGCGTAGAATAGAAATACTAGAGCTTTCCTTACAGGCTTTCTCACGTAGCCTTCCACTCCGTTATCTCGGGAAACTACATAATTTTCGATAGTAAAATCTCAACATCTAGTAAAATGTACTTTTCAACTGTTACAACTAACTCCTCGTTTGACCTCAAAGACAATTTTGGTGATGCATCTTTTACCTGGGTTCCCTCCCTATTTCATCAGTTGTGTATTTGCTTGAAAAAATAGTAAACTTAAATATTTATTAATTAATTGACTACATTACAAATTGCGTAAGGCTATATTTAAACAACAGCAAATATTCAGACAAGGTCTAAATATTGCCGACGATAAAAATGTATATATACCTACGTGGTTTAGAAATAAAATCACTGAAATCTCATTCGTAAACGAGTAGTTACGATAAGTATTTACGCAGTAGAAACCTGATGGAACAGATTGTCTCCAAATCAGATAATTTTATCGCTTCCTTAAATTTATAAATAAAATTGAAGACGAATTTCTAACTTAATATTCAGCACTCGATAAGGTAAAAGAGATTTATCAGTAAACGAGTTTTAAATATCCGGTTTTGTTATCTTCAGAATTATATGAGTTCTGCGTTGTACTTAATTTGGTAAATATTTATACCGAAAATAAAATTTAACAAAGTTAAATCTTATAATCTCAGAATAAACAACTTACATTAATAGAAATACGGAGACTCGAACTCTCAAAGTGAAGCCGGAAAGAATGCCGATGGTACCGCACTGCGTTAAGAGAACTTAAGTAGTCAGTACAGGTTTTACGTTTGTCTTGCGCACCGTGGGGATTTGGAATGAGCTCCCAGGCGTGATTTTCCCATTGCACTATATTTATATGGAGTTTTCAAAAAGGGTGTCATAAAATTTCTTCGAGGCCGGCAACGCGTTAACGACATCTCTGGTGTTGTAAACGTCCATAGGCGACGTTAACCGCTTTCCATCAGGTGGGCCGTCTGCCTGTCTGCTATACTCCAGCGATAAAAAAAAATGGACGGAGAAAGGAGGAATGGATTGCAGTGTATACATTACTATTAACTACTCAGCCGTAAACCACATTTGTTTTACATAAGTTTACGCACATAAGTTTTAAAAAAATCTTTTCACTTCATTTGGCTATTTTGTTCACGTAGGCTCCGTCTTTTCTTTTATTTCATCAGAGATAGTCGAGTACATTTTACATTTCTGATTCATCTAGACTTATAAAATTTTCTCTACATTTTCACAAAATTTCATTTTCGTGGATTACCACGCTCAACTAAGAAACGGGACTCTACAACGTTTTTTCTGCGTAGAAGTTAATGATCTAATCTGAAGCAACTTACCGCCAAGGTTTTCCTGAGCTACAACATGGGGTTGTTTAAGAAGGCCGTCTTTGACGCATGCCCGTGATGTTGGTGGTAGTCCAATGTGTTTATGGCCACTTGTCTGTAGTAGTGGCTTCCATAAAATGTTATACCATCAATTTAGATCGGAAAAATTCATGATTGTATAAAATTGGAATATATTTGAATAGTCTGCAGTAACGGCCCTAGCCGGCTGTTGATTGGAAAGTGTTTTGTTTATTTGACTTCAACCAAGCGCAATATCGAGCATTAGTGCGGGTTTCCGGCTCGAAAATAAACGTACTCCGAGTGGAATTGATAATGGCTCACCGCCAGTATACCGGCCCTCCACAGGCCGCTGTTGTTACGAATATATAAAGCGAAAACTCTTTGCATAATACTTCCTTACACTTTATACTTAACGTTGGGTTAACCCAATGTAGAATTGCTGCCCTAGGAGCTAAAGTTTCTGTTTAATCAAGAATAAAATACAATTACGGTTTGTCGGTAATGGTTACACGTATCTGGATTTCTGTTTCATCTGAGATGTAATCATTATTTACATTCCTCTTTGTTTCGGCAAAAATATTGTAACTATGCAATTATGTAATAGTTTATTTTGGCGATCAGTAGTGTTATATATCTATCTATCCAATGAACCTATATGATAGTAGATCTCCAATAAAGAGCACATGTAGATTTTGTAGATGTTAACGGTCTTATTTGTATTGAGTTAGAGTAAGTTTGGAAACTTGTTTATGGTTCTTTAAGAACCCTTAAAACTGATTCTAACACAACTGAATAAGATAGTAAGAATCGATCCATGACTGACAATAAATATATAAGTATATAAGTTAAAAAAAAATTAGGTACGTTATTAGTTGAAAATGAAATTTTCGATAACACAGACTTCGATGCGTTAATAAGAGGTTTTCCGAAAGCAAGGTATGAAAAGAATTTTTTTGTAAAAAAAAAAATTTAGTAACTTTGTTTATTTTTTTATTTTGATATGATATTTGTTAATTAATCTACACATGTGAATTAAAAATTGCGCCTGAGGCGCCGATAATGCTAAAATGGGCACTGACTAACAAACTACATGCATATTAATCATATCTTTTATCAAAATGGTCATTAATTTTGCTCTGGAAAATTATGCATCAAAGGCCCTTGCTGTGTTATCAGTGGCAAGCGTTAATTATTGGTACAACATACTTTAACGGTTTTGCATGTTATTGATCAATAATGTTGTAAATGATCGTTTGTGGATTGCGTTGAAACGATGTCATTTGTTATGCTCGTTTTGGTGCGTATTGCTTCCATTTATCGCCTTTGTATGCGAACTAGAGTTGAGTTATATGCGGGATAACAAGTGCTGAATTTAAATGTAGCACCTAAATATGTTACTTTGAAAGTAACGGCACACCCAAAAATACTGCTAGAACTTCTAGAGAATGTTACGAGATTCATTGAAAGCATTACTTCATAATAAGAGATGCCGAAAACTGCACGAGACTAGATTCCATCTAGTATTTAATGCCATGATGATGATAATATCCTTAAGACTTACAACTTATTAACAATATTCCCTAGTAGAGCCAATGAGGTTTAATGTACTACGTACTAGAGAAGGCGTCCGGAAATAGCTTATTTGAACACTCTATATGGTCCATGGATAAGAATTAAGAATACCCTTCTGCGCCGTTGTCAATACACTACGGGTTGTAGTGAAAAGTAACTATAAAAACATGCCTTCATGTCTACTAAGGTACTGTTCAAACCACTCAAGATACTAAAGATATAAAAGTCAAGGGGAGCTTTTACGCTCGTAAGTTTGTTATATTCTCGATAAAACATCTTATTTTAATTAAATTTTATTCATTATAATTTGTATTGACAAGTCGTCGCTGTGGCCATGTTCAGGTGAATTTAAATTATACTTTCTAAGCGATTTAGCGCTGTAGCAAATACTTGAGTCCAGTTCATGGCACGCTTCGAACTTTTTGGTTTCGAATAGCTGCTCTAGTACTTAGTACATGTAACTCGATAAGTAGACTTATCCATTACATATTTTGACTCGTAAAGTGAAACTTTACGTATCTGATCAAGATTGATCGACGAGCGTATGTGAATCTGTCGATGGCTCAGGAAATTAACCCCAAAAGTATTAAAATTTGAATCTTTGTATAAAATACAGCTTTATCGCTTTAACTTGAATTGTCGCAGAGGGTTACAATATATATAAAAGCCGTTAAAATTTAATACAGCGCCGATAAAACCGAAAATGAACTGTAACATTGGCCGTTTGTCAGCTTTAACGGTAAGGTGTAGACTTAAGAGTTTTTTTATGTTAAGACTCTTTAGAAAAATGAAATTGCTGCGGTGTAAATAATATATTTTATGGCGATTACGAGTTTAATATGTTTTTCAGAGTTCAGTTGCTATTTTGGAAAATATGAAACCCTTATACAATATTTAACTTCGACTATCGGTATGTATGTCACCGACATTTTTCTAAGGTTTACTTGGTCTATTTAATATGTACTTATATGAAATTTAGAAAGTAAACTATTATCGGATTTATTGTTAAACTATGATATTTCATTTAGATATTCGATCATCCCTGTTGGTTTGTTTATAAGTAAAATATGTATTGTTGCTAAACAATGACGTTCTGAAACCGCGAAAAAGTAAAGATTACGGTTAAAGATTAGGTTTTATCCGTGCAGGAACGGAGAAAGAATACAATTTCCTGCGGCCAGGCGGCCTGTCGTAAGAGGCGATAAAACAGCCCGAAGCCAGGTGGTAGGGCATTTGCCAGATTGGATAGCTACCACCCTTGGTCTAAAGTATGTCGCCATAACAACCTTGAGTTGTGTTCAGGCATTAGTGACTAGGTTCCAGTCTCCCTTAAGAGAACAACAGCGCATTTGTAGCACCTTTGGTGTTGCAAATATCTATGGGCGATGTCAACCGCTTTCCATCAAATGAGCCGTCTGCCTGTCTTCTGAACTCCGACAACAAAAAAAAGGTAGCGGCTATTGTAATTGGCTAGTAGACACAGTGATTCTTACTTTAAAAATACCGCACGCTTAATTCAATATTGATAATATTATATATAATAATAGTGGTGCTCGGCAGACTTGTAAGATGCAGACTGAAAAGTAAACGAGACCAAGTTATACTGAAACCCACGCAAAACGATTTATTAACACCGGTTCAGAAAAAAATACATATAAAAAATCACACGCCAAAATGAGAACCTTTTCCTTTTTATGACGTAGATACAAATCGTATCTGACGATTGCATTATTGTGCCGTTCTTCCTAAAATAATTACGGTACCCTATAATATATGTATATTGTACATACTTCTATATAATGCTGTTAATACCATGCTTATTATTTCAGTCTATTAATACATCACAGTTACTTACATTATCGTGACTTTCAGCATTCATTATCTGAAAAGACCGCTTTAATATATAGCGGTTACATTACATTGCGTGTACCGTAGACTTAAAACGGTATACTAGAATTACAATATTAGGTTTTTTTTTATTGCAGGAGATCAGCAGACAGGCAGACGGCCCACTTGATGGACAGCGGTTACCATCGCCTATGGAAATTTGCAACACCAAAGGTGCTACGAATGCGCTGCTGCTCTCTTTAGGGAGCCTGGAACCCGGTCACTAATGCCGGAACACAACTCAAGGTTGTTATGGCGACATACTCTAGACCAGGGGTGGTAGCCATCCAGTCGGGCAAATGCCCTACCAACTGGCTGTGGGTTTTTTTGTCGCCTCTTACGACAGGCCGCCGGGCCGCAGGAAATTGTATTCTTTCTCCGTTCCTGCACGGATAAAGGTATACGAAAGGTAGCAGCAATTTAATTAAAATATTTTTTTCATTGTCGACTACTTATTAAACTAGTTCCAAGTATTACTGTTAAAGCTAATTGTAGCCTGGCCTAAATCGTAGCTATTCTATGAAAGTTGATTAAATTATAAAAGATATAATACCCTTGAAATCTTATTCAAGATTAAAAATGTGACAAATGTAGAATGGAGATCAGTCTCGTTAGTTATATTTTTTTGTAGCAATTTAGGTAATAAATACTTGTAGTCTTCATATCAGTCCGTATGTATGTCACTGATATTTTACTAAAAAGCGACTAGTTTTCTATACAAAAGGTGTATTCTATATGATGCTGAAGAATGGCATTATAAAATCTAAAAAAACTTTAGTTGAAGGTGTAATAGAATAATTATTTTCTTTATTCATTGTGCATGGGCATGACGAATATGGTTATACAAATTGGAATAAACCAGTTTTTCGAAAACATTAATATTGAAGTATATTGATGGTGGGATATAATAAAACTACATTGTAATATGGTTTTGAGCAGATATTTTATTTGATTTTTATTCCGACAATCCGGCCACTTTTCAGTAGTGGTGCTCGGTCGGAAAACAATGATGTCAAGTGTCAATGAGTTATGTTAAAGTGATTGTTTAACCTACACACAATTTGTCAATTTGAATAATTAAATTACTCTTTGGGATCTTATTTTAATTAAACAGCGGTCTGCTACATATTGAATTACCTTGAATAGAATCAAATTAAATACCGCGCAGGTCAAATGTAGTTTCATTATGTGTACTAGTATCTAAAACTTAAGAAAATACTAGATGGTGAGATAGTTGAGCTTAAGAAATACTCTTTATAATTTTTTAAACACTTTTTGAGATATGGAGTATCTTAGATTGAATTTTATAACCGAATTATAAAATAGGAGACATTCGATATCTCTGCTTAATTCGTCATATCTGTGGATGGACATGTATTTAGATAACTTAATAATAGAATATCGAACACAGAAGATAAATTTCTAATAATATAATAATAAACACTATTCCCAAAATAGCAGTAAATTAATTATACCATGCTAAGTAATTATTTAGCACTTTTGTTATGGGTAAAACATATAATTAGGGTGATCCCAATAAAATTAAATAATATTCTAACCCGCTTTGAAGATAGGCACCACAGCTACACAATTTTCTGTGAATTACTTTTTCACAAGCTTATATTTACCACTACGTGTTGTTTTACAATTCTGACTCAAATTAAACAAGTTTTTGTAGGTTTTAGAATGTGTAGAATTTAGAGTACCTTGAACTATATACAGAGTATATAGTTATATACATATACTATAGTAAATATACTGTTACGAGTACGGCAATCGAATTAAAATACCGTTGGAATTACTATAGAATTTATTATAACTATACAAATAACAAAGTAAACCACAGAATTCCTACATCCGAGAAGGCGATAAACTGCGCTTAACGACATGCAGCTGTGCGTTTGCCTTTGTCAGCATGTAACAGTATCAATGGACTCATTTTTGTATTATCCAGTGTTTAGTCCTAACGTTATCCATTTCTTCTTTATCCGTGTACATTCTTTAGCTGGTATACATTCGCTTCCGTTAATTTCCTTTCATTATGTGAACACAAACACGCGATTAGACTCTCGCAACCGCCGTTATCACGATGTTCTGTGTTTGAATCTTCGTGCTTATGAACACTTTTGAGGATTACGTTCTGAATAAGTTATTTTTATATTTAGCAATACAATTTATATTACAGTCTTGTTTATTTTTATGAAAAGCTGGTTGTGATTTTAGGGTAGGTTCGAATTATGGAAAGTGTGTTACTTACGTTTTTTTATGTAAATATATTTATTTTCGGTTAGGATTATTACTAGTTAGGTTAATCAAACCTAAATAAATAAACAACTAATAGGGATACAAATAAATATTTTTATACCTTGCAGTCGGTGCACAGTAAAATCAAAATAAAATAAATCTATACATATATAAATGTTTGTGCTCTGTGACTGACTGACTGACAGACTGATTGACTGACATGTCAACGCACTGCTCAAACTACTGAAACTAGGACCGTGTAAATGTGTATGCAGGTTCCTTCTATACTGAAGTTGCGTACTAAGAAAGGATATTTGAAAATTATACTCCAAAGGGGATGAAAAAGGAGTATGAAAAAAAGGAGAGTAAGAAACACAAAGTTTACATGCTTGCTTCTGGTCGGAAATAATTGTAAACGTGTATCAATGTTTATGGTAATTCAATCCTTAAGGGGGTGAAAAAGGGGATGAAAGTTTGTTTATAAATCCGTCCTTTTGAACTTTTTTATGTACTCAAACTGTGATAATTTTTAATCTACGCGAGCGGAGTCGCACTATCAAGTCTTTTTAACCGACTTCAAAAAAAGGAAGATGTTCTCAATTCGTCGGGATCTTTTTTTTATGTATGCTCGCTGATTACTCCGAGATTTATGATCCGATTTACGTGATTCTTTTTTTGTTCGACGCGGAATAGTTGCAATTTAGTTCCCTAAAAATTTGATATAGTTTGGCTCAGTACTTTACATTTTACGAACATTTTTATGTTCCCGTTTCTTGGGACTTATATTTTTAAGAAGCGCGGCACCTTTCGTATGTCTGCCCATACATAGCTAGGCACTAAAAAGTAACAAATAAAATAAATAAAAAATCGTTTAAAAAAACGGACTTCAAAAACCGACTTCAATCATAGTCGTAAAATGACTATATTTTGAAAATTACTAAGCACCGACTTTAAAATGTTTTAAATAATTTATATTAATAACAATACATAGCTTTGGAAATAAGTTATTTTATACTTTTTAGTTTTTGAAGTCGGTTTTTTTTAACGAAGTTTTTTATATATAAAACAGTTAAGCTATGTCTTTAAGTGTCTCAAGGTTGGGGGGTTGGGGCAATTTTACTTATAGGCGTAATAAGCTGTAATGTCGATATCAAATAACAATAATAAAATGTGTTCATTTTTAATACTCTTTTGCCATCGTATTTTTAATTTTAAGTGCATTTATTGTCACTCGGAAAATATTGTAGTTTGACAGAAGTATTTTTTTACTACCTAGCAATAGTGTATAATTGGACACGTGTAAGGAAAAATTCGTACACCAAAATAGTTCATAACAATCTCCAGAGGATGATATTAAATACGTAAATAATAATTAACCCACATATCGTCACAATAATATCCTTTCAGATACAGCTTTTGGGATGTCGTATCCATTACACTATACGGACTGAAATCAACGTCATCTCTATGGGAGATCTCATTTCAGTTAATAGAGCGACAATCCGGCGCCTACATAGGTTTTTATGATAGCCTCCTGCTATCCGTGTAAAAGGCTACACAAGAGTCACTACAGGAAATTCAACCACAAATCTCTATCTAATCTATCTTCTATTTGTAAATAATTTAATAAACCTGTGGAAGTATCGAGTTTTAAATCAACTTCCAAAGGGAGTAGATTCTCAATTCTGCTGAATGGTTTTTTTGTTGCTTGTTTTGTGATTGCTCCGACATTTTGAACGGCTTTTTAATTTCTTTTTTTGTATTCGAAAGAGTATATTATATACTCTTGAAGCCCATGAAAAATACAATAAAAAATTGGTTTACACTAGATCCATTGAGTTATTTAGTGATATGAGGAATTATATTTTAATTAATTACAATAAATATTTTTTAGCGTGTTGTAGCCAAAAGATAGCAACAGCGGACGTTGATGTGTACGTGGACTACGGATTTTTTTATTATATGTGGAGTGCATCCAATGCACATATCTAATTGTATTTGTTTTTAAAGTAAGATTTATTTTTCTACCTACAGCTTTTAAGTTTGGAACGGGTATGCTAAGCACTAAGCTACCACGGCCTGTATTCAACCTTTTTACACTTTAATTGAGTCAATAGTTGTGTGAGTTTTAATAGTGGCGAGACACTATATATAGCTTAGGATAGTTATATCATATAAAAACAATATCGTGACTGTTAATAATAATTATTACCTGCTGATGGCGAAGAAAACATGAATCTACGACGTGTAAAATCTACCAATCCACATTTAAAAATATGAGTATACCGTAAATGTGAGTAAACCGTCCAATTCCCTAAAAATAAAAATATAGTCACTAATTTTAAACACTTAAATTACATCACTTCTAATTGTCTTTGTGAAGCCGAGATAATTTATGCGATAATCGCTGGCTCACTGACTCTTTAAAGGAACCTTTTACCAGTGGCTTGCAGAGAAATATGTGGCATAAGCTGGGCTGTAAGCTGTTGTGCTCTTAATACTGCGCCAGGCCTGGGTTGGTGCAACCGCCAATTTAATTTAGGATATTGCACAAACATGCCATGGTGGTTAGCTTTGTATCGGCATGCAATTTACAACGTACGTGTAAAATAATTAAATCTTAGTTAGAAATTTTATAAACTAAGGCTTGAGAATTAAGAGGAATCTTAATGAATTGGAAACTATACCGTATTCACTGTTCAGGGAACGGTGAGAAAAGTTGTGAACAAACCATAAGAAGATTTTTCATAGGTCACTTTTAATTTTATAAAAATACTAGGATTCCTGGGACACAAATTATCGCAGCATTAAAAAAAAAGAATGCTAGTCATCGCTTTAGTGGAAACTGCTTCGGAATGAGCTAATTGTTATATACCCGAACAACTTCAAACCGCTCCAGGGAAAATTGCCGTGTGATTCCCAGAATAAAAAATAACACACATTTCATTACATTAAATTTGCTATCGATCAGTAAAAGATCACATTGTAATTCGTTGTTTTTTTAAATATGGTCATTTTAAATAATTCCCAGAAAACCTCCCGTGGGATTCCAGGATTAAAAAGTAGCGCAGAGTTTAAATCTAAAAATTAGCTGGCGATCAACAATCGGCCTAGTAGTTTATATGTGAATACCAAACAAACAGACAAAAATCTAAAAAACCATAATAGTTACAATAAGTTTAAATGCCGGCAGGTATTAAAATGTGTTTTGTTTCAGATACGCAGGTGGGTTTTGTTTTTGTCGGTATCTGAGTTGTAACAATACGTACGCGGTGACGTCTAGTTTTGCGACAGTGGAAGGGAGATTGCGAAATCAGATTAGATTTAAAATTTTAAAAAACCAATTTTTTCGACATGTGCGTAGAAATTTATGTTTTTAATGGTTTTTTTACACAATATTATTATCTGAATTTTACATAAACAGCTTTACATAATTTATACTGTTGTGTGTGTACATTTGAACTCTGATAAAAATGTAAAGAAAAAACCAGATAGTTTGTTCGACAAGAAAATTCAATACAGATGACATCGCCCTATTATCATTTAATAACACGATTATCGTTGACCTCAAAGAGTATCTGTTGCCATTACAAATCTCATTTTACTCAAAACTTCGATAATTTGGTAAGTTATGCTTCGATAAACAACTGTTTTTTGCAATATTATTTTTTGATCTTTCTCTGACCTAGCTGAGCCCACGACTTCGGCCGCGCGGGCATTGGGCCAACGCGACATGTTGGCCATGATATCCGCTAATCTAAATCAAAGTTATATTATTAAATTATAACTATGAACTAGCACAGTGAAGAAAACATAACATATATTGTATTCCACCTATAATCCTCTAAGACTATATTCAAATTCAAATGGAAAAGTTTTTATTCAAAATAAGTTCCACTAGAGAACACTTTTTGAAGGTCATACATATAGGTTAAAATTTAATTTTACGTCCTAGTCTATATCAACGCTTCGCAACGTGTTATTGTTGTTAAGGAGAAGAAGCGGCAAGAAACTCCCCAGCACCACGTCTACCTAAAAATTGGTTTTGTTTGTATTTCTCGTTTTATTTATATCACAAGCTCTTGCTTTTTTAATTTTATACAGAAATATGTTGAAGAATTAATGGAGCTGTAGCAAACAGTGCATATTCAATAAGACAGAGACACAACAAAAGGATAGAAAATATTATTATACTAGTTATAAATATAAAGACATGACGTACTAAATTTTCTATTTTTTGTAACATATCTATTCCTTACAAGTATGGCAACATAAAAACGTTATACTCGTATGAGTAGAATAGTGAGTCATCGAAGAATGGGTAAAGTTCCTCGAAGGCTGGCTACGTTACCTCGCTAGATCGCCATACTGATCCGTTTTCCGAGGTAGGAATCAGCCCTCTGTTCTCCCAGAGTTACAAAAACTTTTATTTAATCTTTCTGAACCTTGCAAGATATCAAAGTGAGAAATATATATAAATATTCTCTAAAATCTTCATTGGAATCCGTTGAGCATTTTTTAGACCATTTGAGACATATTTTCAGACGGATCGACAGACAGATTGAAACTACAAAGAAATATACATTATTAGGCTACGATGCCTATATACGAATACATAACTATATTATGCTTTATACGAATAAATATATATTTTCACTTAAATTATGATTTATTATGAAATCACAGAAAGACATTTTAATTTTTTTTATTAGTAGATAAAGATATTGATTGATGATTAAGCGTATTTTTATGTAAATACACACGATAACCAAGACCAGTAAACAGCGATAGATAGTGTTCTCCTTGAAGTTGTTCAGAAATCTGATTACCTTGGTCAAAAAAATACAGGTAAGCAGGTACAACAACCGGGGAGAAATCACGAGGAGTTAGTGTTAGAGGTCTATCCATCTATCTATCCATTTGTCTATCCATCTATCTATACATCTTTCTATCCGTCCGTCTGTCTGTCTATCCATCTATCTATCTAACTATCTTTACAACTATCTAACTATATGTCTATCCATATTTATATCCATCTGTCTATCCATCTATCTATCCCTCTATCTTTCCATATGTCTATCCATCTAACTATCCATCTGTCTACCTTTCTAGACAGATGGATTGATAGATGGATAGAAATATGGAGATCGGACTATCCATCTATCTATCCATCTGTCTATCTTTCTAGACAGATGGATTGATAGATGGATAGAAATATGGAGATCGGACTATCCATCTATCTATCCATCTGTCTATCCATTTGACTATACATCTATCTATCCATCTTGCAATCCATTTATCTATTCTATCTAGTAGCAAATTCCTAGCTTAAAATCTACTTTTCATCTTGGGAATTCAGTGGGATTTTTCTGGGAATGATTTAAAATGGCTAGGTCAAATAAAAATCGAATTCCAATGTTACTTTTTTCCTGATTGGTAGAAAATTTTATGTAGTACAATGTGTGATATTTTTGACCCCGAGGATCCAGTGGGAATTTTCCCGGAAGCGGTTTGTAGTTGTTATGGTACATAAAAGTTTGCTTATTCCGAAACAGTTTTCACTAAAACCATAATTTAGATTCTTTTTTAAATGCTGTGGTACTTTGTGTCTCGGGAATCCCGCGGGAATTTCAAGTCAAGCGCCGAGAAGGCGTGGGCATATTCTAGCAGATAATATAACTATTAAAGTCGGGAAGCTTCAAAAGCTTTAGGCGACCTTGTTTTCGAGATTAATAATTATTGCTGGGTTAAGCGAACTATCAAGATGAGGCCAAGTTTAGTCTAAGTCAGCTAATTAACTAAGATATTTAACCAGATAGGAATTGAACTTACACTGAATGTGAATATTTTTAAATTAGTTTATTGCTTGGAAACTTTTTTTATTTGAATATAAGCTTTTAAAAGTAACAAAACGTACGATTTCTAGCAAGCCTTTAAAGTACTTTTGTGTGTCATAGTTTTGGTCATCGTTTGTTACGCATTATCTTTAAATAGAACATATGTCAACAAACACTTAAAATTAAATTTACTGAAACTAGAACGCGTATACCTCCTGCTAGATAGAGGTATTTATGCCTCTCAGTCCTGATCCAAAATGTTTTGGTAAAACAGGGTCATCTGTATATGAATATTGCTCGTTATAGTGTACTAAGGTGGGGATAATATTTTTTTTTAATAAGAAGAAGTAAGTAAATAAGTAAGAAAGAAGAAAATTTTCAATAAAAGTTATGATATTGATTATCAAATCAATGATATAAATTTCTTGAGACGTCAAGTTGGCCTCGCAAGGAGGCGAAGTAAAAAAATATCATTTTCTGAATCTTAGTTTTTTGTTTCGGAAATTTCATTCAATTCAATTCATTATAACTTTTTTAGTTTGTGAGTAAAATTAATATTTATTTATTCAGATTAATTCTGTTTGGGAATCTTTCATGTTCTTGTTATAATTAAGTATTGTTCTAAATTGAAACAATTGAGTACGGTGCTGTAATAATGCCTAAACGTATGGATGAAGTTCGTAAGGCTGCCTGAAAAATCATATTTCGTTGACAGTTAAATTATTTACGATGCTTGATTTCTAGTTAGCGTAATATTATAAAACTATTGGTCATTATAAATTTGAAATTATACATTTTATAAAAATAACATTACATAGCGTGTTTTGCTGTTGCAGTCTTCAATAACACCAGTATAGACATTCATAGAAACAAAACACGATGAGCCTCCCCTCCTATAGGGGGAACGGACAGCATACCCACCATGCTTGCCCAAGGCGGATTGGAGAGTTTGACAGATCGGTTATCTTGATATGCAGGTTTCATCACGATGTTTCCTTCCCCGTTAATCAATAATAAATTTAAAAATGTGAATAACCGTTTAAAAAATAGTTAATAAGCTATTATGGTGTATACGAAATATGACGTCGAAAGTAACTAAGTACATTTATACATATATTACATACTCGTAAGAAAAGAGGCTGAGACACATAAAGTGCCTCAGTTGATTTAACTGTCAACTACCCTATTGTTGACAGAAAGTAAAGCACATTGCTTATACGAAATACGAGGTACATATGTGCTCACAGAATTTATCCGGACCTTTCTCTACAATATCGCAGCAGAAATTCAATAAATTACGCGAAATTACTGTAGCTATTCTTGACTTATCTGGAAATTTATTGCGTAGAAATAAGTCGGTGAAAAGCTTCTGGCCTTCAGTTGCCTATGAGGTATTAAATTTCTGTATATTACTTTTATAAAACTAATCATCATGAAGTCGTTATATCCCGTTGTCTTTCAGTATGAACATTTGTTAAAGAATGTTAAAGTCATTTTTCTCATGTACTTTTAGCTCTGTATGAAAGAAAGGTATAACACTAAGTGTCAGTACACAATAGTATAGAGAAACTGCTACAAAGTTAAGGTGTTACCCAGCATACGTGTGCAACATGTCTTCAGTGAATACACTGTTTTTCTTTAGAAAATCATTTGCGTACATCACAAACAGGATTTTTGCAATAAATTGCACTATTTAATGATGTTAAAATATCTTACACAATTGAAGACACATTTCCACGTGACTAGATGCATATGTATTAATCGATGACGGATACATATTTATGGCGTTCGGGGTTGAGATTTTGGGGCCATGGGGAAGTGAGGCTTATCAATCTTTATCGAGACATCTCAAGGCGATTATAGGAAGTCTCGTGTGACCAAAGAGCTGACCTATGTTTAAAGTAACAGACAAGCGTTGCCATACAAGGTGAGAATGCGGCCAGCATTTTGGGAACGATCCCCACCGACAGTGATCTGGACTACATCTTTTCTTGTAAATATATTTATAGTAGTATTTAATTTTTTGTTGGAAGTGTAAGTTACTTATAATTTAGTCTATTTTTAAGTATTTAGTCCTGTAGTACCACACAAGTAAATGAATAAATACACATCTAAAGTTAAATATTAGAGCAGAAAATATTTTATATTAATCATTTAAAGACATAATTTAACTAAAATTTTATTCAAAAATGTATCTTGTAAGAAAAAATAAGGTATTTATGGTCGTGTTGTACATCTAATTTCATTAGACAGGTCATAAAAGTAATAAAGTTCCAGTTGCTTTTTAGGTCGTAAAATATTCGTTTTCGACGTCTCCATTATAATTTTTAACTATGTGGTAAAAAATTTGGAAGAAAATAAAATTTATACAGTTAAAAAACACTTTCCAGTTTTTGAGATATAATATGGTCCTTTTTCTTAAATGGTGGTACTTAGGGTTCCGGAGCAAACTGGCAAAAATATTTTCTTCGCTGTTAGTGAACTGATACGTAGCACCGATTTTTATCATGAGTTCGCCTTAAGAACGTTGATAGCAACAAACTCCGTAATATTATAAAATTATAACCATGCTATTAGAGCTATTAAAAAACAACTGGAATAGACTATATAAAAACGGAGATCACTATGCATTTTTTAAAATTTCCATTCCTCTCTATTATTTCTTGTATGTTTGTTCGGAATGCGTGTTAAAACTACTGGGCCGATTTCGATACTGTTTTTGCTGATTGACGGCAAATTCTTAAACTTAAAATCTGCGCTAGTTTTTATTCTGGGAATTTCACTGGGAATGATTTAAAATGGCCTAATTAAAAAGAAATCGAACTCCAATGTGATTATTCTACTGATCGATACCAAATGTTATGTTATATAATGTGTGATTTTTTATACCGGTAATACCGCGGGAAATTTCTCGGAAGTGGGTTAAAGTTGTGTCCGGGTGCATAAAAATTAGCTTATCCGACACGGTTTTCACTAAAACGATAACTTACATTCCTTTTTTAATGCTGCAATAGTTTGTGTCCCGCGAATCCCACGGGATTTTGAAGTCAAGCGTGGACAAGTGGTGAACATGTTCTAGTCGAAAATATGAAAGTTTTATACGTTCTGTCTCGTAGGTACTATTTAAGAGCTTATACCGACTGCTATTGGCTTCGATATTGTTTCCGCTTACTAGAGCTATTGGAAGCCTAACTATACTTTGTTACGTTCGTATAAGATTGAATCAGAAGATTGTAAATTTGTTCTCTATACCTATATAATATATATGCGCAAATAATTATTTGATGTTTTTTATTCTGACGTTTCGGCCACTTTTCAGTGGCCTCGATTTTTGAGATCTGTCTTCCGTGATCACGCCTACTTAAAAGTAGCCGAAACGTCGCAAAAATAAAACTAAGTTTTATTTATATACTAGTCTAGTAGTGTACTAGAAAAAATATCATTTTTTCTATATAAATCAAGATTTAGTAAATTGTATTAGGTCTGGTGTACTTAAACACTTTTATCTTGCTAAATATGTAAGGAATTTATGGAAATATGTTGAAGTATACATTTTTAGTACGTCATAAGGTACGTGTAGCTATAATAATATTTTTCTTTCCTTTTGATGTGACTTTATCTTGCTAGCTATGCTTGCTACAACTCTATCAATTCTTCGAAAATAGTAACAATATAAGAATAAGAATAACCTCTGTATACAACTACATTTATGCAAGAATAAATATTTAATTTCGGTGAAGCGAGTATTTCGCTCTCTCTTCCACTCACGGACCTTATGGGCGGGCATAGTGATGCGCATTATTGTTGTTGATAAGCGTTATCGATAATGTATTTAGTTTTGTCATTTTGTGGGTTAGTGATAAAAATGAAAGAAAAAAATAGATAATACAACGTATTTATTAAAATAAGAATTATAATGATATTATAATGATTTAAAATAAATTATTAATTAGGTATCTATGTATTAAAAACTATAAGTACAATAGGTGAGAATGTAACAAGTTATACAATAAATACTTATATCTCAAATTTAAAATTATCAGCAAAAAAGATAATAATGATTTTTATAAGAATGATAATCTTTCTTTGATAAAAATGAGTTTTTATCGATAATGGCGTTACGCCCGTGCAACATGCTCACTGCCTTAGCCGGGCTTAGTCCGAACTATAATTTATGGCCCAAACTGCAAGGAGAAAATAATTCTACTATAGTCACACTCACATTAAACCGCATTGTTTATCCGTGCAGGAACGAAGAAATAATACAATTTCCTGCGGCCGGGCGGCCTGTCGTAAGAGGCAACAAAACAACTCACAGCCAGGTGTTAGGTCATTCTCCCGACTATAGCTACCATCACTGGTCTAAAGTATTTCGCATAAAACAACCTTGAGTTGTGTTCCGGCATTAGTGACCAGGTTCCAGTTCCCCTTAAGAGAGCAGCAGCGCATTTGTAGCACCTTTGGTTTTGCAACTGTCCGATGGTAACCGCTTTCCATTAAGTAGGCCATCTGCCTGTCTGCTGAATTTCCAAAAAAAAATACCAGGTGTAGCAGGGGTATATTAAAAACATAATATTTATAACGCCTGATAAACTATGTAACTTACTATTAAATTTTATCGTCAATTGTAGTAAAAAAATATTTTTTGTTTTGTTCTGACGAAAGTTAAATTTCTTACCAAATTTGTCATATCTATGTCTGTGTATTTTAAATCCAGTCGCAGCTGGAGCATCTGCTTTGGAGCCTAGGTTCCACTTTTTAATTTTTATTTCTCTTCTTCACAACGACATTCCATACTGTGTGAGTATTGCCCATATTAAGACTATACATAAATTCCGATAATCGTTTCAAGCACGTACATAAATCTATTTTGTGGTAGAAAATATGAGAAGCCAGTATATATGATAAATATCCTATTCCGAGCGTCTAGACGTCGAACCCAGTCAAGTGTTATCCACGTGAAGTGAGCAATATCGATACTTATCGACTAAACTCGATATGTTTAAAATTTAAACTTTTCCGTTAAATTAAATAATATGTAAATTTCATCGGGAATAAGAACAAAGGTTCATTTAGCCCTTTTATGATTATGAATTTAACAAGGTGAAAACAAATTAAATTATTTCTCATTTATTGATAATGTGCTAATTTAGAATTTAAAATTTGCTTTCGGGTTCCTTATATTAAATATATTTTTTCACAAATTTGAAACTACATTTTTTAAATACACGAGATATTATGTATAAGAAGTTTCGTATCTATAGCCTTACTAGAGAGAATCTGCTGTGAAATACAAACTTACAGAAATGCGACCATAACTTTTCCTTGGTTTCAATGTACCGGGTAGTAGGGTCTTTGCACGACTGGATGACTACCATCCCTGGTCTAGAGTATATCGGCATAACAACCTTGAGTTATGTTCCAGCTTTAGTGGGCAGGTTCCAGCTTTCCTTTAGAGAGCGGCAGCATATTAGTAGCACTTGTGGTGTTACAAATGTCCACATGCAATAGTAACCGTATTTCATCACGTCGGCCGTCTACGTTCACTCATGCAATAAAAAAATCTACATTGGATGTAGATGTATGTAAAATTTCCATAGATAAGCTATGTTTATTTATTTATTTAAAGGAACAAAAAACAGCTACAATATAATATATTAAATTTAAAAGTTACAATAAGATCAGGTAATAATATTGAAGCCAACGACGTTTTCCACATGAAAACATTTACAAGATTATTTATAAAAATACAAGAAAATATTAACGAGAAGTAAAAATAAGGATATAAAAATATTTCATAGAATGTATGACAGGAAAAAGATAAATCTTACATTTATCTTATGACAAAAAATAATTTATTCTTATGACAAGGAATATAACAAAGTTAGAAAATAAAAATAAAAAGTTATTCCAGCTCTAGTGTTCTATCAGTCAGTTAATACACGTAAAATAGATCTTTTAAACATGGAAAGAGAACATGGAAAATATCAACATTTTTAAATGTAGTGTTATATGAATAAATCATGCGACATACTGGACAGCGTAATCCCGAGTTAGTGCGACATTTGCCTAAAGCAAACAGCTTCTTGGATCGGCTCTCACGTTGATGGACTCTTCTATGTTTGAGAGGATTACGTTTAATAAACCTCGGATCAAGTCGAGAACCCAAAACAAATATGTCTTAGTAGTTCACAGAATTCTCTTAATACAACTAAATGTACGGTCAATGAAGTTAAATAAATTATGAGGGTTTCATCCAATTCACTTCCGGAATGCTGAACCAGCAGGACCTCGATCATTAAGTTGTTAAAATGTACACACGCACAGACCTTTAAATATAGTGCATAACGTTTTTAAGACATATTATTTACTAAAGACAATTAGGTAAATTTTGTAAAAAAATGACTACAGACGTGTATTACGTTCGTCTATCAGTCTATCTTCTGTTTATGTATATCATAGCCTTGCTTTTAACAATTAATAATTTCAAGTACTTTTAAAGGGCCTAACGCTATAAAATAAGCTACAAAAGAATGGTATGTTTAGTATCGAATAATTCGAAAAGCGAGTATGAACGAGATCATATAATTTCGAGTGATTTGATGGCTCGATGATGATTTTTCATATGTTGAAATAAATCGTATTTACGTTTTATAGAACTTTTACAGTCGTTTATTAGCAATCAGCGTATATACATTTTATAGAACTATTACTGTCTGTTATTTTCCTAGCTATAGATTTATAAGTTTTAATGTATCAAGAATGGATACTATGATGCAAGCTTACTTAATACTGTAACTGTTTGAATAAAATTAGTTGCGTACTTTTTGAAATGTTACGTCCGTAACCAAGTGTTAATAACAACCATATAACGACCGGTCGGGGAATCGACAAAAATATAGACTTTAATTATTATGTTTTATTTATTTTCTTTTACTACATAGGCATCAGCGCAGCCCGCAGGCCACTGACAGCTGTCTTTCATTTTAAATAGTCGAATATTACTTTCTCTAAAACTACAACGATTACAGAGGCTGGTCGTTACATCCTGCGGGCTTGCGAGAAAATTTTCATCACGTTAGTGAAGAAAATTTCCTTTGCATACTTGCGTAACTTATTCTCTTACCTATATCAGGCAGTATCTACAGTATAAAAATGGTACTGACTATGTGCCCAACCAGGAAAGTAATTCCGTGTCCTGTCCTGATTTAGACAGGCCAAAACCTGATTAAAAGTCAGTCGATCCTGTCTATCAATTAACCCAAAAAACAAGATTTGGACCATTGGAACTTTATTTTTTTTACTAAGGACATACATTACTTCATATAAAATTCTTAACATTATAAGTAGTCTCACAGTAATATTTCTTTCTGAACGTGTATGTACGCTATGCACAGCCTGAAGCTATTGGCTCTATCAATGTAATAATAGTGGAGGGAATTGAACAAACCGCAGTATTGAGTGGGGAACAATTGTATCGTGTAAACGCACATCTGTACCCAAACCTAAGCCAAGTGTCACTTTCCCATGTCTTTCGGAATTCCTCTCAAGATTTTCCTTATATTATTTGAAGTGGTCCTTTTTATCTTGGCATGTGTAGAAAATTGCAATAATATTCTTAGCATACGTGACTATAATAATATTTTTTTTAAAGCTTTGATAAATTGGTTGCTCTCATATACATCATACACAATCCATCCACTATTTCACCTTGTTCAAAACAGTTTAGAGGCGAGAGATAACATATTATTATCTCCTCTTTGAGAATTCAATCTAAGGTAGATTGAATTCATACTAAGCAATGGAATGTTTTCAGCCGTTTAATGCTGAAAAGGTAACAAACAAACGAAAAGATTTACTTGTATATTTATATATAAGTATAGAGTATGGTCATGTATATAATAGATATTATAGAATAAGGATTTAAACCGTGATAACACTACACTATTAAGGATAGAGTAGAGAGAATAAGCGTAGCCTAGTTAAGGATTCCGATTCTCTTTATTTATTACAGTATTCTGAATTAAAGAAAGGTTTTGCAAAACAGCTAATATAGTATAAAATACAATCCCTTTATTAACATTTGTGATTTAGATATAAAAGAATTACGTCAAATATAACGACAAATTCTAAGTCATCAAGAGAATTCCAATTAAACGTGGTATTTAATTTGGAAATTAGGGTTGACACTTTGGCAGGGTTAATAAATTGACATCGGTTTTCGGTCTATTATTATTCGCTGGCAGTTGGATAATTAGTACGATTTAATCGCGTTACTGATACTGGTCTTCTGTATTATTCGGCATGACAGGTACTTTCGTAAAAGTGACCATTTCAACAGGACAAGGGGGTGCCTGGGGTCGACATAAATTCCAACGTCGGCATTATTGCGGCGTCCTTAGTTTGACGAAGGTACGCTTCGAATTGTTGAAGCTATCTCAAAGCGAATCGAACCTCTAAAATTGTCCACCGTCTATTGTTTACGTGGACAGAAAACACTTGACAATGCTGAGAATTATACCAATTTACCAGCGCTTTAGTTGAGCCACATCTTATTCTCTAGTAATTTGCTTCGGCTTATACTAGAATTACTTTATGACAAAATGCTTACTGAAGTCTAAATGTAGTCTTTAAGTAAGAGTACCTCTTTCATTATGTCTTGTTATCGCATTAATAAAGCTAAAAATAGTAATCCATTTTTTGCTGTTTCAATGTGCTTAATAGCTAAAAAAAATTATCTATACTATTTTGTACAGACAAATAAAATTGGCGTGTCTTTTTGTAATATCAAAATAAAAATGTGATCAAAAGGGGACTCGGACCAGGAGATTCCGAAAATGCAATTATTAGATTTTTTTCTGTCTGGATGTTTCAGCTAATCTCTATCTAATCTAGTTAAATATAGCTTTCCACCTTTACTTGCTTACTAACTAAAGCAAAACACAAACTTATATAAATGAATAGAAAGAGAAACTGAAATCGCGCTATTAACTTTAATTGGGCAATTCGACTCTGAGTAGGTAGGGCTTTAATATCGATTTGGTCCACCAGAAATGTAATCAGCCTTTAGTAAAACATCACATTTAGCAGTACGGCATCAACACATTTCCTTATCTTATTGATTAACTGTGGACGTGATGCTCACCCTAAAACCCTCCCGGGATGTAAAATTACGCAAATTTAGGATTTCCGCTTTACACAAACTGGAAATAAAATTTACGAAAGAAATCTCACACAAATGGGAAGTTATTTATATATTTGACATGTACGTTTAAGGGCATGGAAAGTAATGATATCTTAACATTAATTATTTATTTTAGAACCGGTTAGAATTTTCTTAAGTTGTCGCTAATAGTACACACACAGAAATTACATTTTAACGGGTTTAAGGTTGGTTTTTTATTTGATTTTTATTAACGTAAGAATATTTTTTTTAAATACCTACCGCGCTTAAAACTGTTAGAACCTAGTTTTATATTATTAGTATTTATTACTTACCATGAATCTCTACCCTCCCTCGAAATTTCGATGCATTAGTCCGCAAGATAATGTATTTGGCTACTGGAAGCCAGTTGAAAAACAGTTGAATGATAATAATCTTGAAATTAAACTGAGCGAGGCAAAATTGTTGCTCTACCGTAAAAAATCGTCCAAAGTTTAATTAACTTTAGTCTAAGAGACACTGAAGATCGACTTTCATCCATCTGATAACCAGATGAGAATTTTTTTTATATCAAATTATGTTTATTTGTAAATATGCCAATGATAGCGTGTCAATCGAAAAGTGTTCATAGCTATTTGTAATTAAATAAATTTTAATCAAATTTTATTCCTAAACTTCATTCACACTTTTGATAATTAAACAAATTTAGATGCAACTGATAACATGAAGAATATGCCTGAATAGGCTTACCTACTTATTTCTGTTCATGGTTACCTGGCAAGCAGGTATAAACAGATAATTCAATATGGGTAACTACACCATGAAATGACATTGAAGTTGACTATGAAAACTTCAAATATATTGCAACAATATTCCTAAAGCCTTTACGGTTATATTTGGAATAGAATTATTTTTCTTATGGCACCATTTTTTATAGCATTGGCACGGTGTAGTTATCTATATTGAATTACCTGTTCATACCTGCTTGCCAGGTGGGCATGAACAGAAATATGTAGACAAATTTATGAAGACATAGATAGATTGATAACTCTTTATTGTACACCAATACAAACATTAACTTAAGGACTAAATTATATCTAGTTATGTACAAAGGGCGGTCTTATCGCTAAAAAGCGATCTCTTCCAGACAATCCCAATTCCAATTTTCAATTTCAATCTTAATAACTATTAGTTGAAACTAAATTTGTTCAGTTATCAAAAGAACGAAGTTCGTGAAAAAAATGTGTTTACAATTAATTTAATTAGCAGTAGCTATAAACACTTTTCGATTAGCAAGCAATCATAGGGTTGTTAATGAATCAATATAATTTGATAAAAAACGGCTCGTCTGGTTATCAGATGGCTGCAGGTCGATCTTTACCGTCTCCTCTACATGCCACTTGTTCTTTATGAATTTCAAAACAAATTATATTGGGGGTTTTGCCAATATTGACGTATTTTTCTTGCTTTACTTATACCCTACCTTTCCAATGATTGTCTATAATACTTAATTTGCTTTCCAGAGAATGTAAGTTTGCGGCAATTTTCGCGAGTTCAGAGTAGGTATTTATTGTACTGTATAGAAAAAATGTGTACATAATATAATAAACTTTACGTCTTTATTTATTTAATAACATGAGGAAACTGACATATGTTATATATTTGACTATTTTTGTGAGCATTTTGTATGCAAACGTTTAAATTTGTTTGATGACGTCACTTTTTCATTACTGTAATGTTCGCGTTTGACCAATAACTCGCGCGATTTTGAGCTGGACTAAGGAGGTACCTAAAGCACGCTTACCTCGAAGGTCGACCCTGATTGGTCTACTTAAGCTATTATTATGTATAATAGAGCATTTGTTGTATGTATAAGTATTACGTTTTCAGAAAGGCATCAAATAATGTCTTTGTTGACTTTAATTAGATTTGTTCCGATTAAAGCCCAAATAAACAACATTGCGTATGTAATTATATTATGATATTATTGAGCAATGTAAACAGAGTAGAAACGCCTCGGAGAAGTTAAATTATTTATTTTGCAAGGACACGCTAAATTGGACAGCCCATCCCTTTGTCAAATAGAGTAATTAAAAACTTTTTTAATTATACAAGGAGAATGACGTTGGTAACCATAAAAACGTAAAACATGGTCCTAAAACTGAAAGGGAAGACAAAATATTAAGACGAAACACATAAATATTTAAGTTTTATTTAATGACGCTAATGTTTTTTTTGTAATTTATATTTGGCTGTCGAAGATTGTATTATGAATGAAATATTTATCTGGCCAATTTGTGACATACATGTATGTTATGGAGTCACATCTAATATATATTTTTTCATGATTTCATTGTATAGTATTTTATAGTATATACATCGAGACGCGTTCTCCACTCCACACAGTGGAGACCGCGTCTCGGTAAGGTAGTGTCGGACGCTCGCTCCAGCCCGATGGACCGACGACCTATGCAAGGTCGCCGGTAGGCGCTGGATGAGGAAATCGGAGAACAGGGATGAATGGCGACGTCTTGGGGAGGCCTACGTCAAACAGTAAACCGCGAATGGCTGAAGACGATGATGACGACGATATGCTTCGAATACATATGTATTTCTACTAAATTACATTAACACAAATCTATTGGGTAATCTCAGAAAAAAATGACTGTGATACAAAGAGATTCAGTCATGTCTATTTCATCAGGTCTCGCACTAGGCAGCCTGGATGGACCCCCATTTCAATGTATGATGTTTATTAAGCTCACTCACTAGGTGACCAGTAACCTGTAACAGTTATTAGGATACTAAACTAGCAGTCTAGCTGCTATGATTGGTGGCTCAATATTTTTGTTACCGCGGCCTGGTTGCCGCAGCTAAGTGGTCTAGTGCACGTCCTGCGTAAGTTTCGTTTTACATAATTGTTACGAAATATAAAATCGGATTTATATTTAAAACTAGCTGACCCGGCGAACTTCGTACCACCATACGTTTTGAATTCCTAAAAGACTTTGTTTCGTGACACAAAAACAAAATCACCATAATCGGTCCAGGTGATTAGGAGGATTCTAGAACCCGATCTCAACGCCACCTACCGGTTCTAATTGCGAGTCTAAACAATCCGGGAACCCACTCAAACACACAAAAACAAAATCACCAAAATCGCTCCCGGTGATTAGGAGGATTCTAGAACCCGGTCTCACCGCCATCTACCGATTTCTTCGTTCTTAAGTTATGCGCTTACCAACACATTTTGCGATTCGTTTTTATATATAAGATTAGCTTCTGCCCGCGACTTTGTTCGCGTGGAAAGGAAAGTTAATAAACACCCGCGATTTTGAAACATTCTTCATTGGTGCTCCGCTCCTATTACTCTTAGCGTGATGGTTTATAGCCTCTAACCTTCCTCAATAAATGGGCTATCTAACACTGAAAAAAAATTCAAATCAGACCAGTAGTTCCTGAGATTAGCGCGTTCAAGCAAAGAAACAAACTTATCTGCTTTATATACTATATATATATAAGATAAAACTCTCTCACTGACACCACACCCTGTCAAATTATCCATTTATATTATTTTACGTTGCAGAAAAATTACTTTCAGTCTGTTATAAGCTGTTTGAGTAATTAAAGCTTTTTAACTATCCCACGGGAACTCTTTAATTTTTCGGGATCAAAAGTATTCTATATGTTGACCAGAGATATAAGCTATCACCATACAAAATTTTATGTAAATCGGTCCAGTCGTTTCGGAGATTAGCCGATACAAACAGACAGACAAACAGAGAAACAAAAATTCTAAAAAAATCCAAATTAGTTCTATTTCACTTCTTACATCCCCCTGACTCGGTTTTTAGCATTTTTTTTCATTGTACAGAAATTCGACCTCTACAATTTTATTATATATTATGTGACAGAAATCCTTAATGAACAAAAGATGAAATTGTGCCCTCAAATAATTAAAGAAATGAATATGAATTAGCTTGAAATTATTATCATAATAACATGATGTCGTTGGACAATGGAGGATGGTATCTTAATATTCGGGACACGGGAGCGCTTCCCGTTTGTAATTCATTACTCTTTTTGAACATTAATCAGAACTGCTCTCGAGTCTATACTTCCTTCCTGTAGCGATTTATCGCATTCAATTTCGTCCTGTCGAGGAAATTATTCAGTGAATTTATCAAGACTTAAGACATGTCACCAGATTTTTAACATAACATTTTAATAGGTAGGTCTTTGTGAAACTCTATAGGTATATGAGACTTTCATATTAAATACATATTACTCGTGAATCGGTGTAAAGAAGGATTTAAGTAATGTTTGGCGCTCTAGAACAATTCGCGCATATACCTACATACAATTCAAATCGTGATTAGTAAGGAGCTTCATATGTTAATTAGTGTCAAATTTTTTAACATTTGGCTGCGAAACTCTAACTCTAAACTCTAAAAACATTTACTTAATCAAACACATCCCATATCTCAAAAATGACTCAATGCACATTAATCTTAAAAACTTCGCAACATACTTTTGTATGAGTATACTGAGTTATGATATCAAAACAAATCAATATATATCGTAATTCATTATTGCTTAAACATTAATTCAAGTTGTTTTTATCATAATTATCATTTAAACATAGCATAATATACAAATATCAAATAATAATGTATAAGGAATCTAATTACGTCGCTATTTTCAAATAAAGTATTTTTGTTTCTTTCTTAATACAAATTTCTAACTTAAGATGTCAGAAAGGTAATCCAAACGTTAACATTTTATGACAATCAGTTTATACATTTTCCTTCTGAGAAACTTCAAATGTTTAAGCCACGGGACTTATTACATTTTTAGTAACACTGATATTAGACGGATCAATTAAATTGAATCAATTTGGTTGAAAGTTACAGAACTAAAAGAACACAAGAGAACATAATGACATTGAATGACTGTATTTTATGTTTATATGGATTACTTTGGTTGATTCACCCAAATTGAAAGACAGAAATAATCTGCCTAATATCAGCTTAAAAAAAGAATCAATATTTCTTCTCGTTATTGGAAGCATATATTGTAAATACATAGGCATGTTTTATAGAAGAAAAAAATATTAGTGAACAATAATGATATGTGTCATGCCAAAATTTTATGCGCTTCGATTGAAGGTAATATCGTAAGTTTGCGCAGGTCTAGTGAAGTTTTAACGTTTATTACGCCTTACGGTGCAGGTATAATGCGAAGGAGATGGCATGAGAGTCAGGATAGCGGCCGAACAAGAGAGCAATTTTCTCCTTTTGCTGCTTTGTCTGTGAACCTTTTAATTTTTTCTGCGCTATACCTAAGAAGTTCAAGGACGTATATAAGTTTTGGTCGTACTATAAAAGACGTTACATTGCAAAAAATCTTAAATCTTGTATAAGAGCATGAAAGCATCACCCACTCTCGCTTTGATTCTTTATGTAAATGTATTTTTAGTATTTTTAGTATTTTTAGGTCTAATCTGTCGACAATTGAAAGTTGTTTCAATTGTGTGATTAAACAGCGTATTAGAACTAATTAATAACGAAGTGAAAGTTTGAAGAATCGATACTAGCGACATCCCGCAAACAACATGAAGTTTATCAAATTACGATGGTACAAATCAAAGCACTACTTTAAAGCATAAGGTTTATCATCCTTAGTATTGTTCTGCCATAATATTTGTAAAGTTTGTCTTCTAATTTGATTTTAACGTTTGTCCCAAATTCCGATGTCTGAAATTAAGCGAAGAATCTCAGTTATTACCGCAATCGTTCAATTTAACATCGTTTTGCTATTCAAATAATGGAAAAAGTTTCTCAATAAGAATAGATACCAGAGATAATCGACGAAATCCGCGGCGTTTAAATTCTCTCTTCAAATATTTCATATAATTATTTCGGCGTTTAACATTATTTTAGTCTGAATAAGTAAGTTATTTTGTAATATAATAATGAAAAATATTTTGTAAAGGCTTTAAGTGCGATCACTTACTTTAGTAATGAAGGTATAAAATATAAAGTTTGGACGTGGTAACTTAGTACGTAAAACATTCGACTATTCAAATGAGGTCAGTTCGAAACCTCGCCGGAAAGCATGCACACTTAATTGACCGAATGTGAATGTTATTATAATCACCACGTGCTACCACTGAAAGAAAACATCTCGTTGAAACCTGCATAGAATAGAATAGAAAACGCTTTAGGTATTATTCACTACGCTACACATTAAACAACAACTTACAGTAGCCACATTAAACAGTAAATGCAATAATAATGTGTGATCTTGTCGCTTTAGAGCGATCTCTTCCAGACAACCCGGGTTATGGATTTCATAAACAAATCGCAAGTGTATGACGGTGGTGTGCAAATAATACATATATAAATAGGATATATAAAATTTACACAATACATATACCTAAAATAAATTAACAATAACACATATTATGTGTAGACTAATATATAACTTAATAATATGTGTAATATAAATGTCGAGATGACTGGCGTGTGAAACCAGCCAATCCGTAATGAATGAACATGCAGTATACTAGCTGATCGCCCTAAAACTGGGTGAAAAGACAAGACTCCCGAGTCACAGGAAGTAGTATATTTTCCCGTTCTTGTAAGGTTAAAAAAATACAAATCTTCGTTTATAAAAACCGACTTCAAAAACTAAAAAGTATAAAATAACATTTCTAAAGCTATGCCAAATGGCAACTATTCCGCGTTGAAAAAATTAGAATCACGTAAATCGGATCATAAATCTCAGAGTAATCGGTGTACATATGAAACGGAATGGATTTTTATTTCATAACAAATGTTCATAAAATGAAAACTGCTGCGCCAAACTATGTCAAACTTTTAGGGGACTAATTGGAAGCTATTCCGCGTCGAACAAAAAAATAATCACGTAAATCGGATCATAAATCTCGGAGTAATCGGTGAACATACATAAAAAAAAACAAAAACAAAAAAAAAACTGTCCCAACGAATTGAGAACCGCCTCCTTTTTTTGAAGTCGGTTAAAAACGATCAATCGCAGTTTAACACATTATCTCTACAATAAACGACAAAAGGCTGCATAACACCGTCAAAAAGCAGATACGTAGATATAAAATGCGATAAGAATTTCCTTCTAAAAACTCTATAGATGAAATGTTCAACGCTTTCCTAACAATACCTTGGGATCCGCATTATCAAAAAATATTTCTCGAAGGTTTTCAACAACAAACGTTAAATTAATAAATTGTGCACTCATTGGCAAAGTTATAATATGAATTGAGAGCGGCCAAATGGTTATTACAAAATGTGTTTATTATGTCGTACCGGCTGAAAACATTTCTTCGGAATGTTTGTTCAGGTTATTAGCGTAATTACTTTCCTTATTATCTGTAATATGCTTAATAAGTATTTTTTTGTTTTAAGGAAAACAAACATTATAAGTGTCTAGAGCTAAACATTTTTAACGAAATTAGCGGGTTTGTTGCAGTTTTCGGATACAAAAATTGAATTGAATAATTTTGTAATTTCTTGTAAAATATTTATATTACTATTCATAGCAACATTTTCAGGTGGGTCTTCAGGGCCATATCCTTAACTATACGAAATAGCGACTCAAAAGAGTCTTGAAAAAATTCATAAATATCAATCAGCTTAACCAATCACATTATCATGATCAATTACATCATTAGAGTTTTGATATTCCTTTATAGACATTGATACTTACAGACTATAAACTATATTCTGGTGTTATAATGTAGTGTTTTTTTTCAAAATTAACTAATTCAGTTTCAAACAAGGTTTTAAAAAGCCACAGATAACACTTTGATCTCTTGAAAATTTGCACCAGGATTCCCTTGAGAGCTTGTTTTTCATTATTTCATATAGTTTATAATATGGATTTAAAAGTTCACTAGAAAATTTACCCCGTGTACATGATAATGGTAAGGAATTTGTATCGTATGGATCATTATTTAGTTGTGTAGTAAAATTACTAAAAAAGTTTAAACGTGGCATGCCATAAATATAACTGGTGGATGAAAAACAATTTCGACATAAGCGTGAAGACGGTGAATAATTTTCGAAAATGTAGAAAAGTTAAAGCTGTGGTACTTAAAATCTCTTAATTAGTTTTTAATAATTATGTACATAACTATATAATGAAAATTATAAAGAGTAGGAGGTGTGTGGTGGATCGCACAGAATGGTCTGGGCGTGAACCCGTTTGGAGCTTCCATCGGTACAGATCTTTGTTGTGATAACACTGATACTGCAGAGAGGTCTTGAGCGACTAATGTAGAAAACAGAGTTTCGCCTAAATAGTTACTCGCTATGGTTTATTTCTAATAAAAATTTATTTATAAAACGGTAGCCAAATCATAAAATCAGTAGACGCACATCACAGATAAGGAACCATGCACTGTACGTAGACTGGCACGCATAGTTGGCCGATTTCTTTTACTTTCAAAAACTGTATGATAAAAACCATTCATGAAATTTCATTTCTGAACCTTTACCAGGTAATCATAACGATTTTTATAATTACCTTTTTTCTGCTTCACCAAGTTTCAATTTACGGAAAAGTCTCGGATTAAACTAAAGTTTTCAATTATCGGTCCCATTAAGGGCCTCTGCGCACGGGGGAGGGGTTCATCAATTTTTATAGCACCGGGACTTGAGATAAGTCAGCTCGTTACCAATGTTTTTGATCCTGATTCCTTTTTTACGTGAACAGTTCGATGTCCAATTTGTATGCGATGAAAGGTGGCTACCAAAACCTTTTACGTGTTGAAACTGGTTTTCTTTCCACAAATGAAAGAGACTTGAGCGATATTAAACTTTATTAACATATCGATGACTTTAAAAGATGTACTCATCATCATCATCAATATATCTATCATCATGCAATCGTTTACTCGCTCTTACTTCCGGAGAGTCATCTTCAAAGGCCGTGGTTCATTTTTGTACTGTTTTTTTCTTGCATTTTATGTAATCTTGGGAATTTCTTATTATGAAATTAAAGCCCCACATTGATATGGGCACCGTTAATTTTATGTACGTGAAAGATTATTCTGTCAAGTGCGGGCCCGCAGGGGACTTTTAATAATAATAATGGATATAAGGTAGGTATTACTTGGAATTCCATATAAATTAAAATTAGTATAAAAACTTGCTTAGTAATTTTCACAATATAGTAATTTTTATGTTTTACTTTGCACCGACTTCAAGATGTTTTAGATAATATATATTAATAATAATAGCATTAGAAATAAGTTATTTTACACATTTTAGTTTTTGAAGTCGTTTTTTTTAAACGAAGTTTTTATTTTTTATTTGTTACTTTTTAGTGTCTATCTACGTATGGGTGGACATATGAATGGTGCCGTGTTTCTTAAAAAATATAGGTCCCAAGAAACGGGAACAAAAAAATTTTTGTAAAATGAAAAATACTGGGCCAAACTCTGTTAAATTTTTAGGGGACCAATCGGAAGCTATTCTGCGTCGAACAAAAAAAGAATCACGTAAATCGGACCATAAATCACGGAGTAATCGGTGAACATACAGAAAAAAAAGATCCCGACGAATTCAGAACCTCCTTCTTTTTTAAAGTCGGTTAAAAAAGACAGACACTACTTAATCAGTATTATTGGAATTAATGTGTATATTGTTACAATTAATTAAACCAGGTGTTAATGTTTGTGATAAACAACGAGTACGTGATAAAACTTGCATATTTGGATTACCACTGTTAAAGACCAGCTAATCCGGGTCAAAATAAATACAGCCCTTTATCCTCAAGGTATAGGAAATCCCAAACCCAGCTACAGAATATTTACGGGCGGATATTATTCAAAAAGCGAATACAGCAAAAACATCTGACGTGTTATTATGGATAATGAAGAAGACGTACCTAATTATATAGATAATATTATGTATATGGTTATTACACATATTAACCAGACTTGGTAACATCAGCAGAACTGTCCTATATCCTTTGGTTTTCTGCTTACGTTGGTTATGTTTATAGATCTAGCTCTGGTGTTTATATTGATTGTTAGTGTTACCCTGGGCATTCCCATTGTATTACCAAGGAAATTATTCAGATTTGTTGAAATAAAGTAATCTTGTGGAGAAGTGTAAACACATTTATTTTATTCGAGCAAAAGTATATTGCCTACATTTCAATATGCAAATTAATAAAGTAGGTAAGTTATAATATCAGTTCAATTTATTTTAATTTTATAAGAAATGCTACAATACTGCTAGCGTAAATTCGGCTTCTATCTCACGAAAATAAATTCCCCATCCTTCGGGATGACAACAATTTCGTGAACACCTCTTTTAACACAAGTAGGTACACTAATACCAAAGTTCAAAACCCGCCGTTTATTCGGTTTTGCTCAAGTATATTTTGAGTCGTACAACAAAGAAACCAGGCTATTTTCGGGGATAAAAAGAATCTTTGTTAAGCATACATACATACATAACTTCACGCCAGGTTCCTTGCGGGGTAGGCACGAACAACAGAGCGCTATACAGGCTTATTCTTATTCTTTGTTAAGCAATGTTATTAATAATGCTATATACTATATTTTGTGATTCGAAACAATTATCCTGACAAGGTCATTTCCACATTTAAATATTATTAAGAATAATATACTACAAAATAGTCTATTTTTCATAATTAATTATTTACCTAAAAATCAAATTATGCTTCGTCAAAATTGGCCTCGAGACTCCTTTGAGTGATTGTCGCTATATGATATAGTCTATGATTTGGCCCTGAAGGCCCACATGTAAAATTCATCCAGTATAGTCAAGACCTAAACTATGTCATGAAATTATAATATAAACATTTAAGCTTATTGTTACGACCGACAAAGACAAATTCACACCTGCATACCTGTAGAAACACATTTTATTACCTTTCGGAATTTAGGCTTCTTTTGTTTACTTTGTGTTTAAAATTAAAAAAAACTTTCCATTGTGTATTGTAATCTTTTACGGTCTGTCGACGTATAGTGATCACTGCCAGGTGTCTCGGGTTTAAAATACAAAACTGGTTCTAAGAAATTCGGTCCACGCGGCCGGGCAGACATTGCATTTGTGCAGTATAAAGCAATGCCCCAATTGAGAGATGGGGCAGTCGAGCGATAACCACAAGCAAGAGTTGTGTACATTCAGTAATCCATTTAGATTAAATTACTGATTTTGCCCGTGTTATTATATTTGTGCCTGTGTTATACGTGTTTGCATAGTTCTAATAAACTGTATAATAATTCCAACTGAATTTTAATTCGAGTCCTACAACTCGTAACATTACTTTATATCCATTTGATTCAGTAGTTGGTGTTTTGTAGTAACCTAGGAAACATTACTAAAGCTAGCTTTTGATGAGGTTTATGATTGGTTTTGTGTCGCGGGAAATGCCTAAGTCAGAATCCCTGGCACCTCACAAAGTCACGAAGGGACGGTGGCAGGTATAGTGGGTAGTACAGTGTAGTACTTCCTCCGTGAAGATGTGAGCATAATGGGCTCGCGGAAGCGTCACATGGCCCTCATAGAACTCCCTCAGATTCTGAGTGGATGTGTTCCCTAGCGTCATAAAAATGGCTTCTGTCTTAAGAGGCTTTATATGTGCAAGATGCTAAAATTGTCCACACTAACGGAATACAGATAAAAGTATTTTAATTTAAAGTACAATCATAGTCGAAGAAAGTAATGACATTAGACCAGAAAAAAACGTAATTTGTTACACATTTTTGGGACACCGTTTTATAGGCATCCGTTGTTTTTTGTATTGTTAGAAAATCTCAACGTAAATATATGAAAATGAATTTATTTATTTCAAAATGAAATCTTACAGCTTACTTATTGAAAGTCATGACTCTACCACCGCTACCAAAGCAATTTTAGTTACTGTTAAAGGAGAAGAAGCGGCGCAACAAACTCCCCAGTAACACATCTTTACTTTGTAATTATCATGTTTAATCACACGTCTTTTTATTTTTTATTATGTAGTTTATAATAATACAATGTTTTACAAAATAATTATATAAAATCAACGTTATGTACACTAATATCATATAGAGGTGAAGGTTGTGAGTTTCTTTGTAGAAAGTAATTTCTTAAGCTACTGAACCCGATTTTGACAACTATTTTACTGGGAGAAAGCTACATTATTATTACATAACATAGGTTATAATTAATTGTGATATTTTTTAATTTTGTAATGACGTCCAACGAAGTGGGCACGGAGCAGCTAGTTGTTTTAGGTGTATAAATAAATGCTTAAAGACCTACACAAGGTTGTCATTGAAATTCGATGACGAGCGGAGGAATGGGATATGTGGCGCAAGCTTCAAGAGAAATACTTTCAGCAATAGACAAAAGTTTGCTAATAACGATTATCGTAAATAAAGTAGAGTAAAGAAAATCCACTGGATAGATCTCGAAATTTCATTAACACTTCTTCTTTTTTAGAATTTCCTAGCCAAATGAAAAAACTTAACCCTTATATCTTCGCAGCCATTTGTCTGTGTATGTTAGATCCAAATTTTCCAAAAGGTTGTGAATTTGTGAGCTATACAAATAAAATTCGTAATGGCAGTATCTCCTATAGAACGTTTTGAATGGTATATAGAAAATATCGATTTAGTATTACATAGTTATGTTTGATTGAAATAGTAACTAAAATATTATTGCTGTAAATATTAATAAGAGTTTACATATTGATTACAGTAAATAATAATTTTATCACTCAATGAGCCAAAGGTTAAAATATTTCATTTATCCGTACAGTTGACATATTAATGATAACCTCTTAGAAGTAAACAATATGATATGAAATAATATGAATTCTGATTTTATATAATAAGTGATTTACAATCACGTGTGCATTCACGTTTAGGAACCGGCCTTTCGATTTGAGAATTATCTATGTTGAATTTTTTCACTTTGGAATTGTGTGAAATCGACACATCGCAGCAGGTTGTGACTTGTCAGGAAGAACTTTCATATTTATTATATTGTATAATTATTATTATACAACATGGTGTATATACTATATCTTACCGAGCTCCAACAAACCTGCTCTACCAGCGTACTTATTTAAAAAATCAGTCAAACCGTATATTCCGTCGTGCACTCACCATAAGGCCTCTGCGCCATCATCCATGGCTTTACCTTTAAGCTGTTGTATTGGACCCTTTACTCTTTCATCCCTTAATGATGAATATTTCTATTGTGGAAAACTCACGTGATTTTTTTCTGCAGTCCTTTTTTGACTAGTTTTATATATTCACTTTCATTTGGTACCATTTCATTTATTTATGCTACTTATTATTATATTTTATTTTACATTTTTTAATATCATCAATAAGGGGATAGCCTGACTGATAGCATTAAAAAATAAATCCAGTTTATTTACTATGTATTATGTCCAATTTATATATATATAAATAGTAAGTTGGAATACTTAACATAATTATGTAGGTGTATAATTGCAATTATTATTATAAATTAAAACAAATTTATATAGTATTTTTTAAAGTTTTCACTACGACTAGTATACGTCGTGTCGGGATATATTAATCAAATAAATTTCCGCGCTTTGAACCCTTAAAAGGTAGTTTTATTATAAAACAGATTTATTATTCATCTGTAATATCACTATGTACACGTAACAGAAAATATTCTCAAATTACTTAGTTTACTTCAAATATTCGTAAAAGTGTACACCATTTCTTGCTTTTAACAAAATCCACATCAATTACAAAAACATCATAAACAAATTATTTTCTATTAAATCTTTCTTCTAAAAGCGAGGGTCTGGTCTTTGCAGCCATTTTCAATTGACCTATGAAAAGATCAAACGATGAGGTCGTTGCATATTTCGCTTTATACTTGTCACAGTGTGCGAAAAATACAGGATACAAATACGGCAGCTGAGCATGATCCAATGTTGGGAAGAGGTGATGTAGTGCATGATCTCCGAAGAAGGTCATTACTTTGAATAAACTTCCATTGATATCTGTGCGGTCCATTACAGCTTCCAACTCAAACATTCCCCAATCAGGTGTCAGATCGCTGAAATCAGAAATTTTTATTTACTAAAATTTAATATGAGTAGTAATCAGTAATAGGTAGGTAGTAAAAAAGTAGAAGCTTGTAATTTGGTAGTGCCGTTTTCTACACGGGATTAGTTACAGTCTTGACTATTTATATACAAATAATACTAAATATTGTGTTAATTTAAACGTGTTCCCCGTTTGAAAATGGTGTTTTTGTGGAGATGTGATTTCAAGTGTGAAACGTGTGAAATTTTTGGCGAAAGTCAAAATGGATTAATTATGTAGAAATAATTTAGTACCTAACTTCATCACCGTCCTTGAAGATTTTAGGGTGATGGTGAGCAGCGTTGGAACCAATAATGAAGAAGATAAAACTCGCAGTGCAAATGATCCAGAGCCACCCGACGAAGGCATCGTAGAAAGGAACGCCGCTGACAGCCCACATCCAAACTGGTAAGAGGAAGCCAACCCCATCATGCCAACGGTAATGTTTGGTGAAGAAGCCTTCGCGCACAAAGTTCATGAGGAATCTGGAAAACAATCTATAATATATAGCATTTTCTGATGTGGGTAATAAAAGTGAGACTTATTATACACGACTAACTGCCAGTAATGCAGTCTATTCATCTATATTAATTTAATTATATTGCTTTAGTAAAGATATTCGGTCTTTCCGCATTTTTATGTCAGTCCATATTTCAGCTTCCTTAAGCTTGTCCAAATATTATATTATTATAATTTTTATCCGTGCAGGAACGGCGAAAGACTACAATTTTCTGCGGCAGGGCGGCCTGTCGTAAGAGGCAACAAAACAACCCACAGCCAGGTAGGGCATTTGCCCGCCTGGATGGCTACCACCCCTGGTCTCAAGTACGTCGCCATAACAACCTTTAGTTGTGTTTCGGCATTAGTGATCAGGTTCCAGTCTCCCTTAAGAGAGCAGCAGCGCATTTGCAGCACCTTTGGTGTTGCAAATGTCCATAGGCGACGGTAACCGCTTTCCGACAAGTGGGCCATCTGCCTGTCTGCTGAACTCCTGCAATAAAAAAAAATAATACAAAAAAAAATCGGTTCATATTCCGAATAATTTTCCTCGAATAAACTAAGGTCGATAGTGTATTATAGTATCTTAACCCACCTCTGTGCTGTCATGCAGTTCTGGTCTCTATTGCATAAACACCGACGTTTAATATACTTGTTAGTTTGGAGTATGAATCATCATTATAGACAATATCGGACATAAGACTTTATCTATAGCAAAAGTCTCAAAATTTTGCAGCCTTAGGCCCTTACTGATTACACCAGTAAGTAAATTGCAAGAGACAAAATAAGTTTTACAATGATAATGGGATTCATTGCAATTAGTTATTATGGTGTGGACAAATTTTCTTAATATATAATTCGTCATAAGCTTTACAAAACAAGTCTATTGTCAAATCTAATAACCGTTATTCAATAATTATATGAAAATCACTGTGTCTTTTTATCACAGCAGTAATAACTAGAAAAAGCTTGTATTTGTCGGGGACCGGATTGATGATGCTGACGGGGCGGTTTTTGTTTGCGGACCATTGTTTGGAGACCTCTGATTTATAGTATAATGAGTGTCGCTAATTCAGTATCTATTTACTTTTATTTGGGCAATAACGAAAAATGTTTACTTGTCTACATCTAATATAAAAATTATATATTTGACTTACCGTTTCAAAAAATTAAGGATGAACATGAGAGGAAAAATCGCAATTTCGATAACGAAAGCAAAGTAAGCGTGAACTGGTTTTTCTCGAGGATTCCATAATACTAGAGGTTCGAAACCACTAACTTCTAAGTCCATCAGTGTATTGGGATAAAGATGATGAGAAAGCGCATGGCTTACTCTGAAGTCCCTGTAAAAATACGAAAACACATATCTCATCTTTTTTGTTAAAACCTTGTTAGCATGCATTATCTTTACAAGTACTAAATAAATAAGTGCCATGGAAATAATACTATTAAAATTATTAAGCTAGAATTTTTTCGACCTTTCCAACAATAATACATAGACCGAATCTCCCGTAATAATAAAATATATATGTAGTAATATTGGACACTGGAAATTTCTCCGCCCCTTTACTGAAGTAAAGATCTCTTTCTTCTATTATCTCTATATCTTGCAGGAACTAAACTAAGTGTTATTTTAAACAGTATCCTATATTCATAACCTTAACGTAACGGATTATATCGAATTTTAATTAAATAAAAACTTTCTCAAGCCCACACATATATATACAAACATTCAAACAAATTCATTTCACTCATAAAGATATATAGATATAGTTACGGAATTATGTTATTACAAAGAAAAACTAGAATGAATACTAAGGCTAGGTCACCTCGGTTAATAGTCAAGTAGTCTCAAAGTATGGCAATGTTACTTTTGTGAATCAACACTAATCCGTTGAATTAGTTTTCTGATGATTTTGAGTTCTGGATCTGGTGCTTAGAAAACTTTTTATAAAGGTTCAAGGCCTCAGACCTATAAGATTCGAAGAAGATTAGCGGTGTATCTACAATGTTTTCTTTGACTTTCATTCATGATCACCAATTAAGCAGTGTTTCTTGGTTCAGAATTTAAATGCAATTTATTGTAATAAGATTCGTCTGACTTAAACATGAAGTCTTTATGATAATAATCAAACCGGGGCAAGGGTTGACTTACCTATAGGACCATAAGCTAATATTAAAATAATACATTCTCCAATTAGGTCTTTTGTGAATGTAGTTGTGTGACGCGACGATCAACCAACCAAAAGCTAAGGAAGCAATGAGGTAAGTTGCCATCACTACCCAGTAGTCTTTTGACCGACAAGATATCACTGAATTCATTAGAAGAGTTACAAATAAACCATCACTAATTAAATCGCCATATTTCGAAGCGCTTTTTGGTATTTTCTTTAATTCTTCTCTTATAGCCCTTTTTAGAGTTCGGTAAAATCCATCATCTTTGAAGGTGAATGGCGAATTTCTTGGAGTTTTTGCTTCCCTGAGGTAAAACTTTTCTAACATTTTTTCGGCGATCGGATTGATGTGATGGCATTCGAAAGCCTCTGTTATGTCTGTTCCCTGAAAGATGTAAGTATGTGAATATGTTTGCAATAAAAACAAAGATATGAGATTTAACTCATCCTTTGGGATCTTGTAGACGCTAAGAATTTTCACTGTGCTACCGACCGGACCGATTCATCACGTACACGACTAAAATTAAGTCGGATCTAGCCACAAAAATTTGTCGTTTCTGCTTCAGACAAGATAAATAGGTACATGTAAATGTCAAACTCATCGTCTACGTTTTTGAGTAGTCGTGCGTAGGGTATTGTAGGGTACTAGTGAAGTATGATTGTAAAGAAAAGAATCATATTAGCTACGAAGCATAAAAACCTATTAAATTTTCTGGAACCTCCTCACATACTCCGCCCTTTCTTCCGCTGCAACGAAACAAAGCGCGTAGTGTCTATCGCAGACAAGATTTTTTTCTTGATCAACGTTTGGGCAATGTACACAGTTAGTGTGTAGAAACGACACGAATTCTTGCGTAGATCCAGCGACTTTTCTTAGTGTGTACAAGAGCCGTTAATCTATTAGAATGAATTGTTAATTAAAATTTTATTATTTTGAAATAAATATTTTTTTATATTCTACAATTCTAGTCTTTATTCTAATTAATATATTTAATACGATGTAGAATATGATATACTTTATTGTACAAAAATGATACATAAAATCAAGAATATTAATATACAAGTATAATCGGTAGACTTGTCGCCCATGGCCATTGCTTCCAGACAGTTATTGGATGGAGTAAGTACAAAAAGGACATAATAAATATCGCTAATTGATAAATCAGCACTCGTAAAATTTCGTTTATTAATTATACAAATAGTTATTTATATATAACTAGCTGTCCCGGCAGACGTTGTCCTGCCCTGAAGAAATAAAATTTTGAACCCGATTGCAGCGCCATCTACAGGTTCGATTGAGATGTAAGCTATCCTATCTTTTAAGTTGGATCAAACTGCACACGGTGTGCAAATTTGATTGAAATCGGTTGAGTAGTTTAGGAGTCCATCGCGGACAAACATCGTGACACGAGATTTATATATATGAGATTTAATAAATATAAACAATAATACAAAATTATGAAATATTATTAATATTTATTAAGTTATCTTATTACTACAATACACATTATATCATATATACAAAAGTACACTATACCTAACAATAACACTATATCTTCTGGTAATCTTTACACTAATGTATATATATAATGTTGGGGTTGTCTGAAAGGGATCACTTTTTAGCGATAAGACTGCCCTTTCTACGTAACTAGACATAATTTTAGTCTTTAAGTTCATGTTTGTATTGGTGTATAATAAAGTGTTATCTATCTATCTGTTAAAATTACATAATGATCGTATCTGCTTAATATTTAGTAGTAGTTCATACCAGAGTTGAAAGGCCTGTACGATAAAGAATTGTATTCTGTTGATAGGCAGTTTCAGTTTCATACTCTTAGACAATTTAATGAATCTTGAATGTTGTAATTAAGGAACTGGAAAAGTTCCTTGAGATAGTCAGAGGACTTGGGATTAAACAAAATGTTTTGACGAAGAGATAGGATATGCGCATTCCGACGAAGGCGAATGGGAAGCTATTTGAGATTAATGCGAATTCAAATATATTATGGTCGTATTTCCGTAGCTCAAATATGAAACGTATGCAAAAGTTTTAAAGCCGCCCAAGTTTATTAAGTTGAAATTCTGCGAGGGTAAGATAGCTGACATCAGCGTAGTCGAAGATGGGAAGGAGAAGAGATCGAGCAAGTTTGGTCTTGCTGATTACACATGAAACATGCACCCGATGCAAACACATATATATTCTCTTCTCAAACAATTTCATAAGCTATTTAATGATTTTTATAAGGAATGGTTCCGGGTTTCAACATTTGTAATTATTATTAGTAGCTGTATTGTACTTGATCGTGTATTAGCAGAAGGTGATGTCAGGAGCCTTAAGAACAGACGAGCGTGCATGACAAGAGCTATGAATGTCAAAGAAGCAAGTGAGGTGTGTAAGAATAAGCCTGTATGGCGCTCTGTTGTTCGTGCCTACCCCGCAAGGGACCTGGCGTGAAGTTATATATGTATGTATTAGTAGCTCAGTTTATTTTGAGAGCAAATAAGCAGTTACATTGCATTACATTTTTATTTAAGCGCTAATAACTCGTGTAAAATTTACTTGAATTTATCTATAAAACAATCTCATTTTCCTTGACAAAAGTATCCTATGTCTATGCTTGGTATATGTAATCTCACTACATACACTTATATGTATGTATATAAAACTTCGGTTTACTTTTCTCATAAAAAGTTACAAGATGAAAAATAATAAATGAAAAGGTATAAAAATGATTAATTCTTTCTCTCTGTTTGTACGGGCTAATCGGTAATTTTCACCTTTTTTGTACAGTTTTCTGTACAGTGAAAAAAATGCTAAAAACCAAATCAGGGGGATATAAGAAGTGAAATGGAACTAATTTAGATTTTTTTCAATTTTTTTGTTTCTCCTTTTGTACGGGCTAATCTCCAAAACTACTAGCCCGATTTAAATGAAATTTTGTATGGTGGTAGCTTATATCCTTGGTCAACATATTATAGGATACTTTTGATCCCGAAAACATAAAGATTTCCCGTGGGATAGTTAAAAAAACTATCCACGCGGACGAAGTCGCGGGCAGAATTTACACATTACAAATTACTAAACTTTCCACAAAAAAGTTCATGTTGTTCATTTTTTTTTAATAATTTTATATTCAAAGTTGTAAGTAGAGAACTTAAATAATCACTTTCAATTTTACTTGTTATTATGGATTTTACGCAATACGAATAGTGAGAACTAATTTGACTACCTTAGTAAGTTCCAACCACTCTGCACCACCGGGATGTTGATCGAGGAAATCGGTGAAATCGTATATTCCATCGTGCACTCTCCACAGACCTTCGGCACCGTCGTCCATCGCCTTTCCTATCAGCCATTGTACCGGATCTTTCCAACCTTCATCTCTCAAAGACGGATACTTCAATTGTGGAAAGCTCACGTGAGTTTTCTTTTCCGCAGCCCGCTGTTGGGCTATTTCTATATATTCAGCGTCTTTCGGTGGCATTTCCACTATATTTAACACATAAATAAGCACGCCAAATAAGTGACCTCCCCGCGAAATCTCCTTCGAACAACAAACTATTCTAACCAATCGCAGCTCTATTATATATCGCAATTTAATTGACCACCAGTTTCGTAGATTATTTACAAGTTTGTTATGTAAACATAAAAAATATTTTATTTATGGATCACTTGTGATGTACCCTAATTAAATTTTGATTTGTGTTTGTCTTTTATTCAATTACCTCCGTGCGTGACTCGGTCCGTTTTAAATTATACACACGCATAATATTATATTTTCTTTTGCATACATACATAAAACAAAGTTGTTACATATATTGTATGGTTGATACCCCTTAATTTGAATATCGATCTTATTCCAAAAAGGTTTAATATATTTATGCACTTATAAGAACTTTTTGATTCAACCTCATAAAAAATATCAAACAAAGGATTAATAAATTCAAAAAATAATACTAGCAATATTAATAGATCCGCTGGTAGTATAGGGATCCGCGTGTATCGTTATTTCCAGTTTTTTGTTAGACCACGCAACATATGAAAACTAGTGTGGCTAGTAGGTACATTATTATTTGTTTATCATAATTTGACACACGTACCATCTGTGGGACCTATTCATTTGTTTCAGACAAATACCAAAATAATGTGGAACCTATACTTATTCTATGTTTTCCCACCTTTATCTAGATACTAGTTTCACAATATGATTCTCCGAAATTGAGCATTTTAAGTTTCTTAATACTTCTTCCATGGTTACTGTTACTGTAATATAAGGTTATATTACAGCCGTGTAGCTTAGTGGTTAGCGCAACCACGTCCCAAACTCATGGTGCGTGGGTTCGAATCCTGGCCAGGAATTATGCACACATAAGGCAGTTCTTCTGACTGAAAACTGAGAAGCGTGGTGAGTATAATTTCGATTTGTCTAGAATTAGAGATGACCGAGCCCAGCTGTAGGACGCTTATGGGCTGATATTATTATTAAAGTATAATATGGGAATTTTCAACTAGTACCGATTTGTCTACTGGAACACTTCATTATTCTACTTTCACCATAGACCAGGGTCGAAGGAATAAATCGGCTGGAGTAAATTTTTAGTGCGTGATCATATAATACACGAGCTTTGAGACCACACAAAGCGTGATTTATGGTTATTGCGTCGTCTCAAAGTATGAAAAACTTAACATAAACTACATACTGTCTTGTTTATTAAATTAATTATTGTTTTAACAACTTATTCATGACAGAGATAAGCCAAGATCAATACTATTTCGCAAATAGCGTCATGTAGTATTATTATGTAATATACAAGTTATACTTGTCCATAGCAATATATCTATAAATGTAAAAATAAGTATGTTTGTTTGGATCAATGAGTAAATATTGAACTTTATAGCGAATTGATTGTTATGACACTAGAGTTTGCCCCGCGTCTGCACCGCGGGTCTAACATTAGTTTGACCTCTTGTTTAAAGAGTAGACGTTAATAGAGGTTATTGTATTAAATTTTTATTATGGTGTCCCCGGAAGATTTACTTCATTTAAATCGCCAACTATCCCATCTCCCGGGATGAAAAGTATCTTTATCCATTTTCGGTATTAAGACAGAATTTATTATGAATGTTTATATCTATAAACTTAAAATCATTGGTCTCCCATAAATAGTTTATATTTCATATCTTAATATATGATTATCTGAAGTCCGTGCCGAGCAAACCATAAATATTACAATATTTTGCAACATTTCTTGTTATAACAGTTTATTTGGTCATCCAAGATGTAAATTTTTTATATTTTTTGTCTCTTAATAAACTAAACAAAGTCTTAGTCAAAAATCTATATTAAGTTATTTTATACTTTTTAGTTTTTGAAGTCGGTTTTTTTATTTTTTTATTTTTTATTCATTTATAACTTTACATTATTTACTTGTTTTTTTTTTTTTATTTACTTTTTTTTTAACTTTCTTCATAGTTAGATATTTATATGCATGTGTCTATAAGTACATTCTATTTTACTGATTAATGCAATTTGTATTTCTTCTTCCACGATGCTTAGTCATTACACATCTTTTGCCAGCGTGAGTAATTTGCTCCTGTTTTCAATCTGCTGTGCTAAATTACCTTTGATTTAGGTATCTACTTGATTTATTTTATAAATAGACGCAGATAAAACACGATTGTCAAATATTTACATTTTGCAATTGATAAACCCTGACAGTTGAACTTTGAATTTTTTTTATAGAGTTTATCTACAATTTTAACCAGTAGCAAGGAATATGAGTGGATAAGACATAGGAATTATTTATTGGAAACGCATACTATTGTTCATTTAAATCTCTCAAATAAGTATGTTTCGAATGGTTGAAGAATGAAAGGATCTTGCGATAACAAAATTTTACTAATCATCAAGTTCCGCATTACACAAGACATCTTCTGAAATACAGGACTTTTATGTTTGAGCTTTTAAAATCTGGTTCAAGTTATCATATATCTTGATGTCTTTTCTATTACGTGATGCTGTCTGAGAAGTTTAGGTTTAATGAAGTAAAGAATTGTGGGACAGCAACATTTTGCTATTCATACTTCTATTAGCTGGTCTTTTTTGTGCCGAATTTGAACAGTCATAATGTAAGTAGGTATATAAACACAGCATATAATTGATAATATTGATAATGATTGTCAAATAATTAGTCAACATTTACTTAAAACATTGTATTTCATATTAATAATATAATATAATAATAATAGCAGCCCATAAATGTCCCAGTGCTGGGCTCGGGCCACCCATTATAGGGGGAACGGACAGTATACCGCCACACTTGTCTAAGGCGGCTTGGCAGGTTTGACACATCGGTTATCTCGATGTGCAGGTTGCATCACGATGTTTTCCTTCACCGTTGTTAACACGTGTTAATTGAAACAATATGCACATTAGATCAGAAAACTGACTAAGTGGTGTGTGCGTTCCGGCCAGGATCGAACCTGCGTCCTTTGAGATTGGGACGCTTACCATTATGCTATCATGACTTATTTCATTATTACTTATGTTAAAATTGTTTAAACTATTTCGTCGTCGTCGTCAGCAGTCCACTGTTGGACGTAGGCCTCCCCAAGTCCGCGCCACTTAACTACAAATTAACCACTACAAATGAAGTAAAAATTGCACCGACATCAGTTTCAATCTGAAGAAATAAAATTTTTTACTGTTATAATTCTGTTAGGCGACTAATATATGAAGTTCATTATGCTTGAAACGAAGTTGTTACGACGTAACAATTTTGACAAAAAAACCGTCTCAGTATTTTTTGGAAACTCCTTGTCCTATATGTAACCTGCCTATGAAAGTATTCAACATAGAAACAATGTTATCTAATAATAATGTTATAGCAATTACTTAAAATCGCGTAAAAAAGAAAATTATAATATTTTCAAAGAATTTTTCAAAGAAAGTTTTATTTTTTCATTTTATTTATTTAGTTTTTAACATACATAGTTTTAACATACAAGAATAGACTATTTTTGACTCTAGACCTTTTTTGATTCCACAGCCAAATAAAGAACACAGTAGACCTTTGTCATTTATATGGAAGCCTTCGTTGTGTGTGGACTAGTACGCACTTGTCAGATTTATTTTTATTATTTAAGTGCAATTAAGTTCAAATTCAAAAATTTGTATTCTAAGTAAGTTCCACTGAAGAATACTTTTTGAAAGTCATACATATAGGTTAAAATTTAATTTTAATCTTAGTCTATGTACACCGCTTCGCAACGTGTTATTACTGTTAAGGAAAGAAGCGGCAAGAAACTCCCCAGCAACACGCCTAGCTAAAACTTGTTTTTCTTTATATTTCTCTTATTCTATTTATATTTCAAGTTCTTTTTTTATAAGTTTTATACAAAAGTATGTTTTGAAGAATTAATGGAGTTGTAGCAAACAGTGCATATTCAATAAGACAGAGACACAATAAAAGCAAAGAAAAATATTACTATAGTTATAATAAAGACAGGACGTACTACTTTTTAAAAAATTGTTTTGCTGCAACATATCTTATACAGCGTGTTTCATTTCAAATGACAATAAATCATAATTTTAGCGGTCGTACTCCATAAAATTTTTTGTTACTATTAAATCAACCGTAATGTCAAAGGAAAAAAAGCAAAATTAATTACGATAAAAAGGAAATAAAAAAGAACACCTGTAAGTATTGGTTCACGAGCGAAAGCGTAAGAATGAACAACTTCCGCGTTTAATGATGAAGAGACGAGCTGGCAACATGATACATTGGTCACTAACCTACCGATTTAGTCACAATAATTGATACATGTTGTTGTAAAATTCTGAAATGAAAAAACGAAGAAACTGCCTTGATTCGTTTTTGTATTTGGACAGAGTACGTCATGAAGAAAACGTAGTCTGATTTATTATCATAACGTCTGAAACACGCTGTATATTGTGTAGTTCTAAATAAATTTTACTCTCTCCTTCTTTTGTATTTTCCAATATAAAATCCGATTGGTCAAGAAACAAAATTCGCAGTACAGAGTTCATAGCTACCGCAAAGTATACTAAAACCAAAGAATCCGCTTTCCAAATAATCAGCCTCGATAAAGTTATCGTGTGTCCCTATTTTTTCCGGCCTTTTCGAGTAATCCGATATCTCACAAGCGCGGCAAAACAATCAGTCTAGATTTTCCGGCTTCTGTTTGTATTATACTTTCTGCTTTGTGAGGGTGTGGAATATTTGATTTGTGTGATTAATTATATAAGAATCACTGGCTTTTATTTATTGATGTGTTAATTTAATATCTACATTTTACGAACGTTTATATCAAACCTTAAGTAATTCTTTTGACTTTAATCAGCGGTCAGCACAATATATCTTTCCTTTCCATACTCCTCCATTAATTTGATTAAACGTTATTTAAACCGACTTCTTTCGACAACATCTTGAAGCCGTTGCCAACAAAAACCTAAAAGAACAGCAGCATATTTTTGTAAAATACAGTAATTTTTATGTTATACTTTTAATTTTTTGCATTTTTGTTTAAAGATGGTTTTTTTTTTTTTGCGCAAAAACTTAAATAGCTTTAGATGTTATATATTAAAGGCCCGTAGAAATTGTACAACTGGCACACTATACAATTTTCCGATTGTCAATTTTCGGTATAGACGCTCTTCAACATGGATTGCTCGCAATTCCCTTGCGATCCACTCATCAGATACTGACTTGGTGACAATGGAACCACCTCGAGAGTATACCCTTTTGGTTAAAAAAATGAGGGGAAAATCGCGTAACGTGTATTATCGAATAATGTAGACACTCGGCGCTCTTCAATAAGGGAGTAGCCCTTATTGAAGAGAAATCGATTTCTCGAGGGTCCACTCATCAGACCCTGACATGGCGACCATGGGACCAATTCGGGAATATACCCTTTTACCCTTTAGGTTAAAAATATATCGCCAATTGTTTCACAATACACGGAGTATCGCGTAACAAATATTTAAAAAAATATGCAGATGTATTGAGAATCTCCTCCTTTTGAAAGTCGGCTAAAAATGTTCTTTTAAGAAAAATAATGTATCACTAGAAATATTCATTTGCCCCTTCGACCAGGACCTGGCGGAGGCGGCATGGCTAGACATTTGTTCCCCACGTAACGTTTGGTAATAACCCCTTTACAAGTCTTACTCATGTCCGTCCGATGATCCATCTATCTGTCCATATGTAATTTTTTTCCGCGTATGCCGCCCATTGTTCCTGCCTTTACTATGTAATGTGATTACTGTACATAGTTTATGTCATGTGTATGTGGTGAACAATAATAACAAATTTTATCTTCTATGTCGAGTTATTTTTCTAAAAAAAAACTTTATATATTCTATCTACGGTAGTTATATAGCAAATATAAAATTATTTTTTTAATCCCTTGGGATGCAAAGACGGAACAAACAAACATTACGAATTTGTCAAATTTCGATCACTACGTTTTGTATGTGAGGGTGTTTTATTACGCCTATTCCTTAGATGTTTTATAAAAAGAATGGCTTTATAAATTGGGGGTCGTTTCGTAGCAGATATACGTATCTATTCTGAGACAGATATAGCCGGAACTATCTTGACATCCTTTTTCGGGACCTTTTTCGTTTATCCCAAGGGAATCCCAGCTACACGGCAGCATTATTTCAACTTTGAAATGGTAAATATTTGTTTTTTTGTAAAGAAAAGGAAGTTTGTATTAAGATCAAAGTGTTCTTAAATGTTTTGTTTTAGATAACTGTTGTGTGTTGTGTTTAGGCGAAAACCCACGGGTAATATCACAGATTCTATGATCTATGGGTAATATTAAGGCTCTATTAGACCGTTCATTAATGTGTTTTGAATCCAATGAATCAACCAAATTGAAACATAAACTTCAATCATAATCTGACTGAATACCGTCGTGTCTTTTCAGTGTGCTTTCAATGAGTTATTCGATTTGATTGAACTGTCTAATATCAGCATTACAGAATACTAGTAATAGTAAATTCCTAGAGATATTAATGACGATTATATTTATTTCAGGCCTCCAATTATAGGGGAACGGACTGTATACCCGCCACGCTTGTCCAAGGAAGCTTGGCAGGTTTGACACATCGGTTATCTCGATGTGCAGGTTGCATCACGATGTTTTCCTTCACTGTTGTTAGCACGTTTTAATTGTAACTACTCTATGATGGGAGGCGTGAGCCCAGCAGTGGGACATTTATGGGCTGATATTATTTATTATTATTATATATATTTATTTCAAAATAATCTCACATATTACTTATTGAGTCGTACTACAGTAGCCTGTTCAAAAGTCACCCAGCACCAGATTGTTTCTTTTGCAAGTTGTCTACGCGCGGACGGCAAGTGAACCACTCGTTGACAACTCACTGCTTGGAGTGATTCACATGTAAATCGCTGAAAGATTATTTAGTAATTCGTAGATAACGTGTCGTTGACTTACTGACCACGCGTGATACACGAGTTGGCACTGTGACGACCACCCGTGCACGACAGTGTTTGTCAAGTGTTGTGTGGCTTTCATGAGCTATAACCCATATTCGTTTATTTAATTTATTTGAAAACATATAATAATTAATATTCTTAAAAATAAAATACAAAACCAATAAATACAGATTTCAATCGGGTTTTCACAAAAAAATAGTATATATAATAAACAATTGGCTCAAATAATAACATGGAAATATTTTACAATATAACAAGAAAGTAACATGAAATGTATATTTAGCTGATGTCAATTTTAAAAAGTCATGAAAATACAATCATACATCAAAATATATAAAAAAACAACTATAACCACTAGTTACAAACAAAATAGATGAAAAAAGTATAAGTGATTGCAAAAAAACGAAAAAAATACAAAAACATTAAATTGAGTATTATAAACTTCAGATTTTGTATAAAGAACAGATAAAAAGAATGAATAAGACTAGATTTTCAACCAACATTTTTTATCAATCAACTTATTATTTAAGTTTGTTAAGACTAAACGAATTGAAGTTCTTCTATACTAGGCCGTAAATTATAAAAAAATCGATCTAGTGAATTTTTGCACATTGACGGTTAAATGTTTACAAAAACTTCATTGGTTACGATATATTATTCCTGAAATCCCGCTTGGGTGGATCGCATGTCGCATATCAATCACACTTGAGTGCTTCCTTGAACTTTGTATTTCTATTTCTATTATATGCTTACGAGCTGCACAGGACTCGAATTAAAATACCGTTGAAATTACTATAGAGTTTATTCGAACTGTACAAACAGATATAAAAGAGGTACAAATATAACTAGACACTAGATAAACTGTACGATTCAATTACACGCGCAGAGTCCGTTACTATATCGCTAATCGAAGGTACTACACACGTCTTTCTAGTATTAGTTTTTATTAGTTATTTTATACTAAACTGTATAATATCGACAAAGCGGCCGCGTTCACTGATTTAATCCGCACATCTAGCATGCTTCGATGCAAATCAATAACAACAAGAATTAATTCGACATTAATGACAGCCATAAAACAAGTACGATAACAAAAGCATGTTTTCTGGATTACAAATTCTAAACACTCAGTATACAAAAGAATTCCTAAATCAAAAAGGCAATAAACTGCGTCTTTTACTACGGTCAGGTGTGCGCATTTCTTTGACGGTATGTAACGATATTATAGAATTCTTAACATGTCTTGTCCAAACGTTAAATGCAGTAAAAAAAACATGGAATAGACTATTAACATTCGAGAATGCATTTTTCAAATTTCTTGTCTGTGAGTTCGGGATTCGTGTAAAAACTACTTGGTCGATTTCGATGCGATCTCGTTGATCGACAGCTGGTAAAATGTGCGCCACTTTTTATCTTGGGATTCTCGCGGCAATTTTTCTGGGCATGATTTAGCCCTTTAAGGCTAGATTTAACAAATATTTTGAATTTCAATGTGGTTTTTGCACAAGTCGATATCAAATTTTATGTTATAAAATATGTGATATTTTTTATTCCGGGAATCCCGCGGGAATTTCCCCCGGTTTCCCGATCCTCCCCAAATTTGAAGTTGGGATGCATAAAATTAGATCATTCCGACATAGTTTCCACTAAAACAATAGCGTAGCTTATATTTATTTTTAAATTCCCGGAAATTTGAAGTCAAGCGAGGACGAAGTCACGGGTAATAGGTAATAGGAAGGTATGTGATAAATCAAAGTTATATATTTACCATGCTAAGACACACTGTGACTTGAATTGAAGCTACTTATGTTTTTCTTAAAATACCTGCACTTCATCTATTAAGTGTGTTTTAAATTAATAAAAAGTGGGTTGTATTTATATTTTATATGGTAACATTTGTATTGTTAGGCACTTGATAAAGTTTTACATTATAAAATTGCTGAAATGTGAACTCGGTGTTGTTGGTTCGACAATATAAAAATTAATAGTAAGAAGTAATAAGTAGTAGTGGTACTAAGAAGAAGTAAAATATGCATGTAATATCTTTCGATGTTGAGAATTGAATAAAATACTTTGCCAATGTACGTATTGAATATTAAATATGTATGTATAACTATTTATAGTAAACAATCCAAGATCTAACACGGGTATATCCTATATGAGTTAATAGATATAGACAACAATGTCCGGTTTTTTAGTTTCAAATATGATAGAGCTTTTATGCGAATGTTCATGTTTAAACGAATGAGGCTGTTTGGGAAACTAATCAAGAATAGATACTATTATATGGATAGGTAATGATATTTTATTTTTATTATAATGGCGTACACATACGACGCCTCAAGTCTGTAGAATTCAAATCAGCCGCGGAAATAATTGAGAGATTCGCGCATTTCTATCGAGTTCCGTAGGTTTGGATTTAACTGGAAAAATGCAACGACGATTGCAACGAGAAATTCGTAGTGTGCACAAGGCGGAAGGCCTTAGATACGCAACGTGAAACGTAACAAATCAAATAGAAATACATATCTAAACAAAGATTGGTATCACTGTAAATACAATTGGCATATGATTTCATTTACATGCTTATTTGTTACTTTGTTATTGTGTGTGAAATTTAATGAATGTTTGTGTTGTGGTGTACTTTAAGAATAACTTATTATATTATATATAGAGTGTATCTGTTACATGCTGGTGTTGTGAGGAAGTGCATGTGGAGTGTGTGCCTTATGTCTATACCTATATATATTAGCCTAATTAGTGCCATGTGTATTGGTTTCCTTTCTTTGTCTGGGTTATTAATTTATAGGCTCTTTGTGTGTTATTAGATTTTAAAATATTCTAATTGATCGATCGAACAGAATCGGAGCAAACTACTACTTTTCGGGTTTGTGCAAGTTAGAGATGATCCATGCCTGGCATATTGTAATGTCTCTGGTTTACGAATACGACTTAAGATAGACAATTTATAACCCACAAATGACTACTATTCTGGGTGAACGGTTTCATTGGGTGGGGATATAATATGTACCTGTTCCGAAATGTATATATTTTATCAGCTGATGGAGGACGACGGAAAAAGTTTTCATTTATTCGGTAAATCAGTATGAATTTAGTTAATGCATGAACATGCAGAAGTAGTGTTACCTTAGTACTTAGCACTCCAGTCAGAACTCGCGTTTCAAAAGAAACGTGGGTTTGAGTCCTAACCGGAAAGCATACACATTTTAGGCACTTATCGTGAGGTAACTAGTGTCGTTTGTAACCCTAAAATGCCGATTAAGCTAAAAGGACAGGTCTATAAATCTATCATTAAGCGTGTCCTTTTATATGGCAGTGAAGTATGGCCTGTACTTGAACGACACAAACAAAAGCTGCTTGTCACGGAGATGAATCTGCTGCGGCGGATATTATTATATTTAGTTACTTGCATGGTTGTTTTTGTTATGTTTATTTTAAGGTTAATAAATTATTCAATATAATCAAACATTTCTTAATTGAATTCTAGGTTTGTTATATTCTGTGATTAACGCCTGTTTGGTACAGAGTAGTTTTCTATAATTTACCACAATTATATGTTACAATATTTATGTCTAGTATGATGTGGTGATCGTGTAGATTATAAATTAAAATCATTCAATTGTATATTGAGACGTTATTCACTACATGTTATTTTCGTGTTAGCAGAAATGATAGATTTTTTTACTGTGTTTGAATTATTTTGTAACATGAACGTTAAATATAATATTTTACATAATATAGTATATAAAATATTATCTAAAACTTCCAAATCATAATGTACCAAATTCTTGTCATTTATACATAACCTTTTTAGTTAGAACAGCTCACATTGATTATAGAATTGATGCCATTTAAATTATAGAAGATACATACATACATACATACATAACTTCACGCCAGGTCCCTTGCGGGGTAGGCACGAACAACAGAGCGCCATACAGGCTTATTCTTATACACCTCACTTGCTTCTTTGACATTCATAGCTCTTGTCATGCACGCTCGTCTGTTCTTAAGGCTCCTGACATCACCTTCTGCTAATACACGATCAATTTGATCATGGAAGGTGTGTAGTGGCCTATTATAGAAGATACCTACGTATTATTTAATATACGTTTTATACAACTATAAGACTTATAACAAATTGTATACTTAGGTATAAGTATACAATTTGTTATCATCTTATTGCCATGTCTTGTGACAGTACACATTTTTTCTTATATATTTTTCTTCATGTTATCATCCTTGCAATGTTGTTGTCATCATAAAACGGACTATGTATAGTATTCAACCATAGAGAGAGTATTATATAGAGATGACATTGTCAGTAGTAGATTCATATATTTAATGGACTGTAATAACTGTTCATTTACTATTAAAATTTGACATAAGCTCCAAACAAGTAACACACAATTTCTACCAATGACAAATCAAGTGAATAAATTGTAAGATTGAGAATCGGATGTACGTCTTTAGTATTTGGAGCCGATGTGATTTTGAATTACAAGATGGAAGTTTTGAACAGTTTCCATAAATTTTATGTTATATATATAAATTTGTTTTTGAACACGCATTTCTTAAGCGTATTGGGCGCCGGCTGGGTGCAAAAATAAACTTGCGCCATCCTACCGCTCTGCTGTTATAAAAAAAAGGAATAGCATATTTAATGGAGAGTTCATTTTATTAACGTGTATAATATAGTCGAGTGAGGTTTCGTTAGTCAGATCTTGAAAAACTGTGACAGTTGATTTTAATTATTTTTTATGGAAGTTAATCGACTTGCGCCCCCTAGTGCCATGCAGCCTTTGCACTCCTTGGTAAAGACGGCCTTGTGAACATGATGCACTGTCATATTCTATGGGAGAGTAGTAACGTTATTGATGTATAGAGACACACAGATGTATATGATAACAATCGGTTTGATGCACTAAGAAAATACGTACCTGTGCTGTACTGACAACATCCATATCGGGGGACAGTGATGTAAGTAAATATAATAATAAACTACATAACACATTGGAGTAAGTGTACGATTGTGAAGTTGTTTCTCTATATAATCCTCTCTCTACGCATACAACTATGAGTTCAAGAGGATCATATGCTTAAACATACGTAGGTACATATAGAATTGGAGTTGGGTATGGTTTTGCCGGTACCTGCTTGTATTTCTCGGAGGGTTCCGGTTGCCCGGTCAGGTAATATTGTAGTGTCGCGGGATTTCCAATTACATGGAAATTTCATAGAGGGCGGGCGTAATTCGCTCTCCCTAGGGTTGTACCATTAATGATACAAGGAGATCTGACAGGCGGTGTGGTGAAACCTTAGTAGATAACATTTAACCCTCACACGTTACTAGCGTTGTTCGAAGAGTTAGTAAATGTTAAATATAGTGATGTATGATAAAACTACGTTTTAATGGTTTTAAGCGCGGTAAGTTATTTGATTTATCCTACGTTTCGGCTGCTTTTTAGTGGCCGTGGTCATGGACGACAAAAATGACATTTGTCCAACGTGTATTGTTAAGGTACGTATAAAAGGTACGTCGCCGATACTTTTGTCGTCTTCCCAAACGATAAACCGATAAACCAAAATCAAATAAATTACCGCGCTTAAAACTGTTAAAACGTAGTTTTATTATGTATGCAAGTCGCGAAAACGTAAGAAAATATTATAGTGATGTATTTAATTGAAGAGAGTATGAAACTCAGATAATTATTTCAGATACTGTACAGAATTGTACATTTGATACATATTACAATAAATTCTAAAATAGTATTCATTTATCAAAGCAAGCGTCAAAATATTTTGTAATCGTCTTACTTTCAAGAATTGATTATAGAAGTAATTTTAATTACAGTAGCAATTACTTATTAGGAGCATTTGACTCGTTTGAATTGTGATGTTGTAAGCCAGTAGTCTCATACAAAGTCAAGGAAGCTCTGACGTATTGTGCGATGGTAAAAAGTGGCCAAGTTGATTTCACTGTCAAATACCTACCCAATTTATATATATATTTTATATTCAATTTCTTATTCTGATTTATGAAGAGGTCTATTTACGCAAATTTAGATTCTTTTCACCGAGAGGATTTTGAGTCTCAGAACTCCCAAATTGACTGAAAATTGACTCAGAGACATTTTTTTAAGAAAATCAAATGCTCTACAAAAAAAGTAGAGAAGTAGTTTTTTTACCGTCACTTGAACTATTTCCTTACAATCATATCTTAAACATTGGTATAGATTTACAATTTGATCTTTGAATTTGTAATTCATATTAAAGTCAGTACCCGGAAAAATCGATAAATATTCTTATGGAAAAGCAAATTTTAATGTTCTACAAAAACTCTCTTAACATTTTACTCGTAGCTAAGACTCTTCCAAAAGGTATTCAAGGTTAAAGTTGATGTTAAAACGAAATCCTTGTTTTTTCCGCTGTTGGATTAATTTTTTTGGGCCAGTTGAAATCTTGAATTCTTATAAGGTAACAATTATTATTTTATTGAAAAAAATACTGAAAAAAGTAACATTATAATTTATTCGCTATAAGTAGCAATTTTCTTTATAAAATGCATTCTTACTGTTCTTAAATCCTTTATAAAAAATAGTTTTCAATAAGATAACTATTAATTTTTGACGTAATATCAATTTGTGAATAATGTATATTACACACGCACACACACACACATCATATAATATAATGTATTATATACATAAATTGATGATGGTGATGATGATTGTTCCGACTGTTTTCGGCCATGGCGACCACTTTGACCCCTAGTCGGATAAATTGATATTGGATCAAAAACGAATAGTTTTAGAACTGCCGGAGCCTATTGAAGGCAAACTTTCAGGCAAACAGATATTATTTCAAAAAACTAATTCTAATAATATCGAGGCGTGCCTCTGTGACTTTTAAATAAATGTCGACACCTAAATGACATGTGCTATTAATGCTATGGCCAATCATAGACGACAGAATAGAAAAAATGATCATTCTGAAACTTTACCTCGAATAAGCTGTGAAAAAGCTGCACTGGTTTCAATGAAACTTTAAAAGACTAAAACTGGAATTTAATAGTATTTTTTCTGATATTTCGATTTTAATAGTTTATAAGTCCAAATTAAAATATTTTTATTCGAAATAAGCTCCACTGGAGGTATTATATGACTATTTGAAGGCCATACATATAATTTAATATTTAATTTTACTTTCTATTCTATGTACACCGCTTAGCAAAGTGATATTTCCGTTAAAAAGAAGCGGCAAGAAACTCCCCAGCAACAAGTCTAGCTAAAAATTGTTTTCCTCTATTTTTCTTATTCTACTAATATCTCAAGTTCTTTTTTTATAAAGTGTTATACAGAAGTATGTTACAGCATTGCTTTTGAAGCATTAATGGAGTTGTAGCAAACAGTACATACATACATATATAACTTCACGCCAGGTCCCTTGCGGGGTAGGCACGAACAACAGAGCGCCATACAGGCTTATTCTTACACACCTCACTTGCTTCTTTGACATTCATAGTTCTTGTCATGCACGCTAGTCTGTTCTTAAGGCTTAGCAAACAGTGTATACTCATAAGACAAAGACACGATAAAAGGAAAGAAAATAATATTAGATATAGTTATAATAATGGTATAACGTAGGTACTATAATTTTATGCTGCAACATGTCTCCATAAATTACTTACAAGCTTGGCAAGATAAAAAAAGTGATAAACTGCGAGTCCAGTGCGAACGAAATCCTAGGCACATCTTGTTGATATCTAATACTCATAAGGCTATATGTAACATACCAGCACGTCTATCGCCGGGAGGCTGTCAGTTGATTATAGGGAAATTCAATGTAGCGTTTACGTAATTTCGGTTTTCCGGGTTGGCGCGCCCCGTAATAGCCCTTCTACATAACGAACCAAACTTGTTACTGGGTGCCATAATGAAATTAAAAGAGGAAAAGAAGAAGAGACGGGTAATCAGACTTGAACTTTATACACTTTATTGAAAAATAGAAGTTATGAGAATTAAGATGCTAATAGGGAATGCTATTCCTATTCCTACTCATTCTTCACTTCCCTATGGTTTTTCATTGTCCTTAAGGTTGGGCAGCGGCTGACACAAATAAAATCAAAGTTCGCCATGTCTTATGGTCAGTTCTGTAAGATAGTACTGAATACCGCGCGAAATAGAAAAGAAAAATAGAAAAGTGAACCTTGCGAAATGCAACGCTCAATGATGATGATGTGTCATGGTATAATAAATTGATTAAGTGCTTTGCATCCTGCTTACAACAAAGGGTCCCCTGAAGTGATAAACAGTGATTTTATTATTTGACTACGGAACCGTAAAAAAACATTTAATCGAAAATAATAGTAATAATATTAATCGGTAGACAAACACACACATCTTCCATTCCCAAGCTAAACAAGGTTTGCTTGTGTTATAGGTGGATATACAACGGAATACTCTGGGGCCAATCACAGACACCCCGACCATAGTAAATAACAGAAAGTTCGTTTCCAAAATTTACCATGCCAGCAATCGAATCCGGAGCCTCTGCGTTCCAGCGAGTTCAGCTAACTAAGACAGCCCGCTCAATAACAAAGTAAAAGATATTGACTATGGCTGAATGGGTCTCATTTAAAGCGTTAATAAAAATAACTCCGTTTTCGAATAGCCACATTGATGTGTATATACATACGTTATCCGTCAATATTTAACGTCATTAAATATCAAATAAAAACAATATCGCTTCAAAAATACACATTAAACCCATCGGCACATCTGCGTGAAACGGCCTAAATCTGCAACGCTATCCCAGATGAAGCTCCCTCCATAAAAGAGACGATGAGAAAATTTAATTGCACATATTTTTAGTGAGGAAAGAGAAGAAGGTTATTCAAAGAAGCAAGTGAGATGTGTAAAAAAGGGCCTGTATGGCGCTCTGTTGTTCGTGCCTACCCCGCAAGGGACCTGGCGTGAAGTTATGTATGTATGTATGTATATTTTAGTGCAAATGATATCTACTTGGTTATTTTAGGTTAGATTTAAGTGACTTCTATTCTTATTACCTAGACTAGAGTTTAATATTGTATCTTTAAAATACATTAGTTATAATATTCTACCACCACCTTGTTTGGTTTTAGAATTTTCCACTTTAAAATTTTAAACGTAAGCCACATAAAATATGAAACATGATTTTGGGAAGGTATTATCTCGCCATCACTTCGCTAAAAAAGTATTAAGAAAGGCCATTGTTTTTATTTTAATTCAACTTATGATAACCCGACTCCACACGGCTATGCACACTTAATTTTTGTTTAAACCATCAGCTACTTCTGTGATGGTTACGTCTAATATTTCTTTTATTTATGATTTCACTACATAATATTGTAGCACTAAATAGGTTAAGCTTTTTTTGTCAGTTTTCATCCACATGAAAGCTTTTTAGAAAAAGAATAATAAAATGGAGGACTGGAGGATTGGTAAGGGGGTAACAAAAATTATTTACTACATGATATAAATATAAAATTTTACGCGTTCGAAGGCTTATAGTAGGACATATTGTTGTAATTAAACCCCATTCGCAATCAATTGGTACTGGTAAAAGAAACATTAAATATTTACCACGTCTTTATTTAGGTCCAAACCGCGAAGCTATCCAAAGCCAATCATCATTTAATATTTATTTGCATTTCATAAAAAATACACCGTATAATTTAAAAAAAATTACATGTATGGACAATTTTGTCCAGTTTTAAAAGCGTAGTAAAAAAGGGCTGTGAAATATGAATCCTTAATGAGAAATGACCTTTATAAAAAACATTTATAGGCGCAAAATTACGTTGAATGGTGACAATGCGACAATGGAACCTCTAGGTTTTTGCTAGTTACTTAATGTGTTTTATTATTCATAACAGCGGTGTAAAGCTATTTTAATCCTAATAATAATTACTTTCATTGGCTTTTCCAACACTCTAGGTCGAATGATAAGAAAATCAATGATTTTCACATTGCGTGTACCTAACAAGGACAATATATTTTAATTAGCTGATCATTTAAGTAACGAATTGACCGGGCTTTTACTGTAAAAAGAGTTGTTTTAGTATATGAATAATAATTGTAGTCAAGCTACATAAAATAAGCGACAAACAAATACACATTATTGTATATACCTAAGCTAAACATGTTACGCTTATTCTCTATGCAGTAACTTTGTACTAGATCTTGTTACGTGTACAAAAAGGCAAGAATAGGACCCAGGTTTAGGTTTAGTAGTATAGTTGGAAATGAGTGTTGTTGTTGAGTTGAAGTCTCTGTTTGGTCAGACCTCTTAACGGCTTGATCAACAAACACTGCACTGCGAAGGAAGGCGCAGTGAATGTTGGGCATCAGAGTGATAAAGGGATATCGTACGATATCATTTGAAGCTGGATAACTATTTACCGAATCCCCATCATCTTAGGCGAAGGTCCTCGTATGGCTGTTGAAGTGGTGCAGAAATGCTTTGCCACTGGCTTGAAGTCGGCGCTTCTGAATAAGACGTGCTGTTCAGAGCTTCGCGAAATTGCCATAGTAGAATTCGTTACATGACAGCTCCATAGATGCTATGACATTCCGGCTGACGCAGATCCTCTCGGGCACAGTTGCTTCGAGAGGTATTTAGGCCAAATAATCCGTGAGTTGTCGCTATCTAACGTAAGCAGTTTTCGCTCTAGGCCATGTTTGTGGTTTATTGTTTGGGGTGATGGACCAAAACTGAGACATAAAATTTAGTATGGACCTTTCTTTCACCAAGTAAAGGTAAGCTTAGAACGGATTTTACGGCATGCGAAGTGGACGAGAATCAGCTAGTACAATATATTATAACAATCACTTCGATTTTTAAAGGCCCACATATAACCAAATGTCTCAGCTCCGATATGGTTCATGGTTTCATAATATACAAGTTTCATTAGTGGCCCCGGAAATTCATAACAACGCCAAGTTTATCCAAACTCCTTTTCTTACATAGTAAGTTCAATTTACCCATCTTAACACATAGTAAATTCAGCAAATCCAAGACCTCCCCGAAACCCTTCACATTACGTAGACGCACTTGGCTGATTATTTTCGAAAATATTGTCTGTAGGTTTCAGGGATGTGTTGAAACGAACACGTAACGTTTTTAAATGTTTTAGAATAGTTTACTATATATCCAATCTTCTTTTTGTAGGAGGATTTTCTTCGTTACAGAATATTGAGCTCATTTGATTTTGGCACACTATGCGTGGGTCATTCTATACGTGACTCGCCGTTTCTGAATTACGCACGTCTCGGCTATTTCTCTCATTTCTATTAGAAAAATAACGTCTTAATACAATATAACTATATTAACTATTTTATTAGCAGATATATGCGTAGCTATGTCAGTGTCGTTTTTATTTGACCAGGTTTAGTCTAGTTTTTTTAAAATATAATACTGTCTGCCTCGTTAATTTTTTTTGTAACTTTTATCTGTTGCTTTGGCAGCTTTGGTGGTCAGTTATTAAATCGAAAAATAGCATATTAAGAATTCAAATTTGTATATTATTAAGTAATATTGCTGTATTTATATCATAAAAAAGTAAGAGATGAATATTTTGACCACTGGCCCGTTCCTATAATTATATTACTAAATGTTCATTTGCATTACTGTCGATTAAAAAAAGATAAGCTGCTTCCTAGTAGTGTCAAAATTAAACCGCTAGTAGGGCAAGTGAATAAAATTAAAAGTAAAAAATACGAGACAAAGAGGTTTTATACAGACCTATTTTTATTGCAGATTTTCATATTACATATTTTCTTCCGGAGTAACACTTGTGTACAATGTTAGTTATTTAATAGTTGCTATTCCTCAAAAGCATGAATTAGGTTGTCACATAATTCTAGTGTTCTTACGAAAGCGTTGACTTTTGTGTGGACTGTGATATTAGATGTATTAGCAATAAAACGGCGACGTGCTTATGCTTTGATATTTAATTGACAACTGACTTAAGGTAGATACAAAAACATTACATTGAGTTGACCAAACATCTAGTCTATAATGAAAAATCTTTTGTACATTTTCATTAGAACAAAACTAATTTAAAAAATAATAAATACGTGCGATCAAGTTAATGGAAAAAGTTCGTCATTAAGATGAGAGCAATTTACTTGAATCTCGTTTTACCGACATCTGCCTATTGATCCTGCTGTCCTATTTAAGAATTCCGCTCACATATAGAAAAACTTTTAATTAGTTTGTAAATACCTACTAGAAAATTAAGTTAGGTTTTAGAGTGGTTCAGCTTAGCGTGAAGGTTTTAGGAGGGTTTTAAGCGATTTATAACGAAATTATTACAAATACAAAGTGAATTTTTAAAGTGGGTGTTCAGGGCCAAATCCAATATTTGCTAGATAGCGAAAAATACTCAAAGGAGTCTCGAATTTGACGAAAATGGTTTCATTTATTTAAAAAAATATTACCCTTATCAGGAATGGAATCGGTTGATTATGGAAAATTTGACACACTGTATCATTATATCAAATTATAGTGTAGCTTGTAAGGATCGATTGCTGTGCAGGAATGTCAAATGACAAACCAAGGGAAAGGGTTGTTTGTGAAGAAAATGTTTTATTTTCCATATTGATTAAACCTCACCTCATTTTATTCGATACGAAAATGATGAATATTATTTTAATTTTCAACAGGCATCTATATATTAACATTAACTATATATAGGTAAGGTACTCGTGAGAAAACGACATAGCAATAATGTTACTCAAATTTTTACGCTACAGTTCGGTGCTAATTCGACATTAAGTTAGTGAGCGATACGCCGCTCAGAGTCAGCAAGCGAACAGTCAGTCGGTCACTGTCCGTCTAATAAGGACACTGCCTTATTCATCCTAAGAAACACAATTATTATTTATTAGCTCAAGGCTAACCTGTTTCACCCGGACATTTTGCGAGAGCGTGATATTACACCGATCGAGCCGGTCCTTAGAGCTGTATCAAGATAATTATTTCAGTATGGTTCTACCACTTCGCGTTATCTAATATATAAAATTCTCGTGTCACAGTTTTCGTTGCCATACTCCTCCGAAACGGCTTGACCGATTTTGATGAAATTTTTTGTGCTTATCCGGTATCTATGAGAATCGGCTAACATCTATTTTTCATCCCCCTAAATGTTAGGGGTAGTCCACCCCTAAATTTTTTATTTTATTTTTTAGACAAAATTTTTAATTTCTATTTTTTTATGATACAACATACAAAAATACATACAACCCTAGATTTTCAACCCTATTTTTTACCGGGCAGGACGACGGCTGCCGGGACAGCTAGTGTTGATATATAAATATTCTTTCTTTATTCTTTATTGTACACAAAATAGTTACAAAAAAAGTATACAACAATGGTGATGTACAAAGGCGAGCTTAACCCTAAAAGAGTTTTCTTCCAGCAAATCTATGGTCATAACGAGAGCGGAAAGACAAGAGGCAAGGTTGTGTACATGAAACTTATTATTACATAAAAGTACTTATTGAAAATAAATATTACATTATAAACTACATACATACAAAAAAAATGGTTTCCGACGGACTATCTCGTATCACATGAGACAGGGCGTTCCATAGTTTGACTGCTTGAAAGGAAAACGAACAGCTTTAACATATAATATTCTACAATTTTATTCAATAACTGAATACCCCAATCAAACGTTAGTTCTCTTTATAATAGTCTTCAATTCTCGCAATATAATAAATTAGAGTGACCATATACCAATATTTGATATTCCAGTAGATATAAAAGAATTTAAGAGATCGCCTTGTTAGCCAGCCGCATAAAATTCTCTGTGGATTCATAAAATATGTAATTTGATCTGGATCAAGAGTGGCGTCGGACGCTCCCACTGGTGTAGAGATGGCAGATGTTTGGATTATTTCGGAGTTTCCTAACAAAAACTGTGCGGCTCAGCTGGTGTTCTTATTAGTTTTTGTTAACATAAATTTGTAATGAATGACAATGAAAACTGCTGAATCTTGTATTCTAACAGTGTAAGCTTTTTGTGAGTCTGTTTTGTTAGATGTCTATGCTAATTTTCAAAGTAATTTTATTTTATATTTAAATAAAATTGTACGTATAATAAAAAAGGCCATGTAGGAGACAGGATATCACAGAAAGCAGTGGAATATTCTACTTTCGGAGGCCGGGACTCATTTTGGGTGGTTTAGTTAGTCTATTAAAGTCTTTTATTTTTTTATTTAATTATAGTGGCCACACAAAACACAAACAAACATATCGAATAAAAGTTACACTAAATTAGTTCTTATAATCCAACAATGCATTCTTTATTGAAAGTAAATTACTTGGAACAATGGGTATGCACGTTTCACAACTTTAAATAAAAAAAAAATAAACAAAATCAGAAGTTTAATCATTGGAATATTTCAATAAGGTTAATTTTTAGTCTACTGAAAGATATTTTAAATCTACTTATGTCACTAAAGTTGAGGTTATATGTACTGGTGCAACGAAGAAGAAGCAATATCTATGTCTTATTATATTATTATACATGAAGAAATCATCAAATCATTATCACAAATGACAACATATTTTTATACTGAAAATTTTGAGAACCAGTAAATTTGGAGGACCAATGAGTACACTAGTAATTAAGTTAAGGAATATCATTACATGAAATATCAAATAAAAGGGCTCTGTTAATTATCTAAGCACACTATTTTCATAATAATGTAATTTCCATAAATGACTTTGTACATAAATGACTCTAGTCTTATCAGTAATTTCTTTTGCATCTTAAAAAATCTTTACTCATTTTCAAATTTGGATTACATAATATTTCATATCCAAATTAATAGTATTGATAACTAGAGGAAATCTTCATGCGACGGTGGGACTCACATGCAGCCAATTATTTATAACCATGTCCGACTTTATATATAGTTTGTGGCTAGCCTACTCGGGTGACTCCGATCGGCTGGCATGATACTCGGAAATAGATTTGTCTTGCTATAATATCCTCGGGAAGGTAGGAGAGCCACTTATACATGATTGAGTAGATAGATTCGTAATGACGACGCTTTTCCTAACCACTCAAGAGTTAGAAGTTAAATTTACGATCCTGTTTGAATATCATGATGGTATAAATATGACAATTTACTTTTTTTTAATGTACCAATATTTGTACTTCTGTTTTATGGATTCTTAGCTATAATTACAATAAAAATATTTTTAAAGTTTTAAGCGCGGCCTTTTTAATTTTTCTTCTGACTTTTGTTCACTTTTCAGTAGCCGTGGTCACGGAAGACAAATATGTCGTTTCTCAAAAAGTATTTTAAGCCTACTCCCAGCCTGTTTATTTTTATATTTAGTTTTAATATTTGCTTATGGTTTACTCTGTGGTAGTCTAATCAAGTTAGATTAGGCTCCCACCGCTTCACAATATATTGTGGCTTCAAAGAGCAGAAGAGGCGCATGAAGCTCTTCAGCAACATGTACGTTTTAATTATGTCTACTAATTTCGAAAACTTATGAAATTACTATCCATGGCCATTTTAATAAAATAGAGTACTTACCTATCCGTAATCTGTTCCGAAGCCACAGGGTCAATATGCGTGATATTTAGGAGGAATATGTAATCTACATGCTGCTAAATACGTGTAGTACGTATAAAGAGAGCTGACTCGAAGAGGTCTCTTAAATAATTTAAACATTGACCGCACTGTATACATCATAGTTATTCCTATACGAGTACACACTGTAAAGAAATGCATCCATGGACAAACCCCGATCAAAGTGGAACTATCATGGGAAATGACCTGAAATAATATTGGGTTGGGTATTTATTTAAACCTTAAATATATATTCGTTAAAAGAATACAACGAAGGTGGAGTAAGTGAAAAAAATATACAATGTAGTCTGTGTTTCATACACGCTATACGCATTAGGTCTGGTTTATATTATCCCCGCAAATTGCTAATGCGCTGGAACATTGTCAAATTAACATTCACGTGACGTCATCCGCAACTAGATATGTACGCGTACTCGCCAGCCAGTGATGGTAACAGTACTGAGTGTTCGTTTACGGCTACGTCACCAAAATGGCGCCCAGGCGCAATAGCAATTTGCGAGGATAATACAACATGCAATCGGTCCCTTCGTTTATTTGTCTCAGGCCATGTTGTCACAAATGCTGATAGTTGCGTCTATGGTCAACCGACGCTGGAAGCCGCTTTTGGCTTCGGAGCAACATTGTACCGATAGTTACTTTGGAAATATCTAAACGCGTGACAGTTTTCCCATGCAACCTCTATGATTGAACAGAGTTATTTTATAAAGCGGCCGTAACGTCGGAATAATAAAAATCAAATAAAATTATTTTAAAAATTATATCATAATATATACAGAATATACAGCACTGTCAGACCTGAGAGGACCAACAATAATTATATAATATCCGTGACCTTAAAAGACGATAATTATTTAGCTTGTCTAATGTTGAGTGTAAATGAGTCCATAAACGGGCAGCCTGTACCGTGAAGAAGTTATCATCGAAAGAAGAAGCGTGTACGGCTATAATTAAGGAAAGATTATTGCAATTACTAGAGCCTAAATATCAGGAATGAGAAAGATGTAGGAAATCAAAACTTTTTTATATTACTTGGTCTTTTATTAAGGACTTTTCGTTAAGTTTTCACTAGGCCCCCGGGCGAAGGGGAAGGCCCAAGAAATGTTGGCTTGACGTTGTGAAGGATGACACGCGTACCAATGATCTCAAAATAATGGAATGGGAATGCAGAAGATCACGCGAAGTGGAGTAGTAAAAGTAGGAAAGCGGACCCTGGGCGTCGAAGTGAACGCTCTGAACGCAACTGGGATTTAACGCTCGGATGATGATGATGACTTTTCGTTAAGTTTCGCTGTAGTTCACAGCAATAAAGTTTAAATAAGCGAAGCCTCGTGAAAAGTCTTAGTAACTAAAGGGAAGCAAAAATCAAACTGTAACAAAAGTCCTCGATTATGTGTTGAGGTCCCTCAGTGTGGTCAGTCCACAAATTACAGGAAAACTTTCCCTTTGAGGTAGTCAATGTACATAGACGGCTTTGATTAACGTTGTGGCCGCGGGGCGTTTTAATCTAAGGTTTTCGGACTCAAATGCCGAGCATATAAATATTGCGCCTAAGAAATTATATTCTGAATATTTTATTATTGCATTTTTGATGTGGACTGGGGTTGATGAAGTGGAAAAAACTAATCAGAAAAGTAAATTCTTCATAACCCCCGTCTGCCTGCTATTTCTGCTGATAATCATATATTGTATACAAATAAAAATGAAACAGACTTTAATATCAACGCCAAAGTCAAGTTCAAGTGTGAATTTCCGTAGTAAGGAGAGCGCAGCAGTTGGTGGCGAGAAAAGTGCTTCTTCCCGCTTTCCTCTGTCCCTTTAGCCTTCTCCTGGGCCATGGCATCATGCTTTTAAATTCTGTAAGAAATCTAATAGAACAGACATAAACTTAAGTCAAAATTAAATTACTTACAAATTTAATTTATAAAATTTCCATTGAAATCCGTTGATAAGTTTCAGAGCCTTTTTAAGATAAATTCACAAACATATTTAAAAATAAATCTTCATACATGCATATTCTCACGCCTGTTTCCTACGTATTATTGCTACAAGTTGCACGACTAAAATTAAAATGCCGCTGGAATTATTATAGAATTTATTAGAACTATACAAACACGTATAACACAGGTACAAATATATATATATAGTACAGGTACACAACCAGTCCAAACGTAATGCACGAGTCAATCACACGTGCAAAATCCCTCATTAACGTCTCGCTTCGCTTGTGGCTATCGCTAGACTGACTATCTTTCCATTAGGGCATGGCTTTATACTGCACAAATACTGGACTGAATTTCTTAGAATCACATCTGGCTAATGACTACCATAAAATATTACCTACAATAAATGGGGGGGGTCTGTTTTCTAATTACAAATTTTAAACACAAAGTAAACAAAAGAACTCCAAATGCCAAAAAGGTAATAAAATGTGTTTCTACAAACGCAGGTGTGAATTTGTCTTTAGTTGGCATTCAGGTTTTACATTACTATAGAATTCATGTGAAATGATTTCGCTTAAATATTGTAATTTATTTTGAAATCATAGATGGACACATACAGAACATGTTGTCTAAAGAACCTTTAACAATGTTCATTTTTCCAAATCGAATAATGTGCCATATTCAAATTAGCGTTTGAAATATAGCCTGCGGTAAGCAGGTAAAAGCTTAAGCCCGGCTCTATAAGTTTCAAAGAGGTTACGGGTACCCTTTGTGAGGTTGAAATCAGCTTTACTCCGCCTTGCTTGTGGATTTATGTTACGCGCCAATCCGATCTTTGAAATGTTTTCAAGATATCTAACATTCATTTCGTAAGGGCTATTAAAATAAATCCTATCTATGAATATGATTCTAATAAGTTGTTATATAGAATGAAAACTTTCATCGGAGCAGTGAGGGGAAGTATTTTAACCGTAGCAGCTACACGAAAATGGTCTAAGGCGAGACTGTCCATATTATTTTGAAAAATGATTCCCATTCAGAGATATTAAAAAATACAATTACCAAGAATAGGCCATTCTTCACAAAAAAATTCATACGATCCTGTTTTAGACATACATTTTTTGTGTAAAATTTCATAGAAGCTCTATATAACTAGCTTTTTGCAATTTCTGACATTTTTAGTACTCCAACCTAGGTTGGTCTCATAGACGTTTTTTGTTTCTTAATACTGACCAGGAACAGGATTGATTGGCATCAAAAAATATTTGTGGAAACTGACCATTTTTTTTTCTTTTTTTAAAATCTGTGAACGGGCATCAACATTTCAAAAAATTGTACATAGTTTCCTAAGACCATTTTCGTATAGCTGCAACGGTTGAGGTACTTCCCACCTTGTATACATGAAGAAAGATTAACAATACAGCGAAATAAATACAGGATAACAAACAGGTGCTTAGAATCAACGTTAAGGCTCCCCGCATCGATACCCTCTTTTATTGGCTGCCTTGAACCCGTTTAAGATGGTGTGGTACTTAAGTGTATCGCGTTCGAATACGTAAGCATCGTAAAATTCCCCCGAAATGTGTTGAAATTGAAAACTTGGAAACAACGGCACATTGTAAACGCTTTGTGCGAACTCAAGTTTATTTTCAATCGAAATAAATGTTTCTAAATAAGCTCAAGGAGACTTTTACTCTTTGTACCAATATTCTAACAGTACCTAAATGTAAATTAAGTTATATGTGTATCTCTTTGATGATTCAGAAAAATGTCAACTCGAGACACCAGAGCTTTTTAAGAGGACAGTCCAAAAGGTTGATGAAACGATCAGCCTTTTGACGATAACATGCAAAATGTGGAACACCAAGGCAGGGTTACTAGCTGAAATGGAAATGAATGCGTGAGCGAGCCCACACCCAGGTACGAGACATTTAGAAGAATGATCAGGAGTTTTAGCAGACATCCCCGAATGCGGGTGGCAGTAATATTCTTGCGGAGGCACTAGTTCACTCTAACATGGCGAAACCCGCATGCTCCAGTGCACTTTCCCTGCGGTGGTTTGTCCTTAAAAGTGATTTCCCTTGGTAATAAAAGGGTTGCCAGCTTATCAGTTCTCTATTCCATACACATTAGCGATTGCATGGATGGTTTCGATCTGAGCCTACCATGTCTTTCGGTAAAGAACAACTGGGTACACTAGCATGTAGCATCGGTTTGTGGTGGATATTCAATCTATACAAATAAGGCGTTTTGTGTCCACTTTTATCACATGTACCTCATGGAATGCTTTCGGATTCTGGGAAGGCAGTTTTTATATAGATATTATGATAACAGACAAGAGAAATTCATTAAGCTTACTATGTGTTTAGTTTATAGCCATTGTTTATTGTATTCGAATAACTAACAATTGTAAGCCTCACCGCAATGAAAGCACATGAACTCAAGCTTTTGTTTACTCTTGGTTGTAATGAAAATTTGAGGCAACAATACACTCTGTCTGGGACGTGTAGGATGCCAGGAACCAATTATTTCTTTTGTCGCAAGTAGCTAATACCTTTTTTGTTTGTACTAAGGAAATGAATTCCTTGAGCAGACGGTAGCTCACAAAAGAATGGCTATAAAACAAACATCACGTATTGAAACTAAAAGACCAAGTCTCATTTTGCTGGAGTCGCTAATTGCTAAAGTAAACTATGGGCGTTCCTATTTCTGCTCACGTACGCAGTTTAAGTTCATTGAAGTGTGTTTGTTTATGAACTCCAGCCACAAATCCTCGTTCCGATATTAGTTTCGCTCTTCCTTTCTTGAATGAAGAAAATCTTTAGCAGCACTTTGAGTTTTATCGCCTAATGACGAACTTAAACAAACGCACAAATTAGTTATTTTAAGCAGTTTGAAGTTCCAAACTGTTGGTACAGTTCAGACTAATATTTATAGCTTGCAGTAGCTAGACATTTTTGGGCAGATTTTATGAATATTTATAGCATCGTCTCTGAAGCATAGCAATTTAAGGTTAGTTATGTTATTCAGAAGTCGCTACTAAACGTGACTTTATCCGCATTTAATTTTTGCTTTCCTAATATGACAACGGGAGGAGCCCTCAGGTGTTTAGTATAAGTATATTGGCGAAGTAGTCGGCAGATTTCACAATACCCCACTGCCATGTTCCCGAGCAGTGAGTTGTCCGCAAAGGGATTCACCTCGTCAAATAAGAAAGGATATATATATATATATATATATATATATATATATATATACTATATATAATAATATATAAATATAATAAATCAAAAATCGACAAATCAAAAAATGTTATCAGACTTTTTTGTACAGCGTTCAATTCTTATATAAAGATTGGAACAGCGATTTATCAGTCAACCAGTCGTTTAAACGGTACAAAAATCAGAAGAAGCAAAGAAAAAATTCTTGTGTTATTCTTATGGGAACTAAAAAAACGCGATGAGGACTATCTTAATATTAATATTATGGGCTCATTTTCACATAATTTTTTTTACACCCAAAAGAAACTTTTGAGCCTGTTTGGTAAAAATAAATATTTTTTTGGATCACCCTAATATATATATATATTAGGGTGGTCCTTATTTTGGGTTTGTCCGATTTTTTTTCACGATAGGCCGTAAAACAGTTCTAAATCTTAAAAAAAAAATCATGCCAAGTTATAGCTGTTTATTTTAATTTTAACCCCCCCCCCCCCCGATAATCATAGCTTTTACATAGAAATAACAAGGGAAAAAATTTGTAATTACTTTGGAACTTTTTACGTCATGAACGGATGAACAGATCATGTAGAAAAACAATATTATGCTCTACAAAAAAGGTCTCTTATAATTTCTATATATATATATACATACATATATATACATACATATATATACATATATATATATATATATATATATATATATATAGTAATAAGTAATAGTTCTTGGCCGTGGCTTAGTTAGTTATCCCACCTGGGAACGTACAGTTTCCACTAATCCAATACTCACTTACGTACTTCAATAAACCGGACTAGTCTATCTCAGTGCCAAACTTTTTTCATCCAGATCCGTTCCGCCATTCTGACGTGATTGAATAGCAAACATTCATCTAAACCTTCTTATTTATAATATTAAGTATACATGATAAAGCACTGCTTTTGTAGTTACTACAATCAAGCTGTAATGTTTTCCAAATAATTTGAAACAACATATCTTAAAGAAACGATGTTCAAATCACTGCTCTACATTTGTTGCTTTATTTTATTACAAATATATACGCTTAATATGTACTACTATTCTATCCGAATTTAACTCAAAGCTTAACAAGGTTAGTAATCCTCAACAAAGCACTATAATACCCCGAATAGGAGGTATAATTGAAAAATTCCAAAGTAAGCGTCACAGCCTTTGCCGTTTGGTTCAAGAAATACCTCAGCGTTTCTCAAAAAGTTTATTACTGTCTAACACCTCTATTTTGGCGTACGTATAGGCGTCCTCCATTTAGGCAGTTTAAAAGCTTTCTTCAAAGCAAACTAATTAAAACATCTTGAATGTTGATTTTAGTGTTAAGTTTTTTTTTATTTATAATAAATAAATATATTAAATAAAAAGATTAATTTAAAACCCAGCCATGAAATTGTCGTTACGATCGGCATCTAAGCGCGACAGTAAATTATTAACATATATGACGCATGTTTGACGAGCCGTCACGATCGGCGCCAACTTCCGTCACTTTTTTCGTCACATCTGGTAATCCAACGTACATTAATATCAACACTAGCTATAATTGTCCAAATTAATCTTTTATAAAAATTAAAATGTGTTTCTGATGATTGTGCCCGACCGCCTGTCATTCACTTTTAAGTACTACCGCAAAATCCTCGCCAATAGCTACTTTTACCACTACCATTGATAAGGCAAAAGTATTTTAAAACATTTCATTTAAAATCATTTTTCGACGTACGTTGCTTTAATAATATAATGTTTTGTCAGTTGGCTACAGGACCATAAAAAGCATTAAAATGAAAATACCACATACATACATACATACTTACGTAACTTCACGCCAGGTCCCTTGCGGGGTAGGCACGAACAACAGAGCGCCATACAGGCTTATCCTGACACACCTCACTTGCTTCTTTGACATTCATAGCTCTTGTCATGCACGCTCGTCTGGTCTTAAGGCTCCTGACATCACCTTCTGCTAATACATGATAAATTTGATCATGGAAGGTGTGTCGTGGCCTTCCGCGACTTCTGCATCCATCCACTTTTGCATTGTATATCTGTTTATTCATTATTTCATCATAAATTATTTTCACATGCCCGAACCACCGGAGCATTCCTTTCCCCGACACTCTCTTTCAGACCAACTCGCTTTCTTACTTCGGTATTACGAACGCGGTCCGCGAGCGTGACTCCGCAGATTTTGCGCAGTGCTCGCATCTCGACCGCGTTTACTCTACTCGAAAATACCACATTCCTTAAAAAATACTCATCGAATATTATTTAAAACAATTTCCTTTGAAAGTATTCGTGAAACTTTATAACCTTGATTGTCAGAGATTTACATTATATCTCAAAAGTTGTGGACAAGAGACACACATTTTTAACGACTTGGTAGCTAATCTTGCTAACCAAAAAACTTATTGAAACATGTTTTTTCAAGATTTGGCTATCGACATCTCCCCACATAACTTTTTTTGTTGTTCAGTAATAAAGCTGTTTACAGTTCCACAGTACGTGGAGAACGATTGGCTGACGAGTCTTATCCGTGCAGGAATGGAGAAAGAATACAATTTTCTGCGGCTGCATGCCTGTCTAAGAGGCGACAAAACAACCCACGGCCAAGTGGTGGGGTATTTGCCCATCTGGATGGCTACCACCCCTAGTCTAGAGTATGCCGCATAACGTCGAGTTGTGTTCCAGTTGCTCTTCAGAGGGCAGCAGCTCATTTGTATCCCTTTGGTTTTGCAAATGTCTATAAGTTGTTGTAACCGCTTTCGATTAGGCAGGCTGTCTGCCTGTCTGCTGAACTCACGATTAAAAAAAAATGGAATCAAAAAAGGTAATTACAAAGTTCTTATACAGCACTATGGCGCGATCGCTTTTCTATGCTAAAAGTTTCCTTTATGACCGGTTCATCTTTCTATTTCTTTTAAATATGTCAATTTTACTGATAGTAAGACGAATGAACGGTGGCTAAGATATAGGAATCGGCAATCAGCCGACTTCACTCGGAGAACTCGGGTCTGATCTGCTTAGTTTGTTCGTCTTAAACTGAAAAATATGTTGTAACAATAAATGACCATTGACCAACATTTTGGACAAACGGACATACAAATGGAGGGTATGTCGATTTCATAAGTGTTTAGTTTTTGCCAAAATGAATACGGAATGTGGAACCCTAGATAAGTAGCCACTTTGGCAAAAATTAGTATTCAAATGAGTGTGAGAATTCGAGTGTTTCAATAGTAACAACACACCGTGCCGGTCTAATCCGCAGTGGCACCACTAATGAAAAAACTTCCGGCGCCTGGCGCTGTCAATTTCACTGGGAATCGTCAGTTTTGCACGCCAGAGCTCCTATTCTTCGGCACAATCATTGTGTAGCCGATAACGTGTTTGAAATAGTAAAACTTCTACACCAGCGCTTTAAATATTAAGGGTTACCTTTAAACGAATTAAATCCTGTACTTTAATAGAAGTATATTGTAGCTTACTAGATAACAGAACTAAATCTAATTACAATGTTGTGGGTCTAAATCTTAGCCGGGGAACCTGTACGGCTTAGGCAGTTTCTGTGACCGAAAATCTCATGTGCCGACTAAGAAGGAAAATATTGTGGAGAAAAACTGTTTTTATAATAGTTTCACGTTTGACCATGATATCATCCCATGTGGACCGAAAATATGGTCTAGGATAGAGCACGCTTACTTAGAAGGTTCCAGTCACATGGGACTTTAAGACATCCAGGTTGTAAGTATCAGGAAAGACAGACTCTGGCAATGAGTTCCTCTCCTTTGCGGTGTGCACAATGAACTAAACGCAAAGCGTTTCGTTCTTATAGGTGGAATATCCATCACAAAAACATATCAGTGCCGTATGCCAGTGCACATAGAAGGGCGACGGCGATATAAAATCGAAGATCTCCTAAGTGTGTCCGATCGAAAACAGATAAGCTGACAACCCTGCGTCGATGTTCGAGACTGTGAGTTTTGTCGTCGACGAGCTTGTTTTTGCCAACCAGCCTCCTGGCTCTCCGCTCAATCGACTTTGGCTGAAAATCAAAATAACCGATGTGTGAAGTATGAGAACGTGCTTACCACGCTTGTCTAAGGCGTCAATGCGCCCTGGATAACAATGGTAAATTTTCCGAGCGTACCTCTGAAAATTTTAAAGCTTAATTAAGTCCAGTGCGGCGGCGCTGGGTATTTTCTGCTATCTGATGCTCTGTTAATTGTGACTCTGAGCAAGTCATTTCATATCCTATTTCTGATATTAATGCGCACGAAGTTAGGTATTGACCTAATAATAATATATAAATATTCTTAACGAATAAATGCTACATTTAAAAACGCGTAGTGAATATGGATCGGCGGTTTTAATCGCGAGCGTGAAATGTGCCAACCTCGTCCATATTTCGACAAATTGTCATTGGGTAAGACTTATTTGTGAAAATTGTGAACGTTGTATTATATGGGTTTTGCGATTTATTATGTCAATTAAATTAAATGTTTTTAAAGGAACTTAAACACTGTTCAAATTATTTAAGTTTAAATTATTGCCAGAGGACTCTTTAGTGAAGTAGTAGTAGTATTCACCACAATAGAAGGCAAAAAAACTTAGCCCACACAGATCTGATCTATTACTTCTTCATTTTAGCTCAGCCAAGTAGTTCTCAACTGATGCTAAGCAACGGAGTTATTGTGACAGCTTGAAAGACCAGATTTGACTGCACAGTTCATATTTCGCATTAAAACACATAATTGCTATTTTTTTAATTTTTATTGCATGAGTTCAGCAGATACGCAAACAGCCCACCTGATGGAAAATGGCTACCACCGCCTATAGACATTTGTAACACCAAAGGTGGTATACAAATGCGCTGTTACTCTCTAAAGGAAGACTGGAGCCTGACCACTAATGCCGGAATACAACTCAACGTTGTTATAGTGATACACCCTAGACCTTGGGTGGTAGCCATCCAGACGGGCAAATACCCGACCACCTGGCTGTGAATTGTTTTGTCGCCTCTTACAACAGGCCGCCCGGCCGAAGGAAATTGTATTGTTTCCCCGTTCCTACACGGATACAATGGATATCTTACCTATACAGCTAGAGTTCATTTAAAAAATAAGATAACATTTTTACTGCACAGCAAAAATCACACTTAAGTTCTTGGCAAAAACTCCCCATCTTTAGTGAATGAATGAAAACAATTGTACACTATAAACTAAAACTAGATACCAAAAAACTAAATAGATTGCTTTACTGCTTAAAGCAATATTTTTCAAGCACCATTTTCATTCAATAAAAGTAAAATAAAACATGATAGTGGCGGTAAAGATAACAAATTAAGCACAAAAGTGTTGTCTCATAAAGGTGTGTAAAAAAATTACTTTGCAATGGAAACCTTATTTTCATTAAATGTGTGTCTAAAAAATTAAACTTTAATTATCTTTATATTTACAACCATAAATTCTCTTGTATCTAAGCTCTCTAAAATATTCAATGGAAATAAAGAGAACCAAATTATTTAATCTTTGACAAAGAATTATTGATCTTGAATAGTTTTCTATATTATAAACTTTGAATAGAATCCTTCAAAACTTTGAATATCATGATTATACGCTCGATTTACCGCCCGTTTACACCGCACGTCATGCATTTGCTTACAATGGACCTAATGATTAATTACTTTAATTGCTTCTTTTTAACATTTGAATTTTAATTTAAATTTGAGGTTGAATCTAATTCAATGTATGAAATTTGTACCTACCTATTTATATGCTACTATTTACTATATTTAATCAAAATATATCGTAGTTTAGGGTTACAAAACGGTCACCTTTAATGATACAAAACACACCAGGGGTCAAACATATCTCACCTTAGCCGACCTCAAACCTGACCTCTCTCGTCGACGACATAAAGGGCGCCTAATCTCGTAATTTGTCCAAACAATGTCGCCTCTAGAGTGTACGATATCAGCCTAAACACTATTTAGGTCCATTATTTTCTATAATGAACTATTTACTCCTGTGTTTTATTCCTACTATGTCGTATTTATTTCAACTCCAATTAGTTCCTTGATATTGATACTTCTCCTACTACTACTAATGACATATCGCTTAATAGCCGATTTCTATATCTTAATATTCATTCACTTGCTTACATCGGTTGAATTTTAACATTACTTCTATAAGCTTGTGTCAAAGGAGAGGGATATGCTTTTATAGATTCTTGGGCCCAGAATGCAAAAAAGATAAGTGTTTTAAAGATTTATTTTCATTGTGTTGTTTTTTTTTATTGTAGTAGGTTTAGTTATTTTAAATGAATTAATCATGTGATGAATGTCTTTTCATTTCATGTAACAACGCACAGCTGCCGTGGTAAAGCGCAGTTTATTGCCTTTTCGGATTTAGAAATTCTTTTGTTTACTTTGTGTTTAGAGTTTGTAATAAGAAAACATGCTATTGTTTTTTACTTGTTTTATGGCCGTCATTAGTATCAAACTAATCCTTGTTGTTATTGTATTGCGTCGAAGCTTGCCAGGTATGGGTCGGTGCATTATAAAGCAATGGCCCAACGAGTCACTCAAGCGAGGATTACGATACGAGAAAGACGAACATTCGACAAGCGATATAGCGCGTGTTATTGAATCGAGCAGTTATGTACTGGCTGTGTCCAGTTATATATGTATCTGTTTTATACGTGTTTGTACAGTTCTAATAAATTCTATATTAGTTCTAACGGCATTTTTATTTCGAGTCCTGTGTAGCACGTAACAATATTGACTTTTTACGAACTTTGCTAAGCTGCCTCGTTTCGTATCAGAATCTATACGAAAGAGTTTAATCTAGGTTATGTAAATACATATATATTACGCCTGTTTCCTGTGGAGGTAGACAGAGATGATAGACCTGTACTTGCGACGATCTTACAGACAGCTACATAAATGCTCGTTTATCTGAGAAGATTCTTTTCTGACCTTTAAACGCGTGTGCCATTTGATCATGGTGGGTATATCATGGTCTACTGGCACCAATTCAAGTTATTATTTCACCTCGTAAAAGTACATCACGTTAAAGTTGCATCCTGTTCTCAGGCCTTGGCTATCCGGGGAAAGAATTGTTTATCTACAATGTTCTTTCATAGTGGATTGACGGATTACCTAATGTACAGGTAACAGCTCCAATTTCTTTATAAGTATTTAAATTCTAAACATAAAACACATTTCCAATTTTCCACTTATTTGCGGACGCAAAATTTTAGAAGTAGTAGATGTATGGCTTGTTTTATTACAACGTGCCACTAGAAGGTAGTAATTTTCGCTAGTATATTTTATTTATTTTGCTAATATTATAGATTGAAAAATGTATGTTCCAAATAGGTCAAATTAGTGGATGTATGAACCTCTCATGACATATACTCACCTTCAAGATATGTTCCTAAGGGATGTGTTCTATCAAATTAATAAGCCGAGAAACTGGGTAAGCGCGTTATCAGTCCCGCACAGGGCCACTCGATGCCCATAAAACCCATTGATCTTCAAAAAAATCCCACACGATTTTAGTAGTTCCTAAAAGGTTGTAAAACATCAACTTGATGAATTGTTATTTCTTGTCCCTATTTCTCAAAGTCTTCATTATCTTGAAAGAAATCCATCCATCTTAATAGGACAGATTAAGTTGTTAACGTAATCATTATCTTTTTTCGGGACTATGAAGAAAGATTGTTATATAGGAAGTTCCCTTCTGCATTTAGGAATAAGTATCGATTATTAACAGAGGAACAAACTATGTAGACTAAGCCCCGAGCTCTCAGAGTGAATCCGGCCAATGGAAGCCAATTTTGGAATAGTGTTCTTTCAAAATCAGCGTATCCAATTCCTCAGAAGGGTAATTGATTTTTGAAAAATCTAATTTCTCCACTTTACTTTTCGTCAAAATTTCACATAGTGCAGGACTAGGCCCTGAAGGGCAGCATGAAAAGATAAAAACGTAACAGGAATGTAATATTAACCATCTTCTAAAAGTAATTTTTCAAAACATTGTATGTACAAACATGACAATATTCATATCTAAAAGCTTTTTACTTATTGCTAGACAGTCTTACATTTATTAAATTTTCTTGGAAAGCTCCAACCACTCCGCCCCGCCGGGATGCTTGTTAAGAAAATCAGTGAGACCGTAATATATTATAGTATATTCAGACATGCACTCTCCGTAAGTCTTCTGCGTCATCATCCATAGCCTTGTCTTTTTGCTATTGCATGAGACCATTGACTATCCCCTATCTTAACTTCTGTCAAATCTAAACCTGAACATAAAACAAATTATATCTGCGTGGTAATATTCTCACGGGACATCGTCCACGTTGGATAGACTTCGAAGTTGTTTCACCAATATACGAGTAGATATATTTAAAATTAAACAGTATTTTAATCGGGCAATGTGTTATTAAAATGAAAACACTGAACCCTGTAATTTTGCTAAAACTTCGGCTTTAATACCTAATGTTACTAAAGTAACTAACTACAACTGTTTTAATGTATATGAAAAATGTCGCATCCTGCATCGGAATCGGCGTTTTTTAATTGCATAATGAGTGAGAGCAGACAGGCAGACGCCCACCTGATAGAAAGCAGTTACTGGCACCTAAGGACATTTGCAACATCAAAGGCGTTACAACTGTGTTGCTACTCTCTTAAGGGAGACTGGAACTTGGCCACTAACGCCGGAATACAAATCAAGGTTGTTATGGCGGCATACTCTAGACCAGGGGTGGTAGCCATCCAGACGGGCAAATACCACCTGGCTGTAGGTCTTTTTCTCACATCTTACGACAGGCCGCCTGACTTCAGGATATTGTATTATGCTCTGTTCCTGTACTGATAAAAACTACCAAAATACTAGGGCGTTGTAGTTTTTACGTAAATCCTGAACACACAGAGAAACACACAGAAACTAAAAAAAAATAAAAATACGTGATCTTTATCCATAATATTATGAATTTGTAAAAGTCTAGCCTTTTGTGTTTTTTAATATTTTTTGTGTTTGTTCATTGAAAAACAAACATAAACTGTCTAATATCCGCTTAGGTATGTCACTTTCCATTGATGGATATTGAACGTGTCCTAATTTGATCCGAATGGAGCGTTGGGTGCTCCCAGTTCCAATAATTACTGGAGAATGATAGAGCAAATTCTATACGAATAAAAAACATGTGATGGATGTTTTTTTAAATCACTGACATACACATAATCTCTATCTATATGCTAATACGAATTAAGGTATTGTAAATATTATTATTAATACATTTTTATATTTTGAATGTTTATTTTCTTTCAACGCTAATATTAAGCGTTTGGTATTCAATTATTTAGCGGTAAAATGCTATGTTATGCAATTTCTGATTTCTACTATGTTATGTACGCATAGGTAGATACTTACGGTCTTATTCATATTGAGTTAGAATAAGTTTGTAGGCTTGTTTAAAGTTCTAAAAGTTCTTTAACGTACAAACTTACTTCAACTGAATATGAATAAGACCGTTATAAAATTTAATAAATAAATAAAAATGAGACATTGTGTGGATGAAGGTAAATATGTTACAAATGGTATTTATTACCCCTTCAGAAAGTGGACAAAAGCAGTTTTTTATCGTATACATAAGTAGGTTCTTCAACACGTGCTATTTGTAAAACCAAGCTCAAACAACGTTATTATGGTTTGTATGCACATTGCACACATTACCTGCATTCGAAGAAAACTATAAAAATAATTATAATATTACAACACTTATCTTTCCGAAATGTCTAGTCGTCCGCTAACCGGAAGTTCAAGATCCTACATTTTCAACCACAAATGTGTATAATCACAATACATTATTGACAAAGCAATTGTCTGCTTTATATATTATCACTTAAAGCTTTTAGAAACATTATGAAGTTTCGCATTCAATAATCCTATTTTTTTCCTGAAACATAGAACACTAACAAGCAATATAAAATTTAAATTGCATCGCAAAACTGTCGTACTCACAACTCAAACTTTTCAATGGCTTGGTGTTTGTATATCACAAATCATTAAAAGTTTGACAAAAGCAGGCTAGTGTTATCCATATTTTATTTGCGTGGTTTCCGCCTGCTCTGGTAGGTTTTCAAGTATGTGACTTCAAGGAAATAAAAATATTTCTTATCTGTGTAAAATTGAGTATTGGAGACATGGTAAACATTTCCATAACTAAGTATGTAATGTTAATTTGTTCCTTTTGGGTATTTTTTCTTGTTTCGAATGATCTGTAGTTTCCGTCAAGGCCAAATATTCATAAATATTTAAAATCTAAACTAAACCGTAATGCCGTGTTATAGGGAATAATAGGGATACCTCGACGGTTTGTTTGATACTTTTAGTCAGCCAGTATAGGTTAAACAATAATACTCCAATTTATATTCCTGGTATAAGCATATGCATGGCATAAGAGTGGGCCGTGTTAGGTACAAAAATAAATGTATTGAAGACTTGTTTTGTGAACAACAGGACGATGAATGTATATACGATCAAATGACGCTTTTCACTGTTGATTCCTGATAATATAAAATAGCAAAAAGTGGCAATCGTGACACAATGATGTATCTATCCAAGCAGGTAGTTATTTTATGATTATTTTCTACACTAGGAAAGTAAAGAAAATTCCGTTAAGATAATTAAATTCAATGCTAAGTATATATCCATTATATCACCTTTTTGATAAGTTGACATATAACAATTTTGCCCAAATTCTCGCATTTGTAACAATTTTATAAATTATGATTGATTAGTTTCGCACAAACACACGCGTAATAAATGCGGACATTTAATTTGTTGGTTCATTGATTTAGAGACCCGGTTCAGAGAGTAGGCTTGATACATAGTATTACAGGATACAGAAAATGTGTTGCGGTTTTTAATATAATATAGCGAATCTTAGTTAAAATAATATTTTGCTTCTATAAAATTATTAAATTCGACTTATTCGGTTTACAAAAAATTTACACAAGTGAAATTTTCATAACAAAAATATCACATTAGATATATCATCTATTTAAATTTTGAACAACAATCTAAACGTTCCAATAAAACGATTTAAAAAATCAGGATAATGTCCCCTTTATACACAGCCGTATAAAGACCAAAGGATTTGACACATCGATTCACCGTTACCAGTATGCATAAAAAGATACCATGCTATGTTAATTGGAAAACAGCAATCAGCACTACCTACTCTTCATATTTTCGCGGTTTTACTACATAACTTTATACTCTAATAAACTTTTTTAAGGTTTTTAAATACAAGCTTTTGAGATCCTGGATATCATATAGCAGCAGAGCGCTAGCTAAGAGAAGTAAAACGAGCCCAAACACGATGGGTCTCTTCCGACTCCATCATCTGATCAGCTCTATGGTATTATACAAGATTATTGCATTGTCACACAATATACAAATGCGTGCAAAATTCCAGCTCAATCGGAAACTGGAAAGTTGGTCAAATTTAACGTGCAAGATTCCACCCGAACTTACATACATACATACATATTTCCATTGCAAGTTAAATAAAAGCTTGTAAAAGTCCACAACTTACTGTTAAAATTCATAAGTTTAGTATCAGCGAGGTCCTAGAAGAGTAATTCTGATATATCAGAATTACAATTATATCCAGCCGGATATGACAATTAAACAGGCTTTGTGTTTGCCAAAATCACTGTAAAACTTTAAAATGTAAATAAAATGCACAAAATAGATTTTATCGACTCGTGAGGGATTTGAACCCCCGACCACCACAGATTATCTGGATCAATAGTTGGGCGCTCTTACCGCTGAGCTAACGAGTCACTCGCCCGTAACTGAAATTTTCAATACTATTCGTAATAATGAATCATTCTGTGTTATCCATACATTCATTAGTCATAAGTATTACGCGTATAATGAATCACCGTTGCCGGGTTTGTATATCTTAAACCGATATTAGATGGTTGATTGATCCATTTGTGTCTTTTAATTTGGTTGAATCAACCAATCTACATAAATGCAAAACTTGATTCTTTCAATGTCATTTAATGTCGCCGTGTCTTTCCAGTTGAACCAAATTGAATCAATATCAGCCATACCGTCTATTCTTTTAAACTGTAAACCGATATTAGACGGTCATATTGTATTGCGATTTGGATAAAGCAGCCAAAAGTAATCCATATAAACATAAATTTGATTCATTCATCATTGAGTTTTATGCCTTTCAAACAAATTGAATCAATTTGTGGCTTTGGCTGTGGCTGAATGGCTCGTTATTACAATGAGGTAACAGCAAAGATATTGATATATTCGAACAAAGTCCAATAATTATTGTAAAATTTAAAAAAAAACATCCGCGACTCTTAGTATGTTTATGAAACAGATAATAGTAGTTATATCCAAACAAAGATAAATAAATCAACTTAAGATAAACTCGTCAACAAACAATCATAATATTTTGTTATTCTCAGTCTATTTCTAATATTTCATGTATGCCCGCCCTTATTTGTGGATTGCAATCTAGATTTTTACCTTAGTCTTAATATTTTTTTACATAACTGTATACTCTAAATAGACTACACTTTACTGTTAAAATTCATTAATTTAGTATGAGCGGGCTTCTAGAAAAGTAATTCTGATATACGCAGACAGACAGCTGGATATGACAATTAAACAGGTTTTATTTCTGCCAAAATTACTGTGAAACTTTAAAAGGAAAATAAAATGCACGAAAATGCTTTCACCGACTCGTGAGGGATTTGAACCCCCGACCACCACATTATTTTTGCATTTGAGTTTGGCGCTCTTACCGCTGAGCTAACGAGTCACAAGACTTAGTCTCGAATTTCTAATTCTATTAGTAATAATGAATCATATTTTAATTTTGTGGCATCCATACATTAGTCATTGGTAGTACGTGTATAATGAACTGCCACCGTTGCTGGATTTGTGTATCATAAAATTAGATTGTTGATTGATTCATTTGTGTTTTTCAATTTCAAAAAATCGATTCTGTTACATATGTACACCGATTACGCTGAGATTTATGACCTGATTTACGTGATTCTTGTTTACTTTGATGCGGAATAGCGGTATCAATAAACGTGACGCAACAATGCTATATTAATTATAAAAAGGGATGTTAAGGATAATTCAGAACTGTATTTTTATATATTGTAAGAGTACATATATATAATATAGTTACGGTTCTATGAGCTTCATATTATCCTTGGTATAAAGTTTCATTAAAATGTCTTCTGGTTATTGCGTAAAAGAGGAATAAAAATTAATTTTCACATGTTTTCTCATTTATAACTACATAACAAATATTGATATTAGCAAAAGAAGCATCGACTCGTGAGGGATTTGAACCCCCGACCACCACAGAAAATTCTGCATTTTGAGTTGGGCGCTCTTACCGCTGAGCTAACGAGTCTTATGATTAACGACTTGAAATTTTCTATTATAATTGTTATCACACTTTATATCATGCGATTAATATCATTTTGTTGTATCATATCACACACTTAATCGGCTATTGACACTATCCAAAACACTGAACTTTACAGGAGAGTCAAAATACCGTTTTTTAGTCATGAATATCAGTGCATTGCAGAAGCACTATTAAAATACCCTCTAGTAGATATTTCTGTTACGTTTAAACTAGAATTGGCGCAATTTATACGACAGATGGCATTCAAAATTCGATTGGACAAAAACGTTGATAGTGTCAGTAATGGATTAAGCGTGCAATATCTACATCAATCAGTAGCTGTAGCAGCTTTTTTATAGAAAAATTTGAGAAAGACATGTGTGTTATCTATATTTATGTAAGTATATCTGTAGCGTGTAAATATATACTGTCTAACGCGTAGTAGGATTCTCTGTCTACGGTCTAACAGCACTGCAAGAGTTATACTCGTATAGTCGTCGCCGTCAACCTGACTGAAAGAACAGACCCCCCCCCCCCCTATTAAAGAATATGTCATGATTTTAGAAAATCTTTTTAAAGATAGGTACCACACGATTGCATGTGCATTTTACGAAGAGTTTTATTCATTTAAAGTTAGAGTAAGTTTGTAGACTTCTTTAAGAACAAAGACTATAAACACCAAAATAAAGACGGATGATTCAGTTTTTGGAATTTTGGTTGGTTACTCACGACTAACCAAAACTGCTATCATAAAAAATGCAAATCAATCGTCTATGTAATCTTATTAAAAGTAGTTAAAACCACAGTGCCTATTTAAAGCATATTAGTAGAACGTGGATGGTAGACGCCAATAGAGGGTCGAGTTAAGGGTCGCAGTAACTTCATTAAGCGACTTCGTTAGGGATGGAAAATTGATGACTAATTAACAAGTTGAATGTTAAACGAGTAGTTGAGTGAACAGCGGCATGAGTGTTGGTATGAAAAAAGGGCCAGATATAAGCACTATTTGTATAATTAGGATAATAAGGTATTATTGAAGCGATTTTAGGGTTCTTTAGCCAAATTCCAAAAATGAAATTCTTATGATTTCTTCATTTCCGTTCGTAATTCGTGCCGTCTGAATGTATATGATTTTTTTTTTCTTATGCCATTATACAACAACGTAACGAAATCATAAACTGGTAAGATTCAGGAGTGCCCAACCTACATGATCCCGATAGATATAACATGTAGGATATGTGGTACAACGTAGAACAGATCTTTAAATATAATTACGATGTATCCTGGTGAGTAGTGTTAACTTGGTAACATATTAAATTTTAAAGTCATAAAATATGAAATAAAAGAGGGTTGCGTCTTGAGATGCCCGACAGAAGTGATAATTCAAACTAATCTAAGGTGAGAGAAAGGGAAGCCAGACAGACTGGCGCCGTAACTCGTTACGTAAAGAAGCGGTTTACCCTCCCATAAGAAGTAATCATTTCAACAAAAATAGCAACAGAATATCGTTACAATTTTTGAAAACCCCCTTTCTAAAAATACCCACTCACCCAACGTCCATTGAAAAATATTTTATGACACACATGTAATTTTTAACATTTCCGAATTTTTCTACAGGATTCTATATAGGCGTATAGAATACATCTTCTTACCTAATTATAATTCTATACATAGATCGAGTGGCTAAACCCATCCAGTGAATGAATGATAAAAATGACTTTGAAATTATACATACATTGATAAAAGTACATACGGATAAGTTGATTTAAGAGCTCTATTTTTGCAAAACGGCTACGGGGCCCTAATATATAATCCAAGTATATAGTCATTAAAGTCACTGCGGTTCTATTTATTTTCTATTTATGAAGTATTTTCACGTCTAGCCTCTTGAATAATCAGATGGAAAGCTAATCAATATTGCAATCAAACGAAATTTGGTCGGAATCGACAAAAGCGACGTGAGGCCCACATGGGTCCAATACCGTTTGCTCAAAGTCGCTTCGCTTTACTAATCCACCCTTCAACTGAACTAGAAAGTCATGATGGAAATTGAGAAATCGTAGTCCTACTCGCTCGATTAAAGTTGGAATAAAACGGGCTTAACAAATTTTAAGGTTTCGTAACTATTTGAAAAACTAGGGATGTTTAATTTTTTCTAATGTATAAAAGTAATCTATAATATTATACAATTCTAAACATGCCGTGTCTACATTAAAGCTATTAAAAAAACACGTGGAATTGACTATATATGCGACGGAGAACAATATGCACTTTTTTATATTTCTTGTCTGTTTATATGTTTGTTCAGGATTCACGAAAAAACTACGAGGCCAATTTTGATGCGGTTTTCTCTGATTGACAGCCAATTATTAGACTTAAAATTTGTACTACTTTTCATCCTAGGAATCCAGCCGGATTTTTTTTAGAATTGTTTAAAATGGCCCGTTCAAAAAAACAATTTCAACGTAATGTTTTTACTGATCGATAGAAAATTTAATGTAATAAAATCTGTAATATTTATTATCCCGGGAATCCTGCGGGAATCTTCCTTGGGACGATTTGTAGTTTTTCGGGTGCGTAAAATTTAGCGTATTCATATATTCATTTCAAATGCTGCGGTATTTTGTCTTTTTTGCAGGAATATTAAGTCAAGTGTAGATGAAGGTGCGGGATATCATACTTTATAACATTATAAATGCGACAAAGTAAATTATATCTAAGAATGTGTCCATAGGCACTTAGTCATTGTCTGTTAGGGCCATTCAGTCATGCTCTCATCTCCTAAAAATCAGTTAGGAACTGCTTTTATTTTTCACTTATTAATCTCTCAGTTTTAGAACGTCACTTATAGATATTTTTCTCAGAAAGTACAGGGTGTGTATGGATGAAATTTAATTCTAAAATGTAGTCCATATGAGGCGAAGTATTTCTTTTTTCCATGTACAATGTAATAGGCGTGTTTGGTATCGTTTGTATTGAAAGACAATACCGGTATTGAAAACTAATAATAATAAAAAAAAAAAAAAAAAAAAAAAAAAAAAAAAAAAAAAAAAAAAAAAAAAAAAAAAAAAAAAAAAAAAAAAATAATATACCATAATAACTTCTTATTTAAGTCAACAGATGGTAAGAAAGGAACTTCTAAGTTCGTTAAATACTGTCATACAACGTTGAAGCATAAACTGAAAATCAAAATGATCATAAAACTACTGTCATCGTAATTTAGTTTGAATAAAACTGTATCTGCTTAGCAGTTTTTGGGATTAAAGTATTTTTAATAAAATGTTTTTACCGTTCCGTACACAAAGTTGATATCAGACGTATCAACCAAATTGAATTCGATTGAAAAGCACAGACAAGTTGATGCGTACAGCATTGAGATCAAATGGTTCAAATTTGTATTTATATAGATCACTGGTTGATTTATCCTAATTGAAAGACAAAAAATCATTTAAAGTCGACCTTATCCACACTATCACCTACTTTTGACAATAAAACTAGCTATGTAGGCTATTTTGTAATCAAATTTACCAATTATGAATTTGAAATGCAATAACATAATATTCATATAATAACAAAATATAAATTTACAAAACAAATTACTGCTATAATAATGAGCAGATTTTATTTAGTACTCTTTTTGTTATAAAGACGGTGCGAAGTTTTAGCTTGATTGCGAGCAGTTTTACGTAACGATAATTACGTAATAAAGTGGGTACTATTCTTCGTCCCTTATAATGCTCGGTTGCCTTATCTGCTGCTGTCAGTGGCGAGTTATATAAGTACCCTCTGCACCGTCTTGCATCAGACAAACACGCAATTAATATGATGGTGTTATGTTCATATTACCTTTAAAAACAATAAATTTCGCTATCACAAGTTTTTTTTACTAAAATATAAACTTATTAGGTATTTAATTTTGAACACTGGAACATTCTGTACGTTTTGGAAGCGCATATTTCACCATACATTTATTTACGTGTATATGTTATGTGATAATGTCATAAGTATTGTGTGAATAAAATTTTGTGTCCTCTTTCACTACATTACTATACGAATTGTCGCCCTATAGAAGAAGACGGACGTAGGTGCTGACTGCCTAAAATTTCGGCTCGAAGGCCTAATAATTGCATTATCCTACAAACTCAATTATGTATCTCCTTCTCAATCTAATAAGCAAATCTATGAATAACTGTATAATACTGTATTGTGTGTGTGTGTGTGTTTTTATGAGTTGGAAGCCCATAAGATATAAAAACATTATAATTGTCTTTAAGATTTAACAGGACCTGCCTAATGAAATCTTGGTATCATTATGTAGCCCGACTTTTTTCAGTTATGAACAATTATTGATTTAACGATATACACAATACACTTTCTATAAAAAACAGCATTTTATAAGTAAATACTTTTTATAAGTGTGTCTGTGTCTATTCCCGTGGAAAATAAGTATGAATAGTGGTCACCCACGGTCGAAATTCGACCATAATAATTAATTTAAATTATAAGCTTAAACATTATTAAGGTTCTGTTGTCTATACACGTGTGTGTGTCAAATACATGGTAGTGTGTATGTTTTTTATTGATTTATAGTATTTATTATGCATAATTTTATAAAAAATATTGGTATTCTGTACTCCTTCTCTATATAAACTATAAGTGTGCGAAATTTCATACTCCTCCGTCCGCGCAGTTTTTGTAAAAAGGGGGTCCAAGTTTTTGCTTCACATATCATGTATATAGGTATATATTAAATTAAGTTAAAAACTACGATAATCGTCATTTTAAAACTCATCTAGTATAAAGTGCGTAACGAATTGGTGTTTTTCAGGAATTACGCTTTAATTTTATGTTAACAGTGCTGCAACACGGGTCTAAAGCAATAAATAACATGTAAAACGCCGAGTCCGTATAATGGATGACCCAAAACACTGACAAACAAATATACTATGTTATGCAACGAGTTACCACAGATGGGTTACTGGACTGTAGTGGCAGCTTAAAAATAAATATTTAGGTAAATATTTTAAGCCTGAAGCTGCATCAGAAAGTCGTATTTTAACAAAAGTGTATTTGGGGATAGATTGTGAATATTTTTCTCCGCTTATTAGGTGCAGGTGACGACAGACATAGGCAGTTGTAAAGGGCCATTTACATAGAGCAACTTTATCGCATGTTTTAGAACGAGAAATTGTAAACTATTTTCATAAGCGATACTCTTTAGACAATAATGGAATTAACATATTTACATTCAACCAAAAACAAAAAACTCGACTACGAGTATGTCGTACGATAGTCGTAATAATAATCATCAAAAGTTTTGTTTACACAACGACATGAATCGAATTGACATATTTGCATACGATTTCTCGACTTGTCTAAACTAGAATTCGTATGATTTTTTTCAAGTTCATGCGAGTATCGTCCAAATAAGTTTGAAGGGATTTGAATGCGAGACGCTACTCGAGCCTAATATTTTGTATTGTTACGAATGCAGCACTTGAATTCAAATGCCGTTGGAATTACTAAAGGATTTATTACGACAAACTGCACGATTCAATAACACGGGCAAAGTCCGTCGCTGTATCGCTCGTCGAATATACTTCTTACTCGTATCGTAATGCTCGCTTGACTACTTCACCCCCCTCCCCCCGTCCGGACATCGTTTTATACTAAACTGTACAATAGAACAAAGGACCGCGCGGACTGAGGTTTCCGAGAAACCGTAATCTGCACACCTGCGACGGGTAAAGAAGTACAGTAACAATAGGTCTAATTGCAAATTTAAACACGAAGTAAACAAAATAACTCCTAGTGCAGAAAAGGTAATAAAGTAGGTTTTATGGCAGGTAGGTGTGCATTCGCTTTTTGTCGACATGTAACAATATTTTGTTTGCAGAGAGACGTCAATATTCAATAAACAGGCGATTTTCGCCCTTCCACGTAAGATGTCATATGTTTAGTTTCCATGATCATTTATATATTTTTTCTTGCTTTCGTCAATTTTATCTTGAAGGCAAGAGAGGCTCTCCATGGAAATGGCCCGTTACAGACCACCAGAGCGGTTGCAAGTCATGCTGCAGTATACTATACTGATGCAGTTCCAAGGATAGAACGGAATTCATTGCACGTATTACATCTTTGTGTTTTGCTTTCATAAATGTGTTTGTTATTTCAATGAATTTTGTTCTAAAAGTAAATGTTTTCTTATGTTTTTATGTCTCTATATTAGCTTTTTTATTATTTTTGAAATTCTCCACATGGTGTCCAGCGCATTATTGTTTCTCCAGTACCTATTATGAAATTATATTAAATAATTATTTTTAAAGAGATTGGAGTAGCGGTTACTAATATTACCTATCAGGGAATCAATTTAACCAGCTTCCTTTAAAATATTATTATTGAATACCTATAATTCAACACATGAAAATGTATATCTTCCAGGCTTGTCCGAGGTGTATTTCAAACATCGTCGATTTCTATTTCCAGCTTTCTTTACATTATTTCCTTGTACATGAGGATAAAAATATCTCTAAGCATTGCGATTTGTTTAGATACGAACTTAGGTCATTGTCATAATCCAGAGGTATTTTAAGCAATGAGGCACTATCGTATTTGTTCAAATAATTTTTTTATTTCTATTATTAATTATTAAGACGATAAAACACTAAATATTTTTTTCATTTAATGTTCTTACAGCGTCATCTAGTAACACATATCTGTAACACGTAGTAAGATGTTACATACTCCCAGACACTAGAGGGTACTTCCAATGGACTTGAACAAATCGATATTGGAAACTACAAACGTTTTACAAGTTATTAGTAGCACTAGCTATAATCGATGAATAGAGTTGAATTTCTAGTTACAGCATCATCGAAACCCTAAAGGGTCATTTACATATTCTTGTAAATTATTGTACCTATATAATTAAAATTACTGTCAGAAACACTGCAACGATATTTCCGCTAGAACAAATGTTATTTAAAGAAATGAGTTAATATAATTGTTTCCAGAAAAATATTAAAATTTTCGCAAGCATATGCAGGAGTCGAGAAAAAAAGGAAGATTTCTGTAATGCATACATTAATTAACACAAAATAACATTGAAAGCTTTCACTTAATTTTATTGCTCGCAATCTCAATTTGCCCTTTGAAAATAATAAAGGTAACGAACATTTAATGCGAAATGTTGTAAAATGTTAATTTACTTTGGTACCGTATTAATACTTAGTAGTATAACAAGTAGGTAAACGTTGAATAAATATAACTCATCACTCACAATTCTAGCTTTAAACCTCGGGTGATTTTGAAACATTTGGTTCGGAGCCTTAGGTTCACTATCTATCGTTAAATTATACAGAGAATATCAATATTAATTGCCTGTCGTGGCTTAGCGAACCTACGTTTAGATGGATGTGGGTTCGTATCCTGGCAGAAAAGCACACTTAGGGAGTTTTGTAACGTAACGCGTATATTGTTACAATCAACACATGCTGACGGTAAAGGCAAACACTATGATGAGTACTGTATATCGAGATATATAGTATGTCAAAACGTCATCCGCCTTGTTTAATTTTTAAGGATCCCTAACTAGTTAGCAAAAACAGAACCTATTCGTTGTGTCCCTCAGTCCCCTTTGTATGTTAAAATCATTTTTCTCACAATTTAAGTATGAGATTTATATGGATGAGACTTTACATCGCTATACAACAATCAAGTATTGTTTAAAAACTCACGTTTTCCAAAGAAGTTTATAAAATTAATATCAATCGGTAGGTCCTTGAGTCTGGGTGCCAAGCACCCTTTGTATCCTTGCGTAAAGATAGTCCTGAGCTATAGTAATTTAGAAAAATAATTAAACGCAAAGTCTGTCAAAGGCTTCGTCAGGGAGAAAGGAGAAAAAAGGTCCTTATCAAAAAACTATTTTATTAAAATTAGTCTTCATTTATTTACTATCACGTGGTAAAGCCATCTAGAATAATAAAATTGATTACAACTCTCTCTCACAGAAACAGTGAAATTATTAACCTTGGGCTAACCGTGTTTCGTGCGATGAGTGAAACTTCTCCTCTCCTATCGTATCCCCGTATTCAGACTCCATATACCATTCCATCTATTTTATCCCTCTTTTCTTATCCCTCTAACGCAACACTATATTTTATCCTATTTATCCCATCCTAAAGACAGGGCACGTTGTCTTCGCGCAGTGTTACAAGCGTCTATAGGCGTCGGTGATCACTTCATTAGCTGGATAAACTGCCTCTTTGCCAGCATCGTGATAAAAAAAAGTCTCTGATTGACAAAGTACACACAGTATAGTGTATATTCAGAGTAATTAATATCCGTGCAGGAACGGAGAAATAATATAATTTCCTGCGGCCGGGCGGCCTGTCGTAGGAGGCGACAAAACAACCTACAACCAGTTAGTAGGGCCACCAACTGGATGGCTATCACCCCTGGTCTAAAGTATGTCGTCATAACAACTTTGAGTTGTGTTCCGGCATTAGTGACCGGGTTCCAGTCTCCCTTAACAGAGCAGCAGCGCATTTGTAGCACCTTTGGTGTTGCAAATGTTCATAGGCGATGGTAACCGCTTTCCGTCAAGTGGGCCATCTGCCTTTTTGCTGAACTTCTGAAAAAAAAATACTAACTCAATTTTGTAAACAGTGAAGAGAACACATTTCACTGCAAGTAAAATGTTTATACAGACTGCAAACAATGTATGCAAACTAAGTCATACAAAAGTTTTACATTATGAATAGAGCTTCTTTTGTTAGCCACGAAACAGCAAAAACAAATGCTAATTCAAATACAAACTGAGCTATTATGTTGAATTTGATTAAGATGTTTTCTCAGTCAACCCACGCGTCTTCATTTAATTATTCAAATCTGTATCAGTGAATAATCGCTTCGTTAGTTTAAGTGGTTCTGAGTTAAGTTCAAATTCAGATTATAATTTCGGAGTAGGAATGTTGTCTCGCTCTAACAGTTTTGCTTATGTAATCTAAATGATATGATAGCACTTGGGAAGAATACTTGGAATCCATCTCATTACTTTTTGTTGTTGTTGCCCTATTGCTTAGTTTACAACTCGTTTGCCAGATGTTAATAGTTATTATTTCATTGCAATTGTATATATATACCTATAAGAGAGTTGGTCTAAAAGAGAGTGTCGGGGTGAAGGTAAGGAAAGGAATGCTCCGGTGGTTCGGGCATGTGGAAAGAATGTATGATGAAAGAATGACTAAACAGATATACAATGCAAAAGTGGATGGATGTAGAAGTCGCGGAAGGCCACTACACACCTTCCATGATCAAATTGATCTTGTATTAGCAGAAGGTGATGTCAGGAGCCTTAAGAACAGACTAGCGTGCATGACAAGAGCTATGAATGTTAAAGAAGCAAGTGAGGTGTGTAAGAATAAGCCTGTATGCCGCTCTATTGTTCGTGCCTACCCGGCAAGGGACCTGGCGTGAAGTTATGTATGTATGTATATATACATATGTACACTCTGTAGAAACTTGTTGATTTTGTTTTGACACACTTTTTATAGATTAAATAAACTGTCTTCCATTTTAATCTAATAATACTTCGCCGTGGCCATTTACCAACTTTGAGGGGTTTCATAAAGGTAAAAATGAAGCTTTCGTTAGGTTTCAAGAATTTATGCTTCTATGAGTAAATTTTGTATGAAAGCATAAAATAGCAAAAATGAATCAGTAATTGGCATATATTGCATTTATATTCAACCCCTTGTAATTTCATAATTAGAAATTGGCCAGTTTTATTGATTACCTTCATTCGTAATAGATTTAAATAAATACTTAAAAATTAAATGATATATTATAAAAAAGTGGTCAAGTGGTTTTCTCAATCAGACATATATTTCTTCAAGAAAGGCAAAAATATATAAATTTTTCCGCTTCCTATAAAATCCTAATTAAGTATTTATGTAAGTAAAGTAGAGTTATCTACGAGGCATTGGCTCACGGCGCAGCCGCAAGGAACGCTCCAGGAAAATATAATTAAATATGACAGAAGCTAATAATTTTCAGCAAATACTGCTAAGCTCTCCAAGCTACTTCGCTCACGTATACTTGTTATCGAGTGGCGTCTATTTCAGCCATGGAGATATCGTTTGAGTTATAAAAAGTACAAGAAATTGAAGACGATCGATTCACTTCTACTTGTTGAAGGACCAAATAAAAATCCAAAAAAATGCACATTAATAATTTATGTTTGATTGCAAATCCGGCTTACTCATTCAAGGACCGCGGCCAAAAGCTTTGTACGGCGTAAACGTCCATCGTGAAGGGCTTTATTTATTTACAAAATTCGTTGAAAATTCACATAAAAAAGCTCAGCAAAAAAGGGATGTAGCGTGTTTATTTATGCCAATTTATAATTAACATGCCGGCCGGGCTTTGGCCGGAGTCATAATAATAAAATTATAAACTTAATACGAATGCATTTTGCTCTGAGATCAATTAATGTGTTTTTATTTTCATCGTGTATCTTTTTTTCTTTTATTGCATGAGTTCAGCAGACAGGCAGATGGCCCACTTGATGGAAAGCGTTTATCATCGCCTATCGACATTTACAACACCAAAGGTGCTACAAATGCGCTGCTGCTCTCTTACGGGAGACTGGAATCTGGTTACTAAAGCCGGAGCACAACTCAAGGTTGTTATGGCGACATACTTTAGACCAGGGGTGGTAGCCATCCAGTAGGGCAAATACCCTCGTACACGGTGAATGTATATTTTGATCTCCGTATTTTTTTTACATTTGATTAAGGGACTATATAATGAAGCATCTTACCTCAAAAATTCATATTGCCAAAACTTATCTTCTTATTTTATTCAAGCCAATTATTTTCGTTGCATATATTTTTAGGTTGGCTATTTTGGCAAATATGAAACCTTTGTTCCGTAGTATGTTTCCGAACCTTGTAGAAGCAAGGATGCGGGTAAAGACTCTTGTAATAGGCCCCGGAGAAGAAGGTGTACAGGTTTTTCATCTGCGCATCGCTGATACAAGTGAGTTGACCGACTATATGTCCTATCGAGCAGGCGAGAACGATACCGTCATAGGCCTAAAGATCTTTTAAGCTTGTATTTGTCGAATCCGTGTCGACTAATATGAAGAAGCATTACATGCCAAAGATGACGTCCCGGAAAATAGCTGTAAACTTTTACAGGCGAGCTAACTCTTTGCGAGTTTTCAATATTTACCTAATTTTATCCAATACTGAAATGATGACATCATGCTGTGGTAACCCCATCTGTAAATTTGTATAATAAATACACTTTTTATCTTAGAACATTAATGTACACACTGATTCTACGTAAACATAATTCTTAAATGAATTTACAGTTCGAAGTTATGTAAAATCTAAAAATATATTCCATAATTAAAATTGGGAAGAAAAAATTATCTTTACAGTTTCCGTTCACATAATATTTTCATCAACCTGCGTATTAGGAGCCACATTCTACCGTAATTGGCTAAAATCTTCATTATGCCTCTGTGGCAGGAAAAATCGGGTTAAACAATTAAACATTATTTAGAATATAATTTCTTTAAATGATGATATTTAGAAGCAATATAAAATTAAATAACTATTTTTTGGATAATATTTTTTTGCAACTTTCTTTTACTTTCAATATTGCGATTTGGCGCAATGATAAGAGCCTTTATTTTAATAGGTACAACACAGAGTAATGAAGTTTTTTGTGCAACATTGATTTTACTTATACATGTTTCTGTAATGATATATATGTTAGAGCACAGATAGTGCATTTCTGTTCAATAGCAAGGTTATGTCTTCAACAGTGCCCTACTTAAGGAATTAACAATTATTCCTTTATTAAAACTTATAATGATCATAACAATTCATTTTAATTGAATTGTAAACATTGAAGCCAAAAGTTAAAAGTATCAATTTCACTCGACCCCATCACCCTTCACTCTTTCTTGAGATAAGACCTTTATTGAATCAGAGTTTTAAAAGTTTGTAATTCCGTAATAGCTAACTTTGTATTCAGCGTTAAGGGACCCGTTTGGGAGAAACGATGGAGTTTTCAAGTCTCTCATTAAACTCGTAAATTTTTACGGTCTTTGAAATTTACCCCAAGAGGTACAATAGTCATAAATTAACAGGCTGTAATCAGGATATACATCTTCATATTAGCTACATTAATTTCAGAACAACATTTTGAGAACGTTAAGAATAACATATTATAACACAAGAGGTGAAACCTATTTAGGCATGAAGTAGTTTGGCGCATGAGCGTAGTGAATGCCCTATAATAGTTTTTTTACCCAAGATTAACATTCTGCTTTTCAGTTCAAATATAAGGAAAGTAAATAAAAACTGATTAATTAAATAACCAACTACTTCTCTAATAAAATCAGACGTTAAATCTTTAAATATATATGTATATATATATATATATAATTCTTCAGTGAACTCCCTCTAAACGGCTGGACCGATTTGAATGACTTCTTTTGTGTATGTTCAAGTGGATTCGAGGATGGTTTAGATTGACAAATAAGCCCGGCAGATGGCGTTGCAGTCGGGTTCTAAATTTTATTTCTTCAGGGCAGGACAACGTCTGCCGGGACAGCTAGTACACATATAAATCTAATGAACTCATTTAATATGTCACATATGAAATGTCAACTAAATTTCTTTTTCTGTGGCATTCTACCAGCCAGTATCTTTTTGTCACTGATGATAGTAACTATTTAGCTCTAAATAATAATTTTCTGAGAAGTAATATATAGATAAATAAAAAAAAATATTAACAATTTTGTAACATCATTGTTAATATTTTTTAATACAATTTATGCCACGATTCAGTAGCTGTGAAAAAAGATGAGATGATAATGAATGGTTTTAATATTTTTTAAAGTATTACTTTATTTAATCAAATAATAACGTATCTGAAAAACGAACGCAGTAAAATCAATACCGAAGAGTTCTTAAGGACGTTGGCGTTGCTACAAGTCTTAATACGTGGGGTGAAACAGATCTTTTAATTTCTCGTATTCTGAAAGTATACTTGGAGTTGCCTAATCGCAGAGATGAAAACGGCACTAGTCGTCGCTGGGATTCTCCCTGCTGTCAATTTTAGAAAGCTATGCGATAGATAATACATGCAACTCATGTCTCAATTTTTTTACGGCCACTGTTAAATCACTGCATAAATTGTATTAAAAAATATCAACAAATTTGTAACATCATTTCATACTTATCAATTAATTTTCACAAAATTATCATATAATTTAAATCAATTTGAGCAAAATATTTACTACAATCATCAGTGACAAAAAATACTGACTGGTAGAATCGCATAGAAAAAGAAATTTACTTGATAAAAATTCGTAATATTCATGTGACGTATTAAATCCAAGCCAAAACATCTTGTGCCTAAATAGGTCACTTTCACCTCTCGTGTGACAATCTACTATTAACAGGATTCATTAAGTAGTTCTTCATGTGCGGGTATTTCTTAATTTATTATTTTATTTTTCACACTTTTGTAACCAAAATGTCAAAAACAGTGCACGACTGTAACTTCTACAAAATCATTTATAATCCATTCACTGAGATGGACTTGGTCTTTTATTTATGCATGTTTTAATTTTTGTCAGAACACTTCACCACTACTGAAAACTTATTCAGTGACGTGAATAAGAGTAGATTCTGTAACGTAAGTAATTATCAGGTTGTACTTCATTGACAACTTTCAGGACTTTGTTACCAGTATTATATTCTAGTAAGAAAATATCTTATTTTCGAAGATTTCATTTCAGACAAAGAAGCCTAAAGTCTAAAAGACGAAAAATAAATCACAAGTCAAAGTAACTGAAAGTATCGTTAAATCAAACAAATTTTGAACAAAACTAATTCGGTATGAGGGTAATCGATCAAACACCTCACCGGTGAAAGTTTTGGGAAGGTTTGACGCGACAACTTTGAAAAGATCCTGATGGTATCAAAAGCAAAAGTTGCAAAGCCTCCAGATCGGTTGGCTGACGTCTCTACTTATACACTTTTGTGCCGTAATGTGAAACTCGTGAGGTGAATAGATACCTTCAAGTGGTTGTGATGTTGAAAGGTCTCTTTATTGTTAGGCGTTGGCCACAAATCATCGCTTTCTGTAGTTTGTCAGTTGTTTTATTTGAAGAAAATCGAATCTTTATATTTATACTAAAGGTAACAGATTTAATTACGTATTATGTATATTATATATTTCATCCTCAAGTTATATAACAATATATAAGAAGGTGTTTACGGACGAGTTTCGGCAAACACTTTATAGTACTTCTAGTAGGTAGTTACATTCGTACCGTGATCTTGGAATTGAGGCAAAACGGTTAAACGGACTATGGAGCGCGAACTGTTTTTGTGTTTCTTTTATAGATAAAATCTGAAATTATGATTTCCGTAAGGCAGCACGTTGCGAAGCATTATTCAAAGAGTAGAAAGTGCTTAACTTTTATATATATCCCCTATTGAAACTATTTATACGAGGTTTTTTAATTATTTGAAGTGAAACTTTTATAGAATCGTTGTCATTTGAAACTCGATGAAACGAAAAAGCGACACTAAAAAGAGATAAACATATAAATGTATAGGATTCTTGAATTAAATAGTGGCCAAAAATCAACAACCCATTCCGTATGTTAAGAAGATCGAAAAGTGCAACTCCTATGGAACCAAAATATATTAGATTTTTTTTATTGCCATAAGCTAACAAACAGGCCCACCTGATGGTAAATGGTCACCGCTGCCTATAGACATTTAAAATACCAGAGTTATTGCCAACACATTGCCGGCCTCGAAGATATTTTATAACTCCCGTCATTTTAACACCATATCATGGCGCAGAGGGTAAACCACAGCAGGAAGTCCCCCCAAGTTGGTATTATACGCGGAATAAACGTTCTTAAGAATCGTTGCTTGGTTGATGGCGAACGGTGTGGTGGTGAAAATGTGACATTGACAGCAGATTAAACAATTCCACGGAATATTTTTTGTTGTACATATGGTAGAAAACCCAGCATGACTTTTACTCCAACTTTTATAATCAGCCAGAATATATGAGAAATGGAAGAAGAACTTCTAACATTTTTATACGTGTAATGCGATTTACGATTTTACACACAATTCTTAGCCAGGCTAAATTGACCGTGACTTTTCTGAGCACAATGGATACGTCGCCAGCAACATGGGTGGGTCGTATCAAAGGCGTATTAGTAACCTACCCGAATTTACATACAAGAAATATATTAAAGCTGGAAGTATATTTATACATTCAAGAAAAAAGATAACAAATTTTTATATTTTGCTAGGATAGGCCATTCACTAATTAACATAGCTTAAATACACATTAGATTTTGTTGTTGGAGATAAAATTAATAACATTAACAATTACTTACAATAAGTATACATATCAAGGGGTAATTCTTTTTTGTTACATAAATACAGTAATTGTTAAAATTACGTATATAGGTATAGATATCAAGGTTTATAGAAAATCTATTAATACTACCATAGATGAAGAATACTAGTAATGAAAATAGGGATGCGAGCACATATTTTAAAATAAATTAAAAAAAAAATACATATCAAAGAACAGGCGTTAAAATAGCATCTTATCATCTAAATTTTAAAATATCATGACAGAAATAAAACTATTTCTGTCTTTCTGTCTAGTTTGAAAATAAATCAAAACTAATTTATTTTAAAACTATAATTCCTACGTACGTTGACGTACCTACGTTCTTTAATGTACGACATGGACATGTTAGGGGTAAAACTACAAGACAAAGTTCACAACAAAATTATAAGAAAAAAGACTAAAATAACAGACGTGATCAAAAGAGTAAGGATTCTGAAATGGAAATGGGCAGGACACACAATTAGGCAAGAAAACAATAGATGGCCAAAGAATATACATGACTGGCTACCCAGAGATGGGAAAAGTTAGAGGAAGACCTACAGAAAGATGTGAAGACGTTTTTGCAAAAATGTGTGGAATGGAATGGAGAAGAATAGCTGGAGATAGAAAAAACTGGAAAGAGTTGGGGGAGGCCTACGCCACAGTGGCGACTTCCATTATTTAATGTGTACACATATACTTATATATATAAAAAAAACTAAACTTAATGGTAGAAATAAAGGCTTTTTTATTTAATTTTTTATGTAGGACATGCCCGCGACTTCATCCACGCTTGACTTGAAATAATTTCTTCATCGTATTATATAATTAATATGCATGTATGTAGAAATATAATACGTGAAACCAAAACCAAATTTCTTTTGTGAAACATTCACATAAATTTTATTTTTAAGATCGAATTCAATGTAAATTATTTCAAATTTATAAGCAGAAAGAAGAAAATATATTTTGATGTAACGGTTAGCAGAGAGATTGTATTATCATGTATTACATATATCTCAGAGTATACTAACTCTCTGAAATGAGGTAAAGTACGACAGTTCAAACTAATTGCTCTCTACAGCACGATAATGCAAACCATGGTGGCCATTTGTTACTGAATTGCTTGCATTACGAAGTTGAGCTGGCATACTTTGGCAATGAATATAATTATTCTATGCGAAAATTATATTAACTAGTTTCAATCGTTCAGGGAATTCAGCTACTGAGCAAAAGTCAGCAGCATTTATCTTTTTCGCAGCCCTACAGTTAGTAGACCATAATTTTAGAATGAACGGGTACGTATTAAACATCAAACTTTAAAGTTTTCGAAGTGAAACTTGTTTAAGAGTTTCTGCCCCATTCTCGCCTTATGGTCGGTTCCTATACCTTACTATTTATTTATTTGTCTTATCATCGGTTTCAGTTTGACATTACTTGTATGGAGCTTATGTGTGTCAAATTTAAACCGTCAGTACGGTAAATGAACGGTAAGACATAGGAACGGAGCATTAATGAAGTTCACTAGTTCTTATTTCACATTCGAGAGTTCTCCAAGGTTGTATGCCAATCTGTTAGGAGAGTGTAATAAAACTACGATTTAATGGTTTTAAGCGTGGTAATTTCTTTGATTATGGTTATTCCGATGTGTTGCGGCGGCGCTGGATTTAGCGGGAAGTGAACTGCTTCAAAGTAAGAAGTATGAGATTGGGTCAATTTTGAACGGAATCGGCTCACGCACTCACCTGATAAATGGACGTGAAAACAGCTCCTCCTCTTCTCAGTGTACTTCATTTATCAATATTTATTCACTTAATAGTTCTTTCGTGTCTTATATATATTTGGTTTATAGATTTGATAAATAAGCGTTGCGGCGCAGAGAGATATTAATTGTATTTTATATTTATTATATGTTATGTTTATGTTGTATTTTGTGTTTATTTTATATATTTTAATATTAATTTATTTTATGTTATATAATACCAATGTGCGGAGAATATTTAATTCATTTTATTTTATTTAGAATGTCATGAGATGAATGATTGACGTGACGTGCGAAAAAGGGAACGCGCCGTCAGATCTAAAGGAAATTTTTTTATTAATAAAAGAAAAGTTTATATATGCCGAAAGAAGGTTACTTGGCAATACCACGATGTTTCGGTCTCTTTTCAGTGGCCAAGATCACGAAAGACAAAGATGACAATTGTCAACGAGTATTGTTAAAATTTTATTTAAACTACCGCCAACTTGTTTATTTTAATTATTTAGTTTTAATTTTGTTTATCGTTATTATTTACCCTATAGGAGCCTAATCTAATTTACCACCGCTTCACAACATGCTTTGGCTTGAAGAGAAGAAGCGGCGCAAGTAAATCTTCAGCAAACTAGCTCTATTTTTTTAAATATAATATTAAAATGGATGGAAGGAAAAATAAAAGAAAGTAGGTCATCAGTTAAGTTGGTTTGTGTACCGTTGCACACAGAAAGAGCTCACAGTGTCTGGCAGTTGGTTTTTGCTGGGTTTGGGTCTTAATAGTTTTGATGATTGGATTCCAAACAGGTGGTACTTGCCAACCATCTTCTCTATTGAAATTTGGATGTTTTTTTATTTCAACACCTTCACGCATCATTCTAGGTATCAAAAGATTCTCTTTGCGAGGACTTGTGGGTTATCGAATCTGATGTAGTGGTTGGGTTTATCCAGTGTGTGTTCACTTATCGCAGACTTCGGAGACCTTATGTATGTATACCGGTAGCGAAAACTTAAGAAAATATTATAGTAGGAGAGTGGTTTTGTGGATCCTTTTAAGTGAAACACATAATTTTATGGCAAAAGTTTTATTTCCGAACTTGTCTACTTTGACTAGCTGACAAAATTGAAGAACAATTTTAAAAATAAAATATAAATTCTGATCGCATCATTTCATAACAGATTGAGTTATTGACTGATGAAAATGAACTCTCACCTTGTTCCGCATCCAGGGACACTGATTGAAGTGAAAATAATCGAGTGCACTGCGTACTGATTCCAACAATCACTCGGTTCATTTCAATTTACGAATCTTTACACATACCTGTATAGAGTAAATTATCTGAATATGAAAGGCCTATGGAAAATAATTAATTATATGCTTCACTGTACTACAAAGAGTTTCGAGTTTAGCAATTTACTGAAAGAATCATCATTTCAAATAAGACTAGCAGGCCCAGCAATCATTGTCCTGCCCTGTAAAAATAAAAATGTAGGATCCGATTGCAGTGCCACCTATCGAGAATAATTGTGAACCTTAACGATCCAGGTAGTACGCTCAAACACACACAAAATTTCATCAAAGTCCTGAAACCCAATACTAACGGATATTAATGGTGAATCTAAACTTTCTTAACTAACCGGGCCCCATTCAAACATAAACACAAGGTTTCATCAAAATCGAACCAGAGGCTTACGAGGTTTAGGAGGAGAAGTTCAGTGACATTACACACGAACAGAAGCATTTTTAACCGACTTCCAAAAACGAGGAGGTTCTCAATTTGATCGGCATGTTTTTTTATGTATGTACACCGATAAATCCGAGATTTATGATCCGATTTCCGGGATTCATTTTTGTTCGACGCATAATAGCTGCCATTTGGTCCCTAAAGTTTACATAGTTGCCCAGTAGTTTCATTTTACGAACTTTTTGTTCCATTCTTGGACTTATATTTTTAAGGAACGCGGCACTTTTCGTAGGTCTACCATACATAGCTATACACTAAAAGTAACAATAAAAAAACTTCGTTTAAAAAACCGACTTCAAAAACTAAAACACTAAAATCTAAAAAGTATAAAATAACTTATTTCTAAAGCTATTATTATTAATATATATTATCTAAAACATTTTGAAGTCAATCATGATTGAGATGAACCACAGACAAAAAAATCTACAATAATATAACATATATGAAAATAATTCATACGAAAATGTTTATTTGAAAGACATCGCGCTAGACATAACAATGTGTTAATAATGTGGTATAAGTAAGATAACTGCTAAATATTAATACTACACTATATACGTAATAAACAGCTTAAGTTCGCAAAAACAACGAATGACGATATAATACTTATTTTCTCAAGTAAACAACGTCACCAAACATTTTATTACCAAGAAATGATATATACTACCGTTTACGAAGCAAAATCAACTCACTCAGACTCACCATTTTGGCTCACGGCATCTTGTTTACAGAGTATTGGATTACAAATAACAATAAAAGATAAACCACAATACAATGAAGGAACGGTACTAAGGCATGCGAACAATTTAAGTGATGTTATAAAAACCATAAAGTATAATTTATTATAATCAAAGTATACAATCGGATTAGCGCATGAAAGACGCACGCACGACGAAGGTTTCTTCTTAATTAAAAGTGATTTTCTATCTCTATCATCTCTATGTTCCTTTTTTTCAAAACTAAGACAAGAAATCATGTTTTTATTAAAATGTTAACCACGGCACTAAGGGTTACAAAAATATGCAGATAAAAAACAAACATTGTACTTATATATTGCTAAGGTACGTTATGAGTTATATAAATTCAGACAACTCTGGGCTGATACTCAAAGCAGAAAGTAAACAACGAAAATGCGTTTACGATATTTAGCAAGTCGAGAATTGAATCCGGGACCTTTGGGTTCAAGTGAACTAAGCAGACCAGCATTTGGGCGCCTAAAGCGGTCGCTTTTGAAAAATCCCTTTGTGAAATGTAAGACATAGTATAAGTTCCGGTTTATGTTGAAACTTAGGTATAAATGTCGTAATAATAATCTATGAAAGCAGCTGCTTAAGCCCCTTGATCTAATTTAAAACCAATAGATGTATGTTTGGAACTCAATCATCAAACTTTTGAATATATAATTAATACGATGTATATAGGAATTATTGGATGTATAAGTAGGTATACTATGTATAATAATAATTATTTGTGATATTTACACAAACTTCATAAAACTTAAAATATAGAACTATACAAACTAAGTGGTAAACAGCCGTGTAATAGTGACCGGCGGCTGTTTTAATTGAGTACTCATCAAACTTTTATACGTTTTAGTACAAAAGTTTTATTCATTTTCAGAATCAGAGTGATACTTGGGTAAGACTCTTAATAGAACTTTCATATTATCCGTATCATAATTAAAAGGGAACCTTTTATACACGAGTAAGACGGACACAAGGCCTCTTGTTTATCTTTATAGTAAACCACAGGCCTGAAGGTTTGTAAAAACTTACTCATAAGAAGATAAAGCCTAAAAATTCGTTATAAATTATGTACACGTTGAAAATGTAAGTTATATTTTGCAGAGCAGAGAGGTTACTTAATATCTTTTATATAAAGTAAAAACAATTTATTTATTCTCTTTATATTTGAAATGTACCCTTTTATCAAATCCAATAAGAAGGGCTAAGTATAATGTAGCTTAGAATTACAATAACATGGATATAGGTTTTTTTTATACCCAACTATAAATATATATTTTTTTATTCATAATTTTTTTTAGGAAAACATGTCCCATAGTATTAATACATAATATTAAATTACATTATTCAGATTACAAATTAATACACAATTTAAAAAGTTACACATATTGAAAGAAATTTATTAAAACCTCCTTTTTCAGACTGCCCAACAAATTCAAAATGATTACTGTCTTCTATAGACGTTTGAAACATCAGCCCAATTCGGCTATTCTATGTCAACAAAATCGCCGGACCCTACCGTCTCAATCGTAGGTTTGCCAGATTTCAGTATTCTGGTAATTCCATGACGTGGCACGCCGGTCTATCTTCATAAATATTTATAAGCAATAACTCGCGAAATAAATGTTCAAAATGTTGGTAGATTTTTTTGAATACTCATTTCGGCTAACGTCATTTCTGCTAACGGCAACACCATATTTTTTCTACGACTATTCCGCCGCGAGGATATCGAGAAGATATTACGGATTTAGCAGAATAGGAGTTCTTGACACTATCGTAAAGAAATTGTAATTAGAAGTGAAGATATCACAAGACCAAGATATTGTAATATCAGAATTAGGACCCGGGGGTGAAGCCAAAGCGTTACCAACCTTTAGGGCAGGATAGAGGGGATTGGATAAGGGCATCTGGGAACTCTCACTCTTAGTACGAAATACGATTACTTCAAGGTTAATCGCTTAACGCTATATTGCGTGGTAATACACCATTCAGCTGGCTCTAAGTGCTGTAATTTTTTTGATAAATTGTAGTCTTAGGGCGATCTTTAAATAAAATTAGTTAATCATATTAAACTGCCTAAATTCATTTTTACATAAAACGTATTGACAGTTCTTTAAACATATTTAGCGGCAAATTTTGCGTTGTGCAGGACGCTAATTGTATTTAAGGGTGTTAAATACGTTTCGTGCTTCTTAAAGAAATGCTTGTTTCTACGTCACGTTATTTGAAAGATCAAAAGCGAGAGACGAACAACTAGTGACGCTAGGTTGTTATGTTATGTTGTCTATTTACTAGCGTAAGTTTTTTGTAATAGTGTACACAATAAAGTGTTATCTATCTATCTTTACTTATTTTACAAAATTTATATATATATATATATATATATATATATGTCGGAGGGAAGATATAAATCGGATAATTGTTGATTGGATTTATAACGCACAATATTATTTGGTTACATTTTAACTACTTTTAAAATTCTTAATTCTATTTTATTTGTTAAATGTTTCTACAACTTAAAGATCTGTTCTAACCTAGTAAAAGTTATGAATATTGTAATTTAATAAACGACCAATCAGAGCAGAGCATATGGCTCGGAGCGGGGTCAGACGCCCTCTATACTTTAGTAGTATCTACTTCGGTAGACGGAGGAGTTTTTGTGGCACATTTGGTTGATGGCAATAGGTCGAGTTGGACCATGGAGAATTTTAAAGAAAGTGTTAAGTTAGAAGTATGAGCGGTGCCCTGAACCCGCTGCTCGGTCTAAACTATGTCAAAACGTGGATCGAATCTAAATTAAAAGTGTATAAACCGTGGCCTTGTGTTTTATGCTCGCATTTTACCCTGATGACGCCCACTAAACCTGTAATAACTAAAGGAGATGTCGTGAGAACGAGGCGTTATATATATATATATATAAATATATATACCAATGCGTATGGCTATTATATTTATGTGTGTATTAAATTCTTAAATCCGAGTATACGTATGTACGTACATATTCCCTCTTTTTGCATACTACCTACATCGTCAGATTAGCTAAGAATTTCTTTTAGGTTACATGGAAGAGATCGATCAAAAAAATATTGCAGAAATGGATTTCTTGTAATTGTTTATTTCGGTGTACAATAAAGTGTTATCTCGTTATACAGGGTTTTGGAGCTTATCTTAGATGAGGTTTTCGCAGGATAATTATTATTTACAGTATTTTTCCAAGGTTATACGAATAAGGGGTTCAGTAAATTTAGAATAATTAAGGTTATTAACCATTGTTGGAATTTCATCCAGTAGTAAGATTATTTATTGTAATACAAAGAAGCAAAAGGCTGATTACGTTACCATCAGCGAGATAGCGTAATCAGCCTTTTGGTCACGTTAGCCATAGATGACGGTGACCAAATCTCACTATTTTATTTATAATCCTAAAGGGTTATAGATAAAGTTAATAGATCTTGTAGGTACATGTATACTGCTGCCTCATGATCCCCAAGGATGAGGTGGACCAGGAGCTCTGGGCCGCGGGCACCCCTAGGGCAGGATTCTCACCCGCTGCTAGTGCCGTCAAGAAGTGGCCATGCCGTGTTCTCCGTGCGTCCATCCTTCCTCCCGTAGGGTAACTCACAGATCATCTCCAAAATAATTTGAGAGATTGACAACACTAGGACATGGTTTCCCCCGAAAACGGATGATGGCCCCTGAGACACCACCTGCCCGGGCACGCGGAGCCGGTCTTGCTTCCGTTTTCCCGTAGCCCTGGTATAAGGCGAAGGAAGGAACATCTAGGGGTTTTAAAAAATATCTGAGGATGCTATTGCTATCCTAGTTTGGCGAATCCCACACTCCCTGTTTAGGTAAAATAGATTAAAAGTAATAGAAATAAGAAACGAAAAAGCAAAGAAAAACAATAATCTCTATCTTAATGGAGGAGCAGGCGAAAAAAATGTAATAAAATCTCATATTACCTCACCACGTTTCACCCACGGTTGATAGTCTTCAAAATAATATAAATCCATAATATACAGCTCTCATGACAATATTATCTCAGTGAACATCGTGAAAGGCGAAGCGACATTACCCCTGTATCAAGATAGTGTTTCAAATCGTACCCTCATCAAAAACAGAGGTCATCATACAGTACAAGCATAACTTAATTAAGACTTGATCCTTTAGTTTATAACTGGGTTAACGGCTAAATCATACAGGTACATAAGTGGGTACCAATGTCAACCCTTTATGAATGCTTAATAGTGTACAAAACGAGACAGATCCCGCATCTACCGCTATAGCTAGTGGTAGCCATGAGATTTCATTACTGTAAATTTTAAATGATTATTCTGCGGTGAGAATGATATTTCACAATAAATAAATCCTTTTTTCATTCCGGTTATAAAAATTAGCTTTTTCTTCTTCCAAAAAAGAATAATTCTTCTATGATATGTATAAAATTTTGCCCACTGCTTCTCATCCCTTAATGTAGAATTTGTCAATAAATGCATGTTTTTTCTATGCCTTGGGAATAGCATAAAATGTTAGACGGATGAAAATTACCTTATGCCACCCTGAACAGACGCGCCGTCATGGTAACGTGACCTTAGTGAATGGTCAAAACAACACGACTGCATCACCATGTATTTGGTTTTATTTTCTTTCCCTCTAGAGCGGTATTTTTAGACGAAATATATCTTTTAACGATTTCTGCTTCCCCAATACCTTTTATGCAGCTCTCCTGATGAGAGGTTGATTAATTAAGACGTGAAAGCGTAACAATCACACTCACGGCCGCATATATAATATTGAGTTAAGATTTATTCCAAATTTTATGAGAATCGTTCATGCGCAAGACTGTGAAGAATGGACACGCAGACATTAAAAAAAATTTGCTACTGCGTGACTTTGGCAGAAGAATAATGATAATGGTACTGTAAAAAATGACTTTGAAAAGCTTCTAATATTACATGAATAGATGATACCACAGGTCCATTCTTCTTTCGCTGTTTAAAACATCTATTTTTAAGGCCGCTTGGAAAAGGTTGATTAAATTCATTTAAGAAACAAAAAACGTATTTAATATCCTTAAATACGATTAGCGTCTTGCACAATGCAATTTTGCCGCTAAATATGTTTAATATGAGTAACTAATTTTATCTAAAGGCGATCGTTATGAAAGCGGCCCTTAAACAAAAGAATGACGCTCTCCAGTCATGTTGGATTTAGAGATTTAAGTTTTTGTTGCCGATTATCAACCCGAGCATTCTTCTTAGATGGAACTATATTTAGCTTTGTGTATTTGTAAGCGAATTGTTAAAATGCTTGATCAATTGAGGCACAAAATTAAATTTCTACAAGCGCGATCAAAGTAATTAAGTGTTTAAGCGCAACCACATTAAAGTAACAACGCTGTTGTATTTATTAACGCCTTATTGACTATCTGAATAATAAGTATAACATTCTAATAATGTAGGCACAATGGTTTTACGAGTATCAGATACTCCTGGAAAATTTCCTGGGTTTTGTTGAAAATTATGGTCACAGTTTTTGATAGGTATTTGCAAGGTAATGTTTTGCAGTGTTCTTTAATTTTCTAAAACTTATAAATTTCATAAAACAGGACCTGTGGTATATTGTTTTTTAAAAGTAATGACTGTGTGTTTGTGCAAACAATCTCAATTTTGAGTGAAATACAATTTACTGAGCTGTTCCGTTAATACAAATAGACCCAGGCTAGGTTCTGATTTGAAATTGACATATCGTAGTACGCGCTCAGCCTTAGGTGTTTACGCTAGTAAAACTCTTTGTAAGGCTGGGCTTACTTCAAACTTTATAAAAAGAAAAGAGAAAAGCGGCTTGGTTTGACGACAGCACATATAACACTACCCGGTGCTTTTTGTGGAATAGGGAAGTCCACTTGTGAACTTACCAACGCGGGGAAAGTGCAATGAGGACGTGTAAGATTCGCCACGTTGGGTTGGTAATACCACTATGCACGTATGTGTATATATGTGTATGGGTGGGGTTGGTATAAACAAATGCGTGTTCTTGAAAACCAAGATTATTTATTCAGTCACATATAGACATTATATTATTATGATGAGTAACGCGTCGCGGGTGGATGATGGAAGACAGCTACCACTCGGAGTGCGTCGCATGACATTCAATGCAATTCGCTGAGTAGGCAGCTTCTCCACAATCACCTACAACGAAATACTACGACATCCCAAATCAGGGACAGCTATATAACTAATTAACTGTTGCTCACGGCTTCGCTCGCGTAAATTAAAAATAGTCATAGTTTGATTCGTCATAAAAGTTAAAACTTTTCTACTCGCCTAGTAGTAAAATTTCCTAAAATGCCGAAACACGTATGTTTATTTCTAAAAATAACCACTATATAAATTTTCGTGCCTCTTCTCTACTTTGAAAATGTCGGATTTTCATACAAACTTTCAACTCTTTCTTTCTGCTCCTTAGGGTTTGAATTTTCAAAAATCCTTTTATAGTGCGACCTACAGAATAGACAGAACTCGAATGTATCTTCACGGTCCTAGCACCAGTCGACTGGGCTATTATTCATATGTCAGTCAGGGACTGAAGTAATTATATGTGTATAATTACTTCAGCTCAGCCGTATAGATTAAACATCATATAGGCCAGTATTTTTCATTCCAGAACTCGTTATCTTCTTTCCATAATTTACTCTTCCACTTTCCTCAATTTGAGTTTTCTTTAAATTAATTCTTCCCCGCGTTCCACCGTGAATGGTGTTCAATATAAAAATCTACCAAGTTAGGCAGGTACACGATTTCACAAGGAACCCTCATTAATGCACGCATCCGTAAAGTGGCAAGTTTACCGGGGAACGTGGCGTCAGGTGCGTACGTAATAATTCTTCGCGCCCATAACGTAGCTCGTAGAGTACGCACTCAACCAGACATGTCAATGGCATTAAGAAAGCGCTGCTGAAATAATCTAGTACATTAGAACAGACTAGTTTGCACATCCGAGTCACGTACTACATGTGGGAGATAAGTAAAGTCAAGAATACTTATTTTTTAATACTTCGCATTTTAGTACTTTAATCAGTTTTTGGTTGATACGGCTTTTATGGAAGATCGTGTTCTATTCTTCACATTAAATGTGAGTTTATATGGGCATAACGGAGTATTCTTAATTTTATTTTGTACTGGGATATGGCCTCAAGTCCACGCTTGACTTGAAAAAACTGTATCGGAATTGTTATTTAAAATTAACTGTAACATTGACAAAAAATACTCTATTGTTGCAGCCATTTGCGCAAGAATAAAATAGAATAGAATAGAAAGACGTGTTATCTACATATTGACTACCTAAAATTATAAATTAAAGCTTTGAAATTTTAATATGTAGCTTTGTGTATCTCAGTAATTAAAATGTTTTCAAATATCAGTAATGTGGATTCAAATTCTGTTCAACGATGTTATTCCGACCTACTTTGTACAAAAATATATAAGCGCCACATCCTGATTGTGAAGAACCGTCAAAGATATATTTACTCCTGTTTCCCTCGGAGATAAGCAAAGACGATGGATGTCTACTTGTGACGAACCTGACAATCTACTTTCACCAATCTCTTCATATATACACATGTATTTTAGATAATGTCCTTTCCTTACATCGTAGATAAATCTGGATATCGATATTATTGATGAGTGCAATCCGTCAAACCGCCGTATAATAACCGTTTTTCAGATATGTGAAACGTATTTGTATTATTAAATATATGACAAGCGATTACATTAGATATGTATGTTATGTCATATTTAAAACAAATTTATTTAGGATCTAGTTTTGTTGTGGATTATCTATTCTTTCTTTACCTCTGTAAGTCGTTAGGGGCGCACGCTTCCGCAAGTAGGTATTTATAAACGAACCAACTTGTTTACACCTGAGTTAGTCACTGATGTATCGTGTGATGTAAAATGAAGTGATTGTGGTTATACATTGGAAGTAATCGAATTATTAAACAATAACGCTTCAAGATTTCGTAGCAATTTTGCCAAGAAGGAATCGTCATATTCGTTTATCCATTGATGTACTAAGTGACGCTTATTAAAGTGATACAAAATTGGTAAATTGTGCAAGAAGCACAGAAAACATGTCATCGTTTTAAAAATAGACACGCTGTTTATTTTTTCAAAATACTAATAATTATTTATTTAAGACTTATAATTTGTTTCTGGTACAAATGCTCTCAGCGCAGCCTCAGAAATTAGAATACTTGTTATCTCGAAAAATGGATAAAAAACTGATATTTAATCAAGCTAAATTGCAGAGAAAATTTTAGCTGGCTGCTGCTGAATCTACTGTTGAAATTTCCTTTCATAAATTCAGATCATATTCATAATAAATCCACTTCTAATCGCTCAATGGCAAAAGACGGCTAGAAGTGTATTAACAGCCACATAATTAAGCTTAACAATATTGCTATTACCAATTAATTGATTTAGTATCGACACTACTTGTTCCAAGAAATAATAATATTAGAATAGGGATACAAATAACAAGTGATCTTCATTCCATAGAAGCAATTTGTTATCCATAATTCCACATGTTGTTGGATGTTTTGGCATCATAATGTGCGACAAATTGTATCTTTTCTCTTTGTGTTGGAGTTTTTTTTGACGAGATAATGTTTTAAAGATGTTGTTTTTGCGCGCTTCGTTGTTCAAGGACAGCGTTTATCCGTGCAAGAATGGCGAAAGAATATAATTTTTCTGCGTGGTAGCCTAGTGGCCAGGTTCCAGTCTCCATTAAGAGAGCAGCAGTGCATTTGTAGTTATTTGGTGTTGCAAATGTCTACAGGCGGTGGTAACCGCTTGCCATCAGGTGGCCCGTCGGCCTGTCTCCTGAACTTGCGTAGAAAGGGCAAAACTGAAATGTGTTTTACCTTTGAGATGATTAGATTATAATACTGTTTTTAAAGTAGCTTAGAAGATATTGCCAAAAGCGATAACACCTATTGTAATAATGTACAGAGAGAAAATAAATTTAATTACTGTAGTAATTGCAGGAATTACTGAATACACAAAATCATTTCAGCCTTCCTGTAAGTTGCTGGTCAGCATGACGGGACAATAGATTTACTTAAGCCGCGAATCTACTTAGAAAAAAGTTAATAGTCACCCGGTGTTCTCAAGCCGTCATCCATGTAAGAACTGACGGTTGATATGGACAATGGCTTTACGTCTTGAGTAGATAAGACATAATTAAGTTTTATAATATTATAATTATATTGTAAGCGAGTATGTTTTAAGTATCACCAAATTTCAAAATTATTAAGTTTTCACGTTTTTTTTTATTAAATATGTGTGTTGAATAAAGCATTTTTAAGAGACATGTGGTTTCATATTGATGATTTACATTTTAGTAAAATAGCTGAGTAAAACACTGCTATTAATTCAGCAGATAGAGATGGATGTGAAATTTTTATTTAAAAAAATTAAAAAGTCCCCTTAGGATACGTGTGCAAGTCTCTTGGGGTGCTGTACTCAAGAATTATAGTGAATAAGAGCTTACTAAATAAAAATTTCAAACTTATTAGTTTAATTCATGGTACATAGTATTCCACTTAAACTCATACAATACCGTCAAGTTTTAATGTAACGCAGTGCCTGACTTTTAATTAAATTCGCACAAACACAAGCACTAGAAATTCACTCAGCTTTTCAAATTAGGTAAATTTATAATGAGCCAGGGAGGCGACCTCGAGTCCGTGGCATTAAGTCACGTCCTGGGAGTCATAAATGACAGTGGATCTCCAACACCCATTTGTTGTGGTACTTAGGGTGTGACTTGTTATTTAACAAATACTTACAGGGCCGGGTATAAGTGCACTGAATGGTTTGGAATAGTACTAATGACTTATTGTCTTTCTTTAATAGTAGTAGACAGCCATTGCGTTATGGATTTGTCATTATCATAAGGTTTAACGTGTTATATAATACTAGCGACGCCTGCGACGTCGTCCGCCTGGAATTAGTTTTTTTTTAATTTTTATTGAAGGAGTTCAGCAGACAGGCAGACGGCCCACTTGATGGATAGCGGTTACCATCGCCTATGGACATTTGTAACATCAAAGGTACTACTAATGCGCTGCTGCTCCTTGAAGGAGACTGGAGCCTGGTCACTAATGCCGGAACACAACTAAGGTTGTTATGGCGACATACTTTAGATCAGGGGTTGTAGCCATCCAGTCGGGCAAATGCCCTACCACCTGGCGAAATTAGATTTCAAAACGCCCCGCTTTTGAGATATTCTTCATTGCTGCTCCGCTCCTATTGGTCTTAGCGTGATGATACATAGCCCATAGCCTTCCTCGATAAATATACTATCCAAAACTGAAAGAATTTTTCAAATCGGATCAGTGGTTCCTGAGATTAGCGCGTTCAAACAAACAAACTCTTCAGCTTTATAATATTTGTATAGATAAGGTCGTTATGTTGCATCAGAACTAAACATTGTCATGTCCTTATTAACAAAACAATTGGGTAAGCTTAGTAGCTTAGCAAAATCTACATGGGATCCACACTTTTGAACAATGCAATGATTTTTTTTGTTTGCTTATAGGCAAACTGGCAGACGGGTCTGCTTGATGGTCTTATTCAAGAGAGAGCTTAAAATACTTCGAAAGAAATTATTTTGAACAGTATAATAGATGCCCAGAATGAACATAGGATACTTTTTATTCCGAAAAATAGGATAATTCCGATATAACCGATAAAACTATGTTTCTCTTTGTCTCTCTGTTAGTTATGCTTTCACGGAAAAACTAATGGTCGATTTGGCCGAAATTCGATATATATGTAATTTAAATACCGAGGGTAGACAAGTCTAACTTTTCGCTTCGAATAATGGTATAGATTTATGTTAAGGTTATCTCAGAAAGTAGGATATGTTTGTTACGGATTTTGGTAATTTTAGTAAATTATATAGTTTACAGATAGACTAGACACAGGCTATTACTTTTTATAGTAGAAATAAATATAGAACAGGTTGAAATAGGGGATGAAAGTTTGTATGAGAGACCAATCATTTTTCAAGTTTGTAGATATAAACACTCATCATCTATATAAAAATGTCAAAGTTACTCGGTCTATCTGTTAGGTTTTACGGAAAACCTACTGGAGTGTTGAGTTGTTTTTGCTATAATTTTGTGCATAAGTAATTTTAATACCAAAAATGGACATAGATACTTTTTATCCTGGGAGATGGGATAGTTTCCAATATAAAATGGACTGACCAAATAGCAATAACATAAAAATGTAATACAATGTAACCAGTATGAATGCTTGCTCTTTAAACTAGAGACACGCACTAGGGTTTGACCCGTGACGCAGTGGGGGGGGGACTCTAGCAATTATTATAATTTTATAAGCAAGATGGTTAATAATACTTTGTGATAATTAGCAAAACAATTATGTTATTATCAAAAGAAGCTAAACGAACCCTTACAAACCGTCATGTTATTATAATTACCTCCAATAAATCTTCGTCTACATATTCGAACTCGCTAACTCCTTTTACATCCCTGTCTTGGCTATTCAGGAATACTTTTACTACTAATACACAGAGTAAGTGCTCTCTCGCAGTATAGTCTCTCTTTCCATGACGTGTTGGCATGCATTTTTCTAATAATAGTCTTATAATAATTCTTGAAAGACAATCTCAGCTGCTTCCTATAATGATAAAAAACATAATCAATTTGAATCTTGATAAAATGTAAGCCAACCAAAATGCAAAATAAATTATTACGTAAATTTATTCATACCATATCGCAAATTTATGTGAATCGATTCCACATTGTGATAAAATTATCGAAGGTGTACAAATAAATACCAAAGAACAAATATAAGCATAACCCATCTGGTGGATGATAATTGAACAAAACTTCCACATACATCGTATTTATGATATCCAAATAGCGATTTCTTTATTAAGTAATAAATGATTCAACTAAAAAAACAAAACAAACAGTATCATCTCAGTGATTCTTTGGTAAAGATCATCAAGGTTCTAAATATCTGTTGCTTCATATTACGCAAGATATTTTCTGTTAACTTTATAAATTATTTTCTTTACGAAGTACGAATGGTTTCATCAAAAAAATTACACTTTTCACAAATTTCATTTATTGTTAATGTTTTTAAAAAATTTACATAATAATATGTCCGTCATATGGTAGTTGAAAATTTTCCGTTTCAAGACCACTTTGTCAAGTTATACAAATATAAACAATAATACTTCTACAGGACACGCTTTATAGTGTGTGTGTGTTGAAACACATTAACCTTACAATAATTAAAATATATAAACTTCGCGCTTCGCCTTTTGAGTCCATTGGTACGCATGTCATCGTTCACAACGTCAAGCCAACATTTCTTGGGACAGAGATCAGAGATCTTCCACTAAAGCAGTTTAAAAAAAACTTCTATGGGTGGCTGGTGGAGTAATATTTTTATAGTGCCCTATGATTTTATAAATTTGACACTTATGCAGATTGTTATATTTTTTACGTAGATAAATATATTTGTTTCATGTAGCTGTTTTAAATATACTGTTACTTGACTAAAACATTTCTATAATAACAAAAAAAGATATATTTTGTTCTGTTATAAACTTTCCAAGTGTAAGTAACGCTCGAACATTTTTATATTATTATGATATAATAAAATTCTAAAGATGCGGTGTTTGTACGTTAACGCTATTAAAAAAAACTGAAATAGACTAAGTAAACGGTGGAGAACACGATGTACTTTTTTAGGTTTTTCTGTTTTTCCGGGAGTCTCGTAAAAACAAGTGGGCCGATTTCAATACGGTTTTCTCTGATCGAAAGCTAATTCTTAGACATAAGCTCTGCAATAAGTGTTATCCCGGAATTCCGTGGAATTTCTTCTGAGAATTATTAAAAATGGCTAGATTAAAAAAACGAATTCCAATATGGTTTTTTTACTGATGGTTAGCAAATTTAATTTTTTTAATGTGGTACTTTGTGTCCTGGGAGTTCTGCGGGAATCTTAAGTCAAGCGTGGACGAAGTTGCAGGCATATCGTAGTTTCGAAATAATTATATTGAGTCATCGAACAATGTCTTTTACCATTGCTCAGGTAATTACAGAACTTTATGTATAAAATAATTACTTTTACAGTTGTTTTATAGAGTCCTCTTTCCTGCAAATATGTTATATTAGGTATTTTTCTGATACGTCATCCACTTACTCCTCGGTGTCATTGGAGCCTGTGATTTGTTTACCCAAGTTTCTGTTTCATTATTTACGCTTAACGAGTTTTATTAACAACCTTATAAAGATTTACGATCAAACAAGTTCGATCAGTGATTAGAGGATTATTGGATGGGAAAATTCAGAACTGGTATTTTTGTTCATTATACAATTTATTTTAAAAGGTACCTAACAGCATTTATTTTACAGATTCATTTTGTCGTAAATATTATTTAGATTGCTTAGAGATAGCAAACTTTTGAGACTTTTTTGTCGACCATTATCTCGAATTTAGTCGTAATTGATGTTCCCAATGATAATGAGTCTAACACCACCGCTCCCGTCGCGCACCCGTCCCGCTCCAGTCCCGCTGCCGTCCCGCTTACGACCCGCTCTTGCTACTATCACTGACTGACTCCTGGCCATACGTATAATGAATATCTATTAAAATGAATACATAATAATAAATGTCAATACTGTCACAGATGTAGTAATATTTGCATTATGCACTGCAGTTTTTTAATATGAATTATTTAAAACAGTCACACTTGAAATGATAATTATATACATGGCTATTTCAGACAATTTCACACGACGACAGCAACTTAATTATTCTTAAAATTAACAGTTGTGAAATGAATTTAAATTAACAAATTAATTTCACGCTATGAATTCGGTGTCAATTATAAGCGATTTTAATTAAAATTTTATCCTTAATCTCTGTAGGCCAAGCGTGCGTTTTTCAGGGGACGCAATTTATTTTTTTGATGTGTAGGGGGGTTAGTATACGCTTAAGTTCAAGTTTGTAGGGTACCTTTTGTTATAGCATAGCATCTGGAGAAGGTAATTTTAATCCGAAATTTAGCTGCGATATAGAAAGAAAGAATAACTTAAGATACGTTATTTTCTCCCGGACGAAAATTTATAAGAGAATTGATAACATAGTCTAGTAAATAATGAAAAAAATCAGCTAGCTGCAAGTCAAGTGAAAAGTCGTCAGCTGATAAGATTCAGTAGGTGATCGATGTTGCTGCGTTACACCGTTGAAGGTACCAGCTGACAAACTTTCCACTTAGATACAGCAAGCTGACATTGATTTTCATTCATAGTAGCATATAAACAACCACCAGGTAAATTTTTAGTTGAGAGGAAATTTTTTTTTTTCATGTTCAAGCAGCCAGCTGACATACAATCCACCATGTTATGGTCAGCTGACTTTGTTTTTTCTTTAAAATACTAGGTAAACTATAATCTCCCCCCAGGGGGTGCCGCCCTGGACTTCTCCCCCCCGTCCAGGTAGCGGCACAAGGGGATGCGTCCCCGGGGCCCCGAGCGGCCACTGTCACATTCCCCTTTTCACTCCGTGATAGTGGTGTCCCACCTTTCCGCCTCCAAATCCCAATGCCTGCCCTTCCTTACCAAACCTCCTCCCCAAATACCCCTCCTTTCCGATGCGACCGCCAGCGTCGAGGTGTTCTCCGCTGGCTGTCAAGGACGGCGGTGGTAATGTCCACCCCACCACCGCCCTCCTGACAGGCGACCTATCCTCCCCGACCCCGTCTGCCAACGCTGCTGTGTGCGCGAGGCGACGGGAAAAGGGGAGGAAGGAGAGGGGGGAGGGGTGTTGGCGCAGGAGCAATCCTTCGCAGCCTCCCCCTCCCCCATCGCGAAGCCCCCCCCCGCCGCTGACGCTGCCGATTGCGCGAGGCGGTGGGGGGGCGGGGTGGAAGAAGAGGGGGGAGGGGTGTTGGCGCAGGAGCAATCCTTCGCAGCCTCCCCCTCCCCCCGCCGCGAAGTCCCCCCCCGCCGCTGACGCTGCTACGAGCGCGAGGCGGCGGAGGGGGAGAAAGGAGAGGGAGGGGTGATGGCGCAGGAGAAATCCTCCGCAGCCTCCCCCTCCCCCCCCATCGCGAAGACACTCCCCCCCGCCGCTGACGCTGCTGAGTGCGCGAGGCGGCGGGGGGAGGAGGAAGGAGAGGGAGGGGTGATGGCGCAGGAGTATTCCTTGCAGCCTCCCCCTCCCGGCGGCAGCGGGCGTCGAGGTCTGGGGGATCAACATAGACCTCCGCCCGCACTAATGCCGCGAGAGGGCGCGAGAGGTAGCCGCGCGTCCCTCTCAGGGCCGGGGACCACCATCTCCCCCGGCCCGCACACAGGAGAGGCCGCCTCTGTTTACGAGGCGGCCGGCCGCTGCCGGGGTTGCGGGTTAAGCTCACGCATGTACCGCGACCCCGGCGCTAGGCGGAAGGAAGGCTCCCATGGGGTTTTAGTGGGTATACCGGCAGCCGGTCGTATTGAACCGGCGTCGGGGAGCCCCACACACCGGCCGCGCATGATCCCCGCGCGGCTGACGGTGCGGCAACGCATTTCCCCATGTAAAAAAAAAAAAAAAAAAAAAAAAAAAGTAAACTATAATCTGACAAATTTTCAAATGGGAGGAAATGACTGAAAAAAAAATTTTTTTCACCATGCGTGGGAGGCTGCCACTGCCCGCCCCACCCACGGAGTCGCAGCTGATGGTCACGAGTATTCATGGTATAAGTGCCTAATGCATTTTACGAAGTTTCGCTCGAGATTAAATAATTGACCAAAAATGTACTTGGCTCCTGGACCATATACCTTTATATATTTTCGATGTTGAGGATGAATATAGGATACTTTTTATCCCAAAAAATGGGGATTCTGGGATAAAAATATATTTATCTCTCCATTTGTTATTCTTTTGCGGAAAAACTATTGGACCGATTTGGATGAAATTCGGTATATAGGTAATTTAATACCAAGGGTGGACATGGATACTTTTCATCCCGGGAGATGGGATAGTTTGCGATATGAAATAAAGTGAACCTCCCGGGAGTAAATACATAAAAATGTAATACAATGTAACCTGTATTAACGCCTGCTCTTTAAACAAGAGGTACGCGGGGTAAATTCTAGTGTATACATAAAAGTGAGAGAATTCGTTTGGATATGTTAAATAAATTATTTTGGATAATAAAAAACTTCGAAGCTGTCAATGAATAATGTGACAGATCATTACTTTTCAATTCACATAGTAATCAATAATAGTCATATTTACTTTTAGCAATATAAGCCGTGGTAAATTCGATTATATATTTTTTCTATAATAATGTTCCTACATGGAATTTCAGATAAAAAAATGAAACAATGACGTGATAAAACTACGTGGAATCTCTTTGAAGGTAAATGACGTATTTGTTATTAAAACCTGGAATGACGGCGACACAACCAACCGCGTCTGCTTTTTAACTACCCTCATGTTGCGTGCTCACTATTGGATAAGGGTAAATATAATGAAGAATTCAACTGATTTTTTTATGAATAATATTTTTTATAGGTTATGAAAAATAAACAGGCAATTCAGTGTATTCTCTAAAGTTATTAGGCTTGACCTTGCAGCTTCCTTTGCATGATCGGCTTATTTAAAGTTGGTCCCATTATATTTGGAACCTGTACACCACGAACAATATCCTATTTTCTAGTAGGTATAAAATAATTCTTTGTTGTTTCTCTTTAGCAAATATTACACATTTTAGTGTAGTACTCTTTTGATGTTTATTCTATCCCTTTTTCATTGTTTTGAAGTTGAACCTGTAGTGGATGCACTTACCACGTTTAGTCGTAGATAATTTTATATTATATTTGCTTGAAATGTACCACGATCCTGGTTACCACAAGCTCAGGCTTTCAACTCAATCATTTGCTTACATTTATAGTATTTCAATTTATTTCCATTGGAAGCATTTGTAATAAATAAAACTTGTATTTTTAACCTAATTCTCATTCGTAAACAAAAGCCGGTCAAGTTCAAGGTCAGCCTTTTGGCATTTGACTTTTGACGTTTGACAAGTGCTAGCGTATAGAATACTTAGCAAAAACATTCTTTTAATTTACGGTATGTTTTCCATTCATGTTTAAATAATAATTTATAATCATAAAACAAATTACATATTACAATCTATTTCAATTTCCTTATTTATTTAATTTATCGGCTACATCTTAATCTATTTCGTTACTCAATGCCTATATGCCTCTGTTAGCCAGGACGTAAAGATTTGACCAACCAATGAGAGACGAGTATAAAAGTCGCTCTCATTGGTGGGAATTCAAAAATAAAAGTAGACACCGTTTTTGAAATGAATTAGGCAGAGACCATTTTGTACGACAAAAGATACTTACAAAAGTGAAAATAAAAAGCCAGTTTAAGATCAAGGTTATATTTATTCAAGAACCTTACATCACAATAATAATATCATAGTTCACTCTTCATTGGTGACCACCGACTTAAAGAACAAGGCAAACAAATAAAATGGATGGTAAATATGAAACAGATGAAACAGTGTGCAGGATTGGGGTAAGATTGCCACCTTTTTGGCCAGAAGAGCCAGCTTTATGGTTCGCCCAAGTGGAGGCACAATTCGTGTTATCCGGTATAACGGCGGATGCTACCAAATTTTATCATGTTATATCTCAGCTTGACCACAGGTATGCAGCAGAAATCAAGGATATTATTACATCTCCCCCAGCAGAGAACAAGTTTGGGAAATTAAAAACCGAACTTGTTAAGCGTCTCTCCGCCTCACAAGGGAAGAGAGTGCAACAACTCCTTATGCATGAGGAATTGGGAGATCGGAAACCATCCCAGTTTCTTCGCCACTTGCAAGCGTTGGCAGGACAGAGTCTACCCGAGTCATTCATGACCTCACTATGGTCAAGCCGCCTTCCTGTAAACATTCAGACTGCAATAGCGGCACAGCCTAACTTACCACTCGAATCTGTTGCAGATTTAGCAGACAGGGTCCACGAAATAGCCCCACCATCACCTATGGTGGCTAGCACTAGTTCCAGCAGCGAAATAAGCGAGCTCACCCGGCAAATGGCAGAGCTGTCACGACAGGTAGCTTCCCTCCAGAGTCAGGTACGCTCAAGGTCTCGGTCTCGCTCATCTGAGAGATATCAGCGAAAACTGGCCGCACGTAGAAGGTCATCAGATCGGTTCAATAAGAATTATTGCTATTTCCACAATTGTTTTGGGAGTAGAGCTCGCCGATGCCAACCTCCCTGTACTTACGCGGGAAACGCCCACGGCAGTCGGGATTAGCGGCTAACGACTGCCTTACAAGCCCCCGCCGCCTCTTCGTGACAGATCACAACACTAAATTGCAATTCCTTGTGGATACAGGCTCTGACGTTTGCGTGTTCCCTCGATCTGCCATCAAGCAGCAACGCAGCAGGACAGAGTACCAGCTCTTCGCAGCCAACGGGAGTATAATACACACCTATGGTTGGATGGAGCTGAAACTCAATCTAGGCCTACGACGTGCTTATACATGGAAGTTTGTCGTTGCCGATGTCAGTAAGCCAATAATCGGAGCAGATTTCTTAAGTTTTTATAATTTATTAATAGATCTTAAGAATTATCGACTTATTGATGGTCTTACTCAGCTTTCCACAATAGCGACATCTGCCGCGAAGACTTCGGCCATTGCTTCGATTAAGGCAGTAGGTGGAGGTTCAGTGTACCATAAGCTGTTGCGTGAGTACCCAGACATAACTAGACCTGCAGGTATAAAAAGACACAGTAATCATAACACGGTACACCACATCCGCACTACTCAAGGCCCACCTATCTCTGGTCGCCCACGCCGGCTACCACCAGATAGGCTCCAAATTGCCAAAAAGGAGTTTGAAGCAATGCTGGCAGATGGTACAGCACGTCCATCAGAAAGCCCTTGGGCATCTCCCCTCCACCTTGCTCCGAAGAAGGATAATGGTTGGCGTCCTTGTGGTGATTACCGGGCACTGAACGCCAGAACTATACCCGACTGTTACCCAATCCGACATATACAGGATTTTGCCCATCAACTGGCCGGCAGTAGGATATATAGTAAGGTAGACTTAGTTAAGGCATACAACCAAATCCCTGTGCACCCAGATGACATACAGAAGACAGCAATTACAACACCATTCGGGTTATTCGAATTTCCATACATGACCTTTGGGCTCAGGAATGCTGCACAAACCTTTCAAAGGTTCATGGACGAGGTGCTCAGAGGCCTGCCATTTTGCTATGGATATCTTGATGACATCCTTTGCTTTTCACAATCTGAAGACCAGCATGTTAACCACTTAAATAAATTGTTCCAGAGGCTGTCTGAGTATGGCATTTTAATCAATTCAGCCAAGTGCGAGTTTGGCCAGTCGAAAATCAACTTCTTGGGGCATGAAGTCTCGGCAGAAGGTGTACGTCCCCTACAGGAGAAGGTGCATGTAATAAAAGAGTACCCACCACCCAAAACTGTCAAGGGCATGCGGCGGTTCTTAGGTATGTTCAATTTCTACCGCCGTTTTATACCTAACGCAGCCAAAATACAGGAACCTCTAAACGCTGCACTGTCAGGCCCGAAACGTAAAGGGGCTAAAGACCTGCTAATGACACCGGAGATGATAGCAGCCTTCAACCTCTGTAAGACCAGCTTACTGAGGGCAGCTCTGCTAGCACATCCAAACCCAGAAGCCGAATTGGCCATTCACACCGATGCCTCAGACTCAGCGATGGGGGCAGTACTTCAACAGAAGACTTCAGGTAACACCTGGAGACCATTAGCCTTCTTTTCCCGCCGCTTGTCCACAGCACAAAGGAAATACAGTCCTTATGATCGGGAATTGCTCTCCATCTACAAAGCTATCCGCTACTTCAGGCACATGGTCGAAGGTAAACACTTCACAATATTCACAGACCACAAACCCTTATCATATGCTTTCCAACAAAATAAAGATAAGTGTTCACCCAGACAATTTAGATATTTGGACTTCATCGGCCAGTTTACAACAGATGTCCGCTATGTACGTGGAAAAGACAACATAGTGGCTGATTGCCTGTCACGAGTTGAGTCATTAACAGAGAACATTGATTTTAATGCACTTGCACATTCTCAGAATGAAGATTCTGAACTGCAAGAGCTCCTTGGCTCTTCCAGCCTCAAGTTAAGAAGAGTGAAAGTGGAAGGCTCACAGAACACACTATTTTGTGATGTATCCATGTCAACCCCCCGGCCTTATATTACAGCACCATTTAGAAGACAAGTGTTTAACACGCTTCACAACTTGAGCCACCCAGGGTCCAGGGCCACTGTTAAGTTAATCACTCAGCGCTTTGTATGGCATGGGATAAAGAAAGATTGCAGAAACTGGACTAGAGAATGTATTGAATGTCAGAAAAATAAAATTTCCAGGCACACTGTTTCACCAATACCATCTTTCCCGGTTCCAACTGAACGCTTCGCACATGTCCACATGGACATAGTAGGACCATTACCTGTTTCATCTGATTACAGATACTGCCTTACAGTCATCGACAGGTTTACACGTTGGCCTGAGGCATATCCTTTATCAGATATCTCAGCTGAGACATGTGCCCGCAGCTTCATAACAGGCTGGGTATCTCGCTTTGGTTGTCCACAGCGCATCACTACAGACAGAGGCAAACAGTTTGAGAGTAGCCTTTTCCATTCCTTGGCTGCTATGCTCGGCAGTCAGCACCGTCCGACGACTGCATACCACCCCACTTGCAATGGTATAGTTGAACGCCTACATCGCCAGCTAAAAGCGGCTATCAGATGCCATACTGACACCAACTGGAGTGAAGCCCTCCCTCTAGTGCTCCTGGGCATACGCAGCGCTTGGAAGGAAGACATAAAGTCGTCGGCAGCAGAGCTTGTTTATGGAGAACCACTTCGTCTACCCGGTGAATTTTTCAACCCATCTGCCTGCCACTCAATGGATTACTCCAACTTCACGACACGCCTGCGGCGACATATGGCGAGACTGGCTCCAACACCAACAAGTCGTCATGGGGAAAAGACGTTTTATATTCCAAGCACCTTGGCTACATGCAATTTTGTATTCCTCCGCCATGATGGTGTGAGACATCCACTCGATCCGCCATACACTGGGCCTTATAAAGTCGTGGAGCGCGGCAAGAAGAACTTTAAAATCCAGGTCAAAGGCAAAGAGACTACAGTCTCCATTGACAGAGTGAAGCCTGCCTATATGACCAAGGATGACATCAGCACGCCGTCGAATGACACACCGGATGCTAGCACAGCCTTGCCCGATTCTTCGCCGCAACCGAGCGTTGAAAAACGAACCAAATCTGGAAGAAGAGTAAAATTTACGGATCACTATCGACCTTAGCTTCCAGCATCAGTCTCAGGGGGGAATAGTGTAGTGGATGCACTTACCACGTTTAGTCGTAGATAATTTTATATTATATTTGCTTGAAATGTACCACGATCCTGGTTACCACAAGCTCAGGCTTTCAACTCAATCATTTGCTTACATTTATAGTATTTCAATTTATTTCCATTGGAAGCATTTGTAATAAATAAAACTTGTATTTTTAACCTAATTCTCATTCGTAAACAAAAGCCGGTCAAGTTCAAGGTCAGCCTTTTGGCATTTGACTTTTGACGTTTGACAAGTGCTAGCGTATAGAATACTTAGCAAAAACATTCTTTTAATTTACGGTATGTTTTCCATTCATGTTTAAATAATAATTTATAATCATAAAACAAATTACATATTACAATCTATTTCAATTTCCTTATTTATTTAATTTATCGGCTACATCTTAATCTATTTCGTTACTCAATGCCTATATGCCTCTGTTAGCCAGGACGTAAAGATTTGACCAACCAATGAGAGACGAGTATAAAAGTCGCTCTCATTGGTGGGAATTCAAAAATAAAAGTAGACACCGTTTTTGAAATGAATTAGGCAGAGACCATTTTGTACGACAAAAGATACTTACAAAAGTGAAAATAAAAAGCCAGTTTAAGATCAAGGTTATATTTATTCAAGAACCTTACATCACAATAATAATATCATAGTTCACTCTTCAAACCGATCATGATAAAGTTTGTATAATAAAAATAATATAAAATTGTCGATAAAGTAAATGAACTTAAAATAATGTTTCTTTCGTAAAATTGGATAGTATATGCGGGATACATACTTACATATGCTTCGCTAGAGAGACCACCTGGAAAACTCTAATACGGACTATTACTTAAATATTTTTCAGTAGTGACGTAAACTATATCTCACGATCGATTGCGCGTTCCTTGCATGTAAAAGATTAATAAAAAAAGCCGCTCTTCAAAATTATAAAGATTTTTCTTTTTGTTAACCAGAAAAATATAATTATGAATGTTTTCGTTGATTTTAACAAACATACGTTAATAATTATAGGTTGTGTAATAACAAAAACATATACATTTCGCGTTTAGTTGAAATTTAGTTTCGCATAGTGGCAAGATCGCCTCCAGACACATTTCGTATGTATGACAATAGTTTCAAGGATATTTGATAACAAAGGAAGTTCCTACAACAACTCCCAGGCAAGCCTGACATCGCATATTGTTACTTTGATTCAAACGTTGCGAACGTAAGCCGGTTCAAACAGAACCCAACATTTCATATTTGTTTACATTGCATAATCAGATTATATGCCGTTGTGTACATTACTTACTTGGTGCGTATCGTACTAATATGTATAGCTGCTATAAATACGGAAATGACGTGTAAATGTTTAACCACAATTTTGTTATCAAGCAAATCAAGCAACAGTACAAAGAATTCGCCGAAACTCGAATCTCAAATTACGTGGACTTGAATCTTTTTTAATCTAATGCAAATGTGCAAATTGTATATATTATAAGTTCTGCAGACAGGCAGACGGCCCACTTGACGAGAAGCGGCTACCGTCACCTATGGTCAGGCTCCAATCTCCCTTTAGAGTGCAGCAGCACATTTGTAGCAGCACCTTCGGTGTTTCAAATGTCTATAGGCGATGGTAACCGTTTTCCATGAAGTGGGCCGTCTGCCTGTCTGCTGAACTCCTGTAATAAAAAAATGGACATTGGTAACACCAAAGGTGCTACCAATGTGCTGCCGCTCTCTAAAGGGAGCCTGAAACTTGACCACTAATGCCAAGACACAACTTAAGGTTGATATAGAGGCATGATGTACACCAGGGGTGGTAGCCATCCAGACGAGCAAAGATCCTACCAACTGGCATTGTTATGATTATAAAAATCCTATACTTTGTTACCACGAATTGGGTAGATTCCTGCTCATTAATGTAAATGCCATGCTTATTAATGTAAATACTTACATTATTTACACAACAAAAGCAGTCGCTAAAATTATACCCTGTCTCCTTACTTTAAAAATATGACTATAGTAATCATTTGAAATATTGTTTGAATATAATTAATGCATTTTTTTAATGCTTAGTCCTTTTACTAATACTATAAACGGAAAATTTTGTAAGAATGTATGTTTGTTACTCTTTCACGCAAAAACTACTGAATGAATTTTGAAGAAACTTCACAACAATAAACCGTGGGGCGCAGCTAGTATATAATAATACCACTATTAAAACTAGTGGAAAATCGATGAGACCGTGAAGTTTTGTAACATATTAACATAAAAAGTGTTTCAATTAATTTGACTATCATCAATTCTATTATACAACATTTTCGCCATTTCGCAACGCAATCATATAGGTTACCATTGACAAGAGTGTTGTCACACTTTAAACATTTATGTTTACACTTTTTTGGATGTTCTAATGATTATTTATTTTTCAAGAGCTATCGTGTATTTCGTGATTACGTGTTATCATCATGAATGACAGGAAAGTTTTTATCAATGACACACCACGTCCAATATGGAGTGCATCATATATATGTCATATACGAATAACAGACGCTCTTATAATATTAAAATCATTTGTCAATATTGATTTTAAAGAGGAGGACGTTATGCGTCTATTGATATCATATAAAAAGCAATGTCAAGTCCACAATTCTTGGTATGTGTCGACGACGACAACAACGATGTGCAAAACTCACCGACCCGTCTAGACAAGTGATAACAACATTTGTATAATTTGATAAGTCTCGTAGATAAAATAATGAAAACCGTTAAATGCATAACAAGAACGGTGTCGGAGTGAGACGGCTATAGCTTGTAATGTATTATTATTTTATTTTTATTTTACTTATGTTTAGTTTTAAATTCATTTGTAACAGCCTTAAGTTGGTAGGAAATAAATGTTATAGGGTTTGGCTTTCATTAAAAGTAGGACCCCAGTAGAGCCGGCAAGGGAAGTCGGGCTGCCGGCAGGCAGAACGCACCCTGCTGTCCGGGACTCCATGATAATGAGACCGGGCATAGGCGTGCAGAACGCAAACTGGAACCTGGGACTCAACAGGGTAGCGGGAATCGGGCTACAGGGATGCAGAACGCAACCAGAAGCCCGGAACCCGTGAGGTAATGCCTGCACTCCTTATTAGTCCATTTATAGTAGTGAAGTGGGGGACGAGGAAAATGCCCGTCACCACGTCTCACATGCTATGAGTCATAGCAATGCATGAATCCTATGGATAGGCTAGGATCTATAGTGTACTGAAATTAGTTATAAGGATAAGATAGAATAAGGCTCGGTTAATGTAAAATTGAAATAAAGTTAAGGGGGTTTTACAATGAAGCGGGGATCGGAGAGAGATAACTTCTATAAACATAGAGCGCCTTGTAAGGCGATTTGTAGTTCGTGACAAGCAGTAGTTCGCGCTAAGGAGCCAACAAGAGAAAGAATCTCCCTCCCACCGACGCCTACGAAGTTGGAAGCCTCCCGCAGTATCATTTTTGGTAGCCTTTTTTTGGAATTCCCAGTGTCAAACCAACGAAAAGATCTTCAGTTCACTCACATTTCCAACAGTATGACAGAAAAAGCGTTGATCATGTTTCTCTGATGAAGACATCATAAACAAACTGTTGTTGACTCTTTACGTAGACACAGTGCGAATATGACGCTATACATAATGAATGAAAACCATAATTTAAACCTCAACAATTTTAGTATGGCTTTGTCAGATGCTCACAGCAATCGTAGCGTGCTGTCACAGTGACAGTTTTGTGACAAGTGACTACTTATAACAAGACTTTGCTTCCAGTAGGGCGTTCCACTAGGGACTCACAACGACCACGTTCACGACCGCGATTTTTGCCGTTCCACTTGCTTGCGGACGTTACAATCCTAAAATCAAGTGGAACGGGTTATGGGGCGTTGATGTCATTAATGTCATACGCAAATGTCATTGGTTGATATGAATATCGCGCCTTTTTCAATGTGTAGGGTTGACTAATTTATGTTAAAAATATATAGCTATTTATACAAAATGTCCTTAATTGGTTCAATTGGGTATCGGCTACTTCATCGCGGTAATGATTCAGAGGAAAGCAATTCGTTTAGCTCAGATGAAGAGTGGGGTGATAATTTTAGAAAAACGTAATACTAAAAAACGTGATCTCCGGCCACGTATTACACAATATGAAAATGTAGTCGATCGTTATTCAGATGAAGAATTTGAAAGCCACTTTAGACTTTCAAGAAATATATTTAGTTATCTATCTGTTTATCTATAATTCTGCATTCTGAGTTATAACTCTTTCGTATAATTCTGCAGCAAAAGCTATGTCTACAAACAATGAATTTGAAAGAAAGAAAGAAAGAAAGAAATTATTTTATTTAGGACAAATAAACATTTTAACAACACTGAGTAAAGTAAAAGATAACAGTATCAATATAAGTCCTAAAATTGGACCCAGACTCAGCGTAATGCTAGCTACTAAGGCCAGCGCTGTTCTTCCGCCTGGGACCAGCAGGTGGAGTCACGGAGGACAATACAACACAATTAATATATCGGTACAGTTTAATATTTATATAAATGAAACGGGTAATTAGATTTACATCAAATGATAATAATAAGCATATATATAGATATATATATATATATATATATATATATATATATATATATATATATATATATATATATAGATAAATAAACAGTGAGGTACGTGAACAAAAAGCAAGTATGTAAATAAAATAAACAGATTATTGTTAATGTTATCTATCATATTAGTAAAAGTGGTCATAGAGCACTTGTGTCATGCCTTAAGTCACTTTGTGCGTTTTGGTGTTCACAAAGGAATTTCTTTAGTGTGACCCTAAAGAGTGACACTGATGAGGCGTTTCTTATAGGTGGAGGAATGTTATTCCAGCACTTTGTTGCTGCATAACGGAAACTACCTCTGAATACAGCTGTTGTGTGACGTTCCATTGTAAGCTGTATTGCACACTGACGACTTTCAATTTTCCTTCTATTGGACGCCCATGAGAGCTTCTCGTATAAGTAAGCCGGAGATTTGTGCTTTATAACTCCAAAGAGGAGGCACGCCAAGTGGAGCTTACGGCGATGCTTCATTTTTAACATTGAACATTTATTCAAATAGGATGTCACATGAGCCCTTGATGGAATATTAAAACAGAACCGCGCACAAGAATTTTGAACCCTTTGGATAAGGCGCTGAGTTCTGGCTAGCAAACGAGGGCCAATCACTACGTCAGCATAGTTCAATCGCGACAAGACTAAAGATTCCACTAATTTAACCCGAAGTGCTTCATTTAAATATGGCCTTATCTTATACAAAATATTGAGTTTATAAAAGCAGCTTCTTACAGAATGAGCTATGTGCTTTTCATACCTTAGATCACAATCTACAACCAAACCTAAATTACGTGCTTCATAGACCTACCTGTCTATTGGCTTATCCATTAACATCACTATATTTAAGGGATTGAGTTCGGCAAGTTGATGTTTACTACCAAAAACAAGGTATTTTGTTTTTGCTGGATTTAAAAGCAACGAGTTATTTTTGGACCAGGTGGCCACTCGTGAGAGATCATCATTAAGTCTAGCTATGGCTTCATCTATTTCTGATGGCTTGCAAGAGATATAAATTTGTGTGTCATCAGCGTAAATATGGAACTTACAATATTTTATATGCGCTGCTATATCAGCCGAGTACAATATAAACAAAATTGGTCCCAAAATTGACCCTTGAGGTACTCCTCTAATGACAGGTAATTTATCCGATACCATAGCTGAACCATTGTTATGACTCAGTTTTACATATTGGTAACGGTTACTCAGGTAACTATGGAACCATTGTACTGCGTTCGTATTAAAACCATAATAACTGAGTTTAGATAGAAGTAAAGCAATGTTAATTGAATCAAATGCACGAGAAAAATCAAGTAAAACTAAAATTGTACATAATCCTTTGTCTTGCGCACAAAGTATATTATCGGTAACATCCAAAAGTGCAGTCGCCGTACCGCGACCCTTCCTGAAACCTGATTGTAATTCGGGGAGTACCTGATTCTTTTCTAGGTATTCAGTTAGCTGTAGGCAGACAACTTTCTCCATAATTTTGGATAGACAAGGTAATATACTTATGGGTCTAAGGTCTTTTGCATCAGACGGATTTGAGATTTTAGGTAATGGACGAACGATTGCTAGTTTCCAAGTGTCTGGGAATGTGGAGGTACTTATAGACATATTGATGATACCCATGATAACATTCAAACTATAAGGCAGCGTCAACAGTAACATTCGCAAGCTTATTAAATCACTACCCTCAGCTTCTGATTTAAAACTACGTGTTATTTTTAATAACAGGTTTAAATTAACAGGGGCGATATCAAAAATACTGTCGTTAAATCTATGGAACTCAAAATACGTCAATAAAGAAATGCTAATGTCTGAAACATAGGGAACATCCAGAAAATGGTTATTTAAAGCGTCGGGATTGTTAAAATGCCCAGGTATTTCCAAACTGTTTTTCGGAAGAAGCGTATTTTTAATGTTTTTCCATAATAATTTCGGATCGTTGATTTTATTCTCAATGTTTTGTTTAAAATAAGCTGACTTCTCTAAGAAAAGTGATCGTTTAACTAATGACTTCAAACTCTTATAGTAGTCCTTTTTACTCTCTAATTTGATTTTATGGTATTCTGCTGCGGCCCTATCTCGCACTTTCATCATAAATTTAATGGTATCTGTGAACCACGGTGGAGAGTGCTGTTTGGCTACAACTATCTTCAACGGTGCATGAATATTGAACAGACTAATGACACTTTGGTTAAAAACGTTAACCATATCGTCAACGCAACCAAGTGTCAATATATGGTCCCATCCTATAGCTTGGAGGTCCCGATTAAATTTGGGTAAACAAATATCATTCATTGGTCGGCAAGAGAACGTCCGAGGAGTAATCTTATCTCGTTTAACATTGAACCCACAAACTACAAGACAATGACCATTGATGGATCCTACTGGCTCTATTGCTATAGTCTTGGCTCTCAGATTAGTGCAAACAACGTCTATAAGAGTTTGACAAGTAGGGGTAAAATGTGTAGGCGTAGAAATAATTTGTGATAGACTGTTACAAGTTAAAAATGTCATTAGTTTTTCAGTTTTTAGGTCATTACTTTTAATAAAATTGATATTAAAATCTCCTAATAATATTATATTATCATAATTACTATTAGCGTTTATAGAATCCGTTATTGCGTCGAAAAATAAATCTACATCTAACCAAGGAGGGCGATATGCCGTGCCAACCAACAACTTCTTTCCGTTAAGGGTGAGCGTAATCCACATTTGTTCTACAGACTTGTGCTGTGGATCCACTGGATGAGACCAAGTACGGACCCTAACGTTAGATCTCACGTAAAAACCAACCCCACCTCCGCGGGAGCGTATCTCACACGGTCTTGGTATGTGTCCTAATTTATATCCTGGCAGCGCAGGTGCGCGTCCTTCTTCCCCTTTTCTCAACCATGTCTCATTTATTGCTAGTAAATCAATGTCATGCCGTGTAACCGAGACTATGAAATCATCGTGGTTGGTGCCCAAAGAACCGGCATTAAATAAACCAACTTTTAGCACTTTGTTAACCATTGCTAAATAAAGAAAACCAATTACAATTTCTCATTAATTATATAGTTATATAAGTCAACGATAATGAAAACTGATTACAAATCAATTATGTAAATAAAATGTTAATAACAAATAAAGGGAAATGATAGATGGCTGTTCAAAATACATTGAAATTAATTTTACAAAATTTATAAAGAAAGATATTTTCTCATTCGGCATCTTTGTTTCAAAATTCGCGCCTTTGTCAACGTATTTTAACAAGAGAGAATTAATGCTCTGTGGTCAACGCCCACTTCGACCCACCTTTTGACATGGGTAGTTGTGAGCGTTATGTGATCGAAAATGATGACGTCATTAGTGACGTTTTTGCCACGACCGCAACGCTCGCGGTCGCCTTGTGGAACGGCTAACTGAGCATTTTGGGCGTTGTGCGTTGCTAGTGGAACGCCCTACTTGTCGGTCGACAGTGTCATTCAATTACACATCACATCGTAATGCTACTAGTGGCGTATACACCAGGAAGTACATTACTCAACACAAACCACTACTGTTATCAAAATGAAAAAACAATTTGTAGATTTCAACTTATAATACACTAGAGTTTACCCCGCGGCTGCGCCGCGGGTTAACCTCTAGTGCATGTCTCTTGTTTAAAGAGCAAGTGCTACAGGTTATATTACATTTTATGTATTTGCCCACGGCAGATTCACTTCATTTTATATCGCTAATTATATATGCCATCCCCCGTCTATCTGTCAACAAAATAAATTACAAAACTTGACCAAAAAGGCCAAATGGTCTAAATGACCAAATAGGCCAATATTACCAAATAGGCCAAAATTACCAAATAGGCTAAAATTACCAAATAGGCCAAAATGGTCTAAATGACCAAAAGACCACAGTGACCGACATGGCTAAAATGACGGAATAGGCAAAAACGAGCAAAATAATCAAAATGGTCAAAATGACCAAAGAGCCCAAAATGACCAAAAAGGCCAAAATGACCAAATAGGCCAAAATGACCAAATAGGCCAAAATGACCAAATAGACCAAAATGACCAAAAAGGCCAAAATGACCAAAAAGGCCAAAATGACCAAATAGACCAAAATGACCAAAAAGGCCAAAATGACCAAAAAGGCCAAAATTACTAAATAGGCCAAAATGATCAAAAATGCCAAAATGAAAATTATCCCTTGTCCATCCTCAGTATTTAATTTACATACGTGTCGAATTTCAGCCAAATCGGTCCAGTAGTTTTTCCGTAAAAGCATAACAAACAAACAGCCATTTTTCCACCATTTTTCGGGATAAAAAGTATCCTATGTTCATCCTCGGTTTATATATATATATACTGAGTTTCAGCCAAATCGGTCCAGTAGTTTTTACGTGAAAACGGAACAGACAGACAGACAGAGTTACTTTCGCATTTATAATATTAATAGGGATTAATTGAATAGGTATTCTAACTATAGTCTGTATAGCTAGCATCGCAGGCAATAACATAATGATCACATCAACTAATGCTAAATATTCGCATAGTTTTGGCCAGTAACAAGCAGTTAATTTTTTAAGTTTTCTTCATCTATCAATGCCTTTGAGTCAGTACGTAATTGAAAGGAATAAATATGTATCCTTTAACAATAAAGGGAATTTATAAAGTAAGAGTACATTCCCGCGAGACTCAGTTGAAACATTTCATTGTACTTTTTGTTACACATTCGTATGCTGATATCGGGGCCCCAATAAAAATAAATAGGATCTGCCCGATCTGAATATTAGGATACAAATTCAAGCAGAACAAATAGATCTCTATGGATGGCAATAAAGTATGCTTAAATTTGTGAAACGTTCCTTTATCAGTTTTTTAAATCTCTTGAGCAATTTTTGTACATCCAGAAAATGATAAGGTACATTAAAACGGTTTGTCTATTTTACGAAAATGGAAGGCACTCGTATACGTCATGCTTAACCAAGATGTATTGGCCAGTTTCAAACATCGTTAATCTTTACGTGCAAGTTTTCCCATCGTGAATCTTGACATATATGTTTTCTTATCGTGAATCTTGACACACAAGTTTTCTCTTGCTAATTCTTTCTACCGGCAGCACATGGTAATTGTCTCAACTCGTACTCGACCATTCTATATTTTACTATCCCGTCATTTATTTTACCATTGGCAGAAATTAATGTGACTTGTTTGAAGTTTATGTCAAATTTTAGTCATCAGGAAAGCAAATACAACCGGATTTAAAATTCCATTATGATTCATTGATTATAGGTACATTATACTTAATACATTTCTTTTGACTGTTAGTTGTAGTTATCTTTATGATATGTAAGTGTGTAAATCAAAAAAGATATGAGCAAATTAAATCTGTACAAATTTTTAAGCCTTATCGTAATATGTATAAGTCAACTAAAAGGCCAAACAAATAAATTTAGGTACATAACTAAACAAATATATAATATATATCAATAGGCGCAACATCCACTTTTAATAAAAATGTAGACTTTTTTGAATACCATTGAGAAATATCAAAAACGAATCGATTATAATTTCTTCCTGCTCCTCGGTTTCTTTCTTTCTGTGTATATTTATCTCACAGGAATTTTTCTTATGACTATTTGTCATAACGTCATCTTATGTTAGATTATTACCTATATAAAACCAAGTGAAACATTGCTTTGCTAATTTTGTTTTCTACCCCCTTAGTTTCTGTGTGAGGAGACGGTTGATGCGAAACGGAGTAAAACATGGTAAAAACAGCCATTTTGGACTCACTTGCTTTGTCAATGTTTCACCACCGCTGTATACTCCGTGTTTTTACACGAAGATACAAGAGTTTGATAAACCGAGTATGCCACGCTCGCATTGTGAAAAGCTCATGTGGAAGTGGTGTCATGCGTTAGCCTTCTGCGAGTTAAGGCTGTATCTCAAGATTAGTGGTGCTTCTGTTTTTTTATTTAGATATCTCTCCTCCAAAGTGGATTATTTGAACTAGCATAATTTTCCAAGACTCACTCCCACTTATGGGCTATTTACTATAGCCAATATCTTATATGATTGTACTGCTTTCTTGTGTGCAACAAAGAATAATTATTCTATTCTATATTAATCACAACACTGTCTATATGAATGCAAAGCAATAAAGCATGTTACTTAAATTGCGAAAAAATAATTCTGAAGGGTGGCTGCCATACATGAAATTGAGGAATAAAAAAAAGACAGCCTTGAAAAAAGAACGCTTACAAAGCGATTTTTCCAAAAAACATTTAGGACGTTTATGGAACAAAACTGCTTAACAAAGTACGTAGTACAAGGTATATTAATAGACAAATTTTCCGATAAATTATATCAATAACATGATAACGAGATAAAAGAGAATCCTTGGAATTGATTGATTAGATTAAATGGGGTTCATTGTTTCTCAATATAACGAAGCCTCGTAGTTTTATGTATTTAGTATCTGTTTTATGAGGATCGACTGAACTGTTGAAATCTGTGTGTTAATTTGTGAAAAGTGAAAAAATAATGGAAAAAATAATTATTTTGTTTGCTGCTACCGTCTGCTGTTAGTGTTATAAAATCTTTTTATTACTATTTCATAATATTAAAAAAGTCAAGTTTGTGGCAATTCAGGCACAGTAAAAAGTGCTACGTAATGTGTATAGTTTTGTTGATACTAAATTACGTTAAAGTTTTATCACCTTGATTTTTTTTAATTTACATCGATACTTGTAAAAGGATCACCTTGCAGAGTCATAAATTCGTGACTATGTTGTCTCTTTACATAATGTTTTGAAAAGACATTGAGTTGTTAAGATTATCTGAACTTATACTACACCTAAAATTGTTACATTCTTAGAACAAATTTTTACTTTTTTAAATGTTTAGCTAATAGAATATACCTTACTACCAAGTATCAGCGATATTAATCAATTACTTTTTTAGCATATTCATTACAACACTTTTATTTTACTAAATGTTGTGATTCGGTTTAAATTAATTTTATAAACTTGTTTTCAGGTATTAACGGATACACTTTAAACACAGAATTAAACCAAGAAAGTTTTGATAGAATTACTAATGGCAATTTCGCCACAGACCAACAATTCCCGTATGCAGTAAGTGTTTTTTTATAATTGACAATAGTATTTAATGTTTTAATTAGGACTGTCTATTTATTTAGCTAAGTAGGACTGTGGCTTAAATAATATGATATGAAAAAGGTTGAAAAGTTAATGTTACGGTTTTGGTATCAAGAGAGAAAGGATGAAAAGAGACTAGTAAAACATGCAAAATAATAGTGTGGATGACAGATATGGAGTTAAAAAACTGCGCCTTCCACACCAAGCGTACACTAATCAAATCCAGTTCTTTTATACAAAACTGAGGTAAAGGCACTGCAAACAGACTGGCTTGTATGAAGGGACTAATGAACGAGATAAAAAGAAGTGTATACCAAGATCGTAGCAAGTGGAAATAATATATTGTCTGCATATTTCGTGCTTACCCCGCAAGGGACCTGGCGTGAAGTTATGTATCTATGTATATTTTTCCAATACAAAACAGGCGTGTTAGTAATGATGTACGTACAATGTAAAACTATTTTAAAGAGATTATATGCGTTTTATTTTTGACTATTTTATAGGTATTGTCGCAAAGATACTGGTTGTTAAATATATCACAATTCACTCGATGAGAAGACAAAAATTTAAATCGTGTTTAACTCGTAAACATAGTTTTCATTACGCACAACAGACGCGAAAAGTTATTAAAAAATCAGTAAGAAAAAAGAAGTATATTCAATTAGCAACACTACATTTACTGTATTATAATTAAGCTCAATTAATTTAACTATATGTCAACTACCTATAGAGTGATAGAAAATAGTATTAATTAAATAGAATTACGAATAAAAACCTTTTTTATAGTGTTGTTACTACAGGTACATTTTTCAAGTGAGCCATCAGGGCCAAATCCGATACTATATGAAGTAGCGAGAAATATTCAAAGGACTGACAAGCCAGATTTTGATGAAATTGATATTAAATTGATGGTAATTAATTTTTCAAAACTCCAATGACACGAAATTAGTGTGTCATTGGAGTTTTGAAAAATCAATTACCTAAGTCAGGAATCGAACCTCCTGATTTTGGAAAAAAAGAATAATTTACTGTATATACAAAGTACATACACTATAGATTGGTGTAATATGTAACGCTATAGCTTGTAATGTTCAATTTCTGGAATGTCAGCTCTCAAAAGTGAGGGAAAGGGTTGTTTTTTAAAAATTAAATTTACAACTTTACAATTACAACATTAATTAAATCTCAAACTGCGCCGATTATTGGATCGCATCTCATTTGAACGCAATCAATGTTTACCCATTGACTGATTTGATGGATTGATGTAAATAACGCAGGCATATAACGCATAAGGTATTTATAAATGTTAAGTTATAGATGCCTATTAAAAATGGATCAATTTTCATAATTTCCATCTTGTATAAAATGAGCTTAGGATTAATTAAAGTATAATAACATTTTGTTTAAAAATAACTCTTTCTCTTTGTTAGCTGTTTGACATTCACAGAAATTGATTGTTACAAGCTACACTATGATTTCTTGTGTGTTTATTTCTTCAAAATCATCTAATTGGATTACTAGCAAGGGTAATTGATTTTTCAAAAATCTAATGATACCGTTTCAGTTTTTATCAAAAGCGGCTTCGAGACTGCTTTGAGTGTTTTTCGCTATTTCATATAGTTTATGAATTGGTCCTGAAGGCCCATTTCAAAAATTCACCCTTTATAAGTAATAAAATATGTTTTGTTTAATATTAATGCAATCTACACAAGCAAAAAAAAATAATTAAACTATTCAAAATAATGAACTAATTTTATTCAGGTGTCCATCCAACAACAAAGTACAGAACAAAATGTGTCCCTATTGCACAGATGTGGTGGTGTTTTAATCACCTTCCAACACGTTTTAACGACAGCATCCTGCACTTATAACACAGTGAACGGGTAAGTTGTAAATGTTTCTTCATTGAATTTAGAAGTATGTTTTATAATTTTTGTTTATGTGTATGTCTTTTAATAGTAGGGGAGGCCAAGCAGGGATTTTGGGATTTACTCGAGCGTGGCAGAATAACATAAGGGGAGAAACCTTGCACCCTATTATGTAAACCAACCATATATTAATCCTTCATAAAGGGTGGGGGTTTTTTTATGTTAAAAATTATTTTTCAAACCATCGGATTAAGGAAATTTCTCCACATAATTTTCAGATTATAGGTCAGCACGACAAGAATAATACGCTGAACCGTCTTTGCATTAATCTGACGCGCTCGAGTACGTCAACGTAACTTTTTTAGCTATTTCTAAAATCGGCCATGGCTTTTGGTCGCTTCCAAAACGTCAGTCTTTTGAATAGGAGTTCCTTTAGGGTTTACTTAACATTTCATTTGAATATCTGACGCACTCGAGTATTTCTGTGCGACTTAAAAAAACCTGTACATGCCCCCCACCAGTGAAAGGGCATACATCATACAACATTTTTACATTTATACAACATTAACCTGAAGTTATCTATTAAATTATTATAACTTGAATAAATACAAATATAATACGCTTGCTTTTTTATTATTGCAAATTCTTGTACGCTATATTTTATCATCATATGAATGATATGATATATACTGTCAACTGAGATTTATTAGTTTCTGGATGTGAGATATTTTTAATTCAATGCAGTTTTATAATTCTGTGGCCAAAGATCACAAACAGTGGAAGTTTGTTAGCTCTACGGAATCCTTTATTGTGCGTAGATTAGTACGAATTTAGTCAAATTTTTAAATATAACGCTTTGAAAATAATAATTTTAGTCTTTTTACAGTACGAACGCACCTATTGTTGCAAATGCCTACAGAGTGTTTGCCGGATCAGCTATCCTAAGCAATAATAATTCTGCTAACCAAGTGCGAGCAATTTCCAATTACACCGTGCACCCACAATACTTGGGTGCACCTTCAATGTTGAATGATATTGCTGTTATCTTTGTAAGTACAAATACTTTTATCAAGTTACCCGCGTCTGATTCCAATGCCATCGGTTCCAAATCTATTCGGGGAGCATCACCGCTTATACAGTCGGGTAGTTCTGTATTCTTTCAAGTATATCGACTATTCTTATCAAATAAGAGACTCGAATCCAGCAGTCAGACTGATCGATATTATATATTTTAAGGTGGTAGAGCCGGACTGGACTATCTGATCTGATTACAGCTCTTAAGGCCGGCTTGATCGATGTGATATCACTAACTTAGAGAATATCCGCGTTAATTGTTGGGGAGTTTCTTGCCGCTTCTTCTCCTTAACAGCAATAACACGTTGCGAAGCGGTGTCTATGTAGACTAGGAAGTAAAATTAAATTTTAACGTATATGTATGACCTTCAAAAAGTGTTCTCCAGTGGAACTTATTTTGAACAAAAACTTTTGAATTTGAATTTAATTTCTATTTATATCTCTGTTTGTTATGCTTTTACGGCAAAACTATTGGACCGATTTGGTAAGGGACCCTTTTCATCCCGAACAAGGAGATAGATTTATGTAAAGATATCCCAGAAAGTAGGATAGGCTTTGGTTTTTTTTGTGACTTGTCATTTTCTTCAATTTGGTCATTTTCATCATTTTGGTGATTTAAATAATTTTGGTCATTATTGTAATTTTAATCATTTTTGTAGTTTACAGATTATTGACACAAAGTACTGCTTTTTATCGCAAAATAAAACTAAAACGGGTTGAAAATTGGGGATGAAAGTTTATATGGAAGATCAATAATGTCTCAAGTTTATGGATATAAAAATTCATAACCTATAAAAAATGCGATAGTAACTCGGTCTGTCTATCTGTTAAGCTTTTACTGAAAAACTACTGGAGTACTGGATCGGTTTTGCTGTAATTTTGTATACATTATGTAGTTTTAATATCGATAATGGGCATACTTTACATCCCGGGAGATAGGATTGTTTGCGATATAAAATGAAGTGAATCCTCCAGAGGCAAATAGCACTAAGATATTACATATAACTTGTATTCATGCTTGCTCTTTAAACAAGAGGCACGCAGTAGGATTTGACCCGCAACGTAGTCGTGAGGAAAACTCTAGTAGAACTATAAGTATGAAAAATGTATAACCAGACTTGCTAAAAGGCCCTAGTATCAAATGTGAGATCTGCTTACTTCCTTTGGTTTGCGTACAGGAAAGCTTTTACTCTGGTTTTAAACATATGTTGTTAAACACTTCGAACGGTTTTCCTTAATGACGAAATATTTATCTAGCACCTGGAAGCATAGTATAGTATTTATCCCTTCTTTGTCCTATTATATAGGCTGGCAACGCGTTGGTCATACCCCTGCTGATGCAAACGTTTATTGGCAATGGTGTTAACTTTCCATTATATTTGCTAGATTCGTAATAAAAACAATAGTTATCAATATTTTTTTTTAATCATAACAAATATCACAATAATGTTCTTTAAGTGAAATTTAAATATAATTAGTTATTTTTCTATTATGTTGTTACTAAATTAAAATATTAATTTTACGTGAGTATGCACTTACTCTTGAGTCTTTAAAATCTAAGCTCGGGAGTCTCGCACTTGAAATATTTCTTTTAATTCGTACTTTTTGTTACAGCTTGCTTCACCTTTCTCAAATACAGCAGTTGTTCCTTTAAGCTTGCCGGTTGGAAACTTCATACCAGACGAACACACTGAATGCACTGTTGCTGGATGGGGTGCGTCAGTCGCTGGGAACAATGTAAGATTTACGTTTATATAAATATTCAATTCAGAATTATTTGATCGGCTACCACCTTATATATATGTATATCATCACACATCACATCTCAAGATAAGGCGCATGCTTGACCCAATGGCAGGTACATATTATATCTTATACTAATAGATATATATGTTTTTGTTTATGGGATGTTTTTTAACTTACTTTTTTTAACTATTCCACGCGGACGAAGTCACGGGCAGAAGCTAGTTTTAACTAAAAATGTTGTTATTGAGACGAAAAATTTGTATAGCAATCTCGGCTTAAACAAAATGATAATAATAAAACGAAGTAAAAGGTACTGATAACTTCTTCTCTTTATGTTTCAGGCAAGTTCTCAACTCCGTTTTGCTACAAATTATATCTACAACCAAGAACTCTGCACTACTTTGCATAACAGCATTGTCGGAGTAGCTAACATATTGCCATCAATGATTTGTGCTGCTTCATACGACATTACATCAGTTGGATGCACAGTAAGTACAGCAATAATAGTTTATATATATGTAACAAATGTATTTATATCTGCAATACTCGAAAAGTATATTAATGGTTTAACTTACTCTAAATAATTAATATCGTACCGAACTGCCCGAGATCAGCTAGTTTTTATATAGAGAAGATAGACAGCACAGGTTGTACGATCTAGAATTATAAATGCGTGTGTTTGTTTGTTGCGCTTTCACGCCTTAACTTTTCAATTAGATTGAAATTTTGCATAAATATTCAAAGGAGCGTAGGATAAGAAATAATGTACCTTTTATCCAGACAAATCTGGTGCTTCTGAGGTATAGAAAAATAACTTTTAGTAATATTTAAGCTCGACCCATATTACTGACCAACAACATCTACGTAATTATATTAACACGAGCGAAGCTAAGAGAAAAACCTGGTATTATGTTATTTAACAAACATATTACGTACTAGAATTTGCCTGCGACTTTACATGCTTAACTTGATATTCTCGTGACACAAAGTACCGCAGAATTTTAAAAAGATTTATTCCTATAGTTTTCGTGAATGAAACTGAATCGGAACAAACTAATTTTTATGCATCTGAACAACTACAAACTGTTGTTGGAACCGGTAGGTGGCGCTGAGATCGGGTTCTAGAATCCTCTTAACAACGAGGAGCGATTTTGTTTTTGTGTGTTTGAGTGGGTCCCCGGATGGTTTAATTCCACAATTGGAACCGGTAGGTGGCGCTGGGATCGGGTCGTAGATTTTTATTTTTTCAGAGCAGGACAACGTCTGCCGGGGCCGCTAGTTGTATTATAAATAACTTTTGTTTGGCTTTAAAATCTTCAAATACTTTTTCAGGGTGATGAAGGAAATGCCTTGGTCTGCAACGGTCAGCTTACTGGTATTCTTTCAATAACAAACAATTGTCAAGCCACTTCTTATCCTGAGGTTTACACAAGGGTTTCTAATTACACCACCTGGATCAGATCAGTGACTGCAGGAGCATCTTCAGTGAAACCAGAAGTCGTTTTCCTTGGTCTATTCACATTATTCCAAATTGTCACTATCAAGATTTTTAGTTGAAAATCTTAAGATAGAACAATTTTAGGTAAAAAATGAAGTTAGTTATAGACTGCGTATTATAAAATTGTGTTTTTATATATTTGGCGTGTCATTTAATCTATTCTACGATGAGTAATAAACAAAGATTATTTCTCCTTTCAACTTTAAGCAATATTTTGAATTGAGCAATGTTTGTATATTTTCCTTTCATACTCCCCCCGTTTGGGATAGGTTTTCTGTCACATCACCAGCACGCAATCCATCTGTTCTTAAAATTGGATCCAATATGAGTGCTCAGCGTTTATTTGTGCAGAAAACTGCAAAATTGCAATAAGTAACCTAACAGCTTGTACAATAATATATAATTTGAAAACATATATACGCATTAGACAGAAAACATCGAAGCACGTTATTATGCTTTGCAAAGGTAAAATTTTCACATAACATGCAATTATGTGTCTTATACTCTGGTTTTAGCGATCGACCTTTTTTGTGTTGCAAGCTTGGAACTCACGATTGTGAGTTGAATAATACATAATTTCTATAGGATTCAACTCGCAGTGGTGAGTTCCAAGCTTACGACATAAAAAAGGTCGATCACATTTGTCATTTTAAGCCAGGTAGGTTAATTATAAATCAGAGTATAGCCTAAAATATAACAATTAAAAAAAAACAATTTAATTGAACCAACAAAATATGCGGCTTTACGATAAATTTGAACACGAGCGCATTCAAAATTGCCGTAAGTAGGTAATTTAGGGAACTTTCGACACGCAAAATGTACAGTAATGTAGAAAAGTTATTGCCCATTACGGTAAACGCGTTTGAGGTCCAATTTACTTCTTACAAAGTAACTAAAAGGTTAAAGGTGTTATAAATTTTGAGCACGTTCATTAGGCCCCACATGTATCCCTCGCCCTGGCTTTTAGCCGGCGACACACGTCGGAATTTCGTAATAAGATTTCCTTAATTTAAGACTACCGACATATATATCGCTGTGCATATGCCACCTCATTGGCGAAATTCCCAAAATATTGCCGCACATAGTAAGAGAACGAAGGTTTGCCGTTAATTTTCTACAACAAGTTGCTTTAATCTCACGTGAAGTTTACAACGTTAATGTTTAAGTATGCCAGTAGATGAAAAGACTGTCAGTGCTAGTGGCAAATCTAGAATATGTATCTAGGACATAGCAACAGTTACATCTCACACCTTTGTCTTCCAATTACACGTGGATAATTATTTAGTTACATTATTGACTTTCTCTTGTTGCTGCAGGCATTTTAAATTTGTGATAAACTCCATCCGCTACTCTAATTTAAATAAAAACCAAAAACTTGAAACTTATTTATTCATTAAACTTATTTTACAGAGAAATAATACAATTTTCTGTGGCCAGACGGCCTATAAGAGGTGACGAAATAACGCCCATCCAGATGGTAGGGTATTTGCCCGTCTGGATGGCTACCACCCCTGGTCTAGAGTATGCCGCTGCAATAACCCTGAGTTGTGTTCTGGTATTATTGACTTGTTCCAGTCTCCCTTAAGAAAGCTGCTGCCGCTATAGTAGCTATTTTGGTATTAACAGTGTCAATAGGACTGTGAAGCATAACATTGAGGAGCTTTAAATCCTGCAATCATCCAACTGACGACAAAATTGCGGATGGGGTTTTATGCAGTACATGTTTGTGCATAATCGAATATACTTTGGATATAGACAACCATGATAATCAAGTGTTACAAAATGTATGAATTACAATAACCATACAAGTACAATAACCGTAGTTTGCTTTATAGTATTTGATTTGTACTTGCAACCACAAATAGAGATGATAACTTACAAATGTAAGCACTTTTTCTTTTCCTTACACACTCATTACATGGACGTTGAATATTCCACCGAGTACTTAGGTGAATCAAAAAGTTCTTAGAAGTGCATATATGGTTTAATAACCTTTTTGGGAGAAGTTCGATATTCAAAGAGCTCACTCAATATTTATGCCAACTGTCACTGGTTTTTGTTAGATCGATTGGAACTAATAAATTGTTTTGTATATGAGTTGCTAAAATTATGGATAAAAAAAATGAGTTGCGTGCAGTAATAAAATATCTCAGCTTGAAAAAAATGTCTACCAAAGAATTTTTTTCGGACATTCAACAGACATTAGATGACGCTGTACCCTATTCTACGGTTGCGTACTGGGTACCTGAATTTAAAAGAGGTAGACCAAGCTGTAAAGATGACTCGTGTTTTGGGCAGCCTTCAACCTCCATTATGGAAGAAAATGACAAAAATTGATTCAAAAAAGTGTCGGCAAAAAGGGGCCCACGAATGATAACCAACGAAAACAATAAGTAACTTTTGGAATTCCTAAGCGTAATCCCAAATGTTCCAGCGTGATTCGGATATTTTTTACCGTCACCTCGTCACTGTGAATAAAACGTGGGTCATCATATCATTATGATCCTGAAACTAAGACACGAAGCATGTCTTGGAAATGACCTGTCCATCCATTAGGAAATTTCGAGTTATTACTACCACTGGCAAAGTTATGGCCCCAGTGTTTTAAGATAGTAAAGGAATCCTTTTTTTTATTACATGCGAAAAGGCCAGACAATCGTCTTAGCATAATAGGGTCCAGTAATCACTGGACCATATTATGCTAATTTAATTCTAAATGCATTGTATTGGAGGGAGATTATGTAGAAAAATAAAATCTTTTTGTTTATTTTTTTCATGTTTTAATATTGATTCCAAGAACTTTTTGGTTCACACTCGTATAATCTATTTGCGACATAGCTTCAGCTGCATGAACGTACAAGATTATTAAGATTAAAAGTACAAGATTATTTCCGGTTTTTACAAAACCTATACATTAATGCTTACATTAAATTTCTAAATTGCAATAGGAACTCTTTATGTAATATAACATAAAATATATGAACAACGCCTTAATGGCTTACTGGCTTATCCTTAGGAGATGAAAATAATAATTTCATTCTCCATTCAGGAAAATGGTTTTTTTGGCAGGATAGTTACCAGTAAATTATTTGCAAAAAAACCTAAAATATAGAAATACTAGCTGCGCCTGCGGTTTTACCCACGTGGTGATTGAAAATGGTTATATTTTGTATAATTGACACTATATCTTTATAAATTATAGCCTATGTGTTATTCTGATGTGTAAGCTATATTATTGTAAAGTTTCATCAAAATCCATTCAGTACTTTATGCGTGAACGAGTAACTAACATATATCTATACATCAATAGATCCAGTCTAAAAATTTGCCAAGTATTAATAAACAAGCTTTATTATTACAAGTTTTTAAAATAGAAATCATAAGAAACTTACGTAAAGCTACTAACTCTGGAATTTATTTAGGCTTTACCGCTGACTCAACGAAAACCTTAAAAAATATACGACGCGGTTTAGAAAGACAAACTGCTCGTAAATGTATTTAATGCTAAACGCAGCGTCTTTTGGCTACATCGCCGTCTAAACAAAGCTACCGTTGATTCGCTATATCTTCGAAGAAATATTCGGCAAATCTCAGCAGGAGCGCGGCGAGTTGGTTCGCCCGCTTTCGCGGAATAAAAGATTACTCTGTATGAATAACTCTTTAGAGCTCAAGTTGGCGATGTTTTTCAAGAGGCAAGATAATCTCTTCCATTATTCTTTCTCTGCATTTACTTCGCTCAGTCGCCCTAGACACAGCATTTAGATTCATGCGGCAGAGTGAAAAGGTTTCTACTTAATGCTGCATCATTCTCAAGATACATTTTATTTCATTTGTTTAAGTATAACTCCTTAACTTTACAACAGGAAATAGACGATTTTAGGCATTTTTTCTTTTCTAAGTGCTTTCATTCATAAGATATATTAGACTGATCATGATATAATCTAAAATTAACTGATTCCTAAATTGATATTACAATTAGCTATACCTACCTGTTATTTTATATGATTTTCAATATTCTAAAAATAGTCTGGCAAAGTCTTTATGGAATTTGAGCTTTCGTAGGTCTTCAATAGACTAATTTTAATCTGTTTGCACTTAATTTGGTAGTATGGGCTATGACGACAATGATGAATTAATGAAGATAGATATAAATTATGTGTTGGTATATATAGAAGGAAAGATAGAACAAAAAGGGACACATGGATAGACAGATGAAAATGTTCTAAGGGCCTAAAATAAACCTTGGACTGTTCATTCAAATATTAGTGTAGTCTAGTCTAGTCATTATATGACACAACTAGTGTTGTGTAATGAGGTGACAAAGTAAACATAACACCTAATTGGAGCGTGTAATACAGTAATAATTGAAGTTTACAAACGTGAATGCCTTCCGGATTTACATCTCATTTATGGAGGCTCAAACAAATAAAACTGGCGCTGTGGTTTTGACTGAAGCAGTAATGCTGGAAGTTGAAATTCAACAAATATTATTAAACAATTAGAACAATTGCTATTATTATTATCATCGTAATATTAAATTCATCCACGTTCCTATTTTCCCTTCATTCGGATGATCTTAGAAATTCTTTATTCTGAGATATTATTGATCGCATATATTATACCCTTCAAAAGGTTAAGCCAACATTTCTTGGCATTACCACTTCTTTGGGTCCTGGCTTAGGTGGTGTGGTATATTTTCCGGAACGAGTCTTGAGTGGTCGGCAGAATATTAGGGATCACTTTGTGCATTGAGTATAGTCAATGTGATGTGATATATCGACATATTGATAGTATTATGAGTTTTATTTCAAAGGGAAAATACTTCATAATTTCAACATAAATCGAATCGCTGTGTGAAGGCTAAGCCCTAGCCCAGCCCCAAGCATCGTGTTTGGCTCACCGTCAACCTCACTACACTCATCGTAGATCGACCAAGAATCGATTATTGGACATTTGTTGCCAACATAAGAGTGACTCCACTTTCTTTAAATTGTGGCTGTACCAACGTAGTCGATTCTATTACAGTTTGTGCAAAAAATTTAATAAACAAAATAGAGCCATAGATATTCCACTGCTGTACACGGGACTCACCATTATAGGGATATAGAAGACACATACCACACTTATCTAAATCGGGTTAGTAGGTTGAACACATCAGTAACACGATTCACAGGTTCCTAATCATCATCTATTTTCCTATTCCTTCACTTGTTTCTAGTCATTTGAAGTTGGCACCTTGCGTAATTTGCTTTTATACTCTTCAATCTTGGCATACATCTTTTAGGACACTATATATCTTGACACACACTATCTTATCGTCCTTCGCACAACAAATCCAACTTTTTTGGTCTGTATTTGCTGTAATTTATGAATCTTTTAACAAATATTTTATCAATCTTGTAGTTTGTTTGTCACATAATTTTCATTTTCATTGCATGCTCAACTAAGCAATTTAATTTTCTTCTTGTCTTTTCATTTACGCATGCATATTCAAACATTCTCTTACGTTCTCATTCCTCATCTTATCCAATATTATAACTACATACATCCATCATCTATAATAGGTAGACATAGGTTTTTTATAGCAAAGTTTCAGTAGGCACGGATGCACGCGCAGTTAACCACCGAAAAGGGTCAAAAGCTATTATAAGATTGGCCGGAACCATACGCATGGTAACGTATGAACTAGATAGATAGATAACACTTTATTGTACACCATTACAGAAAACACAAATGAACTTATAGCCTAAAAATATTCTATATGTGCACAATGGGCGGTCTTATCGCTAAGAAGCGATCTCTTCCAGACAACCTGAAGGTAGGTATTTATGGAAAAGGATATATATTTTTTTTAATCGCCAACTACCCGTTATTTTGCAAGACAGAGTCTTTCTTTTCTCTTGTCTCTTTTAATACTAATAATAACTACATAGGAAAATAAGAAGGGGGGAAGAATCTTTTTTATATTTTGGTCTTTTTTGTGTTTTTTATACTTTTATTATTCTTACTTTTCTTTTATGAAATGTCTTATATCTATTACATGTTATTATAACTGTTATATAATACTCTTATTTCTAACTTAATTTTTATACATTTGCTCTATATTACTATTTTATATATTATTACAAGGTTTTATTACTTTATATACTTATATTTAAGTATACACTATATTATTAATGTTCTTAACTTACTATTGGTCTTATGTTACATTTTTATTTTCTATCGTATATATAAGCTATGTTTACATATACTATACTATATGTTAATAGCTTTGCCTGTAGCTCCGTTCCTTTTGACTGCTATTTTGATCACTTTAGTCGCGTATTCCATAAAGGCCTCCACTGTATTTTTACCTAAGAGCTCCCGTATGTTAGTGCATTTTATGTCAATACGCAGGATGTTCTCTGCGTTGTATCTTTCCGTGACAACTAGGGGGCATTCGAAAAGGATATTATCAAACTTACGCTTCAATAGTCGTATTTGGACATACTAGTATGTTTATGTGTGTAGGTTCTGCACTTTCCTTATGTTTAGATTTAAATAAGATTCATATTTTGTTGATAAAAACGTTTCGTAAAATAGATGACGCAAATATTGTTCTCGTATGTAATATCCTTTCCATAAAGTTTCAAACAAAAAGCCAATATGTCAATACAATCCATCATAAAGTTACCTACTTGTTTTAGTTCAAGTGGAAATGCGGAAGCAATAATAAAGTCGTAAATTCATAAATGACAGTTTTCGAGGAATTCACTGAACTTCGTAACTCAAAGGTCCAGAATAAAACGTCGAATGGAGACCCATTGTTGTAATTTATTAATCTATTAAAGTGTCCCATTTTTTGATAACAAATAAAAAGTCAAATCTCTGGATAGTTTAGACACTGTTTTTTTATAGGTTTTTATAATATTCACAGTTGCTGAAACGCATCCTTTATAGTTTCATCTTGCCCGTACATTCATTTCTATCTCTGTATCATGTTTGTATGAAGCACTCATTAACTTCTAAACTATTGGCATTATATAGGGTACACTAAACAACTCTTGGCATCCCACCCAATAGTTCATACCAAACAATTTATTCAAGATACAAAAAAACAACAAAAATGGCCCTGACATTTGGAGGGCTTGCGTGGGGCCATAGAAAGGCTAACACGTAGAGGCCCCTTGACAATTTAATTTAAATGTGGCGTGACACTGACCGGCGATTATCCCTGTTTACACCATATAGTAATGCCCCAAGGACAAGTCCCGGACAGTATAGGACTATTGTGGGAAATGAGAACAGAAAGTACCGGGCTATTGGGGTGAATTGCTAGTGGTACTAGGGTTCTGGGACTATGGCGTCTGCCCGTCGCAATGTTCGGGGAACATTACATAATATTGTTTTATTGCTATAAAATGATAAAAATATTAAGACTTCTTATTTATTTTTTTAAAATAATAATGGGCAATAATTGTGGGTATAGTTTCGATGAACTGTATATGATGGTTAAACAGCTCTTCAAAAATCAAAACAAATATTTTTTATGGCACTTGGTACCAAGATCCACTTCCGAAGTTGTAACAAAAGCTTCACCTCTTTTAAAAACTTGCACTCTGTAGTGGAATATTCTATGTTTTAATTCACTGGAACATAGAGATTTGCGCTACCCTTATCGTATGGGATCGCTGTCCGGGAAGGATAAGTTTCGTACACAAACTTTCTGTTAATTATTTCTGGTTTGAGTGTCTGGTATCGGCCCCAAGTTCTCCGTCGTAACGATTACACAACCGTTACTTGCGTAGCTTGGGCATATAGTATATGTTTGCATGTCTAATAATTAATTTAGTTCCACATAAAAGGGTCACGCGCCTAAGTGTGTTCGAAATAAAAGAAGTTGTAGCAAATTAAGCTTGACAAATATGTTGTACACTGCTATTAACCAGTACATTACGGGCTGACCATCAAGCTCTCCCGGGAAATATGTTAGGCTGTATCGCAGTGGTCGATCATTGCCCAAATTAAATTTACTACCTCAAGCCCCGCCAGATCGCCGTAACGATATAACGGCAGCCATTTATTGGCAATAAATATTTTTTACTAGCAGCTTTTACAGGCCCTTGTACCGCTTGTATCGTTTATCAGGGAGGGCCTGACACCTTTTGTTATTTTATTACATATCCAGTATCAGCTGTTTGCTATGAAAAAAGTTTAACCTCTGCACTTAATCAAATAAAGGTCTTTGAAACACAGATTCCGATAATTTAAATTACGTTTTATCGATTTTAAGCGCGGCATTTTATTTGATATCTATTTCGACGTTTCGGTCACTTTAAAACGCATATTTAATTATATGTATTAATCGCTTAATTATGTTATGAATTTATCTGAGACTATATTAAAAATACACTGAATCCAACATAAAAATATTACTAATTGGGTTAAGTAATAAAAAAGTAAGGCCTCAAAATATATACAAAATAATGAATATCATTTTCATTATTTTGTTTTAAGGAATTGAGAAAATTCTTCTCTTTTGAAGTCGGTTAAAATTGATACATAGTTAATAATATATTGAATGGATAGTTATAATAAATAATTAAGGTCTTTAAAAATTACAGTAGTGAGTTTTGACAAAACTTAAAGAGGTGCAGAAATGAGATTTTTAGCCTAAATGCATGTCGGAACTGTTTATTTTGCAAAAAAGTTGTTATAACAAAGTTTAGGCAATTTTTCTTTAGTTTCATTTTGTATTTGAGGTTTTCACTGTAAACTAGTCGGGAAGGAGATATTGTCAAAAACTGCTGTAAGTCACTTTTTTTCATTATGGTAGCGCTAGTGGCAAATATACGAGCGAAATTGATATTCGGAAAAGGCACCTCGAAATCTATATAATTACCAAACTTCAAAATTCCCGGGAAACCTTTCAAATAAAACTACCAAATTTTAATATATGTTATTGTAAATATCGTTTGTTTATGTAATTGTATATTTTGGTGTGCAATAACTTGTTATCTCTTCTGCAGTGTAGGCATTGCCGACTGGATGGCTACACCCTGTCTAAGTATGTCGCCATAACAATGTGCTGCGTTCCGATTATGACAGGTTCAGTTCTTAGAGGCAGCAGCCATTGTAGCATCGTGATGCAATGTCATAGCGATGTAACGCTCTCATCGAGTGGCGTTGCTGTCTGTGACTCCTGCAATAAAAAAAAAAAATGAAAGAGAGTAAGCATTTATGTTATCTTTACGGAACTCTCCAATCTACGTTATTCGATAAGAACTAGGTGATTTTTATGACTTTGCTTCAATCTGTCACGTTTATAAGTGGTTTAAGGAGTTGCCGGATGGTTTAGATTTGCAATTAGAACCGGTAGGTAGCGCTGAGATCGGGTTCTAGAATCCTCCTAATCACCGGGAGCCATTCTGGTAATTGTGTGTAGCTATGTTACACAAAATAGGGCTTCTAAAAATACTACTTTCACTATAGCCGGTTGAGACATTAAAAATCACGTTGAAATTAATATGGTTAATGTACCTGACAGATGAAATGATTACATACAAACTTCATACAATGAGAAGTGTTACTATAAATTTTATTGTTAGTAAATTTTGCACACCAATTTTGGCACACGTAGAACTGCCAACATTTTAACGTATCGAAACATCTGTTTATAACCGTATCTAATCTTTATATACTTAGTATAAAACAAAGTCGCTTTCCACTCGCGTCTGTCTGTCAGTCTTTTATCCGCTCTTAAATAATTACTTAATAACTCCTAAATAAATTATAAAATTACATACTATTGAATACAATGTAAAAACTAACTATTGTATGTATTCTACCATAGTTCAAGACTATAAGTAGAATACTGACCAGATCACCGTTCTATGGTAAGTGCCAGAAGCTGGCTACGTTCCTCGCTGATCGCATATGATCACTGAAGAGTCGATGAGTCGTCTGATAATTTGGTAGAGCTCATGCTCAGACCCACGTCAAGCGTCTCGACAGCGAAAAAAAATAAAAATTAAACGAATTTCACCATTAGTTACATAGTGTTTCACTGAAGGTTTATATATACATAATAACCTAATTAAGTTTTTATCTCAACCAGTGGTCGAAATTCGACCATCATTAATTAAATTCTAAGTTGAACATTATTAAGGTTTGTTGTCAAAACTTACTTCTAAAATATAGATTTCGCCAAGTTAAACTGTTAATTTCCTTTAACAATAAACAAAAGATTATATATGCGTGTGGGTGTCAAATAGACGCAATCTTTTTTTCATTGATTTAATGTATTTTTTAGCAAAATATTAGCATTCTGCACTCCTTCTCTACAGAAACTATAAGTGTGCGAAATTTCATACTCCTCCGTTCGCGCAATTTCCGTGAAAAGGGGTACAAAGTTTTTGTAATATAATGACAGTAAAATAGAGTGTTCGAGAGAGATTGATACGCGGCGCAGCCGTAGGAAAAACTTCAATGTAAAATAAATATGATCTAATTGGATTACTAGTATAGAATAGTTTATTGTTGTCTTCTGTACATATAGGTGGATATATTAGAATGAGAGAGCACTACGACAATTGTTTCGTAATTTAAATTAACGCTTAGAGTAACTAAACATTATATTTGTAGAATGTATTAAGTATAACACACTTCTAACGATCGAATACATAGTCAAGTTTGTCATTTCATCTTTAAAAGGTAGTGTAAATCGGAAATATGTCTCCAAAGCAAGTAAAACGAAAAGAAATATGAGAGGAATGATCTGAGAATTTAATTTTACACATGGCCGGCCATTGAGTGACAAGGGTGTGAGCGTATTTATATGAATGTACTTGTATTTTTCATCATAGCCCCGCAGTGATTTTGTTCAGCGAGACGTTTTTACGATACGTACCAAAAACATTTCCTGTAAAATCCTAATATAATATGTATCTATTTTTTATCTATTTAGGTACAACGCAATGCACGTATTAAAATTACTTGTCGAAATAAAATAGAATGTAATCTTATTTTTTACAAACATTATTACAATAAATTTGAGAAAATAAGATTTTTCACAATCTATTGCGGAAAAACGTTTGTATTAAGAGACATCGTTTTATTTCTGCCTATAATGTTATGGAAATATTTTTATGGATGAAAACAAGTATTACTACAGCAACATGATGGTAGTAGGTTAGCGGATACCCAAGAGCGACGGCGTGCTCTACTTACTATCTATTAAAAAAATGACGATTAAGAATCTTTATTCTTCGGGGCCGTATTTTGAGTTGCGCGTGATGTAGCGTAAATAGTCCTATTTTTTAAGTGAAACTGCTTTAGAATCGTTGTGATTTGAAACTCGATGACACGAAAAAGCGACTCTAAAAAGAGTTAAACACATACAATTCAAGTTTAATTAATACAAAATAAGACACATCAGGGGAGAAGGCAAAGACAATTGAGAGAGGGAGAGGGAAATAGGCCATCAGAATGCTTACCTCAAAGCTGTTTGACGCCAATATTCTATAAGAGCGTGGTACCGATCAAGTCGAGCCTAAAAGCTATAATCAAGTAATGATTTCAGCATGGCTCTATCACGTCACAATAATAATGTATATTATATATACCCTTCAAGAAATCTTGAAAGAAACTTAACCCTTTCTACGAAGTTAGTAAGGGCAGGTGAAAATAACTTTCATGGTAAGTAGGGATTCCTATGTAATTTAAAGCACACCGTTCTGAACTTATAATGTCCCTTATTCTTTTAGGGATCCCCAAAGTTTTGCTTGCGATCTTAGCTTTAAAACATCCAGGAGTACTTAATATATGTTTTCTTATAAACGTTGCAAAAGTAAATCTTCTATCAAAATTATCATTACGTTCAATAGTGATCTCATGTGACCAAAGGGTTGGCTTGTAATTTGTGCAACACACAACCGTTGACCATCGACGTCAAAATACGGTCACCGTCTTGGGAACGTTTCCTATAACGGCAATCTGGAAGTACTACTATTTGCATATCTTTAAAACTATAATATTACTAGCTGTCCTGGCAGACGTCGTCCTGTCCGGAAAAGCTTCAATCAATATTTTACAAATAAAAATTAGGAGTTGATCGTAGGGGTGGACTACCCTTAACCATTAGGGGGATGAAAAATAAATATTGTCCGATTCTCAGACCTACCCAATTTGCACACAAAATTTCATGAGAATCGGTCAAACCGTTTCAGAGGAGTATGGTAACTAACATTGTGACACGATAATTTTATATATAGGATAAAATTCTAAACTACGTAGATATCAAAAAAAAAAACATCTGGAACAGACTTTATAATTATGTAAGTATAAACGATGGAGAAAACGATGCAATTTTTTTTAGACTTATTGTCTGTTTCTCGTTTTTTTTTGTTTGTTCGGTATTCATTTAAAAACTACTGAGCTAGTTTCGATGAGGTTTTCGCTGATCAATGAATTCTTAGACTTAAAATCTGCACTATATTCTATCCCAGGAATGATTTAAAATGACCAGAGTGAAAAAAATGCATTCCAAAACAATTTTTTCACTGATCAATAGAAAATTTTACGTAAAAAAATGTATGATATTTTTCATCCCAAAAATCCGAAAGGAATTTCCTGGGGAGCGATTTGAAATTGGTCGGATGTGTAAAAATTAGCTTATTTCGACACAGTTTTCAGATTATATAGCTTACATTCTGTGTCAAACGCTGCGATATTGTATATTCCGGGAATATTATGTCTCAACGCAGTTGCGGCGTATTCTAGTTAGGTGTTTAATTTAGTTTGTATTTAAAATTCTAATATTAAATACAAACTAAATTATTATAAAAATATTATGATATTTAATTTTAGACATTAGTTAAAAGTATAGTAAAAAATATAATAATTTAAGAAAATAAAAATCTACTTTGAGTTTCTTTCCAAATATTTTTTTACATTATATTTCAAAGAAAGTATTACTAAAACCTATTTTTAATACACCTGTTTACTATTTGAAAGTCGATTCTTTGATCACGTTCCATCAAATCTCAAATCATTTATTAATGAACTCAATAAAACCTTAGTAAACGAAAACTTATTGCGTGGAGAGAAATAAAAAATAATAAATGTGTTTTATTTTCTTTATAGTTCATCTCATTCGCCGACTCATGTCATCGTATCCCTGAGGGGTAGTAGGCAACGACGTGACGAAACCGCATCGTTACCTAAACGTGCTCACGGTAAATGTAATCCAGAAGATACGGTTCGAAAACTACTAATGAAAATACGCCTTCTGGCACTTTGATCAACGTTTTAACAAATTATTTTATAACGTTACTAAACATTGTATTAGGCCAGATATTTAAGCCTTTTTTATTACATGAGTTCAGCAGACAGGCAGATGGCCCACCTTATAGAAAGCTGTTGCTATCGCCTATGGGCATTATAATACCAAGCTGCTACCAATGTAAGGAGTACTGGAACCTAGCCGCTAATGCTGAAATACATCTCGATGTTGCTATGGAGGCATACTTTAGCCAAGGGGTGGTAGCCATCGAGTTGGCAATTACACTACCACTTAGCTGTGGTTTGTTTCGTCGCCTTTACGATAGGCGGCCTCGTCGTGGAAAATTGTATTCTTTCACCGTTCCTGCATGGATACAAGGAGATAGTTACAATTTTGGCAAATATCGTAGTCCGCGTCTAGCTTTTATATATCCAAGCCTTTTTTTATAATTTCATTGCGTCTGAGATCAGGTGAAAATGCAGTCTAAGGTGCAGCACGCTTACCTAGAAGATACCTGTTCATACGTGACTTGAAGAAACCTAGATTGTATTCTTCAGGAAAAAGACGACGGTAAAGAGTTCCACTTTTCAGCGGTGCGTATGATAAAAGTGGAAGCATATCGTTTCATCCGCTTTGTTGGTATTTCCATCATATATCGGTGGCGTGAGCACGTACGTCTGCTTGTTCGGTGGTGAAATGATGAGGAAGGAACTAGTTCGTGTAATCCTGTGGCACACTGCCGAAGGGTATCCTATAGAATACGATAAATTAGCGACTTTACGTCGATAATTTAGACTCTGAAGCCTTCGTCGAATAGGTTATTGCCTATCAGTTTCTTAGCTCTTTTCTGTATTGACACGAGTGTCTCGAGCTGGTTATTCATTTGAGCCATCCCAAAGATGAGAGCAGTAAGCTTAATCAGACCCCAGGAAACAAATTTATAGAAAGTCATAAGACTCGAGGCCCAAACTCTCAACTGCAAACAAATCAAAAATGCAATAAAAATTATATATAATAATGTAGATAGATAGATAGATAGATAAACATTGTACAAAAAATAAAAAAATATAATAATGTAATTCACTATAAAAATACATTGTCCACACACACAATCACAACGCAGCAGTAAGGCAAAATAAAGCTACGTCTATAGATTCAATGGGTAGATAACAGCAATAGGAATGCTTAAAAAGAATGACTCTCTGTTCAGGTCGAATGATAAGAGCTCAGTTCAATGGCTAATAAGGATTAAGAAAGGCAAGGGAACAAACGAGATTCTAATCTTCTATTTCACCGGGGAGATATCTCCCTTATTTTATTCAACGATAATTTTCCTAATAACCCACGTTGCTGTATTAATGTTCGCGTACACTAAGCTATCACAAACTGCAATCGTTTATATAAGCTGATTTGAAATTAATCAACTCAATTATAGATATGCAAAATAAACTATAAAAATAAGAAAATAAATAAAATACTCAGACCGCTGCCAAGGCAAACATTACGAGAGGCAGACGCCATAGTCCTTTTGTCTAGGGTCTTTAGATGTTAGTTCGGCATTTATTTGGACTTCTTCTGTTTACTTTGTTAAAAAAAATGTTAGAAAAACAGCTTATTGCGTATTGTATTTGTAATATTTTATGGTAGTCATTAGCCAGGTGTAATTCTTGGAAATTATTGTTATGCGTTCGAGTATTATGTCGAGTCATATTGTATTTGTACAAGATAACAGGAATACCCGAACGGAGGGGTAAGGCAGTCGAGCGAGAACCACAATCAAGACAAACGTGTATACATTCGATAAGTTATATAGTGACGGTCTTTGCGCGTGTTATTGAATCGTGCATTATGTTTGTACTGGTTGCTTCCAGTAATATTTGTACCTGTATTATACGTATTTGTGTAGTTCTAATAAATTGTATAGTAATTCCAACAGCATTTTAATTCGAGTACCGTAACTCGTAACAATATATTATAATTAAATAATATGCTAATGTTATAGAAGTAGCATCTAAAGATAATTAATACTAGTTCGGAGAATTATAGAACGACTGTACGCCTACCTTCACTGGAGGAGATATGAATGACGTCGATTGAGTGTTATTACAGCTGCTCGAATATTGAAGCAGGAAAATAAAAATCCAGTCTCTTCCTTTTAAAACGGAATTAATGCAGAACGTTTATAGAAAGTATTGTTACAAAATATTATGTTTAAGAAAGTAATTTCGAGAGTTCGTTATTGGATACGAATTTGGTATCAAAAGAAAATAAGCGAATTTCCCAAATTCTATTATACGTTTCGTGATTAATTCGAGGAACAAGGCGACCCCATTAAAATTATTAGTTAATATTGTGAGTAATGTATGATTACCTCCATATAACATTTGTATTCTCAAAATGTTTTCCGGAGTAACTTAGTTCGGCCATTGGTCGAAATTCGACCATAAGCTTTTATTGTCAAAGACTACACTTCTGTAATCACAGATTTGGCCAAGACTACATGGCTTGGCTTTTAATTTGGCTTTAACAATAAACAAAAGTGTGTGTCAAATACATGATAGTGTGTGTAATGTTTTTTTTATTGATTAAGTGTATGTTTTGTGCATAATTTTAAAGAAATATTAGCATTCTACACAAGGAGTGCTCTATACAAACTGTAAGTGTGCGAAATTTCATAGTCCTCCGTCCGTACAATTTTCGTTTCGTAAAAAGTTTTTGCTTCACATATTAATACAATGATTCAGACTCAGACTACTTGATATATGTTCGTATATTACCCTACGTTACAAATAAATATCATTATGAAATTGGTCGTGTTATTCTGTATTTCTTATAATATTTTTATATAACCTCTGGTAACCTGGAAAAATCTTGTACTTTTCGTTATTCGCTGAATTTGATCATTGAATTTGTTTGGTATATAAATTTTGTTAGGAGTTCTTAATAAAAAGTTAGTTAGTAAAGTTAGAAGAAAAAATCTAATTTAATTGATGATACACTGGGATTGTTTTCTGAAGATATTCTGTAAATAGATGTTTTTACTAATATATTCTGTAGTATATCTCAACATTACTGAAAATTAAGTCATATACAAAATTATAATAAAGATACTTTATCATTTTAGATGTGACTTGCATATAACTGTATAGGTATTTAAACATTATATATGATTTACAGAAACAATTGGGTGGATAAAGAAAATATGGTCGATTCGGAAAACATTTTTATAAAGATTTTTTTCCACTATGTTTGTTTTGTAAGTTTGTTCCGGATTCATGCTAGATTACTGAGCCAATTTTGAAGCTTTAACGAAATCGTCCGACTTAAACAACGTATGCGGTATTTTCAATCTCAGAGAGTACACTTCAATTTTTTTAGCTTAAAGTTCTAATCTTGGATAAAAAATTGCCACATGTTTTTAAATAAAACACCGATTTTATTGTTTTTTTTTATTGGTCAATAGTTTATTACATAATTAAAACAACTGCTAAAAGTAAAATACAATTTTCGTAATTAAGAATGTGAAAAATAATAAATATCTACATTTAAAAATTTAGAAGCTTAAAACAGTTAAAGTAAGAATTTTTCCATTTCAATTTTAAACTAAGTCTTTTTTTAGACTTTGCGCTAAGGATTGCATCTTATATTTGAATTGCATCGTCTTTGAAATGCCTTTTACTGCAAGTGGCATAAGAAGTAGCTATCGCTTTGCGTCGCTTTATTTCCGCAAAAAGAAACACTTCCGAGTCGTAACTCCTGTTCGCGGAGGAAGAAGTTCTTTAACTATTTACGAACCTTAAAAGTCTACCGATAACGGTTAAATCCCTCTAAAGTGGCTCTTATCTACTTCGCCCTTTTCTGCCTCACAGCGTTTACAGGTCACTAGTAGATAGATGCTTTTACAGGTATCTAAGGGTATGTCACGTTTGTTTTACATTGTTATCAATATAGTTTTTGTTATAACTATTAATATTGTTACGAGTTTAGTGGGACTCGAATTAAAATGCCATTAGAATTACTATAGAGGTTATTAGAACTATACAAACACGTGAACACAGGTACAAATATAACCGAACACAACAAATTCAAATGTAATGCAGAAGGTCGTAATTAAATAAAACACGCAAAGTCCGTCACTATTAGATTCCCGAATGTACACACGTCACGCTCGTATCGTAGTCGTAGCCTAACTGACTCTCTCTCCATCAGGCCTTTTATGCTTCACAAATGCATACCCATCTGGCAACGTCACCACAGTTTCCTAGAGTTAGCTTGTAACACCTGGCTAATGATCCTAATGAGCGAGTACAATAGGACAATAAGCTGTTCTCCACAATAACTTAGACACGTATGCCAATAAAGAAGTGAACAAAAGAAGACAATCATAAAAGGATTATTATCAGTTCAAATGCTGACAGGTAATAAAATGTGCTTCTACAGATCTGTACGTGGAATTTGTCTTTGTTGGGGGCTAAGTTATAACAATATCATAAATGTGAAAGTAACTCTGTCAGTCTGTTAGTTGTATTGTATTATTTATAAGTATGCTTTAGTTTGTATGTAGTTCGCAATAAATCTTTTATCTTTCTTCAAACAAATCAACAAGATTAATTGAGCCATTCCAGGATTTGTTAAAACTAAACTTTATAAAATTAATCCTTTTCCATTAATTTCTCGAGAGACTTTTAAGTTTAGATTGGAGTCTTAGATCACAGATTGGTAAAGTAAATGAGAGCGAGATCATTTTAAGAAATTATTGTAACTTATTCCAAAGGAGGTATTTGATTTGTACTTTTGTCGTCATCGAAGTTTTAGTCCTATTTTTTTGTTAAAGTTTATTCTCTTAATCATCTTAGTGATTAATCCTTGTTGCATTTGAATTATCCATTTCGAGACCTGAGCTCCGATTTCATATTTTTTCTTCTCCATGCGCTTTTCAGTGTTTCTTGTTTCGAATCAATACAGACACTTTTTAACATCGCACAAAACGTCAAAGCCTCCTTGTTTATGCATGACAATACTGGCTTATGATGTCACATTTTTAACGAGTAAACTATAATTTAAATTATTTTTATAGTTGTCTGTTGAAAGTAAAATGACAAAAAGATATTAACGCCTGTTTTTTTATTTGGTTACTATTTTAGAATTGATAGTAAGACTCGTATGTCTCGATTATTACAACCCAATTATATTGTTACGAGTTGCAGGACTCGAATTAAAATGCCGTTAGAATTACTATAGAATTTATTAGAACTATACAAACACGAATAACACAGGTACAAATATAATAGATTAAATAGATTACCGAATGTAGTACACACGTCTTGCTCCGCTTGTGACTATTGCTAGACTGCCCCATCCCTCTGTTGGGGCATTGCTTTATACTGTACAAATATAATATGTCTACTCGACCGCGTGGACTCAGTTTCCATGAATCGCACCTGGCTAATGACTGCCATAAAGATTACAATACACAATGGGCAGTTTTTCCAATCACAAATTTTAAACACAAAGTAAACAAAAGAAGATGGCCATAAAACAGTTTCAATGTTATTAGCCGAGGGGTAATAAATGTGCTTTGTTTACAGATATGCAGGTGGCCCAAATTGTAACAATATGTATGCTGACTACGCCTAGTCTTTGTTTATTTTGTGATGATTATACTATTATAGTCTTGTGTAGCGGCATATACATTATACATTCTAACTATATTTCACCTTTACAAACTCAGTGATTTTCGAGAAAAAATACAAAAAAATATTTTCACGACGAATTGACCACCCTCCTTTTTGAAGTCGGTTAAAAATAAAAGACAATAGTACAGAAATAATGCAAAAATCGCTACGCAGTCTTTATAACATAAGAGCGTAATTGAATTAGTAAACATTAATAATAATTAAATTATATTCTAAAGTGAAAAGTATACATAAATCGTAACAGTATAAAGCCAATGCAGTTACCTAAGTAACAGTAATACATGCGACTGAATCAATTACAGAGTTCCGTCGTAAAACTTCCATAGGCTGGCTTTATGTGCCACTGGCATCTGTTCCCGGCGTCGACTTTTTATTGAATAACCATAATATTAACGTGCCAGGATTCACCACGAAGGGTGAAATCGAGCGCTTTTTGTCATATAATATAGAATAGTGGAGAATCGGGGTAAAGTAGAGGTTATGATACAGGCACACCCATCGTATAACGATGACAGCTATTGGGAAATATCGGTCCCTCAATAGACATGCAAAAGCTCAAAATATTACGAAATCATCAGCCGTAAGTGAACAAAATGCTTTTGAATATATCTAGAGTTTGGTTTACAAAATAAATATTATTAATAAATTATTATTATATTATATATCGATCAATTGTTACTATATTCTAGTAATATTGACTATTGGCTAATAAATATATTTTGATGTATGTCTGTTTCGAGTATCTCAAGTAGTACTTGTGATGACTTTTTATCCGTCTGTAGCAATGATAGTTTTCGCAGTTTGCCGCCGTTAAGTGATACCCTAGTTTCTCAACTCACTGACTCTCCGAGGAATTTCAACGCTGTTCACATTAATGCTCAAAGTATTCCGGCTCATTTCCCAGATATGCTGGCGACTTTTAATTATAAAAACATACATGCTATTCTGATATCAGAATCTTGGCTGAAGCCCTGTCTCTCGTCTGTTGCCTACACTTTACCAGGGTACCAATTGATACGTAACGACCGACTTGGCTCATGTGGTGGTGGTGGTGTTGCCATATATTTACGCAATTATATTCCTTTTAAATTAGTATCTCAATCAACACCCCCTCCAAATGCAGGTGAACATATTTTCATTGAACTCAATTTACAACACACTAAGCTATTACTTGGCGTATACTACTGCCCCTCATCTAATATAAACTTTTTCTCATCGTTTGAGACTATTTTAGAAAATTTTATACCCTCATACAATCACACCATTATTATGGGTGATTTTAATACATGCCTCTTAAAACAAGACACACGTTGCTCATCCTTTAAATCTGTTTCTGAGTCATGCGGCCTGTCAATTCTACCTTTGAATGCTACCCATCATTTTCCCAACTCCACTCCCTCTCTACTTGATCTTATCCTAGTATCATCCCCTAATTTAGTATTAAATTATGGACAATACCCTGCTGACGCATTTTCATGCCATGATCTTATCTTCTTGTCGTTTGAAATTCGAGCCCCTAAAGTGAACCCCCAACTGCTGTTACAGCGCAATTTTTGTGGTATGAACATCGAGAATCTTAAAGCAGGCGCTTTAAATATTGATTGGACGCTCCTTACCGGCAGCAGTTGTATCGAGTATCCTAAATGAAAACATAATAAAATTGTATGACAGGCACGCACCAGTTCGAGCTATTAAAATTAAACATTTACCTGCGCCTTGGCTTACTGAAGAAATCAAGTTGGTACTATCGAAGAAAGCTACTGCGAAAACTAGACATAACCGTCGACCAACTCCTTCGAATTGGGAAAAATATGTTTTGATCCGTAATCACTGCAATAAGGTGTGTAGAGATGCACAACGTCGCCACATTCACGATTCAGTTCAAAACGGAGATCCAGCTAAAGTTTGGAAATTCCTCAAATCATTGGGAGTTGGAAAGCCGCAAAATAACTCTATTCCTTCAGACTTAAATGTTGATTCTCTGAATAGCCATTTTGTTTCGTCGTCATGTCGTCGTCAAGACATGTAAAGAAAACACACTTAAACTTTTCTCTTCACTTCTAACCCCTGATTATTCTCAATTCGTCTTTACTCAGTTCACCGACTGTGATGTTAAGAAAAGTATTGTATCAATTACATCGAAGGCGGTGGGTAGCGACAGTGTTAGCCGTAACATGATTCTTCCTATCCTAGACATTGTTCTTCCTATTATTACCCACATTTTAAACTTCTCCATTTCTAACGGCTTGTTTCCAAAAATTTGGAAAGAAGCACTTGTCACCCCTATCCCAAAGAAATCCAATCCTGCTTCCTTCTCTGACTTTCGTCCCATTTCCATACTTTCATTTTTATCCAAAGTTCTAGAAAGACTTGTCCATAACCAGCTAAGCATTTTCTTAAATAAAAATGATCTCCTTAACCCTTTTCAATCCAGTTTCCGCCCTGGTTATAGCACTGTTACTTAGTGTTACTTAGTATAGCCTTAGTCAAAATCACCGACGACATAAGATTCGCTATGGATGAAGGCAAAGTGACAATGATCACCTTGTTAGATTTCAGCAATGCTTTCAACGCTGTTGACTTCGACATCCTGCTCGGTATACTCTACTCTCTTAACATATCTCCAAAGGTAATTGAGTGGTTTCGAAATTACCTATTTGGCCGGCGGCAGCGGATTCGTATTGATGAATCCCATTCATCCTGGTGCGATACGTCTGCCGGCGTGCCACAGAGTGGCATCTTATCTCCTCTACTTTTTGCAATTTTTATAAATTCTATCTCCAACAATCTTCGATGCTCCTACCACCTTTATGCAGATGATCTCCAAATTTATACGCATGCTTCTATTGAAGAACTCTCAGATGCTATTAAGATCATAAATGAGGATTTATCATCGATCGTAGACTGGAGTAGATCTCATGGACTAGCAGTGAATCCAAAGAAAACCCAATGTATTGTTGTTGGGAGTTCGAGGTTGGTTGCGAAAATTCACTGGCCAATGTTGCCCCCTGTTACATTTGACGGAATCCAAATCCCTATCGCTTATTCAGTGAAAAACCTAGGGGTTCATATTGACAAAACCTTATCCTGGGAACCTCAACTTAAAGAGGTTAGTCGTAAATTATTCGCATCCGCAGCTTCCTTGCGGAGACTGCGGAATTTCTTGCCACATACCACAAAAGTTGCACTGGCACAATCCCTTCTTTTGCCCATTCTAGACTATGCCGATGCCAGCTATCTTGACCTCGAAGAATACCAGTTAGATAAACTTGAGCGACTCCAGAATTCTTGTATCCGTTTCATATTTGGTTTGCGCAAATATGATCATATATCTGAATTTCGCACTAAGCTCAAGTGACTCCCTATCCGCCTTCGCCGGAATACGCACATTCTGTCTCTATTATACAATGTATTGTTTAGTCCCAAGTCTCCTCCTTATCTTAAGGAACGTTTCCAATTTTGCAATCAGGAGAAATTCCTCAGGTCATCAATGAATATGAGATTAGAGACACCGCTCAATACAACAAGGTTTTATAATCACTCTTTCAGTGTTCAAGCTGTCCAATTATGGAACATGCTTCCACTGGAAGTAAGGCAAGCCCAATCTCTATCCGCCTTTAAAAGGCTTGTCAAGGGTTACTACCTCAAAGTATAATTTATGTTGTTATTATAATACGTATCTTTATGCTATATTTTATTGAATTATTATATAATATATATTGCTTTTAATAGATGTAATATATATGTATGTGTGTGTCTGTGTGTATATATATATATATATATATATATATATATATATATATATATATATATATATATATATATATATACATATATATTTAATATTACTGTGCTTTATGTATTTAATCATGTGTATATAAATCCATATGTGTAATAATAATAATATATAGAATATGTAACACTTTTAAAATATTGTGCAGCAAACTCTACCCTAGCTTTGTGCCATATTTCTCTCTCCATCCCAAGGTTGTCTGGAAGAGATCGCTGTCAGCGATAAGACCGCCATTTGTACCTTATTCTAAGCTGTTCTTGTATATTATTTCATAATTTTTATTGTACAATAAAGTATATTCTATTCTATTCTAAATTGCGTTCAATTATTTCATTGTTCACAGATAAAACGTATTGTATTTCCTAAGTAAATTGCTGATTATAAGCTTAAATAAATATAGCATGTTTTTGTAGTTTTTATTACTGGTTACAAATTATCATATATCTCATATACCTAAGTACCTAATGACAATTTTGTGATAATAGTTAAGTAAGCGAATGGATAGTGGTGAAAGAGTGGCGGAAACTTTTGATTAAAACAGAAATGAAATAAAAATCTCTCCTACGTTGCCATGTCGTATTAGAACGTTTATGAGTAAAACATACATACACTCATACATAACTTCACGCCAGGTCCCTTGCGGGGTAGGCACGAACAACAGAGCGCCATACAGGCTTATTCTTACACACCTCACTTGCTTCTTTGACATTCATATCTCTTGTGATGCACGCTCGTCTGTTCTTAAGGCTCCTGACATCACCTTCTGCTAATACATGATCAATTTGATCATGAAAGGTGTGTCGTGGCCTTCCGCGACTTCTACATCCAACCACTTTTGCATTGTATATAAAACTATAGTAAAACAAAAGTAAGTTATATACTTACGCATACCATTCAAGGGTCTTCAATACATTATTCGACAAAAATATATAAAAGGCACTGCTATTAAAACTATTGCATATCAAAACTTCGTCTACTAAGAAGAACAGCATATCATCCATAATTGGAACTAGGACAATGTATGTACTCAGAAAACAAACTTTAGTAGATTAGTACTAGATAATTAATAAATGAAAATAGTTCTACGCAACTTTGAATACCCTACAAATGCCATTTGAAAGTGACCTGTAGTTATTTAATCTCAGTATAAACAAGATCAATCAGCTCCTAGACGGCTAGCTGAGACTAGACGTTTTTGTTCTAGACTTGAGCAATTAGGTTGGTTAACACCTCCATTTTGTTGGATAAGTTTCAAATGAAATTACTTCATATACCTGTTAAATGTATGGAGTGAATAAAACTTTGTTACATTGATGAAACCCGTTACAACCCGTTTTCTGTTCAAAAGCCCTTTCATTGTGATGTGCTGCAATTGAGAACGGTATAAAGATTTCAAAGGTCGAAATTAACGTGTTGTAGAACGTGCAAGATGTGTGCAAATAGAAAGCTATTTCAATTTACTGATTTTAATTATTATTATAAGCTAACACACTGAAGAAAATTATAATAATTAATAATTGAATACAATAAAGGAAAACTTAACTTATTTGAATTATATTTATATAATTTAATGAATCATAGATATTATTAGAACTGTACAAACATGTATAACACAGGTACAAATATAACTGTACACAACCAGTCCAAACGTAGTGCAAGATTCAATCACACGCGCAAAGTCCGTAAGTAACCTCTTGATTCGCTAGTGGCTATCGCTAGACTGCTCATCCTTCCATCGGGGCATTGCTTTATACTGTACAGACGATATATGTGTGCTTGACTGCGTGGACGGAATTTCCTAGAATCACACCTGGCTAATGACTACCATAAAATATTACAATACATAATAGACTGTTTTTCTAATCACAAATTTTAAACACAAAGTAAACAAAAGAAGTTCAAATGCCGCAGAGGTAATAAAACGTCGACAGGTATGCAGTTGTGAATTTGTCTATTGTCGGCGCTCAGGTCGTAACAGTATTTTCTACCCATAGTCCCTCAAGACTATAAGTAGAATACTGAGCCTAGATAGATAGATAGATAGATAACTCTTTATTGTACACCAATACAAACATGAACTTAAGACTAAAATTATATCTATACTAGGGCCAACGAGAAGCGATACCAAATGTAAACAAAACCAATGCAAGGTCATTAGAAAATACAGGGGTGCGTAACTTTTTGAAAGTTGTATTATATATTTTAGTAGACAATTAATTTATTAATATGTTATTCTAAAAAGGTAACAATTAATATAAAGAAATTGAGTTGAAATGAGAATAATAATAATGTTTATGGAAATGAGGATAAAAGTGAAACATTTTTTTAAAGAAATCATTGTTTATTCAGTCTGACGCCGATTGTTCCGAGTCTGTAGAATCAGAATCTGTAACATGTATAATAAATTTATCCATCACGTCATCTACAATAAAATCAAGTTTGAAAAACTTCTCTTCTTCTTTATGAACGTGCTCCACGCATTTCTTCCACCGATCAGGCGTGACTTTCGCCATACCCTCACTTAATAGTGCCTTTACTTTTGCAAATTGAAACGTAGTATTGTTTCTAGCTACGTGCCCCTTTACATCAGCCCAAATCAACTCAATTGGGTTTAATTCACAATGATAGGGAGGGAGTCTTAGTACTTCGACGCCATATTTCTTTACCAATTCGTCTACGACATATAATTGATATTGGTTCTTCACCATTTTTACTCTATTTAATAATTGTATTTTTAGTTCCTTTTCATCGAAACTGATATTTTTGTTACGAAGCCACTGCTGAATGTTAGCCTTCAACCATGTTGAGCTGGGTGTTTTTTCCTGTCGCCTAGAGTGGTGAGGCGCGTTATCCATGACGACAACTGCATTCTCGCCTAACTTGGGCAATATCTTCTCAAACCAGTTTTCAAAATGTGCAGCATCCATTGATTCGTGATAATCACCGGTGCCTTTGGATTCAAACACCCAGCTACCGTCTTCCACAAAACCATCCTCGTTTCCAATGTGCACTACGATTAGTCGCCGGCCCTTTGAGGTAGGATTCTTCGCACCTGTACTAAGACCTTCTAAAAACGCTCGCCGTTTTGATTTTATTTCGGTGTCAACCCAGGTTTTATTAACAGTGTGACCTGAAAATAACATACAGGATACAATAAAACATAGGCAATACTACAAATAATAATCTTACACAATCTTTCAGGCAGAAATACTTAGTTTTGATTATGCGTTAAAGGATAATAAACCCCCCCCCCTCCCCTACTGAAGATAGAAACTCTGTGCGCTCAAGTGTATTTTTTTTTTAAACTTAAAATTACTAACCTACTTGCACCCATGTTTCATCCATATAAAAAATACGCCGATTCTCCTCTCTGTACTTCTTTATTTTATGTAAATATTTTCGTCGCCACAATACAATATCATCTCTATCAATCAGTGCATTATTTCTTTGCCTCTTGATATACTTAAACTTTAAATGTTTTAATATTTTTTGGAAAGTAGTCCTTTTGAAATTTGGTAGTGTAATCGTGTAATCGTCTTCATTAATATCTGAAAGTATTTTTTCCACTGTAGGTAGTTCGCCTTTAATAAAGAAAGCACGTACTTTTTTGCGTATGGCTGATTTAGTGAAATCATTGATTTTGTCACTAAACGTTGGTCTAAGTTTGGTGGTGACAGGAGGAGAAATTTCGCCGTGTTCTTTATAGTCCTTGAGGATTCTATATACTGATGCAACGCCGATACCTAAAATACTAGCTGTTTTCTGCGCCATCTCTTTTTTGTAGGGGTATTTATCCTTAGGCCCAGTTTCTTTGACATATTTATAGGTGTTAATAACCATATTTTTTTCATTTACCGTAAAACTAGTCACCTGAAATTGAAAATTAAATTAAAATGATATACTTTATTCACGTGCATTTTTAATAAATTAAAAAAGTTTTATTATTACAGTTGTTGTTTTTTAAATAACTTTAAAGTATACTGTATTTAATATCTATCAGCTAAAATCCAAATATCCATGCAATGGTAAAATATTTCCTGTACATACCTTTGGGCGTTTCTTTTCTGGAGAACTAAAATCTGTTGATTTATCTCTCGAAGTACTTGGTTGTGGCTCCATCATTAACCACTCTTAATAACAACAAACAATATTCAACAACAACAATCTAACAATAATTAAATAAACAACGAAAAATAACAAAACTTCTACAAATAACCAGAATCACCACGAGCGCGTTCCGAAACGGAATGAACTAAAAACAGTAACTCTTACTATAAAATGGCGCCCGAATGTTGGCGAACCCGTCTTGATCTTACGACAAAGACAGACAAATTACGACAAATACACGAGATGGAAAGAGATAGATAATAGATTGTCATCTCCACAGTAGTTTTTAGGTGAATGACCTTTTGTATCTCGTCTCTTTGGCCCTAGTATAGTTATGTACAAAGGGCGGTCTTATCGCTAAAAAGTTTTCTATGGGTAAGATGCCCAGAAGGCTGGCTACCTTTCCTCGCTGGATCGCCACACTAATCCGTTGCCTAAGGTAAGCACCAGCGTTCTGATCACTTGTGATTATTATTAACAAACAACAGTTTGCCAATTATGTTACGTTTAAGTTGTGACATGTATTACGGAGTTAGTGAATCATTCTATAAGGTAATTACATTTATTAGTTTTTTAAATAATACTTATTTTTTGCAATATGTTCATTTTCATTAGGTAAGGGTGTTTCGTAACATTGAGCTATAAAAAGGGCTTGGATTAAAAAAAATAAAGTATATAACAAACAGATTTTCGGTACCTTTACCTTAGTTCTGAGAATTGATACGGAATCTTTCTTCAAAATTTCATATTAAATTACAACAATATAAGTAATAATCTATAGTATATTAAATTCTAATTAAGTAGACTCGTGATAGATGTAACTGTAAATCAGGTATAAGACAAACATGAATAAAAGAATTTGTAAGTTGTAAGCAAAATGAAGAAAATATATCAACACACTTATATAGATTTAATACTGTATATCATGAAACATTATGTGACAGTAAAATTCCATAATCTTTGATTCTTGATCGAGCTAGCTATAAAATAAACCCCAGCCGACGCCACATTACCAAGAAAGATATATAAGCCACTAGATATCGACCAGCAACCAGCAAGCAGCTTATTTGAAAATATGTCAATAAAATCTACGAGCTATAGGATGGTTCTAGTTAATTGGGCAGTTACTATGAGTGCCACACTGCTTTACTTTGGCAGTACTAGTACTCCAGACCGTGTCCAACAATAAATATTCATACAAAGCTAACTGACCCGGCAAACTTCGTACCGCCTCAAAATCAATAAATAAAAAACGTTGATTTCTGGACGGCGGGACGAACATCAAACGTTTGACTTTTGTTGGAGGGGGCGGGAGCGGGGATAAAGAGACGGAAAGGACTTACAGACTAAGGTCGCCGCAACAGACACGCTACGAACGATGCGGGCTTCGCAGCGGCAGGCACTTCTTCCTTGTGATCCTTTCTTCTCGTCTTGTAGTTCCTTCGACTTAGTGGACTAGCAGGAAACGTAACAGCGTGCAGAATTCCTTCCCAGCATGCGGGTTGTTGTAAGCGGGTGTAAAAAGCGGCACGACCGACAAAACGCGACGAGGTTAGCGCGGAAGCAGCGGTGCGTTCGGCGGTCGAACGTAGACTATGTCACATTACATAGTGACAGATGCGGAGAAAGAAAAAAAAAAGAAACAAAGAGGCGGTGACCAAATAGGTCGGAGTTAACAACTTTCAAAACCTTGCTTCAAATGCTTCATTTTTAAATTTAATTTGATTTCTGAAAACTTTTAAATAAAATTGATTTTTAAACGACGGGACGAAGATCAAAATGTTTGAGAGGTAGGAATAGTTTCTAAGGGAAAACGACATTATTGTTTTTACTATTATATTCCCAGCATTATTTTTTCATATTTACTCACCTTTTAAACCTTTTCTGGACTTCCATAAATAATTCAAAACCCAAATCAATCCAGTAGTTCTCGAGTGTTAGCGAAACTAACGAATAGCAAATGATTTTGACGTATGTATATAGATGTGTTAATCAATACCAAATGTCACACGTATCAAATTTATTTACATAAATTTAATATATACTGAAAAAATTCAATTTAAACATCAAAGAAATTTTCCAAACTAGTCAGCATTCAGCTTTATCAAATTAGTAGTGAAACAAAATTTTATCTCAAACGTTAAAAGCAGAGGTAGTCCATAGGCTTTTCGGATAATCACGAACTTTTCATTAGTAATTAGGGTACTAAATATGCTAACAGGGGTTCTGTAAATGAGTTCAATTTAACCAAAAGCAATCCGATGGTAGGCGTTCAAAATAAAATTAGCATTTGCCCTTAAGGGAGCATTCTGATTACGTAAGACTAGAAGCAACTAATATTATTCATCAAATGGACATAGCGAGTGCTACTTGTTTGAGTAAAATTGTATCTGGTAAAAATGTTTAGTATCTTAACATTACAATGCTTTTAAGGATTTTAGTATTATTTTTAACCAACTTCCAAAAGGAGGAAGTTATCAATTTTATTGTTTTTTTTTCTGTTTTTACGCGATTACTCCGTCAATTTTTTTTCATTGTTCGAAAGTGTATACTACTGAGGTATGTCACATGTCGCATATCACACCGATTACCTTTCTTAGCCATGTGTTAGCCATGTTTTTTAGACAAACATACACATTGTATATAATCAAGCTAAGCAAGTTACACTTGTGTTATGGGTAATATACAACGGAACACTCTGGGGCCGATCCCAGACACCCAAACTGTAGTAAATAACAGAAAGTTTGTTTCTGACATTTACCATACCGGGAATGGAACCCGGGCCTCTGCGTTCCAGTGAGTTCGGGCAGCTAAGACTAGCCCGTTAAACCACAGAGGCCGGGTTTTAAAATAATATCTACATAGAATAAGCAAAATTGAATATTTTGATAGAATTTTTTCGACATATTGTATGAATCATTTACTCGTGTGTGTATAAATGATTAATAGGATGTGGACACACAAAGTGTTTGACCAGGAATATTAAAGCAACGAACAAATACTAACCCCGAACCCGATTCCAATGTCACCTACCGCGTCTATTTGTGAATCTAAACCACTTTGGGACGCACTCAAACACATAAAATTTCATCAAAATCATAGAACCCGATACCAGCATCAAGTATTTTGTTTGGAATGATGGGTTGCATTATTGAAATTTTAGCAGGGATACTTAATTTTTAAATAGCCTTTATTAATCGAGCATAATATAGCATTCGAATGGTCAAATAATTTTTTAAAGGCCAGTAGATTTTGTGTTTATTTCTCAGACCAAATAATAATAGATATTTTAATTAAAGATTTATAAAAAAAAATCAAGCATCGATCTTAATGACTCTTGTCGACTGTTGCGGAAAATTTGCTTAGTATATAAAAGATTTTTGGCGCTGTCCCAAAAACTACGTTCTTCCGATTTATTGTCTAATTGTTTACTTTTGTGTCAATAGCATGAGCTCGTAAAGTAAGTTCGGTAAAATGACAGTAGGTCAGCCAGATTTCCACTTGTAGAATAGTAAAAATATAAGAGGAAAAAATACAGTTCTCAACTTGAAACTATATATTTGACACCAAACCCGGATTTTTATATCTTACTATGTATTATTTTACCTTTCATTATTAGAAAATTGTAATAACTTATAGGTAGATAGATAACTCGTTATTGGACACCATTAAAGAAAAATTACAAACAAGTGTTATTCTAACGCTTTTATTCATATTGAGTTAGAGTAAGTTTGTAGGTTTCTTGAAGAGTTCTTGAGTTCTCCTGTCAAGTAAGTTACATAAGCTTCAAATAGATGGCGTCATAATTTTAGTCCCAACCTTTCTTTGATTAATAGTATGTTAACCTTAATCTATATCTTACATAATGAAGTTATGTATGTATGTATGCATGTATGTATATCCTATATATAAAATTATCGTGTCACAATGTTAGTTACCATACTCCTCTGAAACGGTTTGACCGATTCTCATGAAATTTTGTGTGCATATTGGGTAGGTCTGAGAATCGGACTACATCTATTTTTCATCCCCTAAATGTTAAAGGTAGTCCACCCCTATTTTTTTTTTAGATACAGCGTTAAAAACTACATAAAACCCTAAATTTTCAACCATCTACGATCAACCCCTATTTTTATTTGTTAAATATCGATTGAAGTTTTTCCGGGCAAGACGACGTCTGCCGGGACAGCTATTAAATAAATAAAAAAGAACCGTAGAAATATATGTACGCGCATAACTGGAGAACGATTTTATCGATTTTCATGATATTTTGTGTTTATTTGAGTGGGTCCCCGGAGTGTTTAGATTCCCAATTGGAACCGGTAAGAAGCACTAGAATCGGGTCCTAGATTTTACTTTTTTCTAGTTTAATTGGTTTTTTATAATTTAGATTCTATGCTCAGGCAGATAGAGTTCGAAATATTTTTAAGCTTTATGTTCATAGTTCAAATTTCCCCCATGTTTCTTTCAAAATAACTTAAAAAAATGTATTTATGTGTGTTCCACCGTCGTACCGCCTATAATACTCATCTGATTTTTATGATTATGTAACAATTATATTCGTTATTATATTTCAGTTTAAACAGGCCACATGTTACCCAACTATGAAGTAAATCAAATTTTTTGATTTACTTCATAGTTGTGTAACTAGATCTCATTACAGACTAAGGGCCGCTTGCATAAGGTTGCTTAAATTTATTTAAGAAACACAAAACATATTTAACACCCTTAAATATAATTAGCGTTTTGCAGATCGCAAAATTTGTAGCTAAATATGTTTAAAGAACTGTCATCACGTCTTGTGTAAAATTTGTTTAGTATTATTAACTAATTTTATGTAAAGGCTGTCGTTATGCAAGCGGCCCTAAATTATTTAATTTACAAAGTGCAAAAAATGTTATAACATACATAGATATGGCAACTTTATAATGGTTTTGTCATATATTCTATGCAACCCTACGAAGGACTACCTGACGAAGAAGAAACAAAGTAATGAATAAATGACTATAAGTGATATTATCATATTTATAGTAATAAAAAAAATATTAAAGTCTGAAAATGGACTATTAAGGAGGTTGGCTTCTGAGCGACTCGTATAGTGAGTTATTTTGACTTTGATAAATTTGTTTTTGGATAACTAAGTATGCTTTTTAATTCGTCGAGATTATAACTCAATCTTGGAAATATAAATCAACTTACGAACTTAAATTACTTTCTTTTTAGTTGTCTCTACCGGTTTTATTTTTGAAAGGAGACTTTACAGACTTAAAGCAATGACTTATGAAATTGAGTGTTATATTTTATGATAAAATGTATTCTTTAGTAAGTTGTACGTTGCACTCACTAAAATGCTCGCCCCTGTCTTAGAATTATAATTTAGTAACATTTTTCTCTATAAGATGTTTAAGAAACTTGCGATTTTTTTAATAGATTCGCGATATCTAGTCTAGTGTAAGAAGTCGCCAAGTTGATAACACGGTTTACGTCTACGAGAGATTATGTTATCACCAATTCACAGGTGTGTTTATATTAGTATTATATTAAAGATTAGTAAGCGTCGTATTCTTAAATAAATAAGTAAATAATTTTTATGTTTACTACCATTTTTAAGCACTTCCAAGAAAAATTCCGCGGGATTCTCGGAATATATTGCATCACTTGAAAAAGACTTAGTTATCGGTCTAGTGAGTTCGTATCGAAATTAGCTAATATATATGCAATTTAATTCCTATATACCAGGAAAAGCCCGCGGTATTCCCGGGACATTAAATAACACAGCATTAAAAAAAAGTTGGATATCGTTTTAGTGAAAATAATGTCATAATAAGCTAATTTCGATGCATCTTCACATCGTGAAACCGCTCTTGGAAAACTGCGAGATTTTCAGGATAAAAATTATTTCCATCGATCAGGGAAAACCGCCTCTAAATTGGTCCAGTACTTTTTACATGAATCCCGAACAAACAGACAAGAAATCTAAAAAAATTCAGCGTCTTCTCCATCTTTTATTAAACTCTATTCTTGTTTTTTTAATGGCTTCAGTGCACAGAGTCAGCATATGTAGAATTTTATAATATTATAAATTATCTTATTTCGATAAAAAATCGATAAAGACCAACTGAGAAATATTATGGAAAATTAAAATAATTGCTCGACAATAAATTTTTTGAAATACTGATCGCTGTTGTACTAAGCTGCAATTGCATTTTTGTGTTAATCTTACTATACACAAACAGGTGAATACGAGTGTAGGGGGTTGTCCTACATAGAATGCTAATGATAGAGGTTTGTAGATAATTGATAATTGTTTATTGATAAAATTATAATAATGGAATGATGGTGATTATGCTTAGATCAATGGCTGTTTTGCCGACTGACCGAGTACAGTGCTAAATGAGTACTGACTTAAATATGTTAATATGCACGTGTCGGCGTAAACCGCTGACACGGCAATGTACGGCTTTTGCTAGCCCGTACAACGAGTAAGCAAATCTACTTGATTGGTAAGAGAATAGGGTTCATCTATGCACATCTAAAGCGGGAGAATCGGCTCCATAATGTTGTAGACATTATTGTCGACATTTCATTATTTAAAATAAAAAGAGGAAAAGAAGTCAGGAACCAGCAAAGAACACTGAATATGAGTAATACTATGAGATATACTAGCTAATGGTCTTAAAATTAAAGACGCTTAATGTTGTGCGAGTGGAGCAGTAAGAGCAGGAAGTAGATCCCGGTCTCTACACTGCTACTCTCAATTCAAACTTGATATACCCTATAGTAAAACCATGATTATAAAAATATAAAAGAACCCCCATCACGTCTACTCATCATACTGTTGAATCCTTACATTTTCTACTAATGTGGGTAATCCGAGTGCCGCTAGCTATTGTTACACCGACACTGTGTGGTGGTGAAACCAGTCTCCTACGCGCGAGAGGCAGTGAACGTTTCACATCCTATTCATATATCTTATTAAACTTTAAATACAAGCCTCACTTGCTTTTGGTTTGAATATGTGCTAAAAACTAGTGACCAGGAAGTGTGCCACCCGACAACTTGTTAGTGCCGTGTTGTTTCAGGAGCTGACTTAATTGCACCATTGAAGATTAGTGGTGCTATTACCATTACCCATTGATTTTTGGTTAAGATTTGGCATACCTCTCAGTCCCATAAATTCAATCACAGTCTAACAAAAATCTTGAACCAGCGACCAGCTGTGCCGGTCCGTGATTCAGCGTTGCACACACATAAAATATATTTAGCCTCATTTATGAAATATTACTATTATAACCTGATCTTCTGTTTATTCTTGTTATATAAAATGGCAGTCAAATTTTAAATTACAGAGCTACACAAATACTTTCTAAACCCCACTGGACCGTCTGAATTTCATCTAAAATCTAAATAATTATATCATAAACCTATGCAAACAGTAGGGGTCGCGGTTTCTTTGAACAAAACTCATAACAAATTCTGTCTTAGAGCGCCAGAGGCAACTCATTTAACATCACTATTTCGCGAAAGGTCGTTTCTGAATGCCCCGGACAATGGTTTGCATGACACAAGAATACTAAATAATTTTCATTACTGTAATAATTTTGATATATTCTCATTTTTTATTTATTTATTTCAAACTTATACATTGATCTGTATTTTTTTATTCTACTAGCCCCTAGACTAGTTTGCTCTGTACTGTAGTGGCTAGAAATACGCATGAATACTTTTCGTGGAACCATAATTAATGTTAATTTTGTAACATATTTCTAGGAAATAAATTTCATTTCATTCCAGCGAGCTGTTAAGCGGAAGGAAGGAGTTTTAAATGTATACACCTAACTTTATATCTTAAACAATGCTGGGAAAAAGTGCTTAATTTTTAATATAATTTTAATAAACTATATGTACTACGGTAATGCCATGAAGAATTTTTTATTTATTTATATAACTTGAACTGTACCTACCTTCGTTTTTATGTATCAAGTGTCAGAATAATATCAAAATTAGTTGTCTGTGACTTCGTTCACTCGAAATTAAAAACGTTTATTTTAATATTTGCTACATTCTCCAAAATAGGTTGAAATGGACTTAATACGAAAATTTAAAAGAAAATTCTTGTGTTCTTCTCTAAACTTTTCATTGAAATCTGTTTAAACGTTACGGAGTATCTTAGAGCCATATTGTATGTTGTGAATTTACACAATATCAAATTCATAAATCTACTTCAAATTTTGTCCAAAAGTTGCCGCTTATTAATCTTATACTAATATATAAAACTGAAGAGTTTGTTTGTTTGATTGAACGCGCTAATCTCAGGAACGACTGGTCTGATTTGATTTTTTTACCGTATTTGATAGCCCATTTATCGAGGAAGGCTATATATCATCACGCTAAGACCAACAGGAGCGGAGCACCAATGAAGAATGTTTTGAAACCCCGGTTCGAAACATTCTTCAATAAATTCCACGTGAACGACATCGACATCATATAATTACGAATTTAAATTGATAACTCGTGTTGTAAAGTCCACGGTACAAACGTAACATGTTAGTTATTATATATATATATATATATATCTGAGAACATTACAAACGAATAACTTATAATTCAAACAAATCTTAATTAGACAGCGACAAGTAAATAATTAGCGGAGCAAGTAAGAAAATTTCCTTAATTTTGTGCTATAGCGAGTTGAGGTTGTTGCGGTTCACGGATTCAAATTCTCGGTTATGTCGGAACCTGAAATGAAATTAATTTTCTGACTTTTGTTTTCAGACAGACAAACATAATAATTATTTATATGAAATAATTGGATACATGTAATGTTGAATGTTAGCTATACAAATTGTCTAAATTAGGGTTCAGTTCAATCTTACGACATATATTATACATTTACAGTTTTTTCTTTTATAATTTACAGAGCGTAAACGAAAATTGATTAAAATACAAAAAACCCTCCAACGCAAAAGAGAGAAGTGAGCATTTAAACAGTCAAAAATAATACCGAACGTTGAACCATCAAATTCGATTGAGTAACTCCTATATTTATAGGTTAATCATAGAAATCTATGGATGCCACGATAAGGTTAGCACGTTGACATGGCACTATAACGTCGCGACAGGGTACTGCATAAGTAAGTCACACCCTTCATTTGATTGACTATCTATTAATTTACTAGCATTTCCAAACAACTTTTTTTTTAATCGGTTAAATTTTTGTTGCAAATCTAGTTCCACTGAGTGTAAAATATTAATTCTGGGAGTGTTATGATTATGCAATCTCTGAATGTTAGCTATTTAGTTATTGCTTTAAACCGTGTCATTGTAGCGCCATTTCAAAGATCAAACCTCATCGTGTCATGCATCAATGCCTATAATTAAAACAATGTGCCACTCAATCGAATTTGATTTGAAAATATTTTTTAATTTTTAAATGTTCACTTTTTATGCATTGTGAGTTTTTTAATTGTTTAACTTAGTTTTTATTTAAAATTTTTAGAACTTGTTTAGTTTTGTTTTGTATAAGAGTTAACAGTTCTAAGCGTTTTACAGTTTTTTTAATATTTATTTAAGGGTGTACTAGTGTGTTAGATATCCTGGCTGCAGCATGAGCTCATCATGTTGCCACCGATGCGTTGTATGACGAATCAAATACTGATCAAAACGAATCAAGACTGCTAGTGTGCTGGATATTCTTCCTACAGCATCAGACCAAGAACTCAACTCAACACATCCTCCCATTGCGTACACATCTAACATCCCTACCGCAGCTAACAAAAGAGAAGTTGGAACAGCTGAACCGATTTTAATAAAACATGTCTAAGACCATTGCTAGAAAACTTAGTTTTAAATGCAACACCGCATCCAAATCGGTTCACCCGTTAACGTATTACGGTCCACAGACAGCCACACGTAGCAGACCAATTTATGACACCCCTCTTTTTGCTTCGGGAGCTAGAAATACGAATAGAACCTTCTAAGATGAATAAAAGAGCACATTCTATAGCCACTTTATGTCTTGGTTGCAAAAAGAAATCTGCAATAAATAACTGTGACCAACAAAAACATTTACACATTTTTCCGGCTTCTGTTTTTTCATGTTTACCGTTTATACATAAATGAACTGCCGATTCCTTTATTCGATAAGAGCTTTGCAAAATAACAAATATGACAAGCGCGTACTCCTCGCTTCGCCTGCAAACTTTTGTATCCTGCGGAAATTATGTTGCATGAGGATAGACAGACTAAAGACTCGGTTTTTTATTTAGACACATACATTATTCTTTATTGTACACCAAATCATATACAAACAGAAGTAGAGAAAGATAAAATATAGCACAACAGGCGGCCTTATCGCTAAAAAGCGATCTCTTCCTGACAACTCTTGGCAGGGATTGATAGAATTTTAACACAGACGCAGGTGCAGTAAACAAATAATGATGCATAATAAATTAACATAAACATAGTACGTATAAGTACATAAATAATATGAATATATACACATGACAATACAAATATACATATATTATATAATAGTTTTAGAAGTTGTTATATACAAATAGAAAAGTAATGCTTTTGTGTCTGATTTTTAAAGCGCGGTAAGGATTTGGCTTGTCTTATAGCAATATTTAACTAATTCCAGAGACGCATAGCTTGGACGGTGAAAGAGTTATTATAAAAACAGGATGTTTCTGTTGGTGTATTTATTCTGTATTTACTGCAGGGGCGTAAATTATGGGAACCAAATACATAGAAATTCGAAACGTTCCTTGAGGTAACTAGGAGAAATGGATCGAAACAATATGGTATAAAGAAGAGTGAGAAAAATGCTAAAAACCGAGTCAGGGTATGTAAGCAGTGAAAAAAACTGTTTTGATTTTTTTCAATTTTTTTGTTTCTCTGTTTGTACGGGCTGATCTCCGAAACGACTGGACTGATTTAAATGAAATTGTGTGGTTCTAGCTTAAACCCCTGGTCCACATATAGGATACTTTAGATCAAAAAAATTAAAGAGTTCACGTGGGATAGTTAAAAAAACTTTCCACGTGGATGAAGTAGCGGGCAGAAGCTGGTTCTTATAATATCGACAAATAATTTAATAACAATTTAATATAAAAACAATAAGTGAAACAAGCAGACAAATACATTCATGAATTTATTGTAAAGTTTTACAATTTAAAATCTACTGTATATAATTATTTTATATTTTAAATGCTTTGTCGGGACGAAAAAGAATTAATCAATATTCATATTTAAATTATTTGTAATTTATTTTCAGACTACAATCATTGAACACCGTTCCACGCGTAGAAAGAGCAAGGAGATGGCTAAAGAGGAAAAATATAATAAATACGACTGTTAAGTATACATTACTTATTCATATTTTATGTTTAGATGAATAAAGGAAATTAATGAATGGAATCTGATATTTGTTTGGGATAAATTTAATAATAATACAGGATAATTATTACAAATCTTCAACTGTCAATTTATTTGAAATATTCCCGCGTTTAAATACGAAACTCAATAGAAATTCAAAGTGGACGGAATCATGGGGAAGCTATTGTCTCAACAAACAACTTACAGGAACACCGTTTAAAGGCTGTTTGAAAACAAATAATTCTACGGCTTTCGTAATCAATTGAAATATCTTTACGGAATATTACCTTTCAATAAATAAGGTTAATTAAGTTTAAAATAATTAAATTCTTCACTGGCGTTTGTCAGACATAGGCTACTCATAAAACACCCTGCCACATACGATCTGAGATAGTTCATCGGAGAGCAGTTTAAAAAGAAAGTCAGAGTCACTGTCTATCTTAAATTATCCTTAATTTTACATTATGTATGTATGTATGTAGCTTAAGTTTAACTTGTATATAATTTATTTTTGTTAATCTGTCTAGTGGTTATATAGTATTATATTATATCGTATATATATCTTTAGTGTACACAACCCTGCCTTTTGCTTTGCCCCTTCTCACTAGACTCATAGGTTTGCTGGAAGAAAACTCTTTTAGGGTTAAGCTCGTCTTTGTACGTAACTTTTTGTGTACGATAAAGAAAACATAACCCTGAAATATGAAAATAATTATGTATCAGAGCCATATTTCTATAGTATAGCATACCTATAGAATTGAGATTAATACCCGTAATCGATCTTCGTCATGTTTGTGGACTATTAGCCGGCTGCTATATCTTAATATTCATTCACTTGGCTTACCATCGGTTAAATCTTGACATTTTGGGCTTTACTTATAATCGTTTCTTAAATTTAAAGAAACTGCTCAGCATCTGAGTAGTGAAAATCTTACCCATAAACTCCTTTAACTCCAATATTTTTGCTACAACCTACGTTAATCATTCAAATTTCGTTTATCTCTGCTCCTCTTGGGTAAACAACAGGTAATACACGTTTATAAGTGAAAAAAAAAGGTTTTAATTGATTAGGGTCTGATTCTGTTTCATTTACTTAAGAGTTGCCTAATCGTTTCTTAAGGAGATTATTATAAGTAAGGCCGTACTTGTATGGAGCTTATGTCAAATCCATACTGATAGTATAATTGGTCAACAATAGGAACGGGCCATAAGTGTTCAGGGGCCCAATTCTGCTATTCAGTCTCAGTCTACGACTTTTGCCTGGTTTCGGTATTCTATTAATTGTAATGGCGTGTGCGTGGCAAGCCACTTTATCTTTACAAATAAATGTTTTCATGTTAGTAGCTTTTCAATATTCTTTTTGGGTAACACCGTTTCTGTTAAGGGGAAAAAAACTATTATTCCGCCGCGACGATATCGAAAAGATATCGTGGATTTAGTAGAATACTATTTTGTGACAGTTTCGCAATGGAATGGTACATTTGACACCTGTTGTTCATCTTCAAAGCCCAAAATTCGATTTATCTTCGTCAATGAAATTAAAATGGGACTATCTTGAAAGTATACTGAACCGATCAAAAACAGTCATTTTATTACAAATACAATGGTACATAAAAATAGTTATGCGCGAGCAAACATAAATATATATACAGATAAATTGAAAACGTCATCTGTTTTATTTGGTTAAAAAAGACAACCCATAATACTGAAAGAAAAAGCTTTGACAATCTATATTGTAAGTGTAAAGACAATACATAGACCCCACCTATTTGTCTCTGTTCCACTGCACCCGCACGGCCCACACCCGTTGCGCCTGGCCTTTCATTGTCTTGTGTAAGCGATTATGGTTTAACAATAATACAGAGCTACACGATAATAATACAAGATAATAATTTCTGGACTAAACAATGGCTGCCCAGCACGACTTCCCACATAGAAAACTTTGTGACATAACGATTAATATTGTTAATAAAAACAAAAGTTTATAAAACTTGGCAACGCATTCTGGACCTGCTGTGCGACAAATGTAGATTATAACAAAGTTCATAGATGATTTAGTTACTTTATATGTTTACCAAACTATAATAAACCACTAAACTGTTGGCAAAAGCACCACAAAGTTGTTGTATTTTCGAGTAGTTTAACTTAGAATAATATTAGTCTTGTCAACTATATAATATTCCTTTCTTGCTGCATTCATCAATGGAATTTAGTAAAACGGTTGATGTTACCAATGAATAAAATTAGTATTATTAACAAAGTATAGGGCGTTATGGAAAACCACATGGCAGTGGAGATCTAATCTAATTTACCACCGCTTCGCAACATGTTGTGGCTTGAAGAGAAATTAGATTAGGCTCCCATAGAGTAAATAATACATAATGACGATAAGATTTTTTATTTTTTTATTTGCAGGAGGTCAGCAGTAAGGCAGACGGCCCACTTGATGAAAGCATCCGCAATGAAAGCACAGGCATGTTACCATCGCCTATGGACATTTGCAACACCAAAGGTGCTACAAATGCGGTGCTGCTCTCTAAGGAAGACTGGAACCTGGTCTCTAATTCCGGTACACAACTCAAGGTTGTTATGGCGACATACTTTAGACCAGGGGTGGTAGCCATCCAGTCAGGCAAATGCCCTACCACCTGGCCCATCCAGTCGGGCAAATGCAAATATCTAAATAATTAAAGCTGGCGGTAGGCTTAATAAAAACTTTAATATTACGAGTATTAATATTGTACTGTATTGTAGTAGTATTGACATCTCTGTCTTCCGTAATCACGGCTACTGAAAAGCGGCCGAAACGTTGGAATAAAAATCAAATAAAATACAGCGCTTAAAACCTTAAAAGGTAGTTTTATTACCATGCAATAAATTAATTTTCCAACATAAAATAAATCTCAGCCTATAAACATCCGATTCACAGGATGAGGCCTTCCACACTCTTCTTCTTTTTCAGAGATGGCACAACCGCTACGCTTGTTCAAAAAGGATTCCCAGGTTTGACACATCGGTTATCTTGTTGTGCGGGTATCATCACGATGTTTTCCTTCACCATCAGTATATAGTGCCTACTTGTAACAGAATACTGCTTGTTGCTGCTGCTGTTAGTGCTTGTGTGAGTCATGATTCTCGGCCAGGGTAAAAAATTACGCTATATAAATAATACTCGGGAAACATTGGTGATAAATATAAACATTGACACACTCGGTATAAAAAAAACTCAAGAAATATATGAATAAATCGTCACTTCATCTGTTCAACATTTATGTTTCTGCTGAAGAAGAATAAAGATGTGTGTATGTGTCCAGTTTTTGGCTTAGTGCCATTACCGTTAATAATTTATACCGCGAACCCGCTTACCTCGAATTTTGGGTAAAAAGGGTCAACAAACTAATCACGAACAAGCGTCTTAATGATGTTATAATTATGAGAATCCCTTTTCCAAAATATACGAGTATGTTTATAAAATATTTGTGTAATGTAATTTTGCAGGTAATTATACCACAACGGCTATATGTTATCTACTCATATTAGATGTAGAAACCTTTTCTAATTAAAAAGTGTTGAAGTAATCACATGAGTTTACAACAAAAAATTAATGATAAATTAATTGGCAACACGTCCTTAATACTCGCATCTACCTACGGAACTAAGTATAATAAACTAACTAATTTCGAGCTGAGTAGTTGAACAGGAATATCACGCAAAGATTCTACTCATCTATCTTCATCATTTTTTTTCTTTAAAATTGTATTTAAATTCTATAATTTTGAAATTACAGAATATCTACGGCTTTGGAATTGAATATCTCGACACTTATTGAGTAAAGATTTAATAAATGCATGTTTTTTTGCAGATTTTTTTCATTCCTTACTATAGCGGGCACTTCTATATTTTTATTAATTTTGGAAAATTACTTATTTATTTATTTGGAAAAGCATACAATGATGCTTACAATATAAATTACATAATTAATACAGATGTTAGATAAGTTTCCACTAAAAAATAATTCATATTTCACAATTGGCTCATAGAACTATTAGAAAATTATATATGTTTGATATAATGATAGAAATTAGATTTAAAAAAATTAAAGTGATATATGACCACACAAAAAACTATACAATATATGTATTGAAAGTCATAATTATCAGGTCATAAACACAATCGTGATATACGGTCAAATATAAAAAGATTTGATAACTAAGTATTGGTAAGAATAAGGACTTAAGACAGATAAATAAACGGTTTGTTTTTAACTAAATATCATATAACGGAACCTTATAAAGGCTGGTCTACCTACCTACAAACGGATATAATTATTATTTTTGAATTTCATTCATTTTGTACACCACTATGTGATAGAATGTACTGTGCATCTACAATCGTATAACACCTGTAAAAACTACATTCTTGCAAATAAAGATATTGATTGATTGATTGAACGTTTTAGAATGTGTTGACAAAATTTAAATGTCTTATATCTTGATTTAATCATTTTGTTTTGATTATGTATGAATTAGAAGCAAATTATAAATACATAGATTTCGCCATATTATTTAAATACATTAAAATAAATCCTCAACAATTATGCTCTTTTTTCAACAAGTACAAAAAGTTACGAGAACTGTACATACATATTATCCCGGCTGCCTTCCAAGGGGGTTACAAGAACAATGTAAGGAATCTAATACTTTACTTGCACTTCATCTTCTTTGATTAATCTGTTCATGTTGATTTAAGGTCCCATTTACCTTATTAAAGTATACAGCGGTCGTCATTACCCAAAATCCATTAGATAAGTTATCGATAACACAACTTGCCTTAATATCTTTCAAATACGTTTATTTACAGTATAGGCTGCTTTTAGACTCAACCTAGATATTCAGACAATACTCGCAACGTGCCGTTGTTATTTACAGACATACGGGAAGAGGAAACGAAAGCGATAACGCCTGTCGGCCCCGTCCGCAACTCCTGTATTGTCTATACGTCGCCTCTATTAAAGAAGAAAAATAAAGTATGTGAAAATACAGGGCTCCTGAAGTGATTTTTTTTTAGGCACGTTGACAAAGACACAATAAAACCATAACTTCAAAACTTTTAAACCAATTTTTCAAAGCGTCAAAGGTTGTTCTGCCATAGAAATAAAAAATACCCTAAGAATGTGAAAAATCCGACGTATGCATACTATACGAATCAAATATATTTAAAAATAAAATATTAAAATTGGTTAAGCCGTGTCGGAGGAGGGCGACCATAAGCACAGTGAGACGATTTGTTTGTATCTATATAATTTATATATCGAAAGTGGGGGGAGCAAACAAAACGACTTTTTGTTGATCTCTTATTTTTTCTTTCACCATATCTCAATTACTTGGGGTCGGCTCAATAAGTCTTTTCATTCCACTCTCCTCTACTCTGACATACATCTTCTATCACACCACATATCATCTTATTATCCTTCACACAATCCTTCAATTAAATCAATTCCTTAATTACCTCCTAATTATCAACATGACACCATTTGAATTCTTCAATTTTTATTAAAACATGATAAAAAATATCTACATCATTATAAAAGAGATATTTTTTAAAAACTACTTTATTTTATTCACAACTAAATAATAGCGCACCTGAGAAACGACCGCGTCTACGGAATCCTCGCTATAGACTGATAAACCCTCAAAGAAGTTGTGTTGCTACAAACCCTAACTTTTTTCGCAATTTTATAACATGACTCTGTAGTGCTAAGTTGTGGAAGCGTAATGGTTAGCGCAAGCGTCCCAAACTCGAAGAAGGAACGAAGAAGAAAGAAAAGAACGCATATACTACTTAGGCAGTTTTCTAACCTAATGTGCATATTGTTACAATTACCACGCGCTAACAGCGGTGAAGGAAAACTCTGTGATGAAACCTGAAAATCAAGATAATCGATGTGTCAAGCCTGCCAAGCCGCCTTCCACCTATAATAGGGGCCCAAACCCTGCACTATATTATTGTAGTGCTAAGTAGACAACACTTTTTGTGTTTCATTCATGTAGACTTATGGCCGTTTTCTATATATTAATATTCATTCACTTACCATCGGTTAAATTTTGACAGATCTATGGAGCTTGTGTCAAATCCTAAACGATAGTAAAACAAATTAACGCTCGGTAAGATATAGGGCCTTAGTAGTTTCTTAGAAGGTTAATGTGACATAATAATATAGCCAAACATGACGTGATCGTCATGTTCGGCTAGCCGTCGATCTGATAATTAATATATTAATTAATGTAAGTGTTCACTTTTTGATACAAACAGCAACGGAACCCTAATAACAGCGATTGTTCGTCACTTCTGTGAAACCCTTCATTGTAAAAGGAAAAAAAAAGAAAATGCTTGCCACACTATGCGGTGCACAAACTATCGCATACTTGGTCGATTTTTAAAAGCGAAGGAACACAATTCTTAGTAATTCCATACTGACATCACACCACATTCCCTTTTTTAACCCTAGTAACCTTTTATGAGTAACAACCTGATTTTATTTCACAAATACTTTCGCAGAGAGTCTGTTAAAAGCTCTTGTCTTTTAATTTTCGGATTGTTAATTCTAAACGCATATTGTATGAAAATGTCTTTGTAGCGTAGGTGAAAACTTTCAAAGAATTCCACAAAGAGACAAGGCTGACTGAAAAGGACTTTCATGTTACAAAACTTCAGGAATTTAGAAGTTTTCCATCTGGTTATTACGTAACCTCGTTTTATGTGAAACAGATGCGAAAACGAGGTTTCACCAAGTATTAAAGTTTGCAAAGATTACTTCTTAGAACTTGGTGTTGCAAGGCAATTGAGTTCTGGCTTGTTTTAGGGTTCAGTTAGTTAAAAAGAAACTCACATGGTCTCACTCCGGTGTACGTCTGAGTGTTCATGTATCACTGTAACTTCTTACAAATTTAAGCTTATTAAAATATGAGATTTATCATACTTACAAAAGTCGTCTAGTGTTAAATTTAGGAAAATTTTAAAGGGTTGCAAAAGAGGAAGCATGGAAGTAGGTCCAGAGGCCTCGCACACTACCGTCGAGTGTTTGATGAGTGCTGGGGTAAAAACTTTTCGCTCAAAACCCCAACCTGCCTTAATTTAGGAAGGCAAGAAGACCCTTGTGTTGAATGTTGTAAAGAATTTATCAAATGAAAAAATTATAAAAGCACATTTCATAATATTTTTTTAATTGATTGGCATATGGATGGACGGATGGATGGACAAACTGACCTCGAAGTGAAAGCTTGCGAGGTACCTTTTTACCTTTACGTATCACAACCCTAAAACGGTATTAAGAAATATTAAGTAGAAAACTATTTCAAATTCAAAAAATATACAGTATTTTATCGCTAAAATAAACGTATTGAAAATAAACACAGTACAAATTTCATATCGTATATTCAATTTCTTTTTACCATACATTGATATTACTAACATTAATTTAATATCACAGTTCAAAAACATTACAAATGATAACTTATTAAATACTCGGCTAATTACAATACAATTACGCATCCGGTTGATACATTTTAAAAACAAATATACTTATGTTAACACAACGATATTAGACTTGTAAAAACTATTTACACTCTGATATTTTAAAATATCTTATGATTCATACACAACACTTTGAAATATGTTCTTTGATTGGTTTAGAAACAGTGTACCCTATTTCCTATTCTATACAAAACAACGTCATTTTTCAGAAAATAATATAATAAAAAACTATATTATATTGATATACTAGATCAATTAAAATTAATATTCATAAAGTTTGAATTTTACATTTTCTTATAACTTGTAACCTGCTATACTCAGAATAATCTTTCTTCCACCATATCCCTTGAATTTGTGTTTTGGCCCATTAAGGCCCGGTTTTTATTAAAGCGAAGAGGAGCAGAGACGAGATATTTTTGTATTTTTTAAAAAGGAGCAGCTCGCTCGTTTCATCTGGTATTCTCGCATTTGATTTCTTCACCGCTTTGGTGGAAGTCGGGCTTAATAGTACAAAAGTGAAGGTTAAATTGGCAAAATAATTTTAATTATTATATTTCACAAAACGCCAATTCTAATTAAGATTATAAATACTTGCTCTAAGTTAATTGCATTTTAACTTTTCTGAGTACAGAAGGAACTTTTCCCCTTTGTTGCGTATTGTATGCAATATACGTAAGATACATGACTGCAATCAATTACCTACATACCGTAAGCATGTAATAAAATAGACATATTTTAAAAAATACGAATTTCATTAATTGTCAAAGTACAAGTCACAAGTGTTGTCTCATTAATAAATAGGAATGTTAATGGCACATTTATTAAGAAAAATCCATAATTAATAACAATACATTAATTATAAAATCACTAACTAATTATCAGTTCTTACCGAAAGGTTGTTTTCATAGCCGGTCCAATGCTACCTGTACATAATGAATATATGAATTAATTAAACAATATTTTAGTTTTAATTAAACAGGTGAATTTAATGTCTTTGCATTAAATTAATTAATAATGTTGTACAAATATTTTTTAATAAAAACCAAACCGACTACAAACTAAAATGCAAAAGATAAATACTTTTTACAACGTCTTGAAGTATGTGTCTTTTGTATTTTCATTGTTGTTTTGTGTTTTACTTGGCACCGACTTCAAGAATTTGTCGATATTTTTAAAATCTCCATACATCTCCATCTCAAAGTTGTCTCAAGTCTCAAAGTTATTTCGAATAAAAAAAATATGAAAATCGGTTCACAATTGACGGAGAAATCGTGTAGCAAAAAAACATAGTCGAATTGAGAACCTCCTACTTTTTGAAGTCGATTAAAAAAAAGGCAAGCCTTTTGTCACTAATTGAAAAATCTTTGTAAAAATTACTTGCAGTCACGACGCATCGTGATGCAAGACTAGATGGACACCTAATAATTATCTTGATTCAACATTACGAAAAAAATACGGTAGAACGCATCTATCTAAATAATAATATATAAAATATCTTAGAATTTGAAAGCTAAAATTCAGCGTTAGTTGAACGTCCCTTTTAATCTATGAACCGTTAAAATACGGCCGGCCCTTTTGGTCCATATTTAAGATATGCGATCATGCAATTCAACTGTTCTGTACGATAATAATTTACAGGTGTGGATAAGTGTTGCGTCCACGCGTTGCAATGCATGATCGCATAACTAAAATAATAGGCAAAAAAGATCTGTTATATGGATGCAAATGGTTGAGTAAATAGTCCGTCCAAGTAAAATGATAGTGTAATATTATATGGTGATCGGATAAATCAAAATGCTACAGATATGAATATCGTTGCTAGTGCAGAAACATTGGCCTCAAATGGATGGTCACGGATTTATCAGATACGCCCGCCATGATGATCAGATAATATATACCCCCATTAAAAGTTGCCAGCAAACGAACTGTAAATGCACAAGAAGCAATCAAATTAAGCGTAATTTAGGAATAAGGAGGTTTACATGACAGTGAAACAACTATCATATTTTTGTGTCTTTTGTTGATTATATTAATATGTTTAGACTGTAATTTGATTTGTGAATTTTATATTATACTAATATATAGAGCTGAAGAGTTAGTTTGTTTTATTGAACGTGCTAATCTCAGAAACTACTGGTCTAATTTGAAAAATCTTTCAGTGTTAGATAGCCCATTTATCGAGTAAGGCTAGAGGATATATATCATTACGCTAAAACCAATAGAAGCGGAGCACCAATGAATAATGTTTCAGAATCGGGGGGTTTTGAAAACAAATTCCACGCTGGCGACGTCACGGGTATAGTTAGTATGATATAAATTTAAATATTCTTACAACGAATCGGACTGTACAGGTACTACAAGTGAATGTGTAAAATAAATATTACATTAATTAAATTAAATATATACGTACTAACAATGTTAAAAAAACTAATGATATTTAAAAGTAGGACCAAGTTTCACACTTATAGTCATTTTGATACAAGTAAATTGATTTTTAATCAATTTCGTAACGAAATAAGGAAATACATAAAAATATGAATTAATTAATGTCTCGGCTGTAAAAGACAAAAAAGAATTTTAAGGTAAATTTAAAAAAAATTCTAATAAGTCGGTGAAGCAAAATAAATGCTGCGGAGATTTTGATATAAATTGGCCGAAAGCAACATCCGTTAAGGGCGAGCCCTTTGTCCAAAATAGGGTAAACAGGTCATTTAAGGTAAATAGGGAGGGAAACTATGCATTTTATTTATCTGGGCAAAAACCGGGGGAGTGATTTATGATCATAACTTATTCGGTGACATTACTTTAGATGTATATAAGCGAAATGGTTAAAAGTGGTTTTAATTAAAAGAAAGTCTAATCAGTGTAATGTGAAGTTAGAAAATTACAGCACCGTTTTTCTTTTTCTATGTGAAACTGTTATGTGCATACCCTATACTGCCAGGGGATAAATAAAGAGCAGGACCCACAATGCCGACGCCATCAATATCAATTGCGAATTTATGCTGCCTAAAGGTTGTTTGATGAAGTTAAGCGCCTTTTCACTTAGGTGGATTCCTACAAAGAAGCAAAAGCGCCGAACGGCACCAAACGATACACAATTTCCTCACAGGCGTGAAGTAAGGGAGCAGCACTGCAGCGTAATATGTTAATTCAACTGAGTCATCAATCATGTTACAAGTAAAAATATTATTACAAGTTGCTGCATAAATTGTAACACATTTTAGATAGATAGATAACTTTATTGCTCACCAAATAATCCAAATTTACGATTTCGAAATACACAATTACAATATTGTCATAGTAGAAACAATAGGCGGCCTTATTGCTTAAAGCAATCTCTTCAGGCAACCAACTTAAAGAAGAACATTTGAAACAACATTTAGTTCATTAGCTGGAAACTGCTGGTCAAATCATCTTCAAAATTTAGTTTTGAATAACTAAATATTTGCAAGGCAATCTACTACCTATATATATTAAATTAAACAATACACTATGAAGTGCGCGAAATTTCAGTTGCTAATGAAGGGCAATTTCCTGGGAAGCTGGAATGTAGCCAGCAATAGTAATGTCCGTATTAGGCGCTGCGAAATTTTAAATGCACCGGTTGCTGGACTGCACCGCATGTGTGCTATGACTACAAGCATATCGCTGCTTCTATACAGTAGAGCCAGAAATTGTAAAACAATCTCTATCATAGTTAAAAGTAATATAAAATAATAAAGCAATCGACAAATAAGCTTTTTTAACAAGGTTTTTCTGTATTGAAAGCTTTTGAGATCCTGGATATCATATAGCAAAGTGCTAGCAAAGACAAGTAAAACGAGCCCAAACACGACGAGTATGCCTTGTTTAGTACTTATGGGTACCTTCCGGCTCCTTCATCAGATCAGCTTCATAGTATCATATTATTGCATTGTCACGCGATATACATATGCGTGCAAAATTTCAGCTCAATCGGAAACCGGGAAGTTGGTCAAATTCAACTTGAAAGATTCCACCAGCACTTACATACATACATCCATTGCAAGTTAAATAAAAGCTTGTAAAATAAGATTTAAAGCAAAAATTTGATAGTCTCTTCAATAAGAAGTGTTTAGCCCTTATAAGGTGACATATTATTGACTTTGTAATTTAACGTTCACAAGAAGATGTTGTTACGAGTTGGGGGACTCGAATTAAAATACCGTTGAAATTATTATATAGTTTATTAGAACTATACAAACACGTACAACACACGTAAAAATATAACCGAACACAACAAATCCAAACGTAATGCAGAAGCTCGTAATTCAATAATCGTTATATTTTAATCAACGTTTTAAAATTGTTAATTCTAAATTATTCCTTTCACATATCTTATAAAGCTTGGAAATGAAATGAACATTATTAGCATTAAGTCCAATTTCCTCGCAATATCCTAGTGGGGTTTTTAAATGAAGTGACGAGCCGGAATGCAAGCTCAGTGAATCCTTTAAATTATTCTCCGAGAATAAAGGGGAAAACAAGTACGAGTAACTGGCTGAGTGCTTCTTTCTATTGATTTTAAGTCTGTTTACTGCGACTTAATATGGAATATGTTCACACATTGGAATAAAGTACTATGCGATTCAAATGAGAATAGGATCGACTTTGCGCCATATTGTGACGTCAGAGCTGTCAATTATGACTTTAAATAATTAAATATTATATTAATATTTTTATTTAAATTTGATGTAAGACTATTATTTTTATTTCAAGTGAGATTTGACAGTTAGAGGTTATTGACATTCCTATTCTTATTTGGGTCGCATAGTACAAAGAAGTGAATATAATATCTGTATTTCGACTCCAGTTTTAATAACTTATATGAGACTGATTCTTGAGTGGTTCCTTTTTAAGAATAACATTCAATTAATTATGAATGAATGAATGAATGAATGAATGAATTAATTAATGAAGGAATGAATATGCTTTTTGTGTTTTAAAGATACAGTTAACAGAAATAAATATTAACAATACAATAGGCGATATTATAGCTATTAGCGATTTCTTCCAGACAACCTTTGGATGGACAAATTTTTTATAAGAACAAAGGTATGTTGCATTATTCACATTACCGAATCAGTATCTTATAAATACATACATGATATAATATACACACATTAATAAAAATATAAATATTATACTAATACGATATATGTAAATAAAATAGTATAAAATACACTTACATAAATAAATATAAAACTAGAAAAATTGACAATAACTGCTGCATCCTTAATTTGAGCTATAATAATCTTTCAAAAGTCTATTAAAAATAGGCAGTGATTTGGCTAGCTTTAGAAAGAAGGAAGCGCGTAATTATATTGGGAGTGCTGCCGGGAGTAGGCTACAATTAAAACATTTGTTAGGTATAAAAAGTTTTGAAGATCATATCATATTATTTCGTTTATGTGGATGTTACTGCAGTGTGAAAAGAAGAAAGTTGAAATTTATAAGGGCCTATCGACCGTCTATTCGGGATTAAACACACAGCGTATAAATTAATATATAACCGATTCATGTCTTAATTGCTTTGTAATTTATAATTAATTATTATTAATAAGTCTTTTTTTTTATTAAATATCCTATTTACGTTTTATTTAGTGAGATATAATTAGTTTCCGTGTGTATTTTATGAACTTGCCACACCTGATAAACGCGGGTTGGCGGGCCGCCATGCTTGTCCAATGCAGCTACGTTGGCCGCCATATTTGCCCAATGCAGTTATGCAGTTTGCAGTATTTGTACAAAACGTTTTATTACAGCTCTTATTACATAATGTGTGTAAATACAATACACTTTTGATTCCAGTTCTCTTCTTCGTATTACATCACCCTCATTTTAGGAAAGGGTCCATGTGTACGTATAATAACCGTATAATACCATATTAGTCATAAAAGATATATACTCCAGGCTGACTAGTAATCTCATTTGTTTGACGTTTAGTGTTCATCACAATAATTAACAAGTACATCACTGTTATAACGGTCTTAAAATAATCTAACGTCCTCCACTAATTCGTTTCTAACACTTTGGAAAGTATATTTATATCTAAATGTATCAGATGTAAGGCGAGTTTTTCTATAATTACACTTTCATACTAAATTGATATGATAAGTAGAGACGAGAGGGTAACGCGACGCTTTAATATTTTAGCAATTTACTTTGTAAGTCATAAATTAAGTATGAAATTACAAAAGAAATGTGTCTTACTCTGTCTTTGCCTATGTGGCTTGACTTTTTAATACTAAATTTTTTTTAAAATGTTGCAAATAGTACTTATATTATTAATAAGCTATTTTTTGTCGAGTGATGAAAGGCATTTTGCAAATATTTATGGTTTAATAATAAATATAACGCGGAGGTTTTCTCATCAGCACCGATCTCTACCAACGTTTACGAATGAGATCTCTTACATCAGTTATAATATCTTGTTGAAGCTTAAAATATCAAAACTACTTAACTTAAATAAAAACTTATACTTAACGAAGAATTATGCAACTATAATGGCATTTCGTTTCACCTTAAACCTTTTGATAGTGAAGTTTACAAAAAGTTCTTAATTGTTATTGTCTAAAGCAAACATGACAGGCCACTCAATGGATAGTGTTCACCGTCGCCAATAGACATTTACAACAACAAGGGCGTCACCGACACATTGTCGGCCTCATAGCGCAAACTTCGGCGAGAAGTTGTTCAAATATTCTAGAGAATCATTGTGTAGTCGAGCATAGCAGTAAAAGAGAATAAGGATGAAATTTGCACCGATAGTGATTGACTATAAAAACTTATATAAGCAATTTTACCTACCTTGGATACATAGCATGTAAGTCTGGATGCACAGGAACATGAGTTGCGTGACGTGTAAGTGGTGACATTACAGCCGCCGCGTTGATGGCTCTGATGCGTGCGCGCAGCCTCTCATACTGCTCGGGTTGGTATTGCGCTGCTATCGTTACTGCACTCCCTGAGTACTGCTTTAAAGTCGAAACCAAAGTTCACGGGATAATTTAATTTGCATGCACAAAAATAATTATTTATTGAACGAGGATGCACTGCACTACTTTATGGGTCTTATTTTTATGGGTATTTATTGTACTTAGCAGATTTCATTCATAATAATTAATTTATTTCTACTGAGCTACGAATAAAGAACAAATACTCAATTTTATCCGTGCAAGAACAGATAAAGAATACAATTTCATGCGGCCGGGCGGCCAGTAGTAAGAGAAGACAAAAATCCCACAGCCAGGTGGTATTTGTTTGTGTGGATCGGTATCACCTCTGGTCTAGAGTATGCCACTACAACAATATTGAGATGTGTCCGACATGAGTGGCCAGGGTCCAGTCTTTCTTTAGAGAGCGGCAGCACATTGGTAGCACCGTTGGTGTTAGAAATATCTATAGGCGTGAAAGCTTTACATCACGTGGGCCGTCAGCCTGTCTGCGAAACTCGTATAATATAAAAGAAAAGAATCTTCCTTTTATATTTATTTAATAAGGACATTACTCTGGCGTATCCTTTTGATCTGATTCCCATGAAAAAATCACATTTTACAAGATAGTATAATCGGTAGTGGTCATAATAGACATTGACAAGCGTGCGAATAAGTAACGAATAAATATCCAAGTTCACTTTTATATTTGTATTAATTAGGGATATAAATTACGTTGTTTGAGATTATTATTATTTGTACGTATTATAATATCAGAATCCTTATAACGATAAATGCCAGTTGGTAGCTTATTTAAAATGATCTCCTAAAAGGCTCGTGTTTGTTATTTAATACAGAGATAGTTCAAAAATAGTTACCTTTAAAGCGGCAGCGGCCTGTTCATGCGTGGCTCGGGTCAAATCTCTACCATCGACACTCAATATGCGATCGCCTCTATGCAACATTCCATACGCAGCGCCACCCACACTTACTCCCGAAACGAATACTCCACATGCGTCATCTTCAGCACCACTGGGGCCTTCGGATTCACCCCCAAGACCTCCTACAATGTCCATGCCGAGACGTGATCCAGATCGTACCAACCGGACCATACGAACACATCTGTCAAAATGATGGGAACGCTAAATTGAAGTACAGAATACGTTGATAGATATTTTATTAATGTACATCTCTACAAATAAATTAGCTAAGCACTTTATTCATAAAAGTTTAAATATGTTTATAGGCTCGTTAAATAGATTTAAATTATGTATAATCGTATTCACAAGGAAAATTATAAAGAACATTAAACATATTTTTATTAAGTCTATAAATCTCGTGTAAATATTACGAATTTTAATTTTCAAGCCAATTTGTATGCGATTTCTTGGTTATCGATCCTGGAGACTGATAATGACGCGGGCGAAATACCCTAATATATATATATATGTAAATGTGTTTCCGAAATAGAGCACTTATTAATATGAACAACGGACATATTTAATTGTGCACAAATGTCGACTTGTAGTCTAAAAGCGATCTATTATAGACTACTCCATTATCCATTATTTCAAGTGCTAAATGAGTAGAAGGGGCTTAAAACAGCTGAGTGCTCATTCAAAAATACTTGTTTATCATAATAATTTTTTTATTAAGGGTTCCGTAGTAACTTTGGCAGAAATTGAACTGTAAAATCGACATGTCTGTCTTCTGATCAGTTGTTTTTGATATCGAATATCTGAAAACTTAGTCTATATCAAATATCAACCGAAAAGTATATTTTTCTTTAGTTCCTAAAGTAACTTTATATGAAATTTCGAAGAAATCAATTTACGTGCAATCCAGAAATATGAAAAAATAAGTAAATATTTAAATGAACTCAATTACATACAATTAATTAAATTATTTCAAAATGAAAATATTATACTTTGAAAGAAAACAGTTTCGTTTTGTTGTAAGTTTTGTGTTAATAAGGCTAGTAAAGAAGTTAACAACCCTTAAATGTTAAATATTGTACATAAAGTTGAACTGAGTTAGTTCAACAACTTATTGTTTAGTTTCTCGAACCGCTGAATACCTACTTAATAAATTGAATTAATTAATTTAAAAGGTTTTGTCTATTGTAACACATACTATATAACAAATCTTTTCAAATTATTTTAAAATCTTGTCTAACGATATTATTTAATTTGGTTAGTTAACAAATTTTGAGTTGTTCCTACAAGTTATTTATTAATTTTATTGGAAATCAGACAATAATTAAACTAGCTACTGAAAAGTGGCCGAAATGTCGGAATAATCAAAATCAAATAAATTACCACGCTTAATATAGAACTAATAGACTCAAAACCTTATACGGTTCAAAAGTTTATCCGTGCAGGAACGGAGAAAGAATACAATTTCCTGCGGCCGGGCGGCTTGTCGTAAAGGCGACAAAACAACCCACAGCCAGGTGGTGGGGCATTTCCGGACTGGATGGCTACCATCCCTGGTCTAGAGTATGTCGCTATAACAAGCTTGAGTTGTGTTCCAGCATAAGTGACTAGGTTCCAGCCTCCCTTAAGAGAGCAGCAGCGCATTTGTAGCACCTTTGGTGTTGCAAATGTCCATAGGCGATGGTCACCACTTTCCATCAAGTGGGCCGTCTGCCTGTCTGCTGATCTCCTGCAATAAAAAAAAGAAAGAAAAAGGTTGGTTGGTTGTTTTCGCGATTTCACTAAAGTATTAATTAGCCGTATATATCACTTTTCGTCGTGGTAGTGTAACGGATAGCGTACGCGTCCCAAATTCAAAGGGCGCGGGTTCAATCCTGGCCGAACGCATGCACCACTTAGTCAGTTTTATAATCTAACGTGCATATTGTTACAATTACCAAGTGCTAACAACGGTGAAGAAAAACATCATGATGGAACCTGTGTACATCGAGATAACCTGCCAAACCGCCTTGGACAAGCGTGGCGGATATACTGTACTTTCCCCCTGTAATCAGAGGCCCGAGCCCAGCAGTGGGACATTTATGGGCTGATATTATATTATAATATAGACATAGATCAGAATTTTTAAGAAAAATACCTATGACCCACATAGACAGAACAGGAGGAGATGACAATTTTATAACCCCAGATAATTAAACCTAAAGCCTAAAACCAATAAAACCAAGTTTTATACACATTATAAAATTTACAAATAATTAACTTAGAAATAATAACTAACAAGAGATTGCAATTGTACGTACCTCGGTATTTCACTCGGTTCCTCTTCTAAAAGCTCGTGAAGTGTTGAACACGAAGTGGCTTGTGTTTTTGCTGTGTGAACAAACATAATTCATTCTCAATGTTACTGAAAGCTGAAACATTTTTATTTAACACACCAGCTTACAAGATAATTCTATTATATTGTGCGTGATAGTTTAGGCAACACGCTTGTATATGAATCCTGGTCACTGGGGTATTAAATCAAACTAGTGATTATCCGTGCTTGAAATTCGATTTAATAATTAATGTCAAACACTATACTTCTATTATATTTATTCATTTATTCTTTTTACAAATGTACAACACTATACTTCTATAATCCAATATTTCGCCAAAGCTACATACTCTGTTAATTTGACTTGAACAATAAAAAATAACAATATATGTGCGTGTGGGTTTCAAATACATAGTAGTGTGTGTAATGTTTCTTCTATTGATTTTTGTGCATAAATAAAAAAAAACTATTTGTCGCCTCTTCTCTATATAAACTACAAGTGTGAGAAATTTCATACTCCTCCGTCCGTGCAATTTTCGTAAAAAGGGGTACACAGTTTTTGCTTCACGTATTAATCTATTATAAAATTCTCGTGTCACAGTTTTCGTTGCCATACTCCTCCGAAACGGCTTGACCGATTTGATGTCATTTTTTGTGCTTATCCGGTTATCTATGAGAATCGGCCAACATCTATTTTTCATCCCCCTAAATGTTAGGGGTAGTCCACCCCTAATTTTTTTATTTATTTTTTAGACAAAATTTTTAATTTCTATTTTTTTATGATACAACATACAAAAATACATACAATCCTCAATTTTCACCCTTCTACGACAAACCCCATTTTTACCGGACAGGACGACGTCTGCCGGGACAGCTAGTAATATATATATATATAGATAAGATACTTTTTATCATAGAGCAAAACGTACATACATACATACATAACTTCACGCCAGGTCCCTTGCGGGGTAGGCACGATCAACAGAGCGCCACACAGGCCCATTCTTAGACACGTCATGCACGCTCGTCTGTTCTTAAGGCTCCTAACATCACCTTCTGCTAATACATGATCAATTTGATCATGGAAGGTGTGTCGTGGCCTTCCGCGACTTCTGCATCATCCACTTTTGCATTGTATATCTGTTTAGTCATTCTTTCATAATACATTCTTGCCACATGCCCGAACCACCGGAGCATTCCTTTCCTTACCTTCACCCCGACACTCTTTTCAGACCAACTCTCTTTCTTACTTCGGTATTACGAACGCGGTCCGCGAGCGTCGTCGTACGTCACGTCTCACGTCCGAGAGCAAAACGTGCCTCTTGATAATGCGAAGATGTACTTCCTTCGATTATTCAACTTTCAACACATTCTTGTGACACAGTTGGCGCTAGCAATCTTTCTGGCGTCCGGTACTGAGTTTTATAGAAATTTCAATCAATTAACCAAAGTGTTATTTCTTTACCAGCATATGCTCGCGACTTCATCCACGCTTGACTTGAAATTCAATTAAATATTCAATTGATAAAAAGTACAGCAGCATTTATAAAAATGTAAGCTATTGTTTCAATGGAACCTGTGTCAGAATCAGCTAATTTTTATGCATCCGAACAACTTAAAACTGCTCCCGGGAAATTTTTGCGAGATTCCCGGGATAAAAAGTATTACACATTTTATTAAAATAAATTTGCAATTGATCAGTGAAAAATCACATTCGAATTTGATTTATTGATCTGGTCGTTTAAATAATTCCCAAAAAAATCCCGCGGGATTGCCAGATTAAAAAGTAGGACAGATTTTAACCCTAAGAATTTTCGCGATTAGCGAAAACCTTTTTCGTATTTGTTATTTTAACGTAAATCCCGCACAAACAGACAAACCGACAAACAGATAAACAGACAAGAAATTTAAAAAAGTGCATCGTGTTCTCTAATCCAGTTGTTTTTTTAAATAAGTTCAATGTACAGATAAGGCATGTTCAGAATTTATAATATTATAAATTATATACTTGGTTGAACATAACTTAGAATTAAAACTATAGCAACAATGTAACAAAATAAGTGCAATTGACGGTTTTATAGCTATGGGCCATTTCTTCTCCTTAAGTCTTATTATTTAATAATATATTTAAGCTTAAATCAGTTAAAAATTGAAAGCCCTTATACATTTCTTTTCAATTCAATAATTAAAGGGTAGAATGAATGAAATCATGAAGAAATATACATTATAAAAACTTTTGAACAGACAATTAGGCGCCTTCCATAAATTGCATCATATTTTAAGGGGGCGAGCCCCCTCCCCCCTTGAAATATAACGTACGTCTACGAACTGTGACATTGTATGACAGGAATGGGAGGAGTCCTAAATTTCATTACGTTACATTTTAAAATTTAATATATTTTAAGATTTAAAACACGAAATTGGAACCAGTAACGAAAAACTTCAAAGTATCTGTAGTATATTTCTAACTCTATCTGAATAAAATTGTGATTAAATTATTCTAACATATTCCACATGTTAATTAAACTAATTACAAATTGCTGTTTAAATTTGGTCACACTAATGGAGGAGTCTCACGAATTGACTATCTGTGACAAGGATGCAAAAGGGGTCGAAATATTATGAAATTCATGGGACGTAATTTATTTAATACCTTTAGACGAATAAATTTCTCATATTACGTTTTAACGCAAAAACAGTTATTGTGTGTAACAGCCTGAATGTGCTAGTAGTTCACTTATCATAAATTCTCAATTTATTATGACGCGCATATAAATCAACCACCATTTATCTTAACATACAGACCGCCTTAGCAAATGGACCTTGTTTTGGTCTTGGTTGATCCTATGATGGCAGCACTGATTCCGAGTACAATATAAAGAAAGGTAACAGAAAGAAAGTAGTGTATTAAAATGTATATGTGTTTATCTTAATACCGTAGATCTAGCTTTAAAATAGTAAAGTGAATTCTACAATATTGCATATTTTTTTATTGTTCGAGTTACAGGGCCTAACTTATAATAATCTCGTTAAGAAAACGATTAGCCATCTCTTAAATAAGAGACTCTTAAGCCCTAATCAATGGCTGTTTCAAATAAGACTTGCCATCTTGCCTCTTAGCAGTCACTTAAACTACCTCTCGATGTTGGTTATTATGAGTTACTTTACCACTACCAGTTATCCTTAAGAGGATTTATGGGTAAGATTTTCGTTAATATGTTGCTGAGCAGTTTTTTAAAATTTAACAAATGATTATAAGTAAGGCCAACAATGTTGCAGAACTATGCGCGTTAGTATAATTCAAGGTGCCTTAGAAACCCGGATTCTACGACTGAACACGTGTACATACAGTTACATACAGTTTTACACAACTAAACATTCCTACCGATGTAACTGCACGGTAGACCAATTATAGTAGCGCAGGACCGTGTACGAATCGTGTAAGCGTGAAACGTGGAATAGAGCATTCATATAGCAAGCAAGGCTGTGCCATTTCCGCTTGCGAATAAACTTAATATAGACATGTTAGAAACCATTCTGCACATTTCTGCACAAAGGAAACTGCTGATCGGAATTACAAATTTTGTGAAACTGTTATACAACAGAGTTTGAGAATTAGAATAGAATATATTTAATTGTACAATAAAATTAATAAAAAATACACAAAACAGCTTAAAACTAGGTACAAGTGGCGGTCTTATCGCTGACAGCGACAGCTTCCCGATAATGGACAAAGAAATATGCCACAAAAGCTAGGACAGGATTTTGTTCTCCAATATTTAAAGAATATTTTAATCGCTGTTAGGAATAAATGTGAACGTTTTAATTAACATAAATGTTTTAAAATGCAAATCACATGAAATTTAAACCTTTAAATTTTAGTTCTGCCAACCACGTAGCTTTGTCTCGCATACTTTGAAATAAATTTGAACTAATATAAATCGAGTTGAATGTTTTAACATTGTTGGAAAACGTTTGACAGTGCTAATAAGCTTTACAACTTATAATGACTTGAGTTTGAGCTATAATTCTGCTTTGTCTGGATGTAAAATACACGTAGCAATTTGGGCAATTTATTAATAACTAGCATTTTCACTCAACTTCGTCCACGTTGGCCAGGTAACAAAGGTTACAATTATTTTGCCAATTTATTATCCAGGAGGGCAATGGATTTTTTGGTATAAAAATACATGAATTCCAAAATTACCGTAATAATCGGGACAAGTAGTGTTAAAGGCATATACAATTCAACTGTTTTAAGAAACATAGAAACTGTCACATCAAGCAAGTCCTAAAATCACATGGTTTCGAAGTTATCAAATCCTGGGAAGGATAAAACTCCCGAATTAAGCAGATATCCAAATTGTTATATAGTGGCAAGCTATGCCATAATAAAAGTAACACGGTCAACTGCCATTCTATTTTAGTTTGTTTTAGTTTCCATTATAGATATACGCAATATTTTAGAAGGAACGTAAATTGCAGTTTTAGTAAAAATAGTTTTGAAATCAGCCACTTTTTAGACAACCTAACCTCTTAACGAATCCCGGAAAAATTCACGTGGGATTCCTGGAATACAAAGTACTTAGCTTAAAATCAGTAAAATAATTATGTTAATTATTTAATTGCTGCCCATAATAGAAATAATCAGAGTATGTTATTATAGAGGTAAACAGACACTAATTAATAAAAATTGAGCAAATATCTATGTAGGTCCTTAATAAATTACGATAAAAGATTTTACTTCTTCATGGCTTTGGGCATTAAACGATTAAAATGAAAGATATATACCAAATTTTTGGATAATTCGTCTATCCTACAGATTATGTCTTGGACCCAAGCAATAGTTAGCATTCGGTTGAGTTTCATTATAATTCGTTTTGTAGTTTTTACTTGATGTGCTAATAGAAAGATGGACCGAAAAACACCGAAAAAGGCTTCAACTGGTCAGTAGAAAGTTTATCATTAACCATAGCGTTACGAGCATGTGACTCGAATTAAAATGCCATTAGAATTACAATAGAGTTTATTAGAACTATACAAACACAGGTACAAATATAATTGGACCCAACCAGTAGAAATTGCACGATTCAATAACACGCACAAAATCCGTCAGTATATTGCTTATCGAATGTTCGTCTTGCTCGTATCGTAATCCTCGCTTGACTGCGGATTTCTCCATTCGGCCATGGTTGCACCGATACAATATTGCTGCCAGCCCGCATAGATCGGATTTCTTAGAATTCAGTTCGACACACCTGCCTAGTGACTGCCATAAAACAATAACAATAGAGTGATTTTCTTAACTACAAATTGTAAACACAAAGTAAACAAAAGAATTCCAAATGCGGGAAAGGTAATGAACCAGGTTTATGGCAGGTGTGCATTCACTTTTTGTCGGTATGTAACAATAGTATTAATTATGGTACTTGCATGCATGATACCTAATTCCATTAAGACCTAGCTAAGTGCACGTGTTAACTGTATGTACATATCTATTGACTTCGTGTAATTTGAATAGAAACAATAATGCCAATCAAATTGACGCGGGCGATGGTAATATAATAGTGTTTATCTCAGAACGTTAATGAATAACATCTTAAATTTCAATAACAAACTCTAGTAGCAGTAAATATAATGAGTCTCAGTTTGTCAATTAAGTGTCTGGAGCCAAAAATAGCACTTTTTTAAATTCGTTGTCTGCTTTTGAATGGTATCGTCATTTTCCTCAAATACTACATTCACATACGGCCTACATTAATGAAATTTGAACGTAAGATATTTTTCTTTATAAAATTACAGAATAGTATAAGAAAATTGCACCATAGATATCAATAAGGAATGATCATCATATAGGCGTGAAGGTTAATTCTTGGAATTCTCTAAAAATGTGTGTTCTTAGTAAGTACCACACATACTTATTAATAATACACTAATAAAGAATAAAGTGGTACTTTTTGGGATAACCTTTACATAAATATATCCGAAAATCTATCCCATTATCCGGGATAAAAAGTGTCCTTTGTCCACCCTCGTATTACATTTAGATATACAGAATTTGAGCTAAATCGGTCCAGTACTTTTTCCCTAAAAGGATAACAAACAGAGAGACAAACATATTGTTTCGGCATAAAAAGTACCATACATTCATTATCGGCATCGTAAAATATATATACTCAGTTTCAGCTAAATCGGTCCAGTAGTTTTTTCGTAAAAACGGAACAGACAGAGTTCCTTTCGCATTTATAATATTAATAGGGTTCATATATACGACTACTGTACGGTTCCCTATTCACTAGGCAACCTTTTCCGCCAAATCCTGTAGAAAAATAAAGAAAATTCATAAGGGTATACTTACTTGAATAAAGTGGAGCGGTTCTTGTAACGGGTGGAAAATTACCAGCAGGTAATACAATTAATGTCACGTGTTCACCGGTACTACGTAACGCTGAAACAGCTTGCGCGTGTGTTGCTCCCACCAATGAAGTCTCTATACCCTAATAGAAAATATCAATAATTATAATTGTTCACTAATAAAATATTTGAAAGTATATAGTAAAAGTATTATGAACACAACACAATAAATAATTAATACTCTATTAGACGTATTCTGTTCAAGAATACTTCTACTTCTACTAAAATACATACAGTCATACATACAATAAGAAAGAAGAAATAAAAAGATTTATTGACTTAAAAATAAGTCGCTATGTATAAAAAAACACAATACATTGACAATGTTTTACACAAAAACATATTATAAATAACATCGTCGATTTTTGTATTCAAATAAAGTCATATTATTAAATGAAAATTATATATATATATATATATATATATATATATATAAAGAGAGTAAACTCTTAGATCTGATTGTCACTGATCGACAGCTAAGTTTTAGACTCTGCGCTACTTTTTATGCCTCACGGGATATTTCTGAGAATTATATAAAATGGCCAGATAAAAAAAATCGAATCAAATGTGATTTTACTGATCAATAAATATGATATTGTATGTAATAAAAAGTGTGATTTGCGGTTTGAATTTGTTCAGATGCATAAAAATTTGCTTATTCCGCCACAATTTTCAGTAACACGATAGCTTGCATTTTTTTTAATTTTGTGTCTCGGGAAATCCGATGGAATTTCATGTCAAACGTGGACGAAGTCGCGAGGACATCCTAGTTATTTTTTTTTATGGAAGTATAGGTTTGCGTTTGACCACTGTCTCAGCTGATGTTGAGTGATGACGCAGTCTAGGATGGAGCACGCTTACCTAGAAGATACCTATTCACTCGTGACTTGAATACTTAAAGATTGTATTTGTCAGGAAAACAGACTCCGGCAAATTATTCCAATTTTCGGCAGTGCGCACCAGAAAAGATGAGAGGCGAAACGCTTGGTTCTGACTGGTGGTGTTTCCACCATGTAACGGTGGCGTAAACTGGTCCGTCTGGTTGTCCGATGGTAAAAAGGGTATTTATAAAATTCAAAATATTTGTAACGTTCTATTACATAGGTGAATTCAATTTATCAGAAATGGAGTTAATGAACATAAAAGTGCAGATAAAATGTCGGCTCGCGGAATGCAAGGTCCTATATAATTTAAAGCTGAAAATGATTTTAAATATTTATAAACTTACATCTTCATCTCTCACAGCTAATATTTTATCGCCTAATCTCAGTCTACCATCATGATGAGCAGCCCCGCCAACCGCTATGTGGGATACAAAAACGCCACCGCCTCCCGCTGCATCGTCCGCTCCACCGGCTATACCCAGGCCGAGGCCTCGAACGCCTCGCCACAATGTCACCACCCGAGGCCGCCGAGCTCGACGAACCCGCTATTTACAAAATGTTTGTATAATTTATAGTATGTAAATAGCTATGTAAAATAAAAAAATGATGAAACCTGGTAGTTCTTAAACATGCGCGGTAACTCGAAATCGCGGAATATTTGTTTATTTTAAGTTTTATAGCAGTTTATAATTGATCAATCGTCTCTAAAGCATTTTAATTACTAATTTAAAATTAAGATTAACAAATTCAGATATTAAAGGGCACTTGCGTAACGTTGCTTAAATTTATTTAGAAAACATTCAACGCATTTAGTACCCTTAAATACACTTAGCGTCTTAAACAACACCAAATGTGTTGCTAAATATGTTTAAAGAACTGTCAAAGTTAACCATCCAAAAATTTTATTTAACTGCCCAAGTAGAGCAAAAAGAATTTAAAAAAATGAATCATCAAAAACGAGTCATTAACATACAAGCCATGGAACGATATCGATTTTCGTTTGAAGAATTGTTTTGAAAATTAATCAATTCAAAAAGTGCGAAGTGGTAACGTTATCGAGATGGATAATGCAAGTTACCATTCCAGGTGTATCGTGTGTATTTAAATGCTCGTTTACTTTTATGTTTGATCTCTAATAATTGTCTTGATTTCATGCTAAGTATAGTCGACATATAAGATATATCAAATCGTATGAAATAAACAAAATTATTACTTTTAGTTTTTAACATTTGATAAGAAAGGTCACTTTAAATAATTCTTCGAATCCTAACTGCATGCGAATAATAAGATTACTTAAACTCCTACACTGTAAATCCAAAAAGTGTTTTACAAAGCCTCCTGCGTGTAATAAAAATAATAACACCATTTAGAATTCCCTGACAGCCGCTTCTAGGTAATAAAATGGATTAAGCGATATTCACGAGATACGGTTATTATTATTAATAAAGAGATACCATAGAATCTCCGTCATTAGAACACAGGTTCATAAAATATGTATTAAACTAAGCTTCTTCAGGTGAGCATGTTCCAGCGTAATACAATTTTTATTTAAATGTATGGAGACTTCTTTAAGTCTTATTTTTATTACAAACAATTAGAAAAAACTCCAATAATCTCTTTGTCAAAAAAAAATAATTAAGAGTGGCTAGACTTGAAATAAATAGCTTACGTGTCCTCGGATACGAAGGCTCATTTGATATAAAAAGTTGAGTCAGTGAAAAACAATTATAGGAAATTTGCTACGGAAGAAATGGAAAAGGTGAAGAGCATTACAATGCTAAGATTATCTCTATACCATTGTGAGCTTAACCCCATTGAACTCGTGGGTAGATGTAAAAGGACATGTAGCTAGTAAATTTAAATTAGTCGTCCTTAAAAATTACTGACTATGGTTTAGGGCACGTAACATGACGAAAATGGAAAAACTATCCAGCACAAATCAAAGAATAATAAATAATGAGTAAAATTAACACTATAATAGATTTAAGTACGGATGAATTTATTATATAGCTCTGAATCTGAAGATTCATATCACATATTAAAAATATATAAATATAATCAATTTCATACATTAATTATATTCGAGCTAACCTTCCATATTTTTGTACAATAATTAAATAAAAAATCTAGTAAAAAAGATTGGTCACCTCTGATAGAACGATGGAAAGGTCAAAGTACTGTATTGCCAAGGCAAATTGAATTGACCCTAGTAGTGTACACACAGTGATATTTGATCGGACCAAGACCAGAGCGAGCTTGAACCGTGACCAGCATCATGTGTGAATTGAGCCTTATACTGTTCAGTGTTTTTAGTAAGTTTTTGAAGAACTCAACACGTCTGTACCTATTACTACTTAATATATTACATACATACATACATAACTTCACGCCAGGTCCCTTGCGGGGTAGGCACGAACAACAGAGCGCCACACAGGCCCATTCTTACACACCTCACTTGCTTCTTTGATATTCATATCTCTTGTCATGCACGCTCGTCTGTTCTTAAGGCTCCTGACATCACCTTCTGCTAATACATGATCAATTTGATCATGGAAGGTGCGTCGTGGCCTTCCGCGACTTCTGCATCTATCCACTTTTGCATTTATATCTGTTTTATTATATTACAATGTGTTATTATAGCGTAACAGACTTGTAAACGGTCATAAAATATTAAAATACTTACCAATCTTACCACGTTCCTGCATTTTGAAGAACATCTACCGCTACCGAATGTGGAACCCCTTCAACCGAGGTATCATTTACCTGGATACGTAGAATAATACATCAATTTATCAATATCTACAAAACTCAATCAGCTTATTGCAAGGCCTGCTTTTTTGTCTTGATCTTAGTGTTAACATTTGTAAAGAACACTTTTTACTCAGTCGTTTGGCATACAATCGGATCTTCTTATCCCTAGTGCGTCAGATTTTTTTGGAAAATAAGTACCTACTTAAAAATATTTTTTAATCAATTAAGGTTTCACTTAAATATTAAAAACATAAACAGTTTTCAGTGTTTTTTTTATTATATATCACGTAAAACAAAACCGATGTTTCGTGTCCAAAAAGAGCCAAATATGTGTATAAAAAGGAACTATTGATTTCTGACTAGGCCTATTAATTAATTTTGTATTTATTTCAAAACTACAAACTGATATTTCTATTTTATTGGTATAAAAGTTTAATTAAAACAATACTAAAATACCGTTTCTGAGCAAAGAAATTAATTTTTCAAAAGGTATCAAATTTGCAAAATATAAAACAAGAAAAGTTTATGAAAAATTGCATTTAAGCGGGTTCTGTAAAGACTTTCTTAAGTACGTGATAAAAACTTTGTGGATGTTATTTTAGCGACTTAAAAAGTATCATGAAAGAATACGCCCATGTCCCATTTCGAATTGAAATGACGACATAGAATTTATAAGTTTGAGCATGGAAGACACATATCAGAAACGTCAATTGCCAAGTGTTCATTTCTCATTTTTTAACGTTTTATTATCTAATACACGATTTTTAGACTAATTTTTATTTTATTTTAATAAAATAATGTCAGCCCATAAATGTCCCACTGGGCTCGGACCTCCCATATATCCCCATATAGGGGGGGGGGGAACGGACAGTATACCCGCCACGCTTATCCAAGGCCGCTTGGCAGGTTTGACACATCGGTTATCTCGATGTGCTGGTTGCATGTTTTCCTTCACCGTTGTTAGCACGTGGTAATTGTAACAATATGCACATTAGATCAGAAAACTGACTAAGAGGTGCATGCGTTCCGGTCAGGATCGAACCCGCGCCCTTCGATTTAGGGACGCGTGCGCTAACCACTACGCTACTACGACTTTTTATATATATATTAGAGTGGCGCAAAATAACTGTCAATTTTTTTGAGTCTCGAGTAAAAAAATGACAATATTTTTTCTCGTTACGGTATAATTTTACAGATCAAAAAGTAATAAGTTTTAGTCCAAAGTTCGAAAGGTCACTCATATTTTTTTTAAATGTACTAGTGCAGCACTGTAGATTTTCCGAGCGAGTAGTTATACATATATAAATAATATATAAATAGTCAGAAACCTCAACGAAAGTGGTAAAAAAACTGTTTTAAATAATCTACAAGATTCCTACGAAGACCATATAAATAGGATATTAGGTGCTTACTTGTAGTAATATATCGCCTATTTGCAATCTCCCGTCCTTTTGGCCGAGCCGCCTGCTGCTAATCTTGTTATGCTGACGTCACCGCCGGTCTCGCCGCCAGCTATGCTCAACCCCAGCCCACTCGCACCCCTTTCCAGAGTCACGTCAGCTATCTCCCACACGGACTCGCTGTCTGTGTCTGAAGGGTACTGTGGGGAAAATCCACACATAAATCTATCTTTATTCGGTTTATTACTAGCACATGTGAAGGGATATGTCGATGA